>CM028377.1:162915287-162956973 GCA_013146195.2 Codonopsis lanceolata
TTATTAAAGCTACCTGGGTCTTTCAACTTAGGTGGTAATTCGGGTTGTAAACAGAACTTACGTTTTCGAAACAACAATCTTTTCATTGTTTTCAAACTTGTGTTTCTTAGAGTGAAGATCTTTGAAAAACTTTGCATAAGCTGGAATATTTTTAATAACATTAAGCAAAGGTAAATTAACATTTACTTTGGATAACATATTATAAATTTCCGTGAATTGTTTGTCCATTCGGTTTTTCATAAGTCTTCTTGAAACGGAATTGAGGAACATAGGTGGTGGAGCCACATAAGGTTCCTCTTCTTCTTGATCTAACTCTTTTCTACTTCAATTGTATTATCTTTATTTTGAATTTCTTTTTCTTTTTCTTGTTCCTTATTTGGAACATCTACTTCTACTTCTACTTCTTTTTTTCTACCTCTTGATTACTTAAATCATTAATCTCTTTATTACTATCACTATCTTTTTCGATTTCTTTTTCTATTACTTTTTCGTAATTTTCTATCAGAGCATGCATATTAGAAGAAGGATCGATCACTTACTTCACCTATCACCTTACCGCTCGCAAGACGGTGATTGACTTAGCTTGCTTCGCTTTGACTAGGGAACTTCCCTTCTTCTCTTTATTTGCTCCGAACTTTCAATATGTTTCTTTAGATTTTCAATTTCTTCAAGCATGTACTTCATCAAAGCGCTTGACCTTTACTAGCTACTTCTTGCTTGGGAACTTCTTCAATTCTCAACCGATTTTGATTTGGCAACTGGAGGTTGTGGTGGTTGAGGTTGGAATTGTTGAGGTTGCAAAGGCTTATTTCCTCCCCAAGAAAAGTTAGGATGATTCCTCCAACCAGATTATATGTATTTGAATAAGGATCATTCCTTGGCCTTTGAGGGTACATATTCATAGCATTAGCCTGCTCGTATCACATAGCACTTGACGGACAAAAATTAGTAGCATGAGAATATAATCCACATAAAGCACATGCTTCTTGAATTTGCCAATTTTCAAATTGAGCTTGTGTATTTGAATTATCTTGCAATTGATATAGGCTCCTATTTTTACCTCTAGCACTTTTCTCGTTGGGAATTAATACTTAGCATCTCAAATAATTCTTCTAGTGCTTCGGTGTCATTCTATTAATAGAACCACCACCGCACTATCAACCATAGTTTGTAAGCTCCGGCGAAAGACCATGATAAAATTGAAGCACTAACACATGTTGAGCCAAATTATGATGAGGACACATAATAAGCGTATTTTTAAATCTATCCCATGACTCATGGAATGTTTCACCCGGTTCATTTTGGAATGACATGATTTGTTTTCTATACTGTAAGAGATGCATGTTTGTAAAATTTGCTCATAAACAAATCATATAATTGTGCCCAAGTATAAACACTATTTGGTGTTAGGTTCATAAACCATCTCTTTGCCAATTTTTTAATGCACGGAAAATATTTCATTTTAATTTGATCTTCGCCAACCCTCCTAAAGGAAAAGTACTCATCATGTATTCATATTCTCTTAAGAAACCGACAGATCTTCATGGGGCATCCCATGAAAAGATGGTATGGCATTAAAATAATGTCTTTTAACTCAAAATTCCTAACAAGATCCGGCAAGACTAACATGATGTCACAACATTTAATGAAGGTCTACTAAAGTCATTAATAGTTCTTTGATTTACCACTACTTCCATATTTCTTCTTGCGTGCTCTTCTTCTCTTTGATTCCTATTGACTGGGTCAACTAGGTTTTCGTGATTACGATTATTGTTATTTTCTTCCATTGTAGGATCAACTAGGATCCTCTTGATTCAAGTGGTCTTGATTATCGTGCTCGAAAACTAGATTTTCAAAAACTTCTTGATATCTTCTAACAATATTTATATCTTGATTTAAGTCTACCAATTTAGGATTTAAAGATCTACGACCGTGCATAAAAATAATTTAAAGCAATTTAAAAACAACTTACTTTTAAATAAAATAAAATAAAATCTTTTTGTATTTTTATTTTTATGAAAACTGAAAATTAAACTAAAAACTAAATTAAATTAAAAACTACGCTACCAACAAACTAACTACGTGAACTAGCTTGTCCCTAGAACGGCGCCAAAAACTTGATCGATGTTTTATTTAATCTTTTCCTTGCAAGTGAACAAGACTATTATAGAATAGTATTGGAAGCAAGGGTCGAACCCAGAGACAAGTGATTAACACTTAACAAGGCAAATTATTGATAGCAAATTATTAACCTAAGGGGGTTTTATGTTTAATTCTACTCTAAACTACTAGTTATAGATGTTTAACTAATTAGACAGTAATAACATATAGGAAGATCTTATGGTGAGTGGAAATCTAGGATTCTGGGTTTCACTTATATCTCCTTTATATTCAATTCATAATAATGTCAATCAATGTCTTGGGTTCGTTCACTAAAAATAGATATAGTCTGTTGAACAATTGGTTCCCTCCATCCCCCGCAAAATTCATCCATTCCATATCCTAAGCACGAGAACTGTCAATCTAGTCTGTCACCTAGATTTATGATCTATCCGTCACCTAGATCATGTAAGAACCCTGGTCCTAACTTATCACTCGTGCATCGATAGGTCCAATTTATTGTGTTGGTGAGCCATTGTACGACATATGCACTTGGTCATGCGCTTATCCGCACCTCTAAGCCTTTATTATTTGCGATTACATTCATTTGTTCAAAGCAAAATAATATAGGGGTTGATAAACAACACAATCAACAAGCATTGAATAGACATATTTAAGAATCAAAACATAAATTCGATACAAGTTACCTCCCACCTCCTAGATTATGGATGATTTAGTTCATCATAGACAATGAACAACACATGGAGATGATCGGATACATGATTTGATCTTCAATACTTGAAATTACAAAATCTAACTATGTTATACAATCTAAAACTACCTAAAATCTATGAAAAGAGAGCTTCACTGCCCCCTCCCTATGCTTTGGCTCGGATCCGCTTCTATATATACTGGGAGTTGTGATTGGATTGAATGACCGTGTGAAAATCCGAATAAGTCCAGCATTCGCCCCACCTTGCGGTCGCAGGTGGTACTTGGGTACCTTGCGTCCGCAAGGTCCCCAGGTCCCCGCCTTGGTTTCTTTGATGTCCCAGCCTCAAATTTTTCTACTTGAGCCTTTTTCTACTCAGATTGCCTACCTTGCATGGTCGCACTGAGGCACCTTGCGTCGTCCAAGGTGTCCGTGACAGTGCCTTTTCATTGTTTCTTCAATTTTCCTTTTTGGCCCTTCTTGAAATTTGCACTTAAAACCTCGAGTTTCGCTTATTTTCACAATTAACCCGAAACTTACAAAACTCACCGAAAACATATATTAGTAACCAAAAGCCTTGTGAAATAGCATAGTTTAAGTCATAGAAGTATATAAAATCGACGTATAAAATACATCGATCAGTATCCTAGACTAAAAGGAGGGATACATTCCTTAAGTTCATCTTGGACTAAGTTAACAAGCCCCTGCTGATTTTTGCCGAGATCCATACCAGGCATATAATTCATTTTTCGAAACATGTTTAAAGGGACCATGTTTCCTAGGGATGTGGTTTTTCCCCGGTGATGTCGGCCGCCTTCCGCCCATATTCAATGGCATTGATTCTAGCTTGGGGATAACCTCAAAACCACTGAGAAATATGCCCATGACATCATGCTCTATTTCGAGGATTGGGATATCCTCGCTTTCCTTATTTTCCACGATCTTATTAGCCAGAATGATCACCATATGGTCATCGTGGATGAATTTGACACGTTGGTGCAATGAAAAGGCTACCCCTTTTACACCATGGATCCAAGTATGCCCCCAAAGAACAAACTAAAAAGTGTGTATGTCCAAGACATGGAATTCTACTGGCATGGTTAATGGTCCAATAGTCATCATTAAAGTGACCACCCCTAGGACACATCGACTAGTGTTGTCGTATGACCTTACTGTCAGCGATGAAGGAGCAAGTTCTCGATATTTCGCTCCCGCCTACCGCCAGCCATTACTTAGTGGGACATACATTCAAAGAAGACCCATTGTCTATCAGAACTCGGGGAACCCGTTTTTCCATGACCCCTACAGTGATATGGAAAGAATCAATGTGGTTGGTTCCTTCCCTTGGCAGATCCAGATCAGTAAACATAATCACATTCCCAAAGTGAATGTTTCCGATCATTTGAGTGAGCTCATTTGGGGAGGTTTCAATGGGAACAACTGCCTGGCTTAAAGACTTAGCCAGCATATCACGGTGGGTTTTTGAAGCACAAAGCAAACCCCAGATGGATATGTTGGCCGGAGTTTGCTTCATCTGAGCTAATAAAGTGTCTTCCACCGTTTTAGTCCCAGTATCGGTTTCTTGATCTTTACCTCTTTCTAGGTTTGGTTGGTAGGCTCAGCCAGATCTAGTAAGGTGGCTAACATCCCCACTGACCCAAGTGGCTTTTTCAATATTGCAGGTATTTTGGCTACCCAGGATAGTGTTCCAAGAGAGCATATTGCAGCTAGGCTCTTTCATGGATAGAGATGGAGAAAAAGGAATAATGATAAATGGTAAGGGATGTTTATTGATTTCGAACTTGGGTACACAAATGTTTTCACCAACCTCAATCATATTGATTTGAGGTAGAGGGTTATTGACTATATTTGGTCTGGGAGGAGGCTTTTCAATAACCTTATCATCTATTAGGTCCTGGATAGCATCTTTGAGTACATAGCATTTATCGGTGAGGTGACCACTACAGCGATGGTATTCACAATACTGGGCATGATTCCACGTTCTAGGCAGGGAGTTTGGTGTCTTATATCCTTCCAAAGGTTTTAGCACTCCATGTGCCATTAGCCTTGCAAAGATCACGCATCGGGAGCTTGCAGCCATCATAATACCCTGCTCTCTGCTCGATTCCCCGAAATTCTCGCTTGGGCCATTATTCCCTCCAACTGCGTTGATAGACCTGTGTGATCTGTAGGACCATGGAACGGTGCTATAGTTTTGGGTAGGAAAAGTGGCTGATGCATTTCCTACCATATTGACGGCCGGGCGTTACGCGCTTCTTCCTTTAGAGTACCGAAAGAGTCGGAGGGGTGGCATATTGACTTTTAATTGCCCAATCTGTATATCTTCACCAATACGGACTCCTATCTCCACTATTTCTTTGAAATTACTGTAAGGGAGATACCGCATGTGCTCTAGGTATATGGGTTGGAGATTTTTTATGAACATCCTGGAAGACTCAGCCGGATCAGGTCTGTCAAACGTCTGAGCTAGCTTTATTTTCCACCTGATTGCGAACTCAGCACAGGTTTCTTTTTCCCTTTGGGTGCTCGACTCAAGGTCTCTTCTATTTTCAGGGGTAATGTTGTCTTTGTACCTTTCTAGGAACCCTTCGGCTATCTGGTCCCAAGTACCCATGGTGCTATTATATGACAACATTAGCCATTGCTTGGCAGCCCCTACTAAGGTGAGGTGAAAATTAGAAGCCATAGCTTCAAAACTAGCTCCCCTTGATTGCATGCTAGTGGAATAAGATTTTAAGTGGGATATAGGGCATCCGGTCCCGTCGAATTTCTCTATGTCGGGCATTTTGAATTTTGAGGGCAATACTGCCGAAGGTTGTAATGCCAATGCCCGTGTAGAAAATTCTCCTTTGTTCAGAACTTTGAGCATAATTCTTTTTAGATTTTCCATGTCAGCCTCCATTTTGGTGGGTGGGGGAGTTGGTTTTTGGTATATATTAGCAGGATTAGGGAAGGCTGGGTTATTTTCTGGCTGCGGTACCTAGTAAGGATTTTGGGCAAGATAAGGATTTTGGGTTGGGTAAAGATAAGGATTTTGGATAGGATTTTGGGCAGGATAGGGATTTTGGGTTGGATAAGGATTTTGGGCAGGATAGGGATTTTGGGCAAGATAGGGTTATTGGCGGTTTCAGTTTGACAGCCAAGATCATTAGGAGGTAGATAAGTTGTAACTTGGCCTGGCTGGTTATAGCTTTTTGGGTCCATATGTGGGCTATTCTGGAGTGGATTGGTTATGGGAAAAGGGAGGTCATTTGAGTTCTGGAGGATATTGGTGCTTGGAAAGGGATATGGAGGATAGGATGAGAAAGGGTTAATATTTGGGTAATAGGGATTTGGTGGAGGATTTGGGTTTGAGGTAATGGTGGTATTTGGAGGGTTGGTATTTGGCTGAGGGTTTGGGTTTGGAGGAACATGAGAGGTTGATGCTTCTTGGGGGACTGCAGGGGAAGAGATTCCCTCACCACTGGATTTTAAATTTTGCACCAGATTAGCCATCTGGCTCATTATACGGTCTGCCTGTGCACCCAAATTTTGGTCTAGCCATTGTTGCATAGCCGGAGTCGAAGCGTACGCTGGAGCCCCTGTATCTATACCCATAGCGGACTGCTCACTTTCTGCTGCCATACTACTCAAATTTGTACCTTCTGAACTGATTCTGCCCTTTTCTGATCTGTCCCTGACACTTTCTGATCTGCTTTCTGCACCTGTATCCCGTATCAACCGGCCAGTACTATCTCTGCCTTTCCAAATTCGGGTCAGGCATCTGAGGAAAATGGGGTTTGGAGATATCAGAAGGGCTGGCTGAAGGCTTTCTGGGCTAGGAGTACAACGTGCCTTTATTAGTATATTTTATTATTATTGATTCTCTTATAATTGATCGGACAAGCACCTGCTTTGTTTTGACAGTCTCAGGACTATTCCTGGAACAGTGGATTCTTTCTCCAGAGTATAGGAACTTCGCATTCCACCTACCTTTCGACTCCCCAAGATCGGACTAATCCCAGGCGAAGGGCATATACTCTTTCCAAGATCCACCATTCAAAATGGTCTAAGTATAGCATCAGGAAATAATCAATCAGCCCCTGTGTATTTATTTTATTTTTTTCACTTGCACACATTTTTTTATTTTGCTTGATTATTTTTTTCGATCTCCTTTTTTCTTTCATTTCTTTTTTTTCGATCTCCTTTGGGTTGCCCAGACTAATCCAGTAAAGTATATATATATAACATGTAAACTGTTAAATAAAAATAAGCATATTTAGCCAAAAACAAAAGAAAAACTTTTTTTTCAAATGAGTCTAGCCCTCCGTTTTATTTTATTTAAAATAAAAAACAACGTCTCCAGCAGAGTCGCCACTGTGAGTGCCCCGATTAATAACCTTTTCCCCCGCTACCGAGAAGCGGGTGGTTTTAAAATCTTTTAAAGTGCGTGGGAATACGCCCGGCCTCATTTGTGGACTCAAAATGTGATCAACAGAGTCGTCATCTTTATTTTGAGGAAACCAAAGAAAAACCAAAAGTAACCAGATTTGTAAAAAGGTTCAGAGGCTAAGTTACGAGGTGTGAAGGGGTTAGGCACCCAACTCGCCCTTTCGGTCTCAAAACAAGTTTTTTTTGGCTAAATATGATTTTTTATATTTATTTAATAGTTGAAATAAAGCATTTTAAATATATATATTTGCATATATATAAGGAAATAATTACAAAGTTACAGCAGCCTCCTTTCTTAGAGTTACAAATACATTTATAAAAATTTGGCCACAATAATGGCTCTTTTTAGTGCTATTTTCTATAGAATTTCGGGCAGCACAACTGCTTATTTTGCTTACATAGGACTATTTAAATAGAACTTTTATACATAAAAACTTTAATAGACCTACCTCTTGAAGCGTGGGGGTTTTATCCCATACCAAAATCCTTACTGTTAGTCCCTAGGGTGGGCTCGCTTTGGCCTTCAGGAAGAGGGAGTATTTTTCTTTTGATTGATTTCGGGCAGTGTGACTGCTCCGTTTAGTTGTTTTTCACCTCGGGATCCGAGCGACGCAACTGTTTGCTTTGACTGGATTTGCTGGCTGGCTGGCATCAAAAATCGGGCAGAGCAACTGTTTGCTTTGGCTGGATTTGATGTTTGGATTCGAACAGGGAAACTGCTCTTTTTGGATTTTTTGAACCAGTGGAATAGGACAGAATCCTAGCAGGGCAACTAGGTTTCACTTTGGCCTGAGGGTTTTAGTGTTTGGGGGAGATTTGACAAAGCTTCGGGGCTAGAAGGAAAAATTCCTTCCTGCGTTCTTCAAACTGCATTTGAACTCAGCTGCAATCGAGTGTCTCGTTTACTTACTCTGTGAATTCTGAAGCCGGATGCCTCTATTTATAGGCTGGGAGGAGGGATTCCTTCGGCATTAAGTTTTTCCTTCCGTGCTTCATCAGCTTGTATCGTGCGCTGAAGAGATTGTACCAAAAGCAAACTGCTACAATACATTGGGGACTGTTGGGCGCTGCCCATAGGGGGCTGGGGCGCGGCACCAGGAAGGTCTTGGGGCAGCGCCCAGGGCCTTTTTTGTTCTAATTTTTGGCACTTTGGCCCCCTACAATTCACTGTTTATGAATCCTACTTTTTCCTTTTGCATTTTCAACCATGTAACTTGACATTCGTTAGTTCTTTTAACAGATCTTGATATTTCATGCCATGTCACATACCAGGGGTACGAAATTGGGGTGTCTACAGCAGAGCAACTGCTTGCTTTTACTGGATTTGACGTTTGGATTTGAGCAGGGCAACTGCTCTTTTTGGGATTTTGGAACCGGTGAAAGAGCACGAAAACCTAGCTGGGTGACTAGGGTTAGAGTTTAAGTGTTTAGGGGAGATTTTGGCAGCCTAATGGAGCTTCAGGGTTGGATAAACAGGCTTGTCATTCTTCAGCCTAATTTTCCTATGGCGGCTCTTATTTGGAATGCTAGAGGCATTGGAAATTCAGAAACTGTTGGTTATTTAAAGACCCTTATTAGGCAACATCGGCCTAATTTATGTTGTATTATGGAACCCAAATTATCTGGTAGTAGAATGATTAAAATAGCTAAACTATTGAAATTTAAGTTCAGCTTGTATGGGAATCCGATAAATTCCCATATTTGGCTCTTTTGGAATACTAAAATTCAGGTTAATAGGATAGCTATGTCGAATCAACATGTCACAGTCAGATTGGTTTTAGAGGATGGTCTTTCAGTTATTTCATCGTTTGTCTACGCCAAATGTAATCGTAATGATCGGCAGGAGTGTTGGACAGATTTGAATGATATTGCTGCTTCTTATTCAGAGCCTTGGATTGTTTGGGGCGACTTTAATATCATATCCCATTCAAATGAGAAGCTGGGAGGGGTTCCTTGCGACTACCCTAGTATTAATGATTTTAATTTGTTTTTGCAGCAGGCTGGGTTAGTTGACGCGGGGTATGAGGGAAGTGTCTTCACATGGTGTAATAATCAAGATGGTTTAGCCCGTATATGGCAGCGTCTCGACAGAGTCTTGATCAATGGGTATTATAAAGCTATGCTTCCTAATCTCAAGGTGCGACATTTGAGTAGGGTCTCTTCAGATCACTCTCCCCTTTTGGTGGAAATATCGCATAAAACTAAGAAGAATGGTGGCTTTCGTTTTCAACGTTTCTGGCTTGATCATAGTGATTTCTTGGACTTTGTTAAAGATCAATGGGTTGCCTCTCATTCTGGATCAGTGTTGGATATCTTGCATAAGAAGCTTCATCATCTTCAAACTAGTTTGCGTAAATGGAATTGGGAGGTTTTTGGCAATATTCATCGCATGATTGATGGGCTTCAGGATGATGTTTTACGCTTAGATCTAAGTCTTCAGAATTCTTGGGATGCTAGCGTGGCGAGTCAACTTGAGCATGTTCAACATCAGTTGTGTCGGGCTACCTCTTGGTCAGATGAGTTGGCTCAGCAAAAGGCTAGAGCGTCTTGGTTATCTGATGGTGATCGGAATACCTCTTACTTCCATGCTAGTGTTAAGGATATGAGTCATCACAATGCAATTAAAATCAAGTTGACAGATGGCAGTTGGTGTATTGATAATAAGAGTATTGGGGAGATGGCTATCCCATATTTTTCCACTCTTTTTACTTCTACATGGCCATCACTCAATGAAGATTTGTTCTATCAGTTACCTAGATCAATTGGAAGATAGGATAATGATTATATGAAGAGCTTACCTAATGAAGAGGAAATTTGGAATGCAGTTAAAGGCTTGAACCCTAATAGTGCCCCTGGGTCAGATGGCTTCACTGGTTGGTTCTTTCAAGGGTGCTGGGATATTATCAAGCATGATATCATTGCGGCGGTTCAGGACTTTTTTAAGGGAGGTGTGTTACCTAGAGGTATTTCTTCTACTACTGTTATTCTAATTCTGAAAGTTGACAAACCTCGCAGTTTGGGGGATCTCCGTCCGATTAGTTTATGTAATTTTTCATGTAAGATTATATCTCGGATTTTGGCTTCTCAGATTGCTTCTTTTCTCTCGTCTATTATCTCTTTGGAACAGGCTGGTTTCATCAAAGGCAGGAATATCCAGGATAATATTGCTTTGGCCCATGAACTAATTCAACGTATTGATCATAAGTCTCATGGGGGTAATGTGGTTTTCAAGTTTGATATGTCTAAAGCTTATGACCGGCTAGAATGGAGTTTTTTGTTGCGTTCGTTGAAAGCTTTTGGCTTTGATGATGAAAATTGTGACTTGGTTTATCGGATGATAGGCAATATATGGTATACTATTCGTATTAATGGTGAGTCTTTTGGCTTTTTTCAGTCGACAAGGGGTGTTCGGCAGGGCGATCCTTTATCCCCTCTTCTGTTTGTTATGGCTCAGGAGCTCCTTAGTTATAATCTTAATAGGGCTATTACAGATAGAAAGATTGGTCCTTATCGTCATGGATCTAGTGATATCGTTATTTCTCATTTACTTTATGCGGATGATATGCTAATCTTCTGTAATGGTAGTAAGAAATCGATCCTTGCTCTTAGAGGTGTTGTCGGAGAGTATGAAAAAGCTTCTGGGCAGCTTATTAATTTTGAGAAGAGCGGTTTTGTCACTTCGCATCATTATACAAGGAGGAAAATTCAGATGATTGAGCAATGGTCGGGCTGTAAACAACACAATTTACCTCTTAAATATTTGGGGCTGCCTCTTTTAAAAGGGCAGGTTAAGCTGGAATATTTTGAGGATGTTGAGAAGCGTTTTCTCTCTCGGATTAGTGGATGGAAGGATAGATTGTTATCTTTTTGTGCAAAAATTGTGCTTCTTAAATCGGTTCTTTGTAGCATTCCAGTTTATGCGTTGGCTGGCTTCAAACTTCCTAAAAAGTTTATCCTTCGATTGGAAAAGCATATGGCTAATTTTCTTTGGAGTTCAGCGAGGGAAGATCGTGCTCACTGGATTGCTTGGGATCACGTTTGTCGGCCGATTAAGGAAGTGGGGCTTGGCATTCGTCCTCTTACACAGGTGATGGGTTCCTTACACGCTAAACTAGCTTGGAATGCTCTCCAAGGAAAAAATCTATGGGCTCGTTTTGTTCGTGCTAAATACGGATCTGAGAATGGTTTTGGTCTGCCTGTTTCTTCGTCTCATGTTTGGAGAGCTGTTATGCAACATATGCCTCGGCTCATGGATCACAGTAGATGGCTTGTGGGTCGAGGAGATATTCCTTTTTGGACTACAAATTGGTGTGGCACTGTTCTTTTTGGTCCGCAACCTATTGACCCTCATCTAATAGTGCGAGAGGTTGTTTCGATTATTCAGGAGTTGCTGCCTTTGATTCCGTCTAGGCTTCATGAAGCTGTGTGTAATGTGATTATAGATTGTAACGCGGAAGACAAGCAGATTTTTACTCTTTCTAAAGAGGGTGTTTTTTCGACTGCTTTATATTGGAAGGCCTTTCAGCAGCCGTGGCCTAAGCTAGCATGGGCTAGTAAACTTTGGCAGTCCTGGATTCCTTCGCACTTGAGTGGTTTCATGTGGAAGCTTATGCACCGTGCCCTTTCGGTGGACCTTGCTCTTCATCGATATAAGATTCAGATTGTATCTAAGTGTCAGTGCTGTAGGCAGCCTGCTCAAGAGTCCTTGGAGCATCTTCTCCTTCATTCTGAGATTGCTCGAGGTCTATGGAGTCGGTTTGCTCAGGTTTTTAATCTGATAGATAATTATGTGTCTATTGATCATCTAGTTGGTTCTTGGATTACTTCTACGACAGTTCGAAGTCAGGTTGGTGCTTGCAAAATCGGTATTTGTATTCTTACTTGTTGGGAGATTTGGAAGGCGCGTTGTTCGGCTTATTTTGATAATGTTGAGATGTCTATTGCTTCCATTAGTGATAAGATTATGAGGGGGATTCAAGAGGTGATGTTCATGTTTCAGCCAAAGGTTAGCATGTCTCTTTTTGATACTCTTGCTGTTCAAGGATTACATCTCGACATTAAAAGGGTTAGAGTTAATCGCGGGCAATGGTTGCGTTGGGAGGCTCCCATGTTGAATTTCATGAAACTCAATACTGATGGCTCGGCTTCTCAAGGGAGATGTTCGGGCGGCGGTGTTATTCGTCGTCATGATGGTTTTATGGTGGCGGCTTTTTCTAGTAATTATGGTGTTGGCACGAACATGCTTGCATAAATTTTAGCTCTCCGGGATGGTCTCCGTTTTTGTAGAAATTTGGGTTTAAATAATGTTTTAGTTGAATCGGATTCTTTAGTGGCTGTTAATGGTATATCAGGTATGCATCAGGTGCCGTGGAGCTATGCTTATGAGATTTGGGAGTGTCGATCGTTAATTGGTGATTTTGTCTTATCTCATGTCTTCCGGGAACAGAACAGAGTGGCTGACCGTCTTGCTTTTTGTGGATCTTTTCATATGGGGCTCATTGTTTATCATTCTATGACTGATCTTCTGGCTAATGCTCGTAGAGAAATGATTTTAGATGATAGAGGTTTATTTTCTTTCCGGAAATAGTTGTTGTCGGCTTGTGCCTTTTTTTAGAGGTTAGGCTCCTTTGTCCCCCCGTTGTTTGGGTAAGGTTGGTTGTCCCCCTCTTGTTTGTATTTTATTTATTTTAATAAAATCTCCGTAGGTGCCGCCCTGCTTCCTTCAAAAAAAAAAAACAGTGTAACTGCTCTTCAGAAACTCTCTTCGCAAATTCTTCATTGTTTGGGTAGTGCACTACCTCTGTATTTATATGTTGAAGCTGGGGAATCCTTAACATCGAAGTAATCCCTGATATTTTCTTCTATGCTTCAATCGCTTGTGCCATGCGCTGAAGGAATTGCACCAAAAGCAAACTGCAGCAATGAAATGGAGACTTATGGGCGCTGCCTTATAGCATTATGGGCGCCGCCTATGGCTGTTGTGGGCGCAGCGCTGTTAGTCCCAAAGGGCACAATAATAAGCTAGAAGGGGGGAGTTGAATAGCTTATTAGACATTTTAAAACTTTTCGTATATATTCCTAAAATGAGCACTTGCAATCTATTAAGGAGATTGAAGTAGCGGAAGCTTGTAAGGAAGACAGTTCAAGTCTGCCGATTAAGGACTACCGGTAGATTTGACTGAATACTCAAGTATGTTGTTAAAGAGATAAGTAACGGAAATAAGAAACAGTTTAAGGGAGTAATCAACAGTAAAGGAAGAACACAAGTATTTGAGATGGTTCACACTATGAAAAGTGCTACATCCACCACCAAGGCAGTCAACCTTGGATTTAAACTGTGCACTATGTTTTCCACTAGTTCTATTACAATGAATATATCTAATGGATCGTGTACAAAATATTTGACTTGTGTTTGGGGGTTTGGGAATTGAATATCTGGATAAACAAGATATTCAATTCGTACAGAAGAATAGTTTAAAGGGAACAACAATAAGAAGCTTAAGGTAAATGTTGAAGCATATCTTCTTGATTGTTGTTGAGGGCTTCTTGATCAGTTTATGATCTCTAGAATGCACTGAGTATAAAGACTTAGAGTTGTATAATTTCAGAGCATCTCAGGACGGACAGTTGTGTTTTTTTTTCAATCTCTAATGGCAGTATTTATAGTTGGAGCACTCTTGAGATCCGTTGGAGAAGACGAAGTGTAACAGCTCTATTAGGTTGAATGCATTAAATGCATGGAGCTGTCTTGTAGATTTCGTCCTCACTGATACTGAGCAGGGAGTGGTGCAGAGTTGTTTGCAAGAGTTGGTAGCCGAACAATCAGAATTTCAGACCTGTAATAGTTGGTACAGACTACAAGTGTCAGTCTGTTCACCTGCTCTGTCACTGTTCAGTAGGCGAGAGTCTTCCAGCTTTTCGGAAAGTTATTCAGGCGTATCTGAGAAGTTAGGGATGTTTGAATTCAAATTCAAATTGATAAAAGATAAATTTGAATTAATCCACTAGGTCTTGGAAGGCTGGACACGTCATGCTTGAACACGTGCAGACAAGGTCTGCCGCAGGATACTGATGAAGGTCTTTCGGTGAAGCATTGCTGAAGTCTTCCGCTGAACCTGTGAAGCCTATAAACAAACTATTCTATGGCAAAGTTTTATACATAGTTGCCACGCTAATTGATACACAGCCCAATTAGCCACTAATGTAATGTATGAGCAAATGCAAATCAAAATACAAATGAGAAACAACAAGCGCCCATAATGGCCATAGGTCGCTCCTATTTTGTTTTTTCTTTTGTTTTTGGCACTTTTGCCCCCTGCAATTCACTGTTTGTTAATTCTTTCGTCATTTCGCACTTTTAACCCTGTAATTGGACATTCATTAGTCCTTTTAACAGGTCTTGATATTTTATGCCATGTCATAAACATGGGTACGAAATTAGGGTGTCTACGGGCATAGACAACTTTAATGCAGCTAGCATGCAAAGCAACCTAGCATACAATTTTTCTGGAAATTAGAAGTTTACCTAGGCCTAGTAAAGGCTGAAGAACAAGTAAACAAATCAAGGATTAGTAGTCTCATTGTCAATAGCTACGATTGGGTGGTCTCGGATCCCAAATCGGGTGGCCGAATCTCCGGGAAATCGCAAAACACACACTAGTCTCACCAAGAATCTCCCACACACAAGCTCTCATCAATGGTGGCTGCAAATATCTAATGGAGGAGGTGTAATGAGTGGGGAAAATTATATATTTAAAGGCCCTAAGGTTAAGGTATTAGTGGATTACATGTGTCACTCTCCTATAGGTTACAATTAAGCTAAACCATTGAGAATTTAGGGCTAAACACTCCATTAGACCTAATGCACACTAATTAGGGTCTAATTTTAGGTTTAAGGATTGATTTGGACGGATTGGGGTAAGGGTTGCCTTGTCATTTCACAAAAGAAGCAAAACTGCCCAAGGCTAGAAATCAGGGCAAGCGGTCGCTTGCAAAGGGGACCAAATGAGCGCTTGGTCCTTGAATCCAAGAAGTGAATGTTCTGGAATGTGTGCAGTCGCTTGGTCTCATGACTGAGCGAGCGCTCGGTACTCTGGATGGTCAAAATGGCTTGAAACATAGTCCAAAAGGTGTCCAACTTAACCCCAAACATTCCTAAGGTCAAACCCAACTCAATATACATCCGAAACACTCCCGAACAACCCTCGAAACATATAGAAACGAAGATCGAAACACACAACGAAATCAAACAATGCAAACACCAATCAAACCAAAACTAAACAAGCTTAGTTTAACATCCCTAAAACATGTTAAGGACTATGATACAAGGTCTAGAACTCCAATTCAACTTCCTACAAATCGAATACACCAGCAACACAAGTAACGAAGGCAATCCGAGAAACCCTAAGACTCAAACGATCAAACGAAGCGACAATGATTTCAAACTCTCAACCAAGGATACTATGATCAAGATTAAGGTTATAATACATACAAGAAGGGTACTAAGACTCCAATGGGACTTAGTTAAGTACTAACATGCTAAGGTTTATACACAAAGCAACAATGTCAAAGCATGCAAAGCATAGAAGGCATACAAGCGACTATGATCATAACCAACCTAATGTAAGCATGATATGAACAATAAGAACTCTCTAACATGTTAAGACCTATTGTAAGTATGTTATAATGATGTTATACAAATAATGGGTTTGGGTTCTCACAAGTCACCCATTTTTCTTCTCCCTATGTTTTATCTTCACATTACAAAGTAACACCCTGCGATTAATCTTCTGAACAGTCACTCCTTATAAAACATCAATCCCTCAACTATCACTTGAAGCAATGTACCCTCAATTGTAACATATATTTATATTTAAGATGTTCTTCTTAATTTATTCATTTAATATATTTTTTCCTTAGTATTTTACTTATGTGTAATTTAGTTGAAAAACTCTTATACCGTGCGTTTAATGCACGGGTGCAAACAATTGTTTATGCATGAAGGAGAAAGAAGGCATCTTGTCAATATTTAATAGCTATACATAATTTTTTTGGAGAAGCAATATCGTGTGCATTACAGTTTCTTTAATACTTCAAAAGTTTAAGCTTGTTGTTGGTACACAGGTAGTACTAGTATCGTTCTATGAATAGGGTGAGAATTGGGCTAGACTCCATCTGTCATTATCTAACCAATAAACATCACGATATTATTTTTCTAATTAGTTAAAAGCTCATTTAGATCAAAATAATGAGGATACCTTTAATGAATCGAACATGTGCATGTAAAGTTTCATTTCATGCATCACGATGCATAATTTTAGGGGTGGATTGAGAATATTGAAATCACTTGGGGGCTAGACCTTTTTATTTCTTTCCAGACCTGCGACCCTAAAATAGGGTTCAATATTTGCTTTTCCTTTGGTCACATAACCCTGATTTAGGGTTCGACCTTTCTTTATATCTCTAGCCACTCACGTAAAAGGTGTAAACGTGTCATTTTGGGAATTGTCCATACACATATCTCACATGGCTCTCTTATACTATGCATTTACAAACCGTCTTCACATTTCCATTTTACATTATGTCTTCACATTTCGTTTCAAATTACGTCTTTACTGCTTTATTTATATGCCTTCGCAATTTTCTCAACATTCATCACCGCTTTTTTTTTTCCTACGCTGGACAAAACACGTTAGAAATGCCCTTCTACTTTCCCTGTTCTAGTCTAAGAAAAATGCCACAAACATCTGAACTACGTTTGGCCTAATTATTGAAATGGATACGTAGGCAACCTATTACGGTAGGCACGACCATCACAACGTAATTATTTGGATTGCAATATGTTTACATGTTTTCATAACAAATGTTATCATGTTCCCATATCAAATGTTAACATACCTCTATGACAAATGCTTACATGCTTCCATATCAAATGCTTACATGCTTCTAATGGCACAAACCGGTGCATGGTTCTTTTAAATTGAATACTGATGGTGCATGTCGAGGCAACCCTGGTATTAGTGCTGGTGGGGGAATTGTTCGCGACGCTTCAGGTAACTTAATATTTGCTTTTTCCAGAATCTTTGGCTCATCTTCTAGTTTTATTGTAGAATGTCGTGCTCTTTACAGTGGAGTTTCTTGGTTGCATTCTCACGGGTACTCTGATGTTATGATTGAAGTGGACTCTAAAACTCTCATTGACTGTCTCTTGGGGCATGCTAAGTCTCCATGGCTCTATGAATATTTGATTCGTAAAGTTTCCAAGTTACGCGACTCGATGAATCTCTCTTTCTCTCACTGCTATAGAGAGGCCAACATGGTAGCTGACAGCCTTGCTAATTTAGCTTATGACCTGAACTATGATAGTGACTTTATTTCCATCCCCTCCATCCCTTCTCACATCCGCGGGCTTTTCAATCTTGATAAGTGTGGGACCCCTTATATTAGAATTTTTTAATTCTTTGTTACTCTGTATTTCCTTTTTGAGGTCAGTCTCCTCTGTCCTCCCGTTAAAAAGGCAAGGCTGGTTGTCCCCCCTCTAGTTTGTTTTTTCCCTTCTTTTAATAAAATCGTGCAGGGTGCTGCCCCTGTTTCTAAAAAAAAAAAAAAAGATTACATGCGTCATTGTCAAATGTTTGCATGCCTCCATATCAAATGCTTACATGTTCCAATATTAAATATTCAAAAGTTTCCATTATCGTGTTTGTGGCACCCTAGCCATTCGTTGCTTGTGTTCATGCATTCATATTGCTTGTGAGCATGTTTGCATAGTCTATATATGATTTAGAATCATTCATAAGTCATTCATGAAGCTCTTAACATGTTTAGAATCATGTATGCTTGCTTGTTGAATCGCCGGTTCGATTGCTTTGTTTTGGCCTTAGCGATTTCCCTCGTTGCTCGTATTGCTTGTATTTCGTCGTGCGAAGTGTTCGTTGAGTTCTCGGCCTTGTATTCAGGTCATAACCATGTTTAAACAAGCCTTTTCCATGTCCAAGTTATCCTAGTATGATTGGTGTTTGATTGGTGTTTGATTCGTTAACCATTCGTCGCATGATTCGAGCCTTGTTCTACCTTGTTCCGGATGTTGTTCGGGTGTGTTTCCGACTTGTTTTGAGTTGGGTTAGACCTTAGAATGGTTGCCCATGATTTTGGGACCATTTAGGACATGTTTAGACCAAGTTCAAGGGCTGGACCATGCGCTCGCATCGAATTCTGATCACCAGCTCGCGGGACAATGCTGAGAGCATTGCAAAATGAACATAAGGCCGCATGGAGATAGGTGAGGCGGCCGCCTCAAGTGCTTGTTCACCTACGGAATTTTTCTCTTGCAATCTGATTTGTGACCAATTAGACCCTTAACCCCCCATCCTAATTGACCCTAAACCTCCCTAACCCTCCTTACTTATGTCCTAACATCTCTAACAAGTTTTAAGAGTGGATTAAAAGTGCTTTAGTGATCAATTAAGCTACCAAAAATCAGATTTAAAGAGACCACATCATGTTGACACTTGTCCCACTCAATTTTTAAACCCATATACACCACATCTGCAGATTTTGACCCTCATTTCTCTCCTTCACTCTCCAAAAACGGGATTTCTTCTCCAAGACTCTCCCATGGCTTCTTGAAGCTCTCATCTTCATCCTCCATGATCCATCCTCCATTTGCTCAAGCCACCTCCATAAAAAGTGTAGAGCTTGAAGAGTAGATCACTTTCAACCGAATAGTTTTCTTCTTTGATTTCTTGGGTGTAGAATACAAGTAAGTTACTTCTTTTCTTCTTTGTTTTAGTTCTCATTGACCCTAAGGAAACAAAGCTTATGATGTATGAGGTCAATGAGGACACATAATTGCTTCTTATGCCTTCATCTTGTGTTTTGAAAGAATGAGTTTGTTAGAAGCATGTATAGGATGATTTCTTGCCTATCAAAGTTTATAATACTCTTTCATCTTGTCTATTTAAGGTTATGAACATGTTAGAAACATGTATTATATATATGTTGATAGAAATGGTGCTATATGAGAATGCCCTAATTTAAGCATATTTGACAAGTTGTTATGTTGTTATGTGTTCTATCCTATAAATTGAACTCTATGATGTATATGAATCACATTGCAATGCTTTGGTGAATTTATAACCTTGTTGAACTTAGAGATGGCCTAGGTTGGGTTATGAAGCACATAGCTTCAATTTCTCCAAAATTGGGAATTTAGAGTAAAGACTCAACGGAGTCGACTCTAGGGAAGATTTGAACATGTTGAACCCTAATTTCAATCCCTACGAGTTTGGACACCGTTGATTGATTGGGTTTACTCAAATATGAGCTTAGATTAATTGTTTGCAACAAGTTGTTGTGTATGATTGGTTTTGAGCAATTAATTGCCTTGACATGTTTTATGGTAGAGATTAATACCCTACTTGCTCGGATGAGTTCGCTCTTGTCGGATTCAATCCTTAATTGGTTTAAGTCAAGTAAATATCTACTTGTGCATCACATCGAGTCCAGCTGGCATTATTTGGTTTGTTTATTACGTCAGGGTGGGACGATGCATCGCCTTCACGAATTGTGAGATTCGTGCTCGCTATGGATCGCCGCACCTGGGACCTCACACACACCTCCACTGTTGGCCGCAGTGGGGAAGTAGCCCCTTTGCTGTATCAATACGTGCCGCATTGGCTGCTATCTAAATCGAGTAGGTTCTCGATGAAAGTCGATGTAATCACCGAGCATCGATGTGGCACAATCCAGTATAATAAAGTTTGATGCAGGAGCGACGAAGCGGCCGTGACTATATCATATCCTACTTGTATGATTTATTTTCCCGCACTTATGTGAATAATGTGCTAAGTGCTATATGAAGAACATGAGCCATAATTGTGATAAATGTCATGCTATAACATGAACATGCATTTTTTTTAGTAACTTACTAAGTCTTTCGACTTACCCTATTTGTTTACTTTGTTTTCCTTAGATCCGAGCCAAGGAGACGGATTTCGCTAGACTCGCCATAACCGCATTAGTTGATTGCGAGCTAGAAGGTTGTTCTTTTGGGATTTGTAATTAGACTTTTGTTTTGGCAAGGACGTTGGGAAGCAAGTCACCTAGACTTGACTTTGGGGTTTTTATTGTTGTAGTATAACCTTATGACTTAAGACTTATAATCTTTTGTATGCCGACTTATAGGTCGAGCTTGTTTATATGTTAAGGGTTCACTACAGTTTCTTCCGCTAAAGCTCTTTTAAATATTATTGTTGTTGTTGTCTCCGGCATGTTGTGGCCGTTGAGGATATTATATGCATGTGTTAAAATGGTAGGAGTAGTTGTTGGGTTCCGGCTGTAACGTCGCCGATGACTTGTTTATTTTAAGATTATTTTCCGGCCAAGTGTAGCCGAGTTGTTGTTTGTATGCGATGTTGCGCCACATGAATTTTATAATCCTACTTTCGCATGCTTACTTGTGTATATTTGGGCGGTCCGACTTGGGGTTTCGCATTGGAATCCAGGTCGGGTTGCCACAGTGTTTCTCTAGGTAATGCCTCAGGAATGTGATCTGCATCATAAATGTTTTGCATCACGACTTTTAATTACTTGCACCTTCGGTTTTGCAATGAATATTGTATCATGACTTTTACTTACATGCACTTTCGTGTTGCGATTTGCATCACACCTCTTACCTACACTGACTTTCTGTGTTGCGATAAATATTGCATCACGTCTCTTACCTACACCGACTTCCTATGTTGCAATTGACATTGCATCACACCGCTTACCAGCACCGACTTTCTGTGATACAACAGATATTGTATCGTGTTCTTCTACCAGCACTTACCTTTTGTGTTGCAATGGTTCTTGCATCACATCCTTTACCCACGTTTACCTTCTGTTTGCAATGGATATTGTACTTAGACCTACATTCACCCTTCGTGTTACAATGAATATTGTATCACGACCTTTATGCCTACATTTCCTCTTGTTGTTGCATGAGATATTGCATCTAGTCTTTATGTTAAGTCTCATGGTGATGCAGTAAATACTGCATCTAGTTTTGTGTTAGCCTGATAATGAAGTAATGGATATTGCATCAGATATTTGCTTAGGTTTCTCTATTAGTGATGCATGGATATGGCATCAGATACTAGCTTGGGTTTCTCTGATATTGATGCAATGGATGTTGCATCAGATTAGGTGATAATTTTGTGTTCATGCAATATTGCATCAGATTTTGTGTTATGTTTTGTGCCTATGCAATGAATATTACATTAGGTTTTGTGGAGATGTAATGGATATTGCATCAGATTTTGTGATAATTTTGTGGTAATGCAATGGATATTGCACTTGATTTTGTATTAATCTTGTAGTGGTGCAATGGATACTGCATCTGGTTTTATAGTAATACAATGGATATTTCATCAGATTTAGACATATGTTTCTCTGTTAATGATACAATGGATATTGCGTCAGATCTTGTTCTAGTCTTGTGCTGATATAATGGATATGACATCTGGCTTTATGAAGATGTGATGAACATTGCATCGTATTTTGTGTTAAGTTTTGTGGAGATGTAATGGATATTACATCATATTTTGTGTTAGTCTTGTAGCAATGTAAGAGACATGACAGTAGGTTTTGTGGAGATGCAATAGATATTGCATCAAATTTTCTGATAATTTTGTGATGATGCAATGGATATTGCATATGATTTTGTATTAGTCTTGTAGTGATGCAACGAATATTGTTTCTGGTTTTGTAAATAATGCAATGGATATTGCATTAGATTTTTGCATAGGTTTCTCTGTTAGTGATGCGATGGGTATTGCATCAGATCTTGTGATAATTTTGTGATAATGCAATGGATATTGCATCTAATTTTGTGATAATGTAATAGATATTGCATCTGATTTTGTAATAATGCAATGGATATTACATTTGATTTTGTTATAATGCAATGGATATTACATCTGATTTTGTGATCTTGCAATGGATATTGCATCTAGGCTTGTTTCAAGTTGTTAGGTAATGCAATGGATATTACATCTAATTTTGTGATAATGCAATGGATATTGCATCTGATTTTGTGATAAGGCAATGAATATTACATCTAATTTCGTGATAATGCAATGAATATTGCATCTAGATCAGCGTTATTTTCACTACGTTGCAATGAATATTGCAAACTATCTTCCCACATCACAACTTGTTTTGGCTTAGAGCTGAACTACGACTCGGTTTGATTCCTGAAAATGACCAGCACCAGCATCACCATACCCTTCCTAGAAACGTCGAGATGGCCGACGTGGTACTACAGGAACAGGAGGACCCGAACTCCACGAATCTTCACCAATTTCTAACAAACGAGCGTCCAACCCGTTTGTGAATTTACACTCCAACATGACTCGAAGAGTACGCCTGATTATGCGAGAATGCTCTTCCATCATTACAATAGCCCAGTCAAGATAAACACACGACAACATTATGTTTTCTGGGAACACATAAGCAGTGGCACGTCTGGATTTGCCCAGATCCCACATCTCACAAATTAACTCTGGAATGTCACATTCACATCCATCCAGTGCCATTAAGGGACGATCCCAGTATGGTACAACTTGCTTCTTACCAAATTGTCGTAGGATCCTATACATCAGATAGAAAGTCGTCCTGCAAAGATGACTTGTGCAAACACGCTAGTACGTGTGGAATCGCTCAATTTTCCAATAAGTGATTACCCTAATGATATCCAGAGAATTTGCATGAGCAAAATGCTTAACCCAAAGAGCCACACTCTCCTTCCAGGAGCCACACCCTTTGACCTCTTTATCCAACCCAACTTTTTAGCCATTCTGCCCGACAGTTTGACCAAATTGTAACCTATCCACGGGCTACATTTGTAGCTCAATTATTTCAGCTCGTCAATATCCCCTTACTGGCTGAAACAAATCCCATCTCACAATCACTCAAAAGCCAAAGCAGTCGCCCATGAGCCATGTTTCCCCAAAATACAATGTGTACAACAAATAACAAAAAAATCAATTGTTTTCCCAAACGAAACAAAAATAGGTCTTTTCACATATGATTGTGCATAAATTGTTTGGTCCAGGGTCGGTCAAATTTATTGCATATACATCATATGGTGTCTCCCACACACCTCCAACAATTAATTGACATGATTGCTTGTAAACATTTAAATTTTTTGAGTTAAATTGTGCATCTCTGATAGTTAAATTCTTTGGACATGATTTATACAACATTTAAATCTTTTGAGTTAAATTTTGCAACTTTGATATTTATCTCTCTTGACATGATATATGCAACATTTAATTATTTTTAGTTAAATTATGCATTTTTGATACTTAATGCTCTTAACGTGAATTATACATCTGCAGCATTTAATTCGTTAGAGTTAAATTACCCCTATCTGATATTAATCTCTCATAACATGATTTATGCAACATTTAATTCCTTTGAGTTAAATTATGCATCACATATATTTTTATTCTCTTAACATGATTTATACATCTGCAGCATTTAATTCTTTTGAGGTAAATTGCCCCTCTTTGATATTTATCTCCCATAACATGATTTAGGCAAACATATATATAATTCTTTTGAGTTGAATTATACATATGTGATATTTAAATTCTTTGGACATGATTTATGCACCATTTAATTCTTTTGAGTTAAATTATGCATTTCTGATACGTATTGCTCTTAACATGATTTATACATCTGCAGCATTTAATTCGTTTGAGTTAAATTACCCATCTCTGATATTTATCTCCCATAACAGAATTTATACATATGCAACATTTGATTCTTTTTGAGTTAAAATATGCATTTCTGATATTTATCTCTCATAACATGATTTATGCAAACATTTAATTCTTTTGGGTTGAATTATACATATGTGATATTTAAATTCTTTGGACATGATTTATTCAGCATTTAATTCTTTTGAGTTAAATTATGCATCTCTGATATTTATCTCTCTTGATATAATTTATGCAGCATTTAATTCTTTTGAGTTAAATTATGCATTTATGATACTTATTGCTCTTAGCATGATTTATACATATGCATCATTTAATTTGTTTGAATTAAATTGCTCATCTCTGGTATTTATCTCCCATAAAATGATTAATACATATGCAGCATTTGATTATTTTGAATTAAAATATGCATTCCTGATGTTTATTCCCCATAACATGATTTATACATCTGCAATATTTAATTCTTTTGATTTAAATTATGCATCTATGATATTTATCTCTTTTGACATGATTTACGCAACATTTAATTCTTTTGAGTTAAATTATGCATCTCTGATATGTAAATTCTCTTAACATGATTTATACATTTATAGCATTTAATTCTTTTGATGTTAAATTATGCATCTCTGATATGTATTGCTCTTAGCATGATTTATACATCTGCAACATTTAATTATCTTGAGTTAAAATATGCATTCTTGATATTTATTGCCCATAACATGTTTTATGCAAACATTTAATTCTTTTGAGTTAAATAGTGCATCTTTGATATTTATTTCTTTTGATATGATTATGCATCGCTAACATTTGATTCTTTTGAATGAGTTATGTGTTGCTTACATTTTGATTCTTTTGAATTGATCATGCATCACTCACACATGTTAATTATGTTGAATTTATCATGCATCGCTAATGTTTAATTCTTTCAAATTAATTGTGCATCACAACACATTTAGCACTTTCAAATAATAGAGCATATACACCACTAGCACATTTAAAATTACATATGCATACAATAATTAATAAATTTAACAAATGAACTACAAAACAAATACAATGATGAATACAAGATAGGAAGCATAGTTTTTACCGAGCGCACACCCTCCAGGAGCCGGTATTCATCTGACAAAGCTTCCTCGATAGGAAGGTCCGACCATCACATAAATGTTTCCAGTATCGTGTTGACTAGGGCCACCCCTAGGAACATAGACACTTCATCATCATGTTTACTTGGTCCACCCCTAGGAATATAGACTTTTCATGTAAGACCCTGATTCCCGGTTAGCTTGAATTGCGTGCAATGCTCGCATTTCTTCCTTGGTTGATCGCTTGTTTGGCTTGTGAGAGATTCTAGATGTGTATGAGAGATCACATTGAACCAAAATACTTTTAAGAGATGTCATATAGTTGTTGAATTTCTAAAGTCACAAGTTGTAACTCGATGATAGTCGAAATGCGACGCGATTGAGAGTTTACGCCGGTTTTTTGTTCCTGACCTCGATTTGGTCCTAGATAATTACATGATGAGTGATTAACATGTTTAGATGTGTTATACTTCTATTTGGATGTATTCCTTAAGTCTCGTGAAGTTTTGACGCTCTGAGGATAGCAATTCTCCTTATCGCGTAGTTTAAGATTGAGCTGGGTGATCGTCTCGTCTTTCGGGAGCTCATTTCTCCTATCTGTTGTTAATCATCTGAGGATCATTCAGACCTATTTAATATCCTTTTGAAGTTTTTATAATCATGGGTTGTTGCCCGTCGGTTTGTGGTTTCATTTGACGTTTTAGTTGTTGTGCCTTAGCCGCTTGAGTTGTTTCGGGTGTTGTTTATGGGAGTTTAGACCTACTTTGAAAGTGATTTTAGACTTGTGTGGTTTAGCCAAGTGTTTGAGTACTTTAAGGGTTGAATTATAAGTCGTTTAAGCTTGCGGTTGGTTGCATGCGAGAACACCAAGGCAAGAAAATCAAGTGAAGCGGTCGCTTCACTCATCTCCATGCGATCGCATGGGTCCTACGGACAGCAATGTCCCTGTTTTGATATTTTGATGTTCAATTCCTATTCTACCCATTCTAAACCCCCTCTAAACCCTTCCTAACCCCCATACTAAGTCCTAATCATGTCCTAACATGTTTGGGTACTTAATTAGAGTTTGATTAGTGGTGGATTACATCTAAACTTCACTAATTGTACCATGGAATTTCCCTTTGTGCCCTCATTTGTTTGGGAGGTATAAATAGTCTAACCCTTCACAAGTTCAGCCAATTTCTTCATTCTTCCCCTTCTTCTTCAACGGTATAGAGTGAGAAAGAGTTGGGAGACATGGGGGCTTTGAATCCCTAGCTTCTTCTTCCTCAAATCCATGGAGATCCGACCGTTAGATCACCTCCAAACTTCGGATTCTTGACATATTCAACGAGTAGAACGACTTCACCGTTCGGATTTCGATTCTCTTGAGTTTTCACTCAAGCTAGGTAAGCTACTAGACTCCCTCTTCCATTGATTTTGTGCTCATTGACCCTAAGGAAAACAAATATGCTTGCTATTTGAGGTCAATGAGTACACATGTATGTTGTGTGTGATTTTATTTTGATTTTTGGATTTTTTTTGTGAGTGAACTTGCTAGAAGCATGAGTAGGTTGATTTCTATGTTTAATGAAGTATGTTATTAAGCTTCATTTGGTAATTTTGGACTTGGGTATGATGGGTATTTGATTCCTTAAAAACATAGGGTTTGACTATGTGTTGATGTAGCAAATGGGTTCTTGATTATATGAATGATTTTTGGGAATATTATGAGTTGTTGGATCACACATGTTATGGGTTTAAGGTTTGGAAGTATACTTGATGAATCTTGAATTTTGATTGTAAGCATGAAAGAAGAATTTTTACAATGAATTCCATGTTGGAATGTTTCGTTTGACTTTTAAAAATAGAGTTGACTATCATGCATATAAGAGTATGTTGCTATCTAATTCATGAATTTTGGTTATGAGCATGTATAATGAATTATTATTATTGATTACATGAATAAAATGTAAGGTTTGACTTTATTGGGTTGAGTTGACTATTATGCATATAAGAGTATGTTGGTCAACTATAATCCATGAATTGAAGGTTATGAACATGTTAGATGAATTTACATGTTGGTTATGAACATGCTCGATGAATTTACATCTTGCTTAGATAAATGGTTGTTTTGAATGAAAGCATGCTTGATTTAAATGTTAACTTGAGACACATGCTTGAAATGTGATGGTTGACTTTAAATGTTAAGTGTTGACCTATGAACTATGTTTTGGGGTTTTTGTTGGGAAGGTATGGATTGTTGGGTTGCACAATGTTGCTAACCTTGAGAACTTAGCCATGAACATTAGCTAATGAATTATGAGGGCTATGATGCAAATAGCTTCTATGCCTTCAAATTTGAAAATAGTAGAAATAACTCAACGGAGTCGATTATGGATTTATATGAACATAGAGAACTACATATTGAAATCCTACGGAATTTGGGGTAGTTTTGATGGAGGTTAAGCCTCCGAGCGTTTTCAAGTGTATAAAGAACACTTGGGCATTAGAGACTTAATATTATTACTCTAATGTGTTTATGAGTTAGTTAGCATAGAAATGCATAACTATGTGAGTTAAAAGTAAATATCTACTTGATTGGATTAGTGCAGTGTGTTGTACTTTTCCTTTGGATGAGCATGCGAGTATATATTACCTATGCTTGTGTTTGAGTCCAACTGGCGGTTTTTGGTTTGAGTCTTTGGCGGGACGATGCATTGTCTTTACGAATTGTGAGATTCGTGATCGCAATGGATCGTCGCGCCGGGTTTGCACACACCCCTCCATCGATGGCCACGGTGGGGAAGTAGCTGATCTTAGTTAGAGTAATACACATGACTTTGATAGCTATGGAACCCGAGCGGGATTGTTTCGGGGCGTCGATGCCACGAAAGGGTTATCGAGGACACGTTTGTTTCGCATGAGTTACACGTTGGAAACGGAAAGGAAAATCATCTTCTCTCTCTTATGTGGTTTATTTTACGAGTACGTATATGAATTGTTGTGCTACGTGGTTATGATATGATTTACATGAGATGATGATTACTTGATGAAATGTTATAGTAAAAATATAACATGCTAATGAAATGATGATTTTCATGATATGATGTTATACTAAAAATATAACATGTTATGTATGTTTAGAATGGAAACAATAGTCTCCCATATATGAATTATTATATGAGTTGTGATAAATGAAGAATTATGAGATTCATGGTATGATTGGGTTATGTGGCTTGACGATAAGTTAAAATGTGGAATTAACATGCTACACATTTTTGGAAGTGAGATGCATACTTTATATGATATGGATTACTTCATGATAAATTATGTAGAATTGCGTTCCATATGATTATAGATGAAGAGTGGGTTTATGTTGAGAATTATACCATGACATGACATATTATAAGTATGACATGAGATGTACATGTTTTATTTGAGCATTATGCCATGCCATGACATTGCATCTTTAGTAGCTTACTAAGTCATTATGACTTACTCGTTTGCTTTGTTTTCCTTAGATTCGAGCCGAGCTAGTAATTCGAAGTGATTGCCTAGTTGCGCTTGTGAAGTCTTCTTTTGGCAAGGTTGCTACCTTAGTTTAGTTCATTTTCTTTTGGTAAGGACGTTGGGAAAAGTGAAGTTATGTAAACTTCATGATGGGTAGCAAACTTATTTGTGAATGTAATATTTATACTTATGTTGGTTAACACTTGTTCTTTTAGAAGCTGGCTTGTGTTAGTCGTGCTTGGTGGATGTGATGATTAGATCCTAGTTATGTTGTATTGATGGTTAATATATCATGTTTGTTCTCCGGCATGTTTTTAGCCGTTGAGTATGTTAGACTAGAGTCTTAGACTTAGTGTAATGTTGGGTTCCGGCTGTAACGTCGCCGATGACTTGGTTTATTGTTGCTATATATTTATATTGCATGACAGGGAGTTTTGCTCTACGTGCCCAATGTTGCGGCACGTGCGTCGAATTTTTGGACCGAGAGATTAATGATCTCTTTGGTTGTATTTAGTTTGAGCTTGTTAGCTCGGGCGCCACTGTGATATTATGTTTCGCTTCCGCATGTGTTTTAAGTTGTTGGCGTATTGTCGTTATGGCCTTACCCATTATTTGTTATTTGCTTGTTGTTGCTTGTTTCCCAACGGCACGACCTTGGGATCTCGTCTTGGGATCCAGGTCGGGTCGTCACATTTCATCATCATGTTTACTAGGTCCACCTATTGTTTCTCATTGTATCTTAATTTGCAATTGCTCATTCTTTACTATAGGTTCTATACTTAGTGGCTAAATGGGCTGCGTACCAGCTAGCGTGACAAATGTGTATAGAAATTTGCCTTTATAATAGTTTCTCTAGACTTCATAGGTTTCGACAAGTCCTCTCCAGAAGATTGCAGCAAAAGCTTCACCAGCAGCCTTCACCAGCAGACCTTGTCTGCATTCAAAACAGCAGTATGATGTGTTATAGAATGTCCAGCTCAACAAATATCTTAAGGATTATTAATTCAGATATTCTCAATGTCAGTTTGAATTAATCTGTCAATTGATTGACTCCTGAATTCAAGGAACACGCCTTCCCAGCTTTTCCGAAGAATGAAGACTTACGCTTCCTGAACATGGCAGAGCAGGTATACAGTCTGACACAAACAGATTGTACCAACTACTACAAGTCTGCAACTCTATTTGTCTCTCACCTGCTAATTTCAGTACCTACTCTTCTCCATACCTCGATGAGTCCCAGTTGAAGATGAAGTCAACAAAGCAGCTCCTTGCATTTAATGCATTCAACCTAATAGAGTTGTTACTCATTTTGTCTTCTCCAACGGTCTCATGAATGCTCTAATATAAATATTGTCATTGAAGACTGAAGAATTAAGAATGCTCTGAATTTATTCAACAACATCAAGTCATCTTACTCAATGCATTCAAGAAATCATAAACTGATCAAGGAAGTCCTCAATAACAACAGCAAATATCTGCACATTAATTGCTACTAATTTGCATCTTTGTGTTGTATCCATTTACTATTCTTCTGCACCGTGAATATTCTGTTTTTCCCAAATATTCACTTCCCCACCCCTAAACGCAAGTCAAATATTTTGTACACGATTCATTAGAGATTTCTGTAATAGAACTAGTGGAAAACATTGTGCACTTTCAAATCCAAGATTGATTGCTTTGGTGGTGGACGTAATACTTTTTATAGTACGAACCATCTCAAAATTCATGTGTTCTATGTTTTCTTATACTTTATGTTTTATATTGTTATCTGCTATTTAACTTATTCCTTTGAGCGTCAAACTTCAGTGAACAACCAAGTCTACTGGTAGTGCTTCACCAGCAGACTTAGTATGTCTTCCTTACAAGTCTTCCATTACTTCAACCTTTTCAATATGTTGTTAGTATTTGTCTTAGGAACTCTCATAAAAAGATTTTAAAGTGTAACTAGGTTATTCAACCCCCCCCCCTTCTAGCCAAGTATTGTGCCCTTTGGTACTAACACCACCCCTAGGAACATAGACACTCCAACATCGTGTTTACTAGGCCCACTCCTACGAACATAGACATTCCAACATCATGTTTACTAGGTCCGCTCCTAGGAATATAAACGAAAAAATTACAAGCCGGTACATTTTTAAAAATGTGTTTTCAAATCAATCCAGTCATTTTTTAAACATATCTTTTAGATACAATTTTGAGGTAAAAGTACATTACTACCCCATTTGTATCGTACAGGAAGAAAAAGGCGCGGATAGGACTCAACTTTCTCCATTTGCAGTCCCGATGTCATCGATTATGTGCACAGTAAAAGTAAAAGTGAGTGACTGACCGGTCATTTCACTTTCTCCATTTTCTAAATGATTCAGGGGCATCATGAGATATGACACAAAGCTTTCAAGCGTTGTTACTATTGTCGATCCTAATGGTGGTCCACTTGGTATAGCCAAGCCCAAAACCGTCGCCTCCTTTCTGTAGATCTTTGGGTTCGCTTCCTTTGTCGGTTGTTTCTTTTGTTTATAAGATTTGCAGGTGAGAGTTCCTAGGGTCCACATACGGAAAGTGACGACGGGTAGGGTCGGGTCGTCGGAGACGGGGACGGTGAGAGCGACTTGCTCGATCGGAGAATTCTCGTCCGGCGACTGAGATGGAGAATTCTCGTACTCCCATTATACTTCCCTTCCACAAATGCAAAATTCATCGCCATTAGCAAACCAAGCTCCTGCTGCGACGCCGACCCGTCCCTGTGCCCGCCCCACACGTTTCGAGCTCAATTCGGGCTTTCCGTCAATGGGTCGTCGATCATGTTGACTAGACCGAACCCAGTGGTGGATCCGTTGGTGGCAGGTTCGATTATTCGGACAGCAGTGCCGTAAATCTATTTCGTTACCGGAGTTTCGTGGCTTGAAGATCCAGTCCGCTAAATCTACCCGATCGGTATATTCGAGCTCCAGACACCAATGCCGCAGAGGACGTATCGTTTGTGAGGCTCAGGGAACTGCCGTTGAAGATTTAAATCTCTTACTTTAATATATGTTCTTGTATGTGTACATATTTGTGATTTAGATCAATTGTTTGAGCTTTGACTTCGATTTGTGAACTAATGGGTTTCTGATGCCTGGCGATTGATTTCTGATGCCTGGCATCAGGTTGATTTTTGGCATCAGGTTGATTTCTGATGCCTGACATCAGGTTGATTTTTGGCATCAGGTTGATTTCTGATGTCTGGCATCAGGTTGATTTTTGGCATCAGGTTGATTTTTGGCATCAGAGTTTTCATTAATGGCATTTTTGTCATTTGGTAAGCAATTTGTAGTTTTATAAATTGTGTAAAAAATTAATGGTCCTAGATGAAAACATGTTTTTAAAATTGTACCCACTTGAAATTCACCCAATATAAATGTTTCCAATATCGTTTTTACTAGGTCCATGTTAAGTGATTTTCAATTGATCACTAAATCCTACCGCAAGCGCACGGCTATTCGTGTAATATTTAGGATGTCGATCCCATAGGGACTTTGAATCAAGTACCGAAAAACTCACAATTAAAATAATCTAGACTGATTGATTTCAAGATTTTTGTTGTAATAAGTAAATTGAACTAACAAGACTAAATTAACTAAATCAAACACAAAATTGGATTTTCGATTAAAAACTATAATTAAAAAGCTCCTATGATTTCGGTTCACCACAACAATGAATTTATATGTTCCGTAACAATCTTTCCGTTCACAATGAATATCATGTTTGGAAGGCTAATTGCATAAAAATATCTAATTATATTCTTTCGAACTACTCTCAACCGTGCCTAGATTAATTCAAATCTGATGTCTCGCTTAATGAATTATACTAAACCCACTATGTCCTACAATTCTATAAGCCTCTAGAAATCTAATCAACTGTCGTTCTCATAAATTTCTAGTTCGATTTTAGAGTTTCGTTACCTAGACTTCTCCTTTCAGTCCTTCACTTTAGTAACTAAGATTATTGCATAAACGTAGTAGTTTCACATTTCGGTCCCTCGCTAGTACAATTTTATACAATTATTAACAATGCTAAAATCGAATCACAACGTGTGACATTCAAATAAATGGAAAGATAGAAACTTTATTTATAAATCCATTACGGACTACACCTAATCCTAGAATTAGAAAACTACTCACACATAATTAAAGGAACTAGAATAAACATGTTAAGAATAATCAAGGAAATAAAAATAAAAGTAAAGAGAAGTGAAGAAGAAGAACTTGTAATAACAAAATACTTCCGAATAAATTCACGAACTAGAGCCTTCAAACATAAATTTATCCAAGACAAAACTATTTTAAAGTGTTTATCTATGTCTAGCTATTTGAGAGGAGAAAATGGAAGTAAAACTCTTATCTACTAAGGAGGGAAAGAATATATATATATATATATATATATATAACTAAGTCTTTCTTCTCCCCTTGTCTCACCAAGAGACATCCAAAAATAAATAAGAATAAATAGGAAGTAAATGAGAAGAAATGAAAACTAAAGGAGAGATAAATGAGAGACTAAAAGCTCTCCATTCCTCCCTTTAGTTACCATTTAGTCTAGATCCATAAACAGGTCCAAACTTGAAAAATACTGGAAGTGATTCTTGAGCTGCCCCGACTGAAGGTTGCGAAATATTTCGCACCTAGGGTGCGACTGCTGCAGGAAATCTTTTAATTAACACTTGACATCAACTTTCTACCCACAAACATAACCGCATTATGCCCACGAAAAATGTTGGAATTCAACTCCTCTTTTTGTCTTTACTTCACCATTAAAGTTTGTCTTTAATTCACCAATAAAACTTGACTTTAATTAAAAAAGGTTGCAAAACTGCACAATTAAGACAAATAAAGGTAAGGTAGCCAAAACAATTAAATTTACCACGATAAATGCAATATTGACTAGAAAAATAAGCCCAAAGTATCCAAAAATATACTCCCTCCGTCCCTAAATTATCGTCCTCCTTTCCTTTTTCGTCCGTCCCAAAATAATTGTCCACTTTGAAACTTACCTTTTTAGAACATCACTTTTACCACTTTACCCTTACTTTTTCACTCTACTTTAATTATGGGCCACATATACATGGACATTAATGGAAACTACACATTAAACCAATATAAATAATCAAGTCAATTACTTTTTCTTAAACTGTGCACCGGGTCAAGCAGGACAATTATTTAGGGACGGAGGGAGTAGACAATATGCACATGTATCACTCCACCAAACTTGAGCTTTGATCGTTCCGAGCAAAGGAATAAATTCAAATTAAGAATAGTCCGGGACGGAGAAAAATAGGAAGATACTAGCTTAAGAAAACAAGTGCACAACATCATGGAATTTAACTCAAAATCATCAATAATCCGGAAGACAGGGTCTTTAGATTCTCAAGCTAATAAAATCTCAAGTGCTCAAACTAAATCACCAATCATTCACTTATTAGTCACTCAATCAAGGAGAGGCTTGGGGCACAACTAGCTCAAATTATGCCACCACATAAATGTTAAAGCTAAAATTCTCGAATCAAGGGGCACTCTCCATTCATGCTATTCAATTCAATTGGCATGGCACATGCAAAACAAGCAAAAAGATCATTATGACTTTATCTTAAGCTTATAACATTAGGCCAAGGTGAGGGCTACAAATGAAGGAATTAATATACAAACCAAGAGAGTATAAAAGAATCATGTAAAATGCATTGTATGCTCACTCAATTTTTTTAACAAAACCACTCACCAATTTCAATAACCCCTAAAATTGATTTCTTGAATAATCGGGTTGAAGAAATTACTCACCATCAATTAACAATTAACCTCCTTATTTCCCTTTGAGAGCACATACAAACTTTTTTTCTTTTTTTTCTTCGTTAGCGCTCTTTTCTTCTATCTTTTTATTTTTCATTGCTTCAATTTTTTTCAAGGCACGCTAACTCAAGGCACGCTAACTCCTCTCTTTTTTTTTTTTTTTTTTTTTTTTTTTTTGTAATCAACATATTTTTTTAGTACCCCTTCCTTCATTTTTGCTCCCACCACAATAGCCAAAAACATAACACATGAAAGAACAAACCCAGCAAAAGCAAACAATATACACATTAGTATTCATTTTAAGCTCTTTTGAAGTGTAAGATAAAGTGTTTAGGCTAAATGGGTGACTAAATGCGAGTAAATGAAACGAACGTCGAATGGGGTCATTTGTGTGCTTAGCACACACCATTCTTTTTACAGGCTTAAGGGGGACACTAGGGACAACATTTTTCAAAAAGGTTAGGCAAGAAAAAGCTCAAACTGTCCAAAATGACCTAAATCATATCTCATATATATATATATATATATATATATATGCAGAAGCATATATCCCAACTATTTTAGACAGTTTCCCACTTAAAACAACTTTCCAAAAATAAGACATCATTAACCAGATCTCATTTAATGTAATATTAAATTAAAGATTAAATATATCAATAATTGGCCTGAAATATATCAACATAACAACATTAACTTAGTCAAATTAAAGAAGGATGAATTCTTTAATTTCTCCTCTTTCACAAACAAAACTCTTCGATTTCATACCATTAATCATTGTATCATTGATATTGATGTCATTCAATTGCCATGTATTTTTATTTATTTTTATAATAAATTTGTGATCAATTGCTGTAATTCTAATGATTGAAATTGGACTATTTAATTTTAATCAAATCATATTTGGCTATTCATTGAAGTAATATGTTATTCTATTAATGTTTTTATGTTTTTGTTTTGTTTGATTATAATTCAATTCAAAAAGAAATATGTACGTGCGTTTAACGCATGGGTGTAAAACTAGTTACCATAATGCACATGCCAAGACTAAATCTAGCAAGAATTTCAAGAAAAACCCTATAATATAAAAAAAATCCAACTAATGTATCCACAATATACACATAATTCTTTGCTATCCTAGCACCAAGAACAAAATCATAAAATATGTAGGTACCTCGCAAACACTCCCTCATGTGTTTTCTCTCACCCTCGTGCTTCACTCAAAGCATACCCAAGAAAGAATTATCAAGGGAATCATCATCAACCATCAACTAGCATGCAAATGAGTCCAAGATTACTCCACAAATGCAAAACACATGCATACTTTTGCAAATGCCAACCAAAAATAATTATCATTAAAGCTACAAGCTTGAGCATATCAAAAGTATAAAATTTATTACCCCCAAATCAAATCCACAAAATAAAGGTTACCATTGACAATCTCCCCCAAACTTATAATATACATTGTCCTCAGTGGAATATAAAGAAATAAAAAATAAGACAAGTTAAAACAAAATGGGAGAGTGAAACGGGCTTACCAAATCAGAAATCATAGTAGGGATTACCAAAAGGGGATGATGGTGGATTAGGGTTAAGAGCATCTAAGATGTCACCTTGTCGTTGTTGCTTATATTTGAGGGCTGAAAGATCGACACCCAATTCTCTAATTTCGTTCATTATTTATTGCTGATTTTCTAGGATTTTCAGTAGCATGGTAGTGACCCCAAGAGTTTCCGAAGGAGGAGGTGGTGGAGGTTGTACAGGATCAGATGGCTCGGAGTTGTCCTCGGATGATTGCCAATTTGCTTTGTCCTTTGTAGTTGCGGAAAGGGAGTATGGGAGCGGAAATGGTCGACAAGCTAGAATTTTCACAAAATATCTCATAGCAAGACAAGCTCTCATATCAAGGCGAGTGGCCCCCGAAGCCAAAGTAAGATTCTCTAGGGGAGACCAAGTGTTATCGCTATCGGGGTCACTAACCCACCAATCATTATAGTACCAACCTTGCCCGAGCTACCTTGTGAAACTTTCTAGCCAAAAAGGCCGCGACATGTGCCTTAGGCTCATTAAAAACATACCACAACATATATAATTCATCCTTCTGAATGTTCCCATCATTTTCCCCGTGAGAAAAAATGGTATTGGCAAGCACTCGCAGAAAATATCGGAAACATGGGTGACGCACCTCATTTGACTTCGAGGTGCGGGAATCAAAACAGCATGTATTCCGTGAAATACTCGCCCAAAAATTATAGTCAATTTCAAATTCACGGGATACTCGACGTTCACCGACATATGGTAAATTATACATAGCCCCAAATTATTCTAATGACATTTCAAAGTCCGTCCCAAACAACCGAAACCAAACTCGCCCTTCCACACTATGCTTTCTTGTTATAGTTTGTTCATCAAAAGAGCTCAAAATTTTGAGGGTCAATTCTTATCTTTTATGCATACATGTTTCTCCATACATGCTTATATATATACGTGCTTCTCCATACATTCTTCCTATACACATGTTTCTCCATACATGCCTTTATACATGCTTCCTATACACATGTTTCTCTAAACATGCTTTTCAATAACATGCTTCTCCACACATGATTTTCCATACATGCTTTTCATACATGTTTTGCCATACATGTTTATCATCATATACATGCTTGTCCATGCATACTTGTCATATGCATATCTTGCCATATACATACAACATTGGTTTTCATACATGCATATCATCATACACATGCTTGTCCATGCATACTTGTCATATGCATATCTTTCCAAACACATGTAACATTCTTTTTTAATACCCCTCTTTCAATACATGTTCTCTTTCAATACATATGTTCTTTCAATACATGTCTTTCAATACATATGCTCTTTTCAATACATATGTTTTTTTTAATACATATGCTTTTTTCAATACATATGCTCTTTCAATACATGTGTTTTTTTAAATTCATATGCTCTTTCAATTCATATGTTTTTCAATACATACATGTCTTTTCAATACATATGCTTTTCAATACATGTGCTTTTCAATTCATATGCTCTTTCAATACATATGTTTTTCAATACATGTCTTTCAATTCATATGTTTTTCAATACATATGCTCTTTCAATACATGTGCTCTTTCAATACATATGTCTTTCCATACATGTTCTCATTCAATACATATGTCTTTCAATATATATGTTTTTTCAATTCATATGCTTTTTCAATTCATATGCTTTTCCATACATATGATTTTTAAATACATATGCCTTTCAATACATGTGTTTTTCAATTCATATGCTCTTTTCAAATTATATGCTTTTCAATACATGCATGTATTTTCAATTCATATGCCTTTTCAATACATGTGCTTTTCAATTCATATGATTTTTCAATACATATGCCTTTCAATACTTGTGTTTTTCCATTCATATGCTCTTTTCAATACATGCATGTCTTTTCAATTCATAAGCCTTTTCAATACATGTAATTTTTAATTCATATGCTTTTTCCATTCATATGTCTTTCAATTCATAAAAAAACAGAAAAAACAAAACAAAAAAAATATAGGAGGAGAGGAGGAGAATTCTACCACACCCCAACTTGCATTGCACATGTTTTAAAACTCATATCATACATAAAATAAAATATCTTTCTTGTGATGCATGTCCCGAAATCGGGAGTATATATCTTATCAACGGCGTTCGTCTACATGTGAATTCACGTTCACTCGTAAACTCCGTTGTTGAGGGGATCTGTAGACACCCCAATTTTGTATCCCTACGATATAATGTCCTATAATAATGAGAGCATTTATTTTATAAATTTATTGGACTTACAAATGTTGCTTTCTGTTAGTGTTTCAGATAGCTGAACTTAACAGGAGTTAAATGATACATATAAACTTGATCAGGGTTTAAACTGAAAATAATACATTTGATCATAAAATACTCACATGGAGCCGCTCCTCCATGCATGGGAGCCGCTCTACCGTTTCCTCAGCCGCCTCGTGCTTTCATGCGCTATTTCGATCCCAGGCTTCTTCCTGGCACGCCATGCACTGATATTGAGAGAGTGTCGTCATTTAATCGACCGTTCTTCTCCTATAAATAGAGGCTTCGGGCTCTCATTCTCCATATGATCAATACACACATTTCATCCCACATTGCCTTCCCGAAGCCTCCTCTACCGAAGAAGCCAAAGAAGAAGAAGAAAGCCACCTCGCTCTGCACCACGCAGCGAGCCATCTGAAGATCCAGTCTTTGCCCCCGGCAAGCCGATCACATACTCATTCTCATACTTATACTCATATTCATACACATACTCATACTCATACACATACACATACTTATACACATACATAAAAAGACTCCCTATCTCGGAAGGATAGGGGAAGCACACTTGAAGTCTTCGAGCGCCTAGTGAGCTAAAGCCTAAGCGTATATGTCGGGTCAGACACTCACGCTACAAGAGGTAAGTATGAATTTATTGTATTATCTCTGTAATAAATCTAGAATATTATAATATGTGCGTTATGTAAATAATAACAATATTAATATTATGCATGCTATGTAAATAATAATGATATTATAACTAGTTAAATATTAGTATAATATAATTAATAAATAGAATGTAAATAACGTAATTATGCATGTTGTAAATATAATTAATAATATATCTATATATATATATATATATATATATATATATATATATATATATAATACATTTTCTGGGCTATATGCACTTAATGTTAATTTATTTTAAAACCTAAAATGAGACCGAAATGGTGAGTTAGTTGTCTAACCCCTTCCTAACTCGTAACCTAGCCTCCGAACCTACACATTTTCTGGTATAATTGGTTTTTCTCTATTTAACTTTAAAATAAAGGTGGTGACTCTGTACATACACATATTTAGAGTCCACAACGAGACCGGGTGCATTCTACGCGCTCTGATTGTTTTAAAGCAACTCGCTCTCACGCGGGGCATTTTGGAACTGGGTTCTCACTGGCCTATTAGCAGTTAGATATAAAAGAGATCCAACAATACCTCTATATTCAGTCATGTTGACTTATTTACCTTTTTCATCAATCACTAGATGGCATTCAACTCCCATTGGATTATTTGCTGAATTTGCATATTGCAAGTTATATTTCTTAATAAGCTCCTTGATGTACTTAGCTTGATGGATAAATATTCCTTCTTCAGTTTGCTTGATTTGCAAACCAAGGAAGTATGTGAGTTCTCACATCATGCTTATCTCAAACTTGCCCTTCATTAGGTTTTCAAATCTCTTACACAAAACATCATTAGTAGAACCAAAAATAATATCATCGACATAAATTTGAACTAATAAAATATTTCCTTTGTTTTTCATGAAAAAGAGAGTTGTGTCAATTTTACCCCTTTGAAAACTTTTTTCCATAATAAATTTTGAAAGAGTTTCATACCAGGTTCTTGGGGCTTGCTTGAGTCCATACAAGGCTTTTCTAAACTTGTATACATGGTCCTTCTTCTTATTATCTTAAAACCCAGGGGGTCTTAAAGATCTCCATTGAGAAATGCACTCTTCACATCCATTTGATAGACTTTGAAGTCTTTGAAGGTTACATATGCAAGGAACAGCCTGATTGCTTCTATTCTTGCAACAGGAGAAAATGTTTGATCATAATCAATGTCTTTCTCCTGTCTATAGCCTTGGGTTGCCAACCTTGCTATGTTTCTTGTGACATTTCCATCTTCATCCAGCTTGTTCCTGAAGACTCATTTTGTTCCTATTAGTTGTTGATCAGTAGGTCTTGGAACAAGTTGGCACACTTGACAACTTTCAAATTGATTAAGTTCTTCTTTCATGGCTTCAATCCAGTAGGAATCTTCCAAGACTTCATCAGTCTTTTTAGGTTCAATAGAGGAGACAAAAGCATGAGAATCAAGAGTCTCATTTCTTGAGTTGTTTCTTGTCTTTAAGGCTCCAAATATATCACCAATGATGTTTGTAACTGGGTGATGTCTGGCTTCTCTAATTTCTTTGGAAAGATCTGGAATGGGGTTAGGAGTAACTGTAGGTATGTTAATTTGGGAAGAACATGTTTCAGCTATTTGAAGATTTTTTGTTTCTAAAGTATCAGCACATATAGGATTAGCTGATGGAGTGTGAGTTTCATCTACTTGAGATTGGTCGTCCTGCTGATGTGTATTTTGGACTAATGAGCTATCAGCAGGAAGAGCATATGATGAAGGATTGTTCTGAATTGAGCTATTATCATTGTTGTCTCAAAAATCTCAAAATTGTTAGAAACATCTTGAGTCTCATTGGAATCAAGTAAAGAAAATTCATCAAAAGTAACGTGCATAGTTTCAACAATTATTTGAAATTTTCTATTATAAACTCTATAAGCACTACTATGTTTAGCATAACCAAAAAAAAACACCTTCATCAGTCTTCTCATCAAATTTACCTTTGTGATCACTACCATTGTAGTAAATGTAGCATTTGCACCCAAAGATCTTGAAATAAGCAATGTTTGGTGTTCTGCCTCTCCACCGTTCATATGATCTTTTTTCATGAAATTTGTTGATGAAAGACATGTTTTGTGTGAAGTAAGCTGCGTTGATAGCTTCTGCCCAAAAGTATTTAGGCAGTTTGGCTTCAGCAATCATGGTTTTACCAGCTTCTATAAGAGTTTTATTCTTCATTTCAGCAACACCATTTTGTTGTGGTGTTCTTGTTGCTGAGAAGTTATGGTCTATTACTTGATCATCAAAGTAGGTATCCATTCCAGCATTCTTGAATTCAGTGTCATTGTCAGATCTTACACTTATGATATCACATTCTTTCTGATTTTAAAGATTTCTGAACAGGGCAGTGAGTAGGTTGTAAGTTTCATCCTTGGATTCCATCATTTCAACCCATGTATATCTTGAGTAGTCATCAACCACCACTAGGGTATATCTGCTTCCACCTAAACTCTTAGTAGTAATAGAACCAAACAAATCTATATGTAGCAGTTCAAGAATTCTTTTGGTTGAAAGACATGGTTTGGGTTTGAAAGATATCTTTGTCAGTTTTTCTAAAATACATGCCTTGTATTTTTTTTATCTGTAGAAAAATTGACTTGTGGCAGAGCATTCACTAGAACTCCTTTTGATAGTTGTGAGAGATATTTAAAATTGAAGTGTGAAAGTCTTTTATGCCACAGCCATTAAGTTTTGAAATATTTGCTACAAACTCAATCAGTAAATAAATCAATAGCAAAAATATTTCTT
>CM028377.1:162957073-162987315 GCA_013146195.2 Codonopsis lanceolata
CATTCTTGATACCACTTTAGATTCGGTTTGTCAATAAATTTCCATGAGCATCCAACGATGTAGTCTTGACAAAATGTCCAAAATAAATAAGCGAGGGCCAAAATCGAAGTCATATCTGCAATATTGAACATAATAAATAAGTACATTCATATACTCAATGTATTTAAATGTTAAAGGAATAAATTGCCTTAAAAAACCATGTGCATTTAATAAACTAGTTGATAAACCACAGACCAGTTAACACTGTTAACAGACAATGGCATGGTTTATCTATGGTTTATTAATAAACCAGTTGATAATAAACCAGTTGATAATAAACCAGTAGATACACTAGCTGATAAACCAGTTTGCAAACCTGCTGTTTGGTAACCAGTGTGAGTTAACAGACACTCACTTGGTTTATCTATGGTTTATCAATAAACTAGTTGATAAACCAGTTTCCAAATCAAGGTGCAAACCTGCTGTTTGGTAACCAGTGTCAGTCAACAAACACTCACCTGGTTTATTTATGGTTTAACAATAAACCAATTGATAGACCAAGGTGCAAACCTGTTTGGTAACGTTTTTTATAAACCACAGACCAGTTAACAATGTTAACAGACAATGACATGGTTTATCTATGGTTTATTAATAAACTAGTAGATACACCAGTTGATAAACCTATTTGCAAACATGCTGTTTGGTAACTGGTGTCAGTTAACGGACACTCACATGGTTTATCTATGGTTTATCAATAAACCAGTTGATAAACCAGTTTGCAAACCTGCTGTTTGGTAACTTTTTTTTATAAACCACAGACCAGTTAACATTGTTAACAGACAATGACATGATTTATCTATGGTTTATTAATAAACTAGTTGATAAACGTGTAGATACACCAGTTGATAAACCAGTTTGCAAACCTACTATTTGGTAACCAGTGTCAGTTTAACTGACACTCACTTGGTTTATATATGGTTTATCAATAAACCAGTTTGCAAACTAATTTGCAATGATTTATTAATCAAAAATGTTTTTTTTTGTAAACTAACATTGTGGATTGATAAACGAGGTTATGTGCCAATGTATAAGGTACCAGTTCAAAATACACATGATGTCGAATGGTTGTGCATTTTACAAAGAAAGACCAGTTTTGGGCCATAGTTGAATTTGCAGAAAACTAAAATGGATTCAGATGAATGTTTATGAAAACGAACCTGAATACTAAGCACACAATTGATGGGCTTGCTTCGAATTTGGAAGAAAACTTTTTTGAACTCCATGACACGACTGAGGGAGGGAGTATTCGACGAGGGGGACGAACCTGAATACTTGACAGTTAGCAAACAGTTGATGGGCTTCGAATTTGAGAGAGAACACACTGGATTTCGAATGTTAAGACTTTGAGTAACGATCCTAACGAACTTTGTCGAACTCTGTTATGCGGCTGAGGGAGGGAGCATTCGTATACTTCGGTATAAGTATACAGGGGGCAGTGTACAAACCCAACCCGTACAAACCAATACCAAAAAAAGAAAATGATAAATAAAAGATAGTTTAGACATTCCACGGTTAAAGTGCCCATATAATTATTATTTTTTAAGTTGGGCTAAAAATGACAGAGTCTTGTTTGACTTGGCCGTTTTTGTAAATGCCCCATATTAAGAAGAGACAAGAGAGCCAACAATTGGGTACTTTGATTCCCAGTCCTTGAGAACGCCGATCTCCGTATCGGAAATGTCGTCGAGAGACGCAACGACGTTGTCTTCATTCTTGCTCATCTTGGCTAATGCTCTGCTGGCATCCTTGCCGGCGAACATGGCATATGAACCGCCGGGGCCGTAGAAGGATTTTCCGGTAGTCACGTCAAAGAGACGACCCTTGACTGCAACATAGATGAGCTCAAAGCTGCTGGAGAGTGAGCTCCATTGATTCCGGTAGCTACCTTTTATTTTCTTCTTATTAAAACAATTTAATCTTAAATAAGCGCCAAACAACGGTATGATTAACTCTAATCCATCGGTGGAAATTGGATTTTATAGAAATGAATATTCCCAACCGTAACAGTTAAATTTTCCTCTCTACGATTCAAAGCCCAGGACTTTTTTTTTTTTTTTATGTAGACAAGATTCTTGAATTTCTTTCTTCCTCTAAATCGATCAATTTCCTTCTTCTCCTCCGGAGTTGGAATCATTCCCGTTTATATATAATCCAAACTCTCTTTGGACGGCGTTGATGGGTTTGACTGGTTAACTGATCTGATTCCATGGGGCATTATTGTAGCAAGGGCGTTGTAGTATCAGTCATCAAAGACGACGCCACCCCAAATAACATCATCGTTCCTTCCGGATCCACCCATGTCAGCAAGCACCTACCAAATTCACATCCTAGGTCGTCGGCAACGGCCACACATTTCGGCAATGGTACTACCACGTCAAGTAACAAAACACGCCAGTTCTCTCGTTCACCGGCAGTCCATGGCAGAGCTCGTACCCACCAAGGGTGGCTCCGTCGCCATCTCCGGTGAGGACGCCAAGAGGATTTTCAAGTGGCCTTTCTCTCCACCGTCGCCGCCGAAGCCAATCATGTCGGCGATTATGAAGCGACAAGGCGTCGGAACGGGATACAGTTAACACTATATTTGTTTTTAACAGTTAAAAAGGGCTTCAAATCATCTGTTCCGCTCTCTATTACATTCACTGTCCCATTGAATCTCGACCGTACACATTCCTTGTTATTTTAGTCAGTCTTTTTTTTATAAGGAAATATGTGAGGCTGAGATTCAATGGGACAGAGGATGTGACAGAGAGCGGGACAGATGATTTGAAGCCGTTAAAAAGACACTTTTTAAGTAAAAAGACAAATATACCCTTAATAAAATTTGATCACGCTAACATTGCAACTCAAAATCGATGCATGGTAATTTTAATATTTGTTTCGGTGATCCAAATTGTGGATTGAGACTTTCTGCATTGCAAATCCGATGCTTGCTTCGCAAAAACCAATTTATGCATCCTAATTTACTTTTGTATTTTAATACTAAATTGATGAATCGTAATTCTAAAATAGTCGTAAACCAAATCGATGCATTGCGACTCAGTTTTTGAAGGTGGCACAAATGGGTATCAGCAAATGACAATTTTTTCCCGTTATATTAACCAGAATAACTGAAGAGAAAAATTTGTTTAGATTGCGTTAAATTAAAAGTTTGGAACTGGGAGTCCAATCCCATCGAAGTTGTTAACTCCACTAATCTCTTGTCCCATCTTCTTCAATAACGCTACACTAGCACTATATATGGTCTGTTTATGTATTTTGTTTTTTAATACTAAATTCATGCTTCGCAATTCAAAAATAGTTGCATCGCGAGTCAAATCGATGCATCACAAATTAAATCAACGCATCGAAATTAAGAAAACCTTTGAATTTTGGCAGCCATAGCAACAATGGTTGTTGCTTGGATTGCGCTCCCAACAACCAAATTATTTTGTTATTTGGTATTGAATTTCAATCTCGATGTAGCTACACCTCCACTTTCAATTAATCCCTACCCTCCCCTCTATATTTCTTAAAATCTCTATTTATGTATAAACACAATTCAATGCTTGATTTTGAAATCTGCAGGTTTCTTGTTGTTGCAAAATTCATCATGTTTGCCTCTTCAGTGCTATCCTCTTTCCTTTCATTCGTCCTTGGTCGTCAACCCTCACGCCATGTTGACTATTCCTACTTATTCCTTCATGATTTCGTAATCTTCTTTCCTTGGTATGCTTTGAATAACAGAGATGCCTCCATGTTGCTTGAAGGTTTGAAGGTGAAATCGCAGTTACGTATTCAAAGTTAAAGGAAATTCTTTATTTATGAGATTAAGATTTCTATTTCTCAATCAGACCAACTGTGTCGAATTCTTTTTTTAAGATAGGGCCAAATTACGGTAAAGAAGTGAACGGAAGCTAGCCTTTAAGCCCCTGGGGTAGGACTTGGAAAAGATTGTTGAACGGGGGCAATTAAGAAACAATTTTATAAAAATGTATTTTCAAAGTTAAAAAAAAAAAGGAGTTAAGAGGTTATAATAAATCTTGTAAAGTGGACCGCCTACAAAAAACCAAACAAATCTTTGAGTTATTCGATCATTTAACTGGCCTTTTACTTTGGTCTATTATTGGGCCTTTCCATTATAGGCCTAGACTCCAACAATTTTCATGTAAAGTAACTATTAAAATGACAAAAACTTAAAAAAGCCATTTACGGATATTTTTTAGGGTAAAATTATGGCAAGTTCATTTTACAAAGTTTTTAACCCCAAAATTTTATTGTTTTTTTTTCAACCGCAAAAGATCGTTTTTTTAAATATTGTTCCGAAAATTTCACTGTTTCATTCAACAGCTCCGACAACACACTTTTGATTAAAAAATTATCATTGTTGCACAACAAAACGGGAATCAACCATTGAATCAAAAACAATTTTATATTTGGAGAAAATACAACAAAAACAAAACAGTGTAAATGCTCATAAGTGACCAAGCTCACTGCTTCAATCAATGACATAAATAGATTTCTCGGTAAAAGGAGAACCAAAATCCAAAATATATTCACTAGGTTTCACAATTAAAACTAAAGATTAAAAAAGGAAATATAAAGCAAGGCATTGATCAATGAAATAAAACCAGATTACATAGTTTATTCATCTGAAAAGAAACCAGATTACAAATATGACGAGCAATCAAGTAAAGGATTAGCACAAGAGTTTATTCACCTGAAAAGAAATCATGAGTTGCGGCGGGAGACAAAGGTGTCACGACAACGATCAACGTCAAGATCACGATTAGTAATGAAGGAGTGAGCATAACTTTTTGAATCGCGATCCATAAATTTTTGAATTGTGATTCATAAATTAAAATTTTGAATCGTGATACATAAATTAAAATTTTGAATCACGATACATAAAATTTTGGTACGCGATACATATTATCAACCTCGGCGCGCGTAACTATTACTATTGATTTCCAAATCTGGTTTGGTGTCGTATTCGATGAAACAGAGGGCTTCCTTTTCGTAGAAAGAGATGAAAAATTCCAGATATGTTTTTGATCATTTCAGATCTAGGTTTGTGTTTGTGAATGTGTGTATGATCATTCCAGAAATGGGTTTTTTAACTATACAATGTCGTGGAAGACCTCAATAGAAATTGGGTCTCAGATTTTTGCACTGGTGGGTGAATAGTTCTTGTACAAAATGAGGAGAGTGGGTGAATAGTTCATGTACAAAATGGGGAGAAACCAATGGAAGCATGATGAATGAAGTTGGGGACCTGCCTACTAAACCATTTTGTCTTGGAGACTAGAGTATGGATTTCTTCAGTGGTGGGTGAATGGTCTGCTTCTTTGATTTAGATTTCACAATGAAATTCTTTTTTTCTTTTGCCACCGCTACTTGGACTGACGAGTGATGAGGACCGAGGAACCCCCTCGAATGTCGAATCCATCTTTCTTCCTTGACTTTCCGTACACTAGTTGTGAGCGTTGTATTTTGAATCGTGGTACATAATTTTTTGAATCGTGATACATAATCTTTTGATTCGCGATACATTTTTATAGCATGCCTCACGCTCATTAAGAGTATCGCAGTCATTTCGTCCTAAAAAGTGTTATTTTCCGGTTGAAAAAAAACACGATACAATAGCGAATTAAAACTTTAAAAAGGAGACCGGCCCACAATTATTTTTATTTTTTATGAGACGAATTTTTCTGAACTGACTCACCATGTACTGGTGAACTGAGATGTTGGAGAGTATGATTCTGTCACACAGATTACGATCAATAAGATGGTCTCACGTGAGACCTACTCTATTTAAAAAACAATCCTAAATATGTTTCCATCTTAAATGAGCGAGATTGCATTTGAAAATTCACAAAATGAAAACAAGAAACTGGCTTGAAAACGGGACATTTATTCAAATAAACTTTTGGAAACGTTCACACAAAATAATAAATATTTTCATAGGTTATAGCATAATAAAAAAGTTTAAGATTAGGTTTTTTGTTTTTTATAAGACGGTCTTACGTATCTTAATTTGTAAGACGACGAGCATTTTTCTGTTAAATGAGTCATGATTCAGAAATCTCAATGCAATTCATCGCATTTTGAAAATTATAGTATCACCCTACACGTTTATAAATTAAAAGTCTCACTTTTTAAGATAAAATATCATTTTTGTCCCTAAAAGTGTCACTTTGTATCTTTAATGGAAGTTATCACTTTTTTTCTTTTAAAAGTAACTTTTTGGCCTTAAATGTATCACTTTGCATTATAAATGAAAAATCACCATTTTTGATGTAAAACGGTGAAAGAGTTACTCTATAGCATTGAAAGTGTTAATTTTTAGCATTAAATGTGTAATTTTTTGCCCTAAAAATATCACTTTTGCATTAAAAATGAAGTCAATTAAGGTTTTGAGTTTATTTAGGAATAAAATGCAAACTCCGGCCACCTAGGGATTTTTGCCAGCAAAGTTTGGAAAGAGAGAGGGCTCCAATGCACGATTTGGAACAAGGAGGGCACTAGAGCAAATAAAAAAATTATCTTTAATGTGGTGGCAAGCTAACAATGTGCCACGTCGCATCCCAACCCAACAAAAGATCCGTGCATGTTTTAATGGGTTTGAGTTTGGGCCATTTGATCCGGCCCATATCCTACACATCAAACTCATTGTTCTTTCGTATTTTTACCTGTTACATTGATCGGTAATCGTGGTCTTCTTTGATGTGTTGCACATTCAAAAAATATTTTTAATCATTTTTTAGAGCTCTGTCATAAGAATTTAGGATTCGTAAATCGTAAGACGGTCTTACACAAGTTTTTGCTAAAGTTTAATGATTCTAAATGATATAAGTGAGTACCACCTATTTTCGATTGAAAATTCTTATTGCTTTGTTGTTTGGAATTTGATAGGTCTTTTTGCAAATTGCTTCTAAATAAGAGAGGCACCTGCGCCTGCCCACAACAGCAAAATCATGAACTTGAAGATTTTTTATTTGAGAAGCATTAATTAAGGCTTCAAATGATAAGTGGAGTTAAGTTTTGCTGTGTTTATATTTGACTTGTTTATAAACGAGGAATAATAAGAAGCTTGAGTTTGGTTAGTTTGATAACCCAATGAGCTCAAGCCGAGCTTGCAATGAACCAACCTTTTTCTCCATGGCTCCATCTAACAAGCTTAGCTTGTTTCTTTAAAAAAAAAAAAAAACATCCTCAAGATTTTTGAAAAGACAAATAAATTTTATCGTAAAAAATCTATTTTTTTTGTATATTTTTAACATAATAACATAATAAAACAATTATATCATGTGGCATATACGGAATAATATTGGTTGGTATCATTTCTTAGAATTGTAATCGCTTAGTTACCTTTTTTCTTTAAACCGCAAAAGTTCACTTTCCGTAATTTGTTCCTAAAATACCCATAAATACATCGTCCTATCTCACTTTCCCGTCAATCTATAATACAATAGAGGTCAGTGTGACATGTTTACAATTGACAAAAGATAAAGACCGACTGAGATTTACTGTTTTACCAAGATTCTACGGTTATGATTAAAACTTATCTTCACATGTGCGAGTGAGACACCAGTTACAAAACGGTTTACCAAGTTTACTGTTTTACCAAGTTACAAGACGGTTTACAGTTATTATCTTTTACTGAGATATTACGGTTTTACAATTAATATTTTACGGTTTTACAGTTTTACAGTTTTATGGTTGTGAAAATTTGTATTTGTATTTTTGTTCTTTTTAATTGTTATCGTAATTAACTTAATCAATTTAATTTTTTTCCGACCCGTAATTTCGTATACAAATTTTAAAAAATTAAAAAAAATCTTATGTTTTGTAATTTAAAATATTTGTTTTTTTCTTTTTAACTATTATCATAGTTATCTTAATCAATTTAATTTTTGTCCGGCCTTTTTTTTCCGACTCACAATTTCGTATACAAATTATTAATTAATCACTCTATTCCGGGTAAAGGGGCTCCGTTTGAAAGTCATTTTTTAAGAAAATAATATTTTTAGTAGTTTATTTCTATAATATCTGCTTCATTTATTGATAAATTTTCAAACTGACACCGTGTCATCGACACGGGCAAGAGTCTTAGTTAAAACGTAAAGAGAAACAAATCCCTCATTTAGATATTTAGTATACAGGAAGATGCGATCTTTGATTCTTTCCAGAAGAATTGTCATCCAAAAAAAGACTTTGACTAGAGCTGTCAAATAGGGCAAAAGCCCGCAGGCATGCCCGCCCCGCCACACAATAGGGACGGGTTGGGCTGATGTATTTGATACCCGTTTGGAAAACGGGCTTTGCCCGTACGGGCTGCGGGCTTTGCGGGCCGGGGGGGGGCGAACTGATCGTACAACTCACAATCACATTATTTATGCCTTATGGAATAATGGAATCTCTGAATCTACCAATCTGGACTGGAAACTTAGTCACTAGTCAGTGAGTGACGGCCCAGCCCATTTTAGTTTGCGTTACTTAGGGTCCTTAGGGAGTTAACTTAGGGTTCTCTCATATGTCATAAATTCATAATCATAGTCATTCTCAATTTCTCTCTTCAGAAATTCTCATCACCAGTCACTCAGTTAGTGATTCCGTCTCCAGCAGGCAGCGACTCAACGGCGACTTCATCTCTTCTGTTCCGACTTCTTCTCTCATCCATCTTTGCTCCTCCGTCTTTGTCACCTCCATCTTCGCTCGTCCAGCTTCGCCGCCACCTCAGATCCCAAGCTCTCTCTCCCATCCATCAATTTCGTCCGTGTGACTGTCCCTCCCTCTGCGTCTCTCTCTTTCTCTCACCCTTGGAGACTCAATCTCACATCTCTCTCTCAAAAATCCAGTCACCGCTGGTAGCATACAGATCTGGCACTGCATGGCATCACTGTAATTTTGTCACCCTTGTAATTTTGTCAATTTGTTTTCAAGAATGGATGTTTGTTTTTATACAATATTCAGTTTTGTTTTGGATTGAAAATACGTTTGTTTGGATTCCATGATTTGGTTGTTTTTGCCTTTTTTTTGGTATAAAATTAAAATTTGGCGGGCAAGCATGTTTTGCCCGCGGCCCTACACGGGGTGGGCTGGGCTAAGGATTTTAGGGACCGTCATGCTTGCGGGCTTTCCCACCCCGGTCCGTATTGTAGCGGGTTTTTTAGGCCAGCGGGCAAAACCACCCCACAGGCCCGTTTTGATAGCTCTAACTTTGACCTCTTGTGGAGCATTCCGCTTCAAAAGATATCCACCTATTTCCATTCATCCCGAAGAAGATCTACTTCATGAGCTAAGTGCTTGTACATGGACTTTGACAGTGAAGAAACATTCATTTCCCAAAAGCTACCATTTATTCCAAGTTAAGTAAAAAGGGGCATAGAGCACATTTTGAGAGTCGTCAAATGCTGAGATTAGAAAATGAAAAAAAATTAATAGAGATTACAACAAGAATTGTTCTCCTTTTTTTCTCTTGCGATGCTCGTATTTTCTGCTACGTACCTCTTGCGATGCCTGATGTTTGCGTCGTAGTCTCCCTAACAGACTAGCCTTGCAAGAATCATTATTATTGAACAATTGGGTGAAGTCGTTGTTCCTGATTGAGCAATTCTATAACTGCCACTGGGTTCACCGGGTTTACCCACACAGACAGTTGGAGGTTTGCAACATCCCAACTGTGAATTGTTGCATGATTTTCAATTGATCACTAAATCATGCCGCAAGCACACGACTATTCGTGTAATATTTAGGATGTCGATCTCACAGGGACTTTGAATCAAATACCGATGATTCACAATTTATATTATCTAGACGAAACGATTTCAAGATTTTGATTATGATGAGTAAATTGAAGTAAAAATTCTATCTATCTAAAGAAGGGAAGAATGATATATATAGGTAAAACATCTCTCCTAAGCCTTTTCTTCCTTTTCCCTTTATCTCATCAAGAGATATTCCAAAAATAAATTAGAATAAATGAGGAGTAAAGGAGAAGTAAATGAGAGATAAATGAGAGACTAAAGGCTCTCCAATCTCCCTTTAGATGTCATTTAGGCTAAATTCATTAAAAGCTCAAAACTAGAAGTAGTTGGAAGTGATTCTTGAGCTACTCTGATTGAAGGTTGCCAAATATTTCGCATCCATGGTGCAATTGCTGCTGGAAATCTTTAACTTCGCCACTTGACAGCAACTTTCCACCCACGAAAATAACCACTGGCCACAAATGATGCTGGAATTTCTACTCCTCTTTTTGCGTTTAATTCCACAATAAAGTTTGTCTTAGGGGTGGCAATTTGAGGCACGATATGATTGGCCGACACAAACACGATACAAAATTATAGGGTTTGAGTTGGGTTTATCGGGTTCGGGCCGTTATAGGGCCAACACGATAAAAAATGAGTTGTTATCGGGCTGGCTTGATAAGCACGGTAAGGCACGATAACTAAAATATATATGTTTTAAAAATTTACTATGGGTTATTAACTTCTTTCTAACTATTTTCATGATTATTTCATGGTTTTATAATTTGAAATTTTATGACTTTTAAACTACTTGACTGTTTATATTGATAAATTTTTAAAATATGTATTAAAAAATTAAAATTATATATTTTATAATGTTTATTGGGCTTAACGGGCCTAACTAAATAAATCATGTTTCTTTGCTTATCGTGTCTATCGTGTCGTGCTTTTCGTGTTTTTATCGTGTCGTGTTTGAGTTTTAATATTCGGCACGATAAGTTTATCGTGACATGTTCATGTCGTGTTGTTATCGTGTCGGCTCGATAATAGCCCAGCACGACTGATTTGCCACCTCTAGTTTGTCTTTAATTCACCAATAAAGCCTGACTTTAATTCAAAATGTTCCAAAACTACACAATTAAGTCAAATAAAGGTAAGGGAGCCAAAACAAATAAATTTGCTATAATAAATGCAATATTATCTAGAAAAATAAGCCTAAAGCATCCAAAAATATAGACAATATGTACATTTATCACTCCCTCAAACTTGAGCTTTGATCGTTCAGAGAAAATGAATAGATTCAAACTAAAAATAGCCTGGAACGGAGAAAAATAGGAAGGACACTAACTTGTGAAAATAAGTGCACAACACTATGGACTTTAGCTCAAAACCATCAACAAACCGGAAGGCAGGGTCTTTATATTCCGAGGCTAATAAAATCTCAAGTGCTCAATCTAAATCTCCAATCACTCACTCAATCAAGGAGAGCCTTGGGGCTTAACTAGCTCAAATTATGCTACCACATAAATGTTAAAGCTGAAATTCTCGAATCAAGAGGCACTCGTCATCAATTAACAATTAACCTCCTTATTTCCCATTGAGAGCACATACAAACTTTTATTTTCTTTTCCTCTTTTTTTTTTCCGTTAGCGCCCTTTTCTTCTTTCTTTTTATTTTTCATTTCTTCAATTTTTTCAAGGCACGCTAACTTCATCTTTTTTTTTCTTTTCATTTTTTTTCAATCAACCCACCAATCAACATTATTTCAATACCCCTTCTCTTTTTTTCTCTCGCTCTCACCTCAATAGCCAAAAATGTAACACATGAAAGCTCAAACCCAACAAAAGTGAACAATATACACATGAATATTCATTTTAAGTTCTCTTGAAGGGTAGGATAAAGTGTGTAGGCTAAATGGGTGAGTAAATGCGGGTAAATGAAATGAGCGTTGAATGGGGGTCATTTGTGTGTTTAGCACACACCATTCTTTGCACAAGCTAAAGGGGGACACTAGGAACAACATTTTTCGAAAAAGTTATGCAAGAAAATGCTCTTTTTTTTTTTTTTTCAGGGAAGCAGGGCGGCACCTGCGAGATATTATTAATTAAGGAAAAAGAATACAAACTTGAGGGGGACAACCAGCCTAACCCTTTGAACGGGGGGACAGAGGAGCCTAACCTCGAAAAAGAAATACATCTGATCAAAAGACTCAAGAAATACGAACATAAGGAGTTTTTCTAGCATCTAAAGTAATAAGACCTTTAATAACACGGGGGATGTCGAAATCCGAGTGGAAAAAATAGTCTGCCTGAGAGTCACAAGCCAAATTAGCAAGGCTATCTGCAACTTTATTAGCTTCCCTGAAACAGTGCTTGAACAAATAACGACCTTGGATTCGAAGCCGAAAAATGTCTCGAAATAAATAAGCATATTCCCAAGGATATTTGGGATTCCCGTTAATACTGTCATGAATAACCTTGGAATCAATTTCGATAAGAACATCTCGATATCCTTGCTCATGAATCCAAAGAAGACCAGAGTGAAGGGCTCGCAACTCTGCCATCATGTTTGTACCATGACCAAAATGATTGGAAAAAGCATAAATGCAATGGCCATTAGAATCACGTAAAATGCCACCACCTCCACAAATACCCGGGTTGCCTCTACTAGCCCCATCCGTATTCAACTTGAAACAACCGAAGGAAGGGCTCTCCCAGAAAACAGCCTGTATAGTTACTCTCTTACGCTGCCCATAAGAAATATTAGATGTGATTGATAAATCCGAAATGTAATAATTTTCAGCTTGGAGAATGTCTCTAAGATCCGAATTAATGAAAGAGATCAAGGAGTGAACTGAATACTTAACTCCTTCAAAAACCGCAATTCTTGAAATTTCCATATGTGCCAAAGAATGGCGAGCACCAAGATAAAAACTATGGACTTACGATGAAGCCACCAAGCAAAGCATCGTTGGGAGATAATGGCGAGGCGGGGAGGTGGGAACACGAGGTGGAATGAAAGTGATTCCAAACTCTTGAGGCTGTTTGGCTGGAAACAAAAACATGTTCAAAAGACTCTATATGTCCTGAGTCACAGCAGCTACATTTAGAAGCCAATATCAAACCTTTTCTCCAAAGACCCTCATCAATGGGAAGACGACAAAGGAAAAGCCGCCAGAGAAAAACACTTATCTTCTTGGGCAGAGATTTATGCCAGATAAAATCTGAAGAGAGTAATCTATGTTGACCAGTGCGAACAATCGAAAGAGCTGAACTTAAAGAGAAATCACCTTGAGAGTTGCCTTTCCAGCAAGCTCGATCCTCATCTTCAGATAGAGAGATAAACTGGGAAGTAATGCTGTCCGAAACTGGCCGAGAGAGAGGGCCGACGAAAAGTCTCGAACAATTGAGATCTTTGCAATCGGCGGCTTATCAAGAAAGAGATTATGAATCCAAAGATCAAACCAAGGGGAACATTCACCCTTGCCAATGACCCAAAAAATATGAGGGGCAGTTTGATCTCTAGCTTTAAGCATCCTACGCCATATGTGAGAACCTTTTGAGGAGACACAATTCGGGTGAAGACGAGAGCAATATCTGGCAGCTAGAAAAGAGGACCATAGATTGGAAACAGTTCGGAATCTCCACCATAATTTCATACCGTAAGCTTGAATCAAATCCGCCATAACGTTAATCCCTAGACCTCCTTCAGAAACAGGTCTGCAGCAGGTTGCCCAAGAAATCCAGTGACTCTTATTTTTTCCTTCTAGCTGACCCCAGAAGAAATTAGAGAGAATCCTATCAATCATAGCCACAATGTAAGCGGGAGGATCGGCGAAGCTATCGATAGCGGTGATAGAAATGAGAACATGCTTTATAAGAGTAATTCGCCGGCGATCTAGGAAGGACCCCATCCAAGAATGAATTTTTCGCTGAAGCTTGATAATAAGGGAATCAAAATAAGCCTTCTTCTTCCGACCACAGTAAAGAGGGCAACCAAGATAAATGATAGGAAGAGTACCCTTTTGGAAATCCAAAACATAATTAATAAGGGAACAACGATGAATATCCACGGATGGAGCAACATAATAAGAGCTCTTTGATCGATTAACAAGCTGACCAGAGGCTCTCTCATAATCTTTAATAAGATCCTTATGCTGAGTAAGAGATGCTTTACTTCCATTACAAAAGATTATTATGTCATCTGCAAAGGCAAGATGGGATATTATAGGGCATCCACTGGCAGTCGAGAAGATGGAAGCAGGAGAATTATTCTGAAGACGATTGAGACTTCTACTAAACACCTCAGCCATGATAATAAAGAGACTAGGGGATAAGGGATCACCCTGTCGAAGCCCTCTAGATGAAGGAAAGAAGCCCACTGGATCTCCATTTATTAGGACAGAGAACATATTATCAGAGATAAGACGCCAAATAAGGTCAATAAAGATCTCATGAAATCCAAACTTCCGAAGAACATTAATAAGGAATATCCAAGAAACCCGATCGAAAGCTTTGGCCATATCAAGTTTTAAAACAATATTGGAGCCATTAACCTTTTTTCCCAGATAACTCATCATCTCCTGAGCTAAAAGAATGTTGTCCTGGATAATTCGCCCTTTAGTAAAAGCGCTCTGGTTCTCTGAAATAATATGAGGAAGAATAAGAGCAAGCCTGGAAGAGAGGATTTTAGAAATAACTTTGGAGCAGAAGTTACACAAACTAATAGGGCGGATGTCTTTGAAAGAGGTAGGGTGATCAATTTTAGGAATTGTGGCTATTAGGGTACTAGACCAAGAGCGAGGAGAGAAATCACGAAAAGAATTCCAAAATGGCTTTATGAAAATCCACTCCGATAATATCCCAACAAATGGAGTAAAATTTTCCTGTAAAGCCGTCAGGGCCTGCAGCACTATCTCCATTTAAACCATTAATAGCAGAACGAACTTCAGACATAGTGGGAGGAGAGATAAGAGAATCATTCCATTCTGAAGTAATGAGAGCGGGAATCATATCCAGATTAGCTGGGGAGCAGCCTTCAGATTGGAGCTGAGATTTAAAGTACAAAATAGCAGCTTGCTTGATCTCAGAATCTGTGGTTAAAATTTTCCCCTCAGGATCCATAATAGAGTGGATATGAAGACGGCGTTGTGCTTGCTTAACCGAAGCATGAAATAATTTTGTATTGCCCTGCCCTTTTTTCAACCATTTAATTTTAGCTTTCTGCCTCCAAAATTCCTCCTCTCGTAAAAGAAATTGATGAAGATTGGCTTGGGCCTTCATTAAATTTTCCCGATTAGAGGGGGAGTTGTTAATCTCATAATAAAGCTCCATCTCCAAGACTTCTTCCTCAGTAGCCCGAAGATTTTCAAAAATGTTTCCAAAAACAGTGTTGTTCCAGATTTTTAATGCAGCTTTAACGTTCCGTAACTTACAAGAAAATTGCTGCATAGGTCTACCCGAAACGGATTGGTTCCAGGCTTGTAAAACTGTCTCCTTAAACGTTACATGATCTGTCCAAGCATTAAGAAAACGAAATGCCACTGAGCGGTGAGGAGCATTCTTAACAATTGAAGTAAGCAGCGGAGTATGATCCGAACAAGTCCTATTCAGGTGCTGAATTGAAGTGTTTTGAAAACTGTCCAACCAATTCGTGTTACATAAAACCCGATCAATTCTTTCATGGATTGTAGCAGTTCCATCCCTCTTATTCCACCAAGTATAAGCACTGCCAGAAAATCCCAAATCAATTAAACCCGCTGCAGAGAGACAAGCATGAAAATCTAGAGCCCCAGCTCGATCCCAGCCTGAACCGCCACTTTTTTCACAAGGATCTAGAATAATATTAAAGTCGCCCCCAAGCAACCAAGGCATATGAGAGTGGCTGGAAGATATACTAATCAGATCATCCCACAAATCCTGCCGGTCCCGGGTGTCACACCTCGCATAAACACAAGAAAAAAGAGCATCATTCGACCAAGAGAAGTGTTTAATTTGAAGAGTAACTTGCTGAGATGTTTCCTTAACAAGGTGACAGGAGAAATTAGATTTTACAAAAACCCAAATTGAACTAGAAGAGTTCGAAAAAGAGAATCTGAAGTGAAGACGTCTAGTAATAAGATCAACTTTAGAAAAATCAAGCTTGGGCTCAAAGATAGCAACCACAGAAATTTTATGGAACCTAATCAACTGTTTAAGTCGGCAAACTGTTGGGTCATTGCCTATACCCCTAACATTCCAGAAAAGAACCTTACAATCCATTAATTAAGATTAGAAGAAGTGGGAACCTGGGGCTTAGTAGCCTGAGATCGCGTTTGACGGTTTGAAGGAGGAATAGGTGGCTTGGCTTTTGAAGTAGAAGGAGGGTTGCGCTGTTCTAAGTTGAGAGCTTGCAGAAGGATAGTATCATCATCTTCTTCATTGTCCAAAATGTTCAGAACTGCAAACCTGTTAGGGGAGATACAATCTTGCCTTTCAGAAGTAATAGGATCATCAGACTGTTGAGCACGATCCCGAACTCTAGAAGGAGAAGAAATTGTTGGGGCTTCTTGGGAAACAACTTGAGCAGGCAATGAATTTTTTTCCAAATTAGAGGCTTCCTTCTCAGTTAAAGTAGCGCCACTGTCGTGATTAATAGGGGGGCAATACAGGATCAGATCGTTGAGCATTAACCTCAGCAGGGAGACAAGGGCTTTTCCCCTTAATAGATGAAGTAAGGTGATCTTGATCATCGTTTCCAACAGGCCCGATAGGATCAACAATAGGATCTGGATTGGCACTAGCCTGTTGAGCATTAACTGAGGGTTGTGGGGCTTTTTTAGGAGTCCAACGCTGTTTAGGAGGATTAGGGGCGGGGTCTTGAGCATCAGAAACAGGTTGGCTAGGGTTTTTAACTTTGCATGTGAATTCACTATGTCCCTGCCGAAGACAGTGGCTGCAGTAAAACGACATGTTTTCAGCCTCAAGAGGCTGCCAAAAACTTGGATACAAAGAACCACAATCCACCCAAACCCTCTTTGGGCAAGTGTGAAGAAGATCAACTTCAACGCAAATACGTGCAACACTTGGACGGGAAAGATTGATAGTCGGTTGATCAAGCATAAGAGGACGTCCAAACAAGGAAGCGAGAGAAAACAAGGCCGATTTATTAAACAAATGGATTGGGAGACCGGGGAGAGAAAACCACACAGGAACTATAGAACTTTCAACATCCGGCCTGAAGCTTGGTGTCCATTTAAAGACACGCATCGGATACTTGCCCAAAAACCACTGATCTTTTATCCAGAGCCGTTGATAGTCTTCACTATTATGAACTTGAATAAGAATATGCTTTTGATCGAGATGGCCAACACTGAAATCAGCCTTAAGGCCTATAGTTCGGAAATACTTTCGAGTTGCTTCCATTGAGGGCCGGCCGTGGGAGAACTTATCGACAAGAGCAAGGTTAAATGGTTTAGCTAGGGACTCTATGATTTCATGTGAGAGTTTGAGGGCGGGTTCCCCTTTATATGAAGAAGGAGGGATAGCGAATGAAGGGACTGATGCAGAAGTTGAAAGAACTTCAGCGAAGGATGAGGGTTTAGGGATCGGAGGAGGGTCGGGAGGAGCTGGTGGGGGGACTTCGGCCATGGCCGCCGGCAAGAGAAAACCCTATGCGCAAGAAACCCTAAGCGACCAAAATGCCCATGTCAAGCCTAAATCTAGTAAGAATTTCAAGAAAAGCCTCATGATATCAAAAATTCAACTAACGTATCCACAAGGTACACATAATTCTTTGCTAGCCTAGCACCAAGAACAAAATCATGAAATATGTAGGCACCTCGCAAACACTCACTCACGTGTTTTCTCCCACCCTCGTGTTTCACTCAAAGCATTCCCAAGAAAGAATTAGCAAGGGAATCATAATCAACCATCAACTAGCATGCAAATGAGTCCAAGATTACCTCCACAAGTGCAATACACATGCATACTTTTGCAAATGCCAACCGAAGATACATATCATAAAAGCTACAAGCTTGGGCATTTCAAAAGCATAAAAAATCGTTACTCCCAAATCAAAACCCACAAAATATAGTTACCATTTACAATCTCCCCCAAACTTATAATATACATTGTCCTCAATAGAATAAAAAGAAACACAAAATAAGGACAAAATAAGACAAGTTAAAACAAAATGGGAGAGTGAAACGGGCTTACCATATCAAAAATCAGAGTAGGAGTTACCAGAAGGGGATGATGGTGGATTAGGGTTAAGAGCATCTAAGATGTCACCTTGTCATTTCTACTCATATTCGAGGGTTGTGAGATTGACACCCAATTTTCCAATGTCGTTCATCATTTGTTTCAGATTCTCCAAGATTTTCCGTAACATGGCAGTGACCCCAAGAGTTTCCAGAGGAGGAGGTGGTGGAGGTTGTGCAGGATCAGAGATGGCTTAGAGCTGTCCTCGAGTGACTTCCAATTTTCTTTATCCCTTGCAATTGCTAAGAGAGAATGCCTACAAGCTGGAATTTTCACAAAATAAGTATCGCCTTCCTGCACAAAAATTTCCATAGCAAGGCAAGCTCTCATATCAAGGCAAGTGGCCCCCAGTTCCAAAGTAAGATTCTCCAAGGGGAGACCATGTGTTATCACTATCGTGGTCACTAACCCACCAATCATTATAGTACCAACCTTGGCCCGAGCTACCTTATGAAACTATCTAGCCAAGAAGGCCACGACATGCGCCTTAGGCTCATTAAAAATAGACCATAACATATACAACTCAACATTCCTAATGTTCCCATCATTTTTCCCGCAAGCAAAAATGGTATTGGCAAGTATTTGCATAAAATATCGAAAACATGGGTGACACACCTCATTTAACTACGAGGTTCGGGAATCAAAATGACATGTGTTCCACGAAATACTTGCCCAAAAATCATAGTCAATATCAAACTCACGGGGTGTCCGACGCTCACCCAAATTGTTCACAGCCCCAAATTGTTCTAATGACATTTCAAAGTCCTTCCCAAATAACTAAAACCAAACCCATCCATCCCCACAATGCTTACCTATTACAGTTTGTTCATCAAAGGAGCTAAAAAATTTGATGGTCATTTTTTTATAAGTCGGCCATTTTCCAAGCATGAAATCCCCCAAACTCAATTGATCAAACATCCATTGCAAGTCAACATTCATATTAGGAGTGCACATAACAGTCTCATCAACATATCGTGTATGAACAACTTCCCTCTTTGAAAGGGCTTTAAATCTTTCCTGTTGTGCAACATCTTTGAAAACAATAGAAGAAGTGGAGGAAGGAGTACTTGAAACTGATTTGGATCGATTTTTAGCCCGGGTACCTGAAATTTGGCTTAGCTTTGGTTTTTGAATTTGAACTCACAGAAGACCTCTTCCTCTTTGGAGCCATGGCTTGTGAAGATCAAAAATTTCCAAAACCTTCACTTTTTGTGATTCGCAAAATCTCGGGTACGAACGCCACTGCCCAAACTCTTTTTTTTTTTCTTTTTCAACTTCGCAGGTACGAAAAATATCGCATCATGTTGCTTCAAAATTTTGTGCCAGTCTTTCATGTAGCCTTTAAAGAAAAATCTTCCTTCTCATCCACACGAATCCTATAAAATCAAAATAACAAAACAAAAGAAAAACTACAAACGCGATCAAGGATTAGAAATAAAATAAAGTAAAGTAAAGATGAAAATAAAAACAAATTAAAAGAGAAGCAAGGTAAAGGGACTTGGGTTGCCTCCCAAGAAGTACTTGTTTAAGGTTATTAGCTCAACCTACCACAGATCAACTCACGAAAAATGACGGGGAAAGACAAAGGTGCATAACCTCTTTCTCCAATGGCTCCCCAGCGATATAATGCTTCAAACGTTGACCATTTACCTTGAATGTACCACTCGATTCGCTCCAAATATCCATAGCTCTATAGGGATAAACTTTACGCACAACAAATGGTCCGGACCATCTAGAATTAAGCTTTCCAGGGAAAATCATCAATCTAGAGTTAAAAAGTAGAACTTTGTCCCCCTCATGAAATTCCCGACGCAAAATGTATTTATCATGTCATCTCTTTGTCGCTCCTTGTATATCCGAGCATTTTCATATGCATCAAAGTGTATCTCATCAAGCTCATGGAGCTGAAGCAACCTTCTCTCACCTACGTTTTTTATGTCAAAATTAAGAGCTTTGATTTCCCAAAAGGCTTTGTGTTCAAGCTCCACCAGAAGATGGCAAGACTTCCCATAAACCAACCAAAACGGAGCCATCCCAATAGGAGTTTTAAAAGCAATCAGGTATGCCCACAATGCATCGTCAAGCTTCAAAGACCAATTATCCTTTCTTGATTGATTGACCATTTCTTCTAGAATGATCGTGATCTCCCTGTTAGAGATTTCCACCTACCCACTGGTTTGCGGATGGTACCTCGAACCAAGTTTATGCTTCACCCTATATTTTTTTTCAAAATACTTTCAAATTTCTTTTCAATGAAGTGTGTGCCTTTGTCCCTTATTACCACTCTTGGTACTCCAAACCAGGGGAAGATAACCCTTTTCAAGAAGTTTTCCACAACTCTTGCATCATTTGTTGCTGCTGCAATGGCTTCAAACCACTTGGAGATGTAGTCAACCGCGATCAAGATGTACTTATTTTTTAAGGAAGATAGGAATGGTCCCATAACGTCTATCTGCCAAACGTCAAATACTTCTACTTCTAGAATGTCATTCAAAGGCATCTCATTTCTTTTCGATATGTTGCTCGTCCGTTGACATCAATCACAAGCCGAAACGTACCTCCAAGTATCTTGAAATATAGTAGGTCAATAAAACCCACACTAGAGGATCTTAGCAGCGATTTTAGACATGTTTGAGTGGCCTTCATATGATGAAGAGTGACAATGATAGCGAATATATGGTGCTTCTTCTTCGCGCACACATCTTCTAAGGATTCCATCCGCACACCTCTTGTTACAACAAAGGCTTGTCCCAATAATAATACTTCAAATCAGCAAAGAACTTCATCTTTTGTTGATAAGACACGTCCGGAGGCAAAACTTCACTTGCCAAGTAGTTCACATAGTTAGCGTACAATGGTGCATTTTTGATAGAGATTGCAAGCTGTTGGTCATCCGGGAAAGAGTCATCAATAGGTAGCTCACCCTCTTCATCTTTTCTAACATCTTGTTGCAATCTTGACAGGTGGTCAGCTACCACATTTTTTGTCGATCCCTTTCTTGTCGTAAATCTCATAATCAAACTCTTGGAGTAGCAACACCCATCGAATTAGCCTTGGTTTTTCATCTTTCTTACTCAACAGAAATCAGATGGCGACGTGATCTATAAAAACGATCACTTTCGATCGAATCAAGTAGGAGCAATTCCTTCTCCGTTGTGGCCTAATTCACTTGAGCATCATCAAGTGTCTTGCTTGCATGGTAAATGGCATAAACTTTCTTGTCCTTCCTTTGCCCCAAAACAGCTCAAACAGCATAGTCACTCGCATCACACATAATTTCAAAAGGAATGCTCCAGTCCGGTGACCTCATGATTGGGGCTGAAATCATCGCTTCTTTTAACCTGTTAAATGCTGCAAGACAAGCTTCATTGAAATCATATTTAGCATCTTTAAGCAACAAGTTAGTAAGAGGCTTTAAAATCTTGGAATTTTTTTTAAGGAATCGATGATAAAAGCCGGCATGACCTAAGAAACTATGCACGCCTCTAACTGAAGCGGGTGGAGGTATTTTTTCAACAATTTTAATTTTGGTCCTATTGACCTCAATACCTCTTTCTGACACTAAAGGCATAAGCACTATCCCTTACCTTACCATGAAATGACATTTTTCTTAATTAAGCACAAGAGTCACATCCTCACATCGCTGCAAAACTCGACAAAGATTTTCTATACATGAATCAAATGAAGTGCCATAAAAAAATAAATCATCCATGAAAGCTTCCTTGATATGCTCAATGAAATCAGAAAATATGGCCATCATGCATTGTTGAAAAGTGGCAGGTGCATTGCAAAGACCAAAATGCATACGCCGATAAGCAAAAGTGCCATAAGGGCACATGAAGGTGGTCTTTTCTTGGTCACTAGGATGTATAGAAATTTGAAAGAAACCAGAAAACCCATCCAGGTAACAAAAGAATGAATGTTTACCCAATCTTTCCAACATTTGATCAATAAAGGGGAGAGGGAAATGATCTTTACGGGTTACCTTATTGAGTTTTCTATAGTCAATGCACATTCTCCAACCCGTAACTACCCTAGATGGAATCAATTTATCTTTTTCATTTTTGACAACAGTTAACCCCTCTTTTTTGGAACAACTTGGGTAGGGCTAACCCACTCACTATCAGAAATGGGATAAATTATTTCGGCTGCAAAAAGTTTCAACACTTCTATCTTTACCACTTCTTTAATGTTAGGGTTCAATCTTTGCCCTTTAATGAAGGGCTTGAAATCATCTTCTATAAGAATTCTATGCATGCAAGAAGATGGATGAATGCCCTTGATGTCATCAATTGTATACCCTATTACCTTACGAAAACGCCTAAGTACGTTAAGCAACTTTTTAGTTTCTTGACTACTTAGATGTGCACTAACAATGACAAGGTATGGGGAATTAGGTCCAAGGAACTCATGCCTGAGAGAGGAAGGAAGAGGCTTAAGTTTTACCTATGGGTCCTTTTCTTCCTCAAAGACTTGATCATCCGAGCCTACATCAAGCCTTTCAACTTCTTCTTTTTGAGGTGAACAACCTTCACCTTCATCCATCAAGTTTGCGTATGCAACAACTTATGGATTTTTCATGACTTTTTGCATCTTTGCTAGGCAAACAAATTTCCAAAGGGTCCCTTGAATTTTCATCAACTTCTTCCATGAACTTGCTTATATCACTATCTATCCTGCAATATCAATTCTCAACAGAAAAACAATTCATAGCACTGGACAAATTAAACTCAATTTTCTAATTTCCAATATTCAATGAGAGCTTTCCATTTTTCACATCAATCACCACTCCCGCGGTAGCTAGGAAAGGTCTACCGAGAATTATTGGAATATGAGAGTCCTCTTCCATCTCAAGAACAAAGAAGTCAACCGGTATGAAAAACTTACCAACTTTAATTGGAACATCTTCCAATATACATACCAGAAATTTGACGGAACGATCCGCCAATTGCAATGAAGTCTTAGTGCGCCTCAATTCACCTAAATCATTTTTCTTAAAGACAGGCAATGACATCAAACTCACACTTGCACCAAGATCACACAAAGCACGATTAATATTAATACTTCCAATCACACAAGGAATTGAAAAACTACTGGGGTCTTTAAGTTTTGGAGGTAATTTATTTTGAATTATTGTGCTACACTCCTCGATTAAAGCCACAACTTCATAGTATTCCAATTTCCTTTTGTTAAACAAAATATCTTTCAAAAACTTTGCATAAGAAGACATTTGTGAAAGTGCATCAGTGAATGTAACATTAATGTAAAGCTTTTTCCAAACTTCCAAAAATTTTCCAAACTTCTTATCAAGCATAGCCTTAGCCAATATTTGTGTGAATGGTATAGGTGGCTTATAAAGAGGTGGGGAAACATATTCGGGTTCTTGTTCAACTTTTTTTCCTTTTTCCTGTGAAACTTCAACCATTAGTTCATTATCTTCACTTTTGTCAACCTCACCATGATTACTCTCATCATTCCCAACCTTAGGGTCATCAAGTTATTTCCCACTCCTCAAAGTCGCGGCCTTACAATGCTCCCTAGGATTTGGTTCGGATTTACTCAGTAACATTCTAGGCATTGTAGAGGGCGAAGTAGCCTGTTGTGTAATTTGAGTCTCTAACATCTTATTGTGTATAGCCAAAGTGTCGACCTTAGATGTTAAATTCTTAATTGCATCATTCACCATTTCATTTCTATATGTTAAATTAATAATTGCATCATTCACTACTCCATTTTATTTCTATTGGGTAACCACAAAATTCTCTAATTTTTCAAGATTGGATTTTTGAGGGGGTGGATTGAATGGTCTAGGTTGAAAATTGGGTGCTTGGTTGAAATTTCCTTGAGGTGCTTGGTTGGAATTGTTCTTGTATAAAAACTTTAGGTGATTCCTCCAACCTGGGTTGTAAGTGTTTAAAAAAGGGTCATTTTGGTGTCTTTGATTGAAATTGTTCAAAACATTGACTTGTTATTGAGATCCAAAATGGGCAAACGACTTTCCCACTTTGACAATTGATCGATGTCTTATCTTAATTATTTTCCTTGCAAGTGGACAAGACTATTGGAGAATAGTTTTGGAAGCAAGGGTCGAACCCACAGAGACAAGAAGATCACAGATAGCACAATTTATTGATAGCAAATTATTAATCTAAGGGGTTTTTTTTATATTTATTCTATTCTAAACTACTATTATTATTTAGGTGTTTAACTAATTTGCAGCAATTACAGGTTATGAAGATCTTATGGTGGATGACAATCTAGGATTAGGGTCTCACTTGTATCTCCTCTATATTTATTTCAAAATAATTATCATTCAATCTCTTGGGTTCGCTCACAAAATATAGATATAGCCTGTTGAATTACTGGTTCAACCTCCATCCCCGAATAATTCATCCATTCTATATACTAGGCACAAGAACATATAATCCAACTGTCACTTAGATCATATATGGAACCTGGCCCTAACTTATCACTCCCGTGCATCGATAGGTCCAATTTATTGTGATGGAGAGCCAGTGTACGACATATGCACATTTATCATGCAGTTATCCACACCTCTAGGCCTTTATTATTTACGATTACATTCATTTGCTCAAAGCGAAATAATATAGGGATTGATAATCACCACAATCAACAAGAATTGAATGAACATAAATATAAATTAAAGCATAAATTCGATACAAGTTACCTCCCACCTCCTAGATTAATGGTAGATTAGTTCATCCTTGAAGATGAACAACACATGGAGATGATAGAATTCATGAATCAATCTTCAATACTTGAAAATTACACAGACTAATTATGTTATACAGCCTAAAATCTATTCTAAAGCTATAGAAAACTGTTTCCAACAGTTTCTCGTCGTCTTAGGCTTTGGAAACCGATCTCTATTTATACCAGGCAGTTGTATTACAATTGTATCTCTTGTGAAAACACGAAATTTTGCATTCTGACTACCTTGCGGTCGCAAGGTATGGGGCACCTTGCGATCGCAAGGTCCTTTAAAATCCGGGGTTTGAGAGTGTTGAATCTTGCACTTAATTAGATTTGCTTAAAATCATTCCACTTGATTGTCAGCCAAGAAATTTAAGTTATCCGTGGTCAGCCCGAAATTATTTTGTCAGCCATTCATCTTAGCTGACCTTAATATATTTAGTGTCAGTTTGTCTTTCCTTATTTGTTTAATCATATACTTATTGACACTTTCCTACTTTGTGTTTTTGGTAGATATCTTTGCTAGATTATATCTCGGGATCTTTTGAGATCTTGCCTACGCCAAACACATTTTCAAATTCAAAATGTGTTCCCTAGCGGTTGCTTTTGAAGACTATCTATAAATACCCACTTTGGAAGCATTATTGAAGACAACAATTTTATATAGAAGTCAAGAATTCATATACTTTCAATTTCTCTGTGACGTTGTCTTCCAAGAAAACTTTAGCTAGATATTTCTCATTGAATATTTTCTTCTAGTTATTGTTTAGGCAAACTCTGAGTGATTCATTCCAAAATATTTAGAAATCAGTTAGTTTGTCTCACGAGTTTGATTGTTTCTGTTGATTCCTATGATTAGATTTGGTTGAGTCATCTTCGATTCTATTGTGCAGTGAGGCTAAAAGGTGGCGTCGATTAGTGTGGCAAGCGTCTTAGAATCACTTTGTTTAGAATAGTTTCTAAGTGTTAGTTCTTAGGCGCTCAACAACAAGCTTCTCTGGCGGCCCTTGAAGGACAAGCGAGACTTTGAAGTGCCTTTCAAATATGCGAGAAAATCAAATTTGGCCAAAATCAAGAAACAATGACACGTGTACACCTATTTAGATATTTTCGAAAATATCTAGTCATTATGTCTTCACGGATTATTTTTCAAGAAGTCAACTGCATGATGACATCTGTCGGGCCGAATCTGAAAATCGAAGGCGAAGACATTACCCGTTTTGGCTAAGAAGACTTTCCAAATTGCAAAGCTTACTCTGAAACATTACTCTGTTTAGTAATGTCTTCTCTGCACACTGCATCTCTGATGACTGTGGCTGTTTCTTCTCCCAAAGCGCCGAATTGCATTCAATGCAAAAGAACGTTGGACTGATTTATCTCTGATCTTAACCCAACGGTCAAAAGATCTCTTCCTGGTATATATTCAAGTTTTGAAGATCTGAAGATATAACTCTTGCGCATTAACTCTTAAGCTTCATCTTCATCACTCAAGTATTCAAGAGATCAAAGGACAAGGGCTAACACTTCACCAAACTTTCTGAAGCTGCAGATCTGCCATCTTAAATTCTTTCTCAGCTTCTTTCTGTTTGTCTTTAAACTGTTCTTAAATTCTGCACGTGTGGAGAACAATTATTCATTGATTGTCTCTCTCACCTTAATACACTTGGTTAAAAACTAATTTTGTACACGATCCATTAGAGATCTAAATCATAAACCTAGTGGATAAAACAAGTGCACTTTTAAAATCCAAAGCTAACCACTTTGGTAGTGGATGTAGTACTATTCAAAGTACGAACCACTTCAAATTCTGTGTGCCGTTCCAGACTCTTCTTATCTTTCACTTTAACTGTTTATGTTTAACTATTCAGGACTACTGCCTATATGGCCTCCCTTAATAATCTTAGAATCTGATTTGTTCCGCTGCCCAAGCACTTCTATTAAAACCTTTTATAAATCTTTAAGAAGTGCTCTTAAAAGAAAAAGTTTTATAAAAACATAACTAGGCTATTCAACCCCCCCCCCCTTCTAGCCTAGATTGAGCCTATTTTGGGACCAACAGTTTCTCAATCATTCTCCCCAAACACCGGTCTTTTGTTGTACACTGATCCATTAGAGATCAAATAGATTTTTAATAAAATTAGTGCACTTCAAAAATCCAAGTCTGACCAACTTGGTAGTGGACGTAGCAGTTTATCTGTGAACCACTTCAACTGATTTGTTAACCGTCTCTTATACTCTTGCAAACTGACTTAACACTTAAGAAGTTTTTTTTAACTAATTAAGTGTCAGTCAGTTAACAACAATTGCTTACTTAATTGTTCAGTTAGTTTGTATTTCAATTACTTTTCCATATTCGGTGATCAATTTTGAAGAAAACTTCTTTTGAAAAATAGTTGTGTCAGCCAGCTGACCAACATTCATCAGCTTAAGGATTTTCAAAGTGTCAGCCAGCTGACCAACACCTCAGCTGACGGATAAAATCAAGTTTTCCACTGCCAATACTTTAAGTTTTTACAAATCAATCTTCAAAGTTTTTAAAGGCTATTCACCCCCCCTCTAGCCTTAACTGTTGCCACTGGACTTACAATTGGTATCAGAGCTTAGCTTTTTGAAAAACTATTTTCCAAGCCTAACTGCTTGAAAGCTCGATCATGGCAACTCTAAAAGCTTTTCAATCAAACAATGTCACTCAAGTACCCATTTTTGATGAAGATCACTTTGATATTTGGAAGGAAAGAATTACAAGATATATGAACAATATAGATAAACGATTGATGGAATGTGTAAGAGGTGGTCCTATGCAACCTATGAAAATCAATACTAAAGTTGGTAAATCTTACAGCTGCAGGATGATGATCACGTAAACCCTCTTGCTCTGTAGAAGAAGAATATGTCCTCAAACCTCAATCGAGAATGGGTAGGGAAGACAAAATCAGCGGTGGTGGATGCCGAGCGGTACATATTACGTCAGAGTGTTGTACGATGAAAACTACAAGCGAGATATATGATTGTGTAGCGCCAAGAAATTTGGGATGCTCTTGTGGAGTATGTAGAAGGAGATCAAAACACCAAGGACAACAAACTTTATGATTGCATACAAGAGTTTGATGCATTCAAGAAGGACCCAAAAGAATCTTTAAAGAATGCCTATGACCATTTCTCGAGGTAAGTAACGAGAGATGTTCTTCTCTTGGTAAAGTTTATAGTATGAAAGATTTAAATATGTGCTTTCTTAGCAGTTTGGGAAGTAGATGGCATGTCAAAGTCACTTGCCATTAAGGAAGCTAGAGATTTGAACAAACTCGCTCATATACGTAGTCTTGTTGCAAGTCTAAAAATTTATGAAAAGAAGTTCTCAAAACTCAAGAAATTGAAAAAAAATTTAAAGGTATTTCTCTTCAATTTGAAGAAGAAACTTCAAAAACTTCACATCTGTCGGATGATGACTTTGATGAAGATGAATTCTTTGCTTTTGCTAGACAATTTAGAAAGTTTAAATCTTTTAAAAGAACTTTCAAAAACCTTCACAAACTTTCAAAGTCTTCATCAAACCCTCAAAACCTTCTTCAAGCTTCCAAAAACCATCTACTTCAAACTTTCAAAGCCTTACTTCAAATCAAATGAAGACAAGGTTGAGAAGAAAAGCTATTGATGCTTTAAGCGTAGAAAGCTTTGGTCACTTTGCTTCAAATTGTCCTTTTACAAAAATGAGTATTACAAAAGAGCTCCCGAAATTTTGAAAAACAAAAGGCTTAGTTCTGAAGATCAAAAATCTTGCATCTTAGTTGAAGCAGTTTTAGAGATGAATCTGTGATTTTGAGCAGAAGCAAATACGTGTCTTGTTCGAGAATCGGCATATATGATTGAATAATGAGTTTCCAAGTCAAAATATTCAAAGAGTGAAAATGGTGACAAAATACTATTCAAACTCCAAGCGACCAAGATCATCAAACTGATCGGTTTGTGGTTAAAAAAATAGGAAATGGATTTTATGGACAAGGAATCATAAGTCGAGCCGAAGAAAGTCAAGTCAACTTCTCCAGGGATGCTAAAGTAAGTCATGATTCAAAAGGCGGGGAGGAAGATTCTTGACTCAAGTGTTGATGATTTCTTTGGAACAAATGCAAGAAATGTATTCAAATTTGAAACACTTAAAAGAATTCATGTTTCTTTATCGGTGATTTTAAAAGAATTTCGAAGAAAATTGTGAGCTTCAAAAATCAATGAGCTTTACAAAGTTCGGCAAAAAGAATTGCTGCAACTTAAAGTCTCAATGAAAATATGAGATTCAAGCAAAATCTCGGATGCCCATTTTAGCGACCTTGTGGAAAGAAATCTTCGGCGACCAATGTTGTTGATACTTACTCAAAGTCAAAAGCTCTTTGTAGAAACCATCATCGATCAACGAGAAAAATCATGAAGACCAATATGGTCTTGGATACTCAAAGGATGATGAAGGCGTGAGATCAAGCAGTCAAAAGGTGAACCTAAGATTCTACTAAAGAACAAGGGATCGATCATAATCTGTGCCATTCACTTATCCCAAAAAGATGAATCGGCCTGAAGTACATTAACAAAAGGATAGGCTAAACAATGACGGTTGTCGGTCTTACAGTCACAAGCCTCTAATCGGTCGAACTAACTCAATAGCGACAAATGTCGACTAGGCGACAAAAGAGGAGGATTCGAGAAGAAAGGCAACGACAAGTTCAAGCCAATAAATTTTGTTCTTGCTAAGACCTCTAGGTGAACCATAAAGAATCAAAGAATTCACCTCAAATGGTGATAAACTTGGTTATCACAAGTGTAATATTTGCTCTACTTTTGGTCATCAGTCACATGAATGCTTATATAGATTTAAACCTCTTGACGAACTAAGAAGCCTAATTTCGAGGCAAGTTTGGATACCTAAGAAAACTAACCCTTTGGACCCAAAGTATAAAGGGTACCATGATGTAAATATTCATATTTCGGTATGCTTAATGGCGGATGATCATTCAAGCGACATATGGATATTAGCAGTGGATGCTCGGACACATGTTGGATCGGTGAACTCCTTACTAACATTATTGCGACAAAAGGACCATACGTAATTTTTGGGAACAACTCAAAAGGAAAAACTATTGGCTATGGATCCATTATCGGAGGATCTATAATAATTGAAAATGTCTCTTTGGTACAAGGTTTGAAACACAATCTTTTAAGTATCTCACAGTGCATGATAAAGGTATGAGTTGCTCTTTCTCCTCACACCTTTTTTATCAAAAAAATAGCATCACAAATGAAATTTTGCTCCTTTGGTTCAAGAAAAAGAAATGTTTTTGCTATAGATCTACTTTCTTTAGATAGCGATACTCAAATTTGTCGGTAGCAAATAATATTTCCAAAATTATGGCTTTGGCACAAAGACTTTCACATTTGAACTTTAAGTATCTTTCAAACTTTCAAAAGGAGATTTGGTAAAAGATGCCGCCATCCATAAATTTTCCACGACAAAAATGTGATGCTTGTATTTTGGGAAAAA
>CM028377.1:162987415-163081652 GCA_013146195.2 Codonopsis lanceolata
TGTTGGTCCTGAGTAGGCTCAATCTAGGCTAGAAGGGGGTTGAATAGCCTAGTTGTGTTTTTATAAAAAAATTTGAAACACTTAATGATTTCTAAAAGGATTTTACTAGAAGTGTTAAAGCAATGAAAACTAAAGAGATTCTGAACAGACCGGGTAGGTTGCTTAAGTATAACGTATTCAAGAGAATTCTTTTTGATAAGTAGCAGCCAGCTAATGTAGAGATAGAAACAGATCAAACAAAACACGTAGTTTAGAAGTGGTTCAGACTGCGAATAGTACTACGCCCACTACCAAAGTGGTTAGCTGATTTTAAAAAGTGCACTTGTTTATCCACTAGGTTTATAAGTAAGATCTCTAATGGATCACGTACAAAATGAGTTTTTAACCAATTGTATAATGGTGAGAGAAACAATCAATGATTAATTGTTTTCTCACGTGCTAAAATAAAGAACAGCTTTTAAAACAAACTAGATTAAGCCGAAAAAGGAGTATAGATTGGCGCATCTCAGTACTTTCAGAAGTTTAGTGAAATGTTAGTTCTTGTCCTTTTGATCTCTTGAATGCTTGAGTGTTGAAGATGAAGCTTGAATGTTTAATGCTAAGAGTTATGTTTGCATTTTCAAAACTTGAATAAATACCGTGAGATCTTGGACCGCTGGATCGAGGTGTAGGAATCGCGGTTCAACATTCTATCAGATTAAATGCAATTCGATTGGGGATGTATGCGTACGCTCATCGAGATGCAAGGTGTGTGTAGAAGACATTCCGACAGAGTAAGGTTTCAAAGTGCATGTGTACTGCGAAAGTCTTCTAGCCAAAAGAGGTAATGTCTTCGCACTTCATGATTCAGAGATAGACTGACGCTTGTCAAGATGTAGTTGACTTTCTTTTGAGTGAAATCGATGAAGATATTTTGACTAGATATTTGAAAATATCTAGATAAGACTTTATGAGACATAACTCCATGTTTTGGCTAGTCTTGATTTCGCTTTGAGCGACTTCAAAACCGGCCGTTGAAGCTCGCTATTCCGCGCTTAAACTAACACTAAACAAAGCTAAACAACCTTAATTCTAAGACAGTTGCCACACTAATCGATACGCAGACCTATTAGCCACTGTACAATAGAATCAGAAGATGACTCAACTAAATCTAGAACCTATGAGGATCAACACCGGGTATCAACAGATAAAAATGTGGAAAGATGATCAAGGAAACACTGCATTTAGAGCTGAGGGAGCTCTCTACTAATACAATATGATGCCATTCGGCCTAAAAAATGCGGGAGCAACCTACCAGTGAATGGTAAACAATTTTTTTGGGAGCCAGTCGGGGAGAAATGTCGAGGCATATATTAACGATATGGTGATCAAGACGAGGATGTCTAACCATGTCGAGGACAGTCAAGTGCACCTTCGGAGTGACAACAAGAAATTTTTTGGGGTACATGGTGCATAAGAGAGGAATCGAGGCGAATCCTGAGAAAATCAAAGCAATAGCCGAGATGACGACACCCACCTGCATCAAGCAAGTCCAACAACTAAATGAGAGGGTTGTAGCCATAGGAAGGTTCATTTCCAGCAGAGAAAAAAGTCTGCCTTTCTTCAAAATCCTAAGAGGTGCCAAAAGGTTTACTTGGAACAAGGACTGCGAACTTGCCTTTGTCGAGCTCAAAAATTACCTCGGTAGCCTACCTCTGCTCAGTAGCCCTGTCCCGGGAGAAAAACTATATGTCTATCTCTCGATGTCAGATACGACAATAGCTTCGGTTTTATTAAGAGAAGAGGGAACAGAACAAAAGCCAATCTACTATGTCTCTCATGCACTCACAGACGTCGAGACTCGATACTTGAATGTGGAGAAGGTTATGCTCGCTTTAATCATGACAATTAGAAAACTAAAGCCTTATTTCAAGGCACATGAGATTGGAGTATATACCAACCTGCCACTACGAAGGATCTTGCACAAACAGGATGTTGCATTAAGAAGTATGAGATAGGTTGTCGAGCTAACAAAGTATGAGATCGCATACCTTCCGAGAAAAGAGATCAAAACACAGGTCATCGTGGATTTCATTGCCGAAACATCTTTCAACTCGGCAAAAGAGGAGAATTCCTCGCTTGGTCACGAGCCCCTGATAAGGAAGCAAGTGTCCAAGCAAGAGCTCGCTCATAAAATTAGGCTAGCTCGACATTGGACATTGTTTGTTTATGGTTCGTCAAGCAAGAATGAGAACGGTGATGACATTCTACTCACGACACCAAATGGGGGAGAACTTGCCAAGGCACTCAAGCTAAAATTTCTAGTAGTAAATAATGTCGTCGAGTACAAAGCCCTCACAGCAGAAGTCGAATTGGCCGTCGAGATGAGAGTAACACAAATCCTAATATTCAGCGACTCACACAGCTCATCGTGAAACAGATTTCAGGGGAGTACGGGGTTAATCATCCCACACTAAACAAGTATAAAGAGCTCTCCCTGAACATCCTTACCCGGTTTGAACACTGGGCGTTAGAACAGATAGGTAGAGCCAACAATGAGAGGGCTGATTATCTCTCCAACCGCTTATCAATGTTGTTCATATATCTTATAATTCTTTCTTTCCAAATATCAAAGTGATATTCATAAAAAATAGGTACTTGAGTAACCTTATTTGATTGAAAAGTTTTTGAAATTGCCATGATCGAACTTTCAAGTTTCTAAACTTGGAAAATAATAATTTTCAAAAAGTTAGGCTCTAATACCAATTGTAAGTCCAGTTGGCAACAAATAAAGCTAGAGGGGGTGAATAGCATTATAAAAACTTTAAGAGTTATTTTGAAAAGCTTCAAAAGTTGCAGCAAAAAATACAAGTTTTGTGATGAATTTGAAACTCACTTTAGCTGTCAAGATAGGTTGGCGGGGCGGGTCAACCCATAACCTACTAAAGCCCATCAGTTGGAAGGGCGGGCCAACCCACCAAAAGTGGCGAGCCTAAGAAATGTCAACCTAACCCAACCCATCATGGATTGCGGGTCAGCCTATCTTTTGATATACTTGTTGTATTTTCTTGGGTTGATTAATCTTGTAATTGTTGAATTGGTTTGTGCTTAATTTATTTATGGAATGCAATTATTTTATATGTCAAATGTAGTGATTTAATTTAATCTCTCTCTTTATTTAGTACACTTTCATATTTGGTTATAATTTTGTGGGTTTAATGCTTTTAATTAATTGACCATTAATTAAATGCTTTTAAAAATATTTAGGATCCGTGAGAGCTACCTTTATGTTTCAGACCAATCAATTTAATAGTTGGTGTTTTTGTGACTCACCGATAGTCATCGTGAGACTTGGTTTGACACGCGATTAAACCACATTAGCCATTCGCGAGGTCAGTGAGGTTATGGTTGGTTATAAGATGCGAGAGCCCGTAGTTAACCAAGTTTGTGTGTCTCGGCTACTAACATGATTTGTAGAAAAATAGAGAGATTTTTTTTTTTGCGAAATATTACCCATGTGCTTGGTTATTATTGTGTGTTATTCATGCTTTTAATGGCGTAGCAAACCATTAGACGATCACTAGAATTATATGATAAAATGCGATAGTCCATCCTATTAATTCTAAAAATCATAATAATTGTTTGCGTGACGTGAGATCGAGAGGAGATTATGCGTAGATAGTGCTTGTTTAGACATGCAGTTACTTTTCTCCCCCATATTATGTGTTGCGATGATATGAGTCGGTAGCAAGGTTGAGTGATAGCTAGATTTGCTATACGTAGCTAAAGCTCATAGTGGATAAAGTAGTGCGCCCGACTACCAAGACTTGAGTTAAAGAAAAACATAGAGAATTAATTTAAATATGAACTAGGCCAAAAATATTACAATCCTATCTTTTTAATCTTGATTTGTTGTTGTTAAACCACTTGCGCGTTAGTTTAGATTTTAATTGCTTTCTTAAGTTGTTTATATTTTTAGTTTTTAATTCATTTTCTTTTCGCTCAAATATAATTAGTCAGTCTTATCTTGGTACTTAGTTGGAGTGAGAATTACGTACATTTTCTGTGGGATCGATAACTTGTATTTATGTACACTTTTTACATGATATGGCCTGGTATTCTTACCCGAGTTGGATGGAAAACATGATATAAATGATATATATATTTGTCATCCAATGAAGTCTTGTCACAATCACTCAAAAGTGATTGTGAAAAGACAATGCTTCTTTTTTTACTTCATTGGATGACAATTGAATAAACCATCTTCTGTAACTTTATATAAATTTAGTTAATAACGCATTTTTTTAGCAATTGAAGAACCATCACCCGTCACATTTTGACCGGTGTACACTGTAAGTCCAGATGGCAACAGTTAAGGCTAGAGGGGGGGAGGTGAATAGCCTTTAAAAACTTCGAGGGTTGATTTGTAAAACTTGTAAGGTTGGCAGCGGAAAACTTAATTTATCAGTCAGCTGAAAATTGGTCAACTGGCTGACACTTTGAAAATGCTTAAGCTGATAAGTGTTGGTCAGCTGGCTGACACAACTGTTTTTCAAAAGAAGTTGTTTTTAATGTTGATCACTGAAAATAGAGAGGAAACTGAAATACAAATTAACTGAACGATTAAGCAAACAATTGTTGTTAACTGACTGACACTTAATTAGTTGAAAAACTTCTTAAGTGTTGAGTCAGTTTGCAAGGATTTAAGAAGCGGCTGACAAATCTGTTGAAGTGGTTCACAGATAAACTGCTACGTCCACTACCAAGTTGGTCAGACTTGGATTTTTGAAGTGCACTAATTTTATTAAAAAATCTATTTGATCTCTAATGGATTAGTGTACAACAAAAGACCGGTGTTTGTGGAGACTGATTGAGGATCAATCAGACTCGTGAGACAAACTAACTGATTTCTAAATATTTTGAAATGAATCACTCAGTGTTTGCCTAAACAATAACTAGAAGGAAATATTCAAAGAAAAGTATCTAGCTAATGTTTTGAGAAGACTAAGTCACAGTGAATTTTCTTGAAAGTATATTGGCCTTTTCTTCTATATCAATTGTTGTCTTCAAGAATGCTTCCAGTGGGTATTTATAGATAGTCTTCAAAAGCAACCCGTTAGGAACACATTTTGAATTTGAAAATGTGTTTGGCAGATACAAGATCTCAAAAGATCCTGTGAAATATTATCTAGCAGGATATCTACCAAAAACACAAAGTAGGAAAGTGTCAGTACAAGTATATGATCAATCAAATAAGGAAAGACAAACTGACATTAAATATATTAAGGTCAGCTAAAGTGAATGGCTGACAAAATTATTTGCGGCTGACCAAATATGATTTTAATTTCTTGGCTGCCAATCAAGTGGAATGATTTTAAGCAAATCTAATTATGTGCAAGATTCAACATACACTTAAAACCAAACACACACTTCAGAAAAATTATGGTTTCTTCAAGTTCTAGTTGGAATTCAAACACATACAATGAACATGAAGATGATTTACAGAATGACATTCAACGAAGTGTGAATGAATATATATTTGACCTTAATAGTCGTCGACATCGCAAGTGTCAAATTTGTAGAGTACTAATAAGATCTTTAGAAGACGAAAGAGAAGTTCGTGAACGTATATACATTGATAGAAATCGTGCTGAGGGCCATCAACGCCTGTATTCATACTACTTTGCTGAGAATTCAACATACACCGACCAACAATTTTGTACCGAATTTTGGATGCAAAGACATGTCTTCCTTCGTGTAGTGGAAGCTCTTGGATGCGAAGACATGGCTTTCAACAACTATTTGAAGCATGTGCTAGACCTGGTTTATCACTAATACAAAAATGCACAGCTGCTATAAGAATGTTTGCTTACGGAATGTTCGGTGATGCATGCGATGACTATATTCGTATCGGAAAAAACACAACAATTGAAAGTTTGAAGAAATTTTCTGAATGTGTGGTTAATGTTTTTGGAGAATAGTACTTGCGAAAGCCAACAAAGGAAGACCTCCAACGCTTGCTTCATATTGGGGAGACACACGGTTTTGCTGGTATGCTAGGTAGCATAGATTGCATGCATTGAGAATGGAAGAATTGCCCGGTGGCTTGGCAAGGTCAGCACGCCCGAGAGGATAGAAAGATGACCGTAGTTTTTGAAACAGTCGCTTCATACGGTTTATGGATATGGCATGCTTTCTTTGGCACTCCACGTACTTGTAATGATATAAATATCATTGATCGATCTCCAGTATTTAACGATATTTATAATGGTGTATCCCTGACAGTAGGCTTTACTGTTAATAGTAATCAATATAACTTTATTATTTAACCGATGATATATATCCTCCATGGTCTACATTCATCCAGTCCATTCGATTGCTGCAAAGTGATAAGCATAAGCTCTTTGCTTAACACCAAGAATCAGCAAGAAAGGATGTTAAGCGTGCCTTTGGAGTATTACATGCACGATTTGCCATTATACGAGGACCAACACATATGTGAGAGGTATCTATGCTGGAAAAAATTATGAAGGCTTGTATCATAATAGATAATATGATTATTGAAGATGAACAAGATACTTACATACGTCAGTCAAATGCTTCAAACTACGTACAGTACGAAAAATATCTTAAACGAAAGTATATCGTTCGAGATAAAGAATCACATCGCCGCCTACTGCATGATTTAATTGAAAATATTTTGACTTTTTGGTAATCAGTAATTTTTATTATAGTTGTATTATTTCCGGATATTATTGGATTTTCTTTGAATTGTTTAATTAATAAAGTTAATTATTGTAATTTTTTAAATTTATTAATGAATATTAATATAAATATTATTCAACTTATAATAAATTGATAATATTATAATATTATTTAATATTAATATTAGTATATTAAAAATAATATCGAATTATTATGGTTATACTAAATTAATAATATTATAAATAAATAATATCAAATTATAATAAATATTATTCAATATATAATAAAGAAATATTTTTTAGTAATGACTATTTATATAATTTCAAATTTAATCATTTATGCAATATCAAATTTATTCGTAAGTATAAATCTATAACTATTACTAAAATAGAAGTCATTGCTGCCACGTGACTACTTTTTGTTAAATGTTTAAACTTTTTAAAGAATTTAATACTCCCACATGTCACCCTCTTATAAATTGTAATTTTTTTATTTTACTGATAAAAGTTTTATCACATTTGATTTTGTAATTAGTTTATGAAATTTTATCACATTTGATTTCAAAGTTTTACATATAAAAAGTTACTGACAAAAGTTTTTATCATATTTGATTTTATACGGTTAGTTAGGATAAGTTTTTTGCGGATATATTTTATCACATTTGATTTTAAAGTTTTATAGATAAACTGTTACTGATAAAAGTTTTAGTTAGGATTAGGTGTTTTGCGGATAGAAGACAAATCTTTTCAAATTAAAATTATGTTTATCTGTTTTAAACAATCTCTTTCAAATTCAAATTATGTTTATCTACTCTAAACAACATTTGTTCCTTGATATATAAAAAATGTTAGGCAATTGAAATTTCTAATCTTTCATCATCTACAAGAGATTTTAACCATTGTAATTCATTTAACTTCTCGGTATCTCTCTTTAATTTTAATTATACCTCTCAAATTTCTTACTTTTCAAATTGATTAATTGTGGTTTTTTCTTCTCAAATTTACAATATAATACACATACATGCTACAAATGAATAAGAAAAACGAAGTTTATAGCTATTGTGTAGTAATCCTTTAACTTATCATCGACAAAAATGAATGTGGGTGAGTTTGGTGATGTTATGAACATATATAATTATGTTGGTGACAAATAATAGAGAGAATTGCAAAAAAAATTAAAATATATATATATATATATATATGTCTTATTTCACATTTTGCACGCTAAACCTCATGTTTCCAAATTGGACAATTAAAACCTTCACCTATTTTTTTTTTCAATGTAAACCTTTTGTCTGTTAGGCGTTAGCCTAGAAGACGGAATGCCGACTCGGCTACTCGCGTGGCGGATGAAGTGTTTTCGGCATGAGTTTTTCCAATGATTTTCCCCCATTCCAATACATTTCTTTGCAATATAAACCATGTTCAAATAATATGTTTGCAAATTTAACATTTTTTCAACGATTTTCCTCAATTCCAATAAATTTCATTCCATTATAAACCATGTCCAAATAATAATTTTGCAAATTAAACATTTTGTCTCACTTATAAAATCAACAAAATTCTAATTAAATTCAACTAGGGGTGAGAGGGAAGTTTATTTGTTTACATTTGTTTATTTTATTGTAAGAAATTCCAAAACATGTATAAATGAGAATAATATTTTTTTTCTACCAAAACATGAATTAAAAAATTATGACAATTGTCACTAATAAAACATGTATAAACATTTTTATGATGAGAGATTACTATTCTATTTTGGAATGTTCGGTTAAAGAAATCACTTTCAATATTTTTGCATTCAATCTACATAACCTTTCAAACTTTACCGTTCACATATGTTATAAACATTTTGGCAAATGCTCAAGTCTTTTTGTAATTGTGATCAATTTTATAAATACTTGTATACTACATAATTATTAAAATTTTCAAATATGAACTTTTTGAGTGAAATCGAAGAAATATTTTTATCTTAGGTATTGATAATATAATTATGGCAAAATCTAACATATGCTTTTACTTGTTAAACACTTATTTATACAAAGTGATAAATCTTTTTGTCCCGAAAACTATCTATAGCGGCACTGGAACGTGTGAACGAATGATTATTGAAACAAAATTTACTCACTTTGTTTTCCTTACAAAATTTAGTGATATTAATTTTTGATTTTTTGATTTTATCTCGTTTCAACACCCGCTTCTCTCTATCTTTTTTTTACTAATTTTTTCTCCTTCTGTCATTAAAAAATAAAAATATAAAGCCCAACAACCATCCTCAAAACCACCTTGACAAACACATCACTATATCTAGGTTCTTAAAATGCACCTCTTTGTGCGCATGCTATCTAAACCATCATTGATGTAATATTAAGAATATTAAAAACAACAAATTGTAAAGTTTTCTAAGATTGAGTAACTTTTTATTAATCTTAAATCAAAGTTTCATCAAGTTAATCAAATAAATAAATAAATAATTAATTAATTAAAATTATTTGTTTGGGACAAAGGAAGTATATTAAATAAAATCATTGAACTGAAGGAGTCATCGTAGTTCATTAAGCACCACATAACGGTTGGATGATGTTTGTTTTGTATTTATATTCAACATATCAATCGAAAATCATTAAGGAAATTAAAATTTTATATAAATTAAAAGTAAGACTTTGAAGGTTTTCACCCCGGCGTGAAATAATTTAAGTTGGTACTTTCAACTTTACCATATACTCCATCTGTTTCTAAATAATTGTTCTGTTTTTATTTTTTGGTCCATTTCAAATAATTGTCTTGTTGCTACACTTTTCTTTAATAAAAAAAACAGTTTTACTACTTTGATTATGATCACATGCACAATATCTTTAAGAGAAAATACACATTATATCATTATTTATAATAAAATCAATTGGTTTTTCTTAAATGGTGTGACGATTCAAACCAAACGATTATTTAGGAACGTATGGAGAATAATAATATCATGTACTTCTTCTGTTCCATAAAAATAGTACACTATTTTATTTTTGGATTTAATTGGAATTTTGTTGATTTTATAAGTGAGACAAAAAGGTTTAATTTACAAAATTATTATTTGGACATGGTTTATAATGGAACGAAATTTATTGGAATGGAGGGAAATCATTGAAAAAAGGTTAAATCTGCAAACCTATTATTTGGACAGGGTTTATATTGCAAAAAAAAGTATTGGAATGTGGGGAAATCGTTTGAAAAACTCCCGCCGAAGACACGTCAGCCGCCACGTGAGCAGCCAAGTCATCATTTTGTCTTTTAAGCTAACGCCTAATAGACGGAAGGTTTACATTGAAAAAAAAATAGGTGAAGGTTTTAATTGCCGAATTTGGAAGCTTTTTTTTTTTTTTGCAATTCTTTCCAAAGAATGTATAGGAGATGACATCAAAACTCTTTCAGTCATTCGTTTTTGCATTTGTGGTAGCTAGTAATGTTGGATTCAAGGCTTATTGTTTGAATTTATCAATTTGGAAGATGTTACCATTCAATAATGCAATGACGTGGGTTGAGTGAGGCTTATTTCGGTCTTACCATTATGAAAGTTATTCGCATACTAAGAAATCCCCCAACTCTCCTCCCTCACACCTCCTGACTCTGTGAAGAATAAGTGAATTAAGCTTAATGAGTATATAATTTTTTGTATACCAAAAGCAATTTGTGATATTATCATATCTCATCTTTTTACCTACTTAAATATAAATATTCATCTACATTTATCTCTCTTAGAGTACATTTATTGGATAATATTCTCATAGCAAACTTTGTTCCTTTATATTTTTTTACTTTTAATATTTCGGATATACTTTGTCTTTGCTTAAATCTATTTCGTTTTTTTATTATATTATTTTTTATCATGGTTTATGTTTTAATTAACAAAAAACATTTATTTTTTAACTTCTCTTTTTTACAGCAAATTCCAATGTGCATCTTTATATTACTCATTTATATATAAATTTTAGTATTTACCATTTTCATTTACTTTAAAATATTCTAATTATAACGAGTTTAAAAAAATTTCTTCTTATAAACAACTTTTGTTAAAAAAAATCTTAAAATTGTGTATTGCACGAGTATAACCTAGTTGAAAGAATATATTAAATTAATAGAGATAAAGATTATAGGGTTGATAAAATTGCTTGATATAAAGATAGTGAATGCATTGGATTTTGTGCCATAACCAATAAGGTTATTTAATTTTAAATAAAAAGAATATCTCATGATTAGTTTATTGATTTTTAAAGGATTGTGTGTGATATTTAATTTAAAATTGTACGGCAGCTACGACGAGACTGGAGACAGGGTATTGGTTGCACCCATTTGAGTGGTTCCTCTAGAATGTCGTATCGCTGCAGGTTTGGGTGTGGGACCCAGCTGATTACATGGCAACAGTTACTACGTGTCATTGGGAGTAAGATGGGGGTTATATTGTTTTGTGGGTCACGTGGAAATCTAGCTTTTGATTGACGATGACTATGAGGCATGAGCAGTGTTAGAAACTTAAAAATGAGGTTTGGTCATAGAATCCGGACGTAGGATCAAACATCCCATAATTCCCATTGCCCTAATGCCCTAATGCCCTAATGCCCTCCCTCGACAACTCTCCATATAGGATTTCTTAGTTCATAGGAGTACTGCATAAAAAGTTTGTGTTCTATACTTGATGGAACATCTTCTAACTACCTAGTTGGTTACAAGATTGTCTAAGACATTTTCATCAACTATGTTGTCGATGGTTCTTATTATATATGTTTTAATTATAACATTGATTTATAAGATAATTATTCTACAATGTTGTCGTTATTTACTAATAGAAATTTTTATTTAAGAGTATAGGAATACCATCCAATAACCTTTTTCAAACTTGCAAATTAAGTCATTGGCGCCCTTCTTCGCCAAGATTTTGAACCGTTCTAGAAGAACGTGATTCTCATTCTTTCATATGGATGAAAAGTTTTTGAGACGAATCGACCATTTAAATAAAATAATTTGGTTTATTATGTAATTATACTTTTTTTTTACATAAAATAGGAAATTTATATCTATCATATAATCTAAATAACGAATAATCGACAATTATATCAAATTATTTAAGATATGATACGTGCATGTGCATCGTTTATCTCCCTTGTGTTTTACTGCATACAAAAATTCATGAATTAAACGACACCTTGCGAAACAATTCGACAAGAGTACGCTATAACTAAACATGGACAAGGGTCTTGTTAGGGGCTCTTCAAAGATTCTAGTTGGTCAAAGACATCAAATCTCTCTCACTCTGTCTCTCTATCTCTCTCTCCTTCTCTCCTCACACACACAGTACACAATGGTAGTCAAAGTACAAGTCTCCTTATAGAATGTCATAATCTTTATCCCCGAATCCCGGACGACCTTAAAAATGTAAACAAAAAGTGTGTGCACTGCCACTACCACTGCATGTTAGAGTATGTTGGAGGTTGTGCAAAATTCCATTTCTGACTCTTCCAAGTTTCTCTTGTCAGTTTTATCAGACCCCAAACTACACCAAACACACACACACACACTCAGACTGAGGCCCCCCGCCCTATCCTCCCACTCATAAACATTAATTTGTCCCATGTTTTTGTTTTAATCTTCAAAACCAATTCTCAAATTTATTTATTTTTTTATAAAAAGAAAAACATCAAGGAAGAAAGAATCATTAAACCAAACTTCCCATCCATTTTAAGGAATTCTGCCTTGTAACCACTTTATCAGATTGGATTACTACTATACATAACCCAAGTGGATCACTTCTTTTCATATCAAAGCTTGACTGACTTTTCCCCCACCTTTCTCAAATTGCTTATATATACTTTCAATTTATATATATATATATATATATATATATATATATATATATATATATATATATATATATATATAAAACCAACTAGTCACACACTAAGCATAGCAATTATATCAAACATTCAATTGAATTTTTATAAACCCCGAGAGAATTAAGAAAAATTCAGAATGCGAATTTTTTAAAATGAAATATGACTACTAAATTGCATTGTACAGCCAGAATAGTCCTAAGAAGACATGGTCCCAAGCCGATTTCAAAATAGTCTTTTTTAGTAAAGAATTGTTAAAAAAAAAAGGAAAGAGATCTAAAAGATCTTTTTCCTAAAATTCTCGTTTGGTCAACTTTTTTACATGTAACTTATAATGTTTTTAGATATTATATATATATATATATATATATATATATATATATATATATCGGCTTCCAATTTAATCTTAGATAATTAACCATAGTTTTGATCAAGATTTTCACTTTTTCCGTAACGATCTCAACATTTGTCACAAGTAGGGTTTTTAAAGTTTTTTTTCATTCAAAACGCTTGAAAATGGGTTTTCACAACTACTTTGATGAAAATTTGTCATTTTTTTTTCTTCATATTATTTGGTTTAAGAATATAAGAACATGGGTTTATCATCATGTGACAAGAACCATACGCCAAATAAACAACAAATTAGATGATTTCACACTAACATATTTTAGATTAAAAGTAGATAATCACCCACTGTTTTACATAGAGAGGAAGAGATTAAATAGTATTCAATAGAATCTAAATCAATTCTTTTCAAAATATTATGAGTGGAAGAGTCAAGGGTCATGGTCATGGAGTTCAAGTCCATGTTACACTCAAAAGACAATCATACCAATTCAATACTTTATGGCTTATGTTTATGTTTATATATTATTGTCTATCATTTTAATTTCTGTTAAATATTACTCCATCCGTCCCTAAATGGACGTGCATTTTTAGTTTTTTACTAAAATTATGGAAGTTAACTATTGGAACATTTACGTAGCACTTTAATGTTCACACATAACCTTAAAAACATGATATTGTTAATAAATAAAATTATACAAAAATGGAGTATTTCATTATAATTTTATTGTTAATTTAATCACTTTCTTAATTGTTAATAAATATTTATTTGAAACTGGGGTTAGATAGACCATGATAGGAACCAGTGGCTAGCATCATGGAATTTTGAGAATAAAAAATTTGAAGAAAAGAGGTTGACCCATTTGATTGTGATTATTATTGTATGGTGTTCCCAAAGCCATATATATAAGCATGTGAAGATTAATCAAAGATAGGGAAAAAAGTTGAAAGTGTCATGTTAGAAGTTGTAATTAAATGGATTAGTGCCCCCACTAATTTGTTTTTGTTTGGGCAGCTTAGTTAATCCATGTGTTTCCTTACCTTTTTGAAATTGACTTTAACCTTCACACTTACTTTCTTAGAGATAGAGACTCATAATATCCCCAAAGGTTTATACCATGTCTTATTTTAAAGTAAAATTTTTTAATTAACAAAGAGGTATATATTAAGAGTTCGAGTTTATGATATTATTACAAGGTTTAGTATTAGTGTCGTTAGATCAAATATGTTTTTTTCTAAGTAATGACATGAACATTCCAAAGCATCATCAACTTAATCATCTAATGACTCAAATGTCATTTACCATTAACAAAATCCTAATAATTAAGAAGATAGTCGTTGTCAAATGAATAAGGTTAAGTTTACCAAATCATGTGTTTGGAATTTGGATATACTAATTTAGGAAGAAGAGAGCTTACCACCATTGTATAGAATATAGTCTATTTAAAATTTTCTCTTAATACAAGCAATAAGATGAGATTAATTTCGGGTTGTGCTTTCTGAATTACAAGTAACATAGCTAACGATGGTTTGGTTTTGTCTTTTTTTTTCTTTTGTATTAAATAGAAATTCAGATTTTTGCCCGAAATAAATGGTGAAAATGGATTTATGTAGCCGACATCAAGTAACCAAAACAATGGTTGAATTAGTATTCGTATAAAAAATAATTATTTGGAAAGTTACCATATATTCATCTTGAACATGTTCATCCTATGGATGAGACACAGTGCCCCATCCAACGTCGGTTGGATCTGGGGACTATGTGTGTCTTATAAGTGGTCACCCATCGGCCACTATTACTATGCATCATCATCCATGTACTTATGGGAGACTAGTGGTGAGCCTAGTTGATCCAGTTGCTTGGTAGCCTAGGTTTAAGTGTCATGCCTAACGAACAAGGCTTTCAAGTTCGAAGGGCCCTTACAAATGGTATTACGTTGTTCTGGCAAAATGTGTTGAACACATTCGGAGGGTCGTATATGTGTCGAACACATACATCTGGAGACCATTACAAATGGTATTGGAGTCAAGTGTCGATCAAAATGTGCCAAACACATTTGGATGTCGACTTTTAGGTTCAGGTCATAACAAATGATATTAGATCCACATTCCATCCATGAACACATCCAGAGGGTCGTTACAATTTACAAACGGTATTAGAGTCATGTCTCAGTTAGAAATGTGTTGAACACTTTCGGAGGGTTGTTACAAATGGTATTAGAGTCAAGTTCAGATCAAAAATATGCCAATCAAATCATTAAAATATTGGCTTTTAGGTTTGGGTTGTTATAAATGGCTTCAGAGTCAGGTTCCTATCAAAAATGTGCATAAACACGTCTAGACTAATGGTATTAAAGTTAGGTTTCGACTGGTAATGTGTTGAACACGTCATCCGAATATGCTAAATAATGTCACATTGTCCAGGATACCGATCCATTACATATAGGGGTGTACAACCAAACCATTAAACCACCAAATCGAATTGAACCATGCGGTTTGGTTCGGTTTTGGTTTTAAAAATTCAGAAACTGACCAGTTCGGTTCATGGTTTATATTTTCAAACCGAACCGAACCATGTTTTATTTGATTATTTATTATATATAATATATATGTATTTCCGGCATTTATATAATAAATAATGTTATTCGTACCAAATTCCATGGATTCAAATGATATATTAACTTATATTTCATTGTTTGTTAATATTTGATGTTTGTAAGAGAAGTTTGATTGTTTGTTTATTAATATTTGATGTTAAATTACATATTAAAATTTTATTTATCTAATTTTTAATGCTTTCTAACATGATTAATTTGATTTTCTATCAAACCACAAAACCGAGCTGAACCGAGTGGCTTAGTTCGGTTTGAGAATTTTGAAACAGATGAAGTGTGGTTACAGTTTTGGCCTAAACTGAATCACGTACACCCCTATTAATGGTGCAATAAGCATTTAACTTATAAAGTGTGACATATAGTAAATTAATGTCAATAAAAATTCATCTTACAAGAGAACAATAAAAATAATATTCCCTTTGTTTTAAAATTATTATCCTCCTTTCCTTTCTCGTATGTTCCAAATTTTTTTCTTATTTGTAACTTTCTTTTTTAGAACAATATTTTTTACTATTTTACCTTTACTTTTCTTCTTATATTAAATACATGCGACATACACATGTGTTTGAAAGTAAACTACACATTATATCAATATTAATAATCAAGTCAACTATTTTTTTTATTTTGTATGCCGAGTTAAACATGAATTTAATTTTGGGGCGGAAAAAGTACGATATATCATGTTATAAGCATGGAAATGAAATGGAGTGACTATTAATGTCATAAAAATACTTCTTATAAGAGAACAATAAAATGAGTATTAGGTTTCCAGTAAAACCGTCTTACGTATCTTAATTCAATTCGTAAGGCGGAGTCCACCATCTCACAACTCAACCTCACAACACATGGTGATTCGAGTAAGAAGAATACGTCTTACAAAAATATATGTAACACCATCTTACTTAAGTTTTTATCTAATAAAATTAATAAAAGCGGTGATGGTTCTGGTTCTAAAGAAGATTTGAGTATATTGAAGTCCCAAGTAATTGAAAAAAAATGACCAGTTGACTCGGTCGGAACCATCAATAGTTAAAATAAGTCGACTTTAGTGACTAATGTCCTTAGAAGGGATTCCTTTTGTCTTAACAATAAGTTGTGGTATGGTTTCCATAGAAGCAAACAATGGAAGGTAAAACAAAATCTTAATCACTTAGATTAATGATGAAAAGATTAGTGAAGAGACAATCTTTAACTGCCCCCTTTGAAAATCATGAAGATGACAAGAAGTTGGAAGAAATTTAGCTGAGTTATTTTGCATAGAATGCGGATTAAACATGTGCCATCCTAATATAAAGCTATCCATTAGTGCCTTCAAATTCAAATATTTGAGTCTCTCTAGGTCAATACAGTCAAAAAAACATTTGGGGTTTCTTCCTTTTCTGGTTTCTACTCAAATCCCTAGGGATCAATCATACTGTTGTTCATGGAAATTTTCACCTAATAACCACTTATTTATAGTAGTATTTTCCATCCCAACATTCCTACTTTGTTCCAAGATTTAGCTTGTAATTAATGCCATTTTTTGACATCATGTATTCCATATCTCAAGGATTTTACCCACTTATGACATGTAAAAGAGGTTGAGTTTTGAGATTTCAAGCTAAGCTTGTTAAAATTGGATCTTGTCAATATCATACTTGAACCAGCTCGTTCACAAATGTTGAGTCAAGCTTATTAATAAACCACGCTTGAAACTAAGTTTTATCAAAAGGCATGGTAAATCTAAAATTACTGCGACGGCCTCTTTGATAAAGTAATATGCTATGAGAGAGCATTTACATAAAGCAGAAATTAAGTACTACATCCGTTCCAGACAAAGAGTCCACTATACTATTTTGGAATGTTACACCCTAAGAGTCCACTTTCAAAAAATTATGTTTACAATTTCTATAACATATTATCTTTATTATCCACTTGTGTTGTAAGTATATTATTTGTGCTTAACTATTTTTGTAATTATGACAAATTTTAATAACATTAATATTTCCCTTAATAATTAGACTTCTCAAATGTTAACTCTTTGGGTGGAACGGAGGGACTATTATATAGCCTTGTTTTTTTATGATGGTGATTGTAAAGAAAATCCAGCTAGAATTTGAGTTAAAGTAAGTAATATATATAACATTAATGTTCAAACTAGAGCTTTGCCTCAAATGAAGGAAGAGAACAGATCTTCTAATGTTGCTGAAAACTTGGAAGAAAGTAACTATTCTAAGTTGTAAAGTAGTCTCAACTTTAAAGTAAAAGGTGTAGTTCAAAACACCTAAATTTTGGTATAGTTTCCGTTTCTTCTTTTAAAACAAAGATGCACTGATCCAAAAAAAATCATCACCCCATAAGCTCTAGCTCAACAAAAAGGAAAATGATGTAAAATTTTGTGTGTGTGTGTGTGTGTGTGCAGAGAGAGAGAGAAAGAGAGAGATTTTCAAGAAAGTTTGGGATAAAGAAAAGGGTAGTCTTTCAAAGAATGACATCTGCACTGTCCTTTTCCATCTCTCCATTATCAAATCACACTCTTTATAAGACCTCACCATAGCTTCAATCAACACACACTCCTCATTCTCATTCAACACTCAAAACACTCTGCTCTAGCCTCCATCATTTTCCTTATTCCCAAAAATGTCCTCATCCAAAGCTTCAGATAATAAGCTCAAATCACTTGAAACCAACCCTATCCAAATGGACTTCTCAATACTACAAAGAAACACATCCTTACCTCAATCTAGTGAGAGGAGAGGGAGGAAGAAGCAAGCTGAACCGGGGCGGTTTCTTGGCGTAAGGCGACGGCCTTGGGGCCGATATGCAGCTGAGATTAGAGACCCTACAACCAAAGAAAGGCATTGGCTAGGCACATTTGATACTGCCCAGGAAGCTGCCCTTGCCTATGATAGGGCTGCCCTTGCAATGAAGGGTACCCAAGCAAGGACTAACTTCATATACTCTGATAACACTACTTTCCACTCTCTTCTCTCTCCTTTCGATGTCCAAACTCTCTTTCAGCCTACTTCACAAATCATCAATACCACACCAACCAAACAGCCCCTTAATCAAACCAGTTCATTTCAGCCTGATCAGAATAGTATTCCTATCCACTCAGATGTCGACACTTGTTCCCCTCAATCTTCATATGGTTCATCACCCAAGGATAACTTCTTTTTTCCTAGTGATAGTACTAATTCTGGTTACTTGGAGTGCATTGTACCTGATAATTACTTGAACCCTTGTTCAAATGCATCCAACACAAACAAAAGTAGTGCCCACATCACATATGAACAAGATTTCAGCAGCTTAAATATAAGTGCTTTTCCTGAAGTTCAATCACATTATGAGAGCAATGTTCTTCCTGTTAACGCCAATAACATGAGCACAATGGCGTTAAACAACGACGCGTATCCTTGCTGTGATGAAGGATTCAACGGTGGATTTTGGGGTGGTGATAACCAAAGTAACTCATGGGAGATGAATCCTTACGAGCTGTCGACTATGGTTAATACTCCATTGATGGAACAAGAGGGGTGCATGGAGAGTTTGTATGATCCAGTTGGAGGGAATCCGAGCTACGACAACCAAATGGCTACTACCACTACTACTACTTCAGTGACTTCTTCAACAAGCACTTGTTCATCTTTACTTCCTCCCTTTGGTGATGTAGTTGATTTAGGATACTCTCTCTTTTGAGTTCTGGTTTTTGGAGTTTGTGATAAGCAAGGAGGGTATGTTTTTCTTATTCTAACTTCCATGCAATGTGTTCTTTTTGATAGTTGTAAATTAAGCTATAGCTTTCCATATTTAGAGAGAGAGAGAGAGAGAGAGAGAGATGGAATGTTTTGATGACAAATCAAGTTTGTTTGGGAAAGCTTTATGTGTCCTTAGTATATGAAATTCATTATGTTGCTTAGTGGACTCTGTTTGGATTTTGTTTATTTTCCCTTGTATGTGGTTTTACTTTCTTAGGAAATTGGAATCCAAGGAGAGAAGGAGAGGGGGAAGGGGGAGCATTTTCCCCATAATTGAACAATCTCAACTTTCTGCTTGTGGGTCTTTCTTTTGGAGCATTCATCATCAACTTTCTTTTCTATTTTTATTTTTATTTTATTTTTATAAAAAAGATGGTTGACGCCAATTATATATGTTACAAATAACTAGCTTGGACATTATTTGTTCAAACAAACAGAGATGGAGCACTAAGGCCCTGTTTGTTTGCAGTAATTTGGTACATTTTATCATCTCCATTCCTTTTCTATTAGTTGGAAACAAAAGCAAGTTCTCAGGTTTTGCTCTCAAAGGAACTCATTGGTGTCTAATCTCTACCCTAGGTTTACCAACTATGTCATTGGCTACTATACTTTTCACCAAACTTGTATTAATAGTCTTTCGGTCATCGGAGTTAACTTCATACTTCAAACAGCTACTTGCCAACGGTTGAGAAGCCTTAGATTGCCGCCAGTACATCGGAGCTGTTTTTCCTCCTTTGTTTTCATGAGAAAACAAATGATGCAAGAAAATGGCTATTCATGTCCTATTTTGTAAGATTAAAGATGCCAACCATTTGGCCTGCGTTTTAAGAATATTCGAGTGGCTATTTTGACTACAAAAGTCATGTCCAATAACCAAAAAGATGAAACTAAAGGAGCTTGCTGCTAGTTTTTTTTTCTTCTAATGGGACGTGGGAATGAATCAAACATGAGACCTCACATTTTGTAAAACTCCATCTCTATAACTAAATCACCTTCTTAGGGGCTGCTGCTAATTTCATAAAGCAATAATTGCAGGCCAGTCTCATTTGGAGAAATTATAACATCTTCGGTCCACTTTTTTTTTATTCAACCAATAATTTTTTTTTCATAAATTTGTTTTAAAACCACTCTCTTCTCTGCCATTCTCTCTCTCTCTTCTGCACTTTCTCCCTAGTCGGACTATGTGTTTCTCTCACGTAAGAAAATAAACTAATTTTTGCGCTACAATGTAAACAAAAAAATTAAAAAAAAAACTTTTCTCTAGAAACATACAGTGATCAACGCATATGAAGTTAAACAAGAACAGACAGCCATTCCCAAGCAGATGGGATTCTACATGCATGGCCCAAACCCACTAAAACAACTAGAAACACAAAACATTATCATCAAATAAACATAGCAAACAATACCACACAGAAGCAAATTAGACAAGGACAAGAACGACAACACTCATGTCTAGCTAAATTCAACTCGTGGTCTTATACACATGGGCAATGGTTGCGTCGGAGTTTTGTGATGCCCGTATTTTCTGCATCGTACCTTTCTTGCGATGCCTTTTCTGCATTGTACCTTTCTTGGTTACGTCGTAAGCTACGATGCATACCGGGCGCAATGGTATCACGCGCGTGCTTAAGAAAGAACGGACCGCGATCGGGATTGTCTAGCGACGATTCATCGATAACGACCCTTTTTGGATGATTTCTTCTTTCCAGAACTCCGATCCGATGAATTTTAAGATCATTTACATAAAGGATCCAGTCCATGTGAACATGAAATCATCTGTGTAAAGGACTGAATCAACTTGGCGGCAACAAGTCCCCAAGTGATTGAAACAAAGGCACAACCAAGTACAAGGTGACTCTTATAGCAAACCCAAGTAATTCAAACAACGACGGTAATCGGGTAATGAATGGAGGTTTAGTGGGATTTCTGGTCCCTGGTAAGTTCAAATCAAGGGAATTGCACCGTCGTCGATACTGGACAAATTTGGTGAATATATTTGATAAATGAAGTGAGAAATGAATATAGGGAGTGAAATCCAAATGTAGAGATCGAGAGAGGCAGAAGGTGGGTGAAATTGAGAAGAGAGAGAAAAAAAGGTACAAAGAGAGAGAGACATTAATGATGGAAGACAAATGGTGCACAAGGTAGCAGTGTAAAGGCTTCTGCCCATAAATGGACGGTTTTGATATCTTGAATTTGCAATACCTAATTTTTGTATTGTTATGCTCAAATTTTATGCCCAAATTTTACATTGTAATATCTAATTTCGGGTGAGGACTTAGTGTGCTATCTTTTATTCATTAAGAATATCTTTGATATTTTATCTTAAAAAGTGTATTTTACTGGTTAAATAAAAAGAAAGGAGATTAGAGATATTATAAAAAGGTACTGACCCGAATTTACCCCTTTCACAAATGTACTAAGGATTCGTTTGGATACATTGATTTTGAATTTAATAAATATTAGAAGTCTATGAAATTTAAATAACGTGGAATTTGCTTTCAAAATCATAGTAATTTCATGGTTTGAATAATGTGTGGAATTCAATTATAATTCTACATTATAATTAAAATAAAATTTTATTAGTACACAAAGTATCTAGTTTAGCTTAGTGGTAATGATTGTTAGTGATAATAAATGATAAAGATTCAAACCTTGTTAATAACCAAATTGTAAAAATTTATATTTTTATTAATTATTAATAAATTGCATATAGATGTGGTCGAAGGACGGCGGTGGCCGGAGGTGGTTGGTGGTGGTGGGCGGAGGTCAGTGGTGGCTGGTGGCGGCAAAGGTGAATGGTGGCGGTGGTTAGGGGTGGCGGCCAACGACGGTGGTCGAGAGTTGTGGTGGTGTTAGTAAAAGGAAGGTAAGTTATTATTGTATATAATAATTGACCAAAATTTAGAATTTAATATAGAATGAATTGGTTTTGGAATTGAGGTATTTGAAATTCCAACTCAATAATTATTGGCTTAGTTCGTTAATCGTTATCTAAAAAAGTCATTTGACATTACCAGATTGCAACCATTTTAACAACAATACTCCCATCTTTTTAAAAGTATCTTTTTTGTCCCGACACACATATCAATCATAAGATAATTGACTCTGCAACAAAAATTTGGATGGTGTCGTTTTTTTTTCTTCATGGTAGACTCATCAATTAAAGTGTGAATCAAATCAAGAATGCACCTAAAAGGATAGTCCAGTGGTAGAAATAATGCTTCACAAAGTACAAGGTCTCAAGTTCAATCAATTATCATGCCCCCTTAAGAAAAAAAAAATCAAATCAATAGTAAAATTATAAAGGTTAGAGAGTGAACATTTTTGTGAACTTACAAAAGAAAAGATACTATTTTTAAAAGTATTATAATATCACCAATACAACCATAGATTTGATCCTATGTGCGATTTTTTTCTCTTCATTCACATTCAATTAAAAAAGACCTCGAATACAAATGTTCATTTGATCTTATGTAGCGTCGTCTCACCACTAAAATGAAATTTGACAAAAAAACTTTAAAACAAGAAAAGAAAATGGAACAAGCCGGTAGAATACATCCTCAACTAAAAAAGTGAAAAATGTGAAACATTAATACCCTTAACGAGAATGTAAGAAATTGACACCCTTAACCACAACTGCATTGGAGAGTTATTTTCTTGAACCTAAGACCTCCTACAACTCTCATTCCATGTTAAGTATTGTGTATAGGTCATAGGATTAGGAGGTGAAAAAAGCTTCAACTAGCTGCATTATTTATGATATGTAAATCAATCATCTATGCTGTTAGAACTAGTCCTTTACCTCAAGTCAAGTCATATATATCAACCACCCCAAACCATCTACAGCCACTTGTCAGAGTATCAAATTATGACAGCAATCTATGCATTAAGGGGCAAGGCAGTGCATAGTAAATTCTTCGTAATGGCAAGATACGTAATTTCTGTATTAATGGTGTTCCAAATGAACATCAAAAGATTTCATAACCTACTGCACACTGCACAGAATGAAATCATCTTACCAAAATACTAAAAGAAGAAATAACCATATATCAAAGCAAAGCTTATGACTTATGAGAAGACAGTGGTCTTTAAATGGAATAATCTTTACAAAGTCATCAAGATTCCCTTGTTTCTTCTTTCCATGTATTTCGTAATAAATTTATTCAAACAATTCATACATATTTCACAACATAACTACTATGTATCTTACCAAATATAAAGGCAGCACTTGATTGCCTTGCCTTGCCTTGCTTGGATCATCCTCTACTCTAATCCTTTTCCCCACAACAGATCCCCCAGACAAAAAGGAGGGAAGAACACCTTCAAATCTTCATTTTGCAAGTTGAATTGGAAAGCTTGTTCCCAGATTTTAACAAGGAAAACACACACAATTCAAAGGGGATAAAGGAATATGGACTGATCTTTTTGTTTTTGTTTGTTTGTTTGTTTTTTTTTTTCGTTCCAAAAAGATGTACAACATAAGTAAACACAACAAGCTCCAAAAAGAGGAGATATGGATGAGAGTTGGCTAAATGGATTGGGCTTTTTCTCTGGTTATTCAGAAGCTAGCGGGAAGGCTATATGAGGTTTGCTAGATGTTTCAAGGTTGGATATGGCTTTATTGGAGATGAAAATGGCGGCCATATAAAAATTATATGAACAGAGATGCAAGTGCTAGCCCTGAATCGTGGAATCATGAGTAACTAAGAAAAAGAAACCCCCTATTGTTAGGGGGCTTCTGCAAAAATATAATGTTAGGTTCGTGATACTTGATGAAGAGGTGCAAAATGAGTACCACTCAATTCTTCTGCTCAGTTTGACCATGACTCGTACTACTGCTGCCAGTTGACTGAGAAGGGGGCATGCTCTTTGAGAAACTCGAACCAACTGAACCACTAGACATGCTCATGGAAGACATTCTGGTTGAAAGGCCATCTTTATTTGATGCAGAAAGGTGTTCTGCCCTTAGTTCTGATGAAGAGGATGATGGGGCCAAAGTACCAATTGAAGTGCCCACAGGATACGGGGCAACAGGCATATCAGCAAGTGAAGATGCAGATGGACTGTAACTTAGCGTTCCCATTGGATGATCGAATTTGCATGACGGCCCATACTTGCAAACTCCATTTTGTGCATAGTGAGTACAAAGAGGTGCACCCTACACAAGCACATTCAAATAAATATAAGATAATGGAGTCAGCAATATTACAGCATCTATGCACAGGAATGAATATCAGGGGATTCTAAATTTCTGATCACTTGTCATATTCATTATTATTGAATGACAGAAGCAAATTGAACAAATAAACAGCCTTATGAAACAGAGTGTGGATGGAAATTAATGTACAGGAAGACACAAGCAGCATCTGAAAAATGATACAACACCCAAAGGGCAGAAAAATGTCAAAGAAAACACGAGTTTGACTCACCGGCACCTCTAAACTACCCTTTTAGCACAAGAACTTTACAAGACATCATTAGTCTGAACACATACCAAATGTAATTAAACATAAGGTGAGAAAATACTTTTCCAAGAGCCCTTAATGAGAAAATTAACATATCGATAATGAAAGTGGAGGCATTGCTATGATCATATTATGGTTTCCATAGCTCACTAACATCCGTATGCATAGGTTATTCTTATTAGTAAGCTGACAAAATATGTACATAAACAATATGCATGTGTTATGGAACGTTTAGATCATATACTGGAGCGGGAAAAAAGAAAAGTCATGCCAGTAAAATGAAACTCAGAAACTGAAAAGTTCTGCTAAAGAGTAATCAGAAGAATGCGTGATAAATAATGAAAACAGACAAACAATCATATCAGTGGAGACAGATAAAGGGAGGAGAAAATGCATCCTGCATAGAAGACCTTACGGGAAATGGAATGTACTACTTGCATCTTAGTTACTTGCATATCATGCAAAATCATTGATATCTGTTATGTTACCAACTCATCTAAAAGTTTAAGCTATTAGAGGGGACTAACAATGTATATCAAGCTTAACGCTCCCATTCACTTGCGACCCACTCACATGTGGAGAGACAAACCAAGATGTCATGCCAAGGGCATCACAAACCAAACAGGGTGCCAACATGTGCATTCACAATAGTACAGGGAACAAATGCAAGTGGGATGGCTTAAACCCAAGACCTTCACAAAATAGAGCTATACCATTTGAAGTAAAAAACTCATCTAAAAGCTTAATCTATTAGAGAGGAGTCTTACAATGTATATCAAGCTTAACAGTATCCATATGAGCACAAGAATTTCAGAATTCATTATTAACAATCACCTTGAAAAATGTAGATACCATGTTGTTCACTACTTCAGTCCTTTTTCTCAATTATTTATTTATTCATTTATTTTTATATGATTACTTCAGATCATATTCTTTTCAGATATTTTAAATGGACAAGGAGTATATGTGCAGTTCCAAAAAAGGGTACTGCAAATAGACACGATATAGTTACTGCAGTTTTTGATAAGTATTGAAAAATGCATGCATAAAATGCATTGAAAGTGCCTGCACAAAAAATGCATGCATAAAAGTGTGGACTAAAGAGTAAGGCAGATGATATATGTACATAATTCATCACCAGAATTGACTTATTCACGCATAAAATTGTATGTTGGTTTTAACGTACAACACTTCAAGTGCGATGCAAATGAATTATATCCATATATGCTGTATATATGTCGCATTAATCAATGAGTAAATACTCCAAAATGGCAGATCCAAAAGCCAATTGTGCAAAATTACATTCTAGGTACCTGTATTAGGTAAATCTTTTTGTGGGAGTCTAGCAAATTCAAATGATTGTTTCAGTCACAGACTGAAATAGCAAGTCAGCTACTCCAGTTTATGCACGTTGGCAAAGTTGAATTCAAAGTGGGAATATGAACCAAAGAAGTCTATTAGGAGGGAATGATACCCATTCAGAAATGTATTGCTACCAATTATTGGATAATAATAATCAAGTGACTTAAAGGGCCTGCTGTTTCAGAGAAAGATTACCTACAACGCAGAAGCATGAAGCAGCATGCGGCATAACAAGTTAGTTCAAGAACTAGACTAAACGAAGTGAAAACTTTTAGAAGTTTCAAGCACTCCATCCATTTCAAGGAAATCGAGGAGATAATAGCAAAAACAGCAGAGAAACTATTGATGACCATCTCTGTTGCAGTTTACTCCATAGGGTAACAAAGCACCACAGATATATACAAACTAGAAAGAAGCCCAAGTTCATGGAGTTCACTTTAAGGGAAATTACTTCTAACTCGGCCTATTTAGGTGATAACAGTGAGCAAGAACTAGTTTTTGAACTCGAACTGTAAATAATCTTCAGATTTTTATAACATGGGTACCTGCAAAGGGATAACGTCAAGTAGCAATTGCCAGGATTTGGGACAGGAAACCATGCGCAAAGGACTGAAATCAAAAGGGTTGCCAAGGAGGAGGGGTGGATAGGTACAACAATCTGTGTACTTGATACACTCGGCATTTAAAGGAGCAAACTTTTGTGAATCAACCAGCGAAATAGAGTGAGCCAAGACAATTCACTAGTAGATAAAAAGTGTGTGCCAGCACGAGAATTAAGACAGAAACCGAAGTCCATCTACAAGCTAAAAGTAGAAACATGAAGATTGGTTTGAAAAAGAGAGCTTCCTACTACAAAACTCCAGGTATTTTACAAGAGCCTTCATGTTGTCATGAAATATTTGATCCACCCAGAAGATGCCACTGAAGCTGAATTGTAATACCAAGCCAGAGTAGGTGTTCAAGAATCAACCATGTTATTCTAGGTGTAACTAAGAAAGAAAAAAAGGGATCAGAAAGTGGAGAAGCGAGGTAGAAGGAGGGGGGGAGTAGGCTTTTCATGTGTATTTGAAACTCACAAGTTACCATCGCATGTTAATAATCTAAATTAGGAAATTATCTGCACTGAGAATTTATGGCAAGGCATTGGGGAGTATTTCAATGCATTGATGTTGATTCCCAATAGTGTCATAGGGGCACTTACTAGCAAAAACCTTACAAATTTAAGCCAACACTTTAATAACTTTTTGACAAGGACTTTGCTGTTTGATGTTGAATTTTCTTTTCAACAAAACTTGTTTTATTATTATACTTAGAGGGGGTTGTCAACGTCAGTTTCTTTCCCACCTGAAGCTGAGTTCTATTTTAAAGAAGAGGATCTACTCCCAGGTTGCCTCCCTTAATCATGGAGTTTTTCCAAGAAGAAAGTGATTCAACAATTAATTCTTTTAGTTGCATTAGGAGTCCACCAAAAAGTGGAAAAGCGAAAAGAAAGAAGAAAATACAAACAAAATGATTCGCTAATAGAGTAAATCACGCCATCCAGTAAATCTTGCTTCACTATTTCAACATATTACGGTCGAGTCTTGGCGCAGCAGTTAGGTTGCTATTGCAGCCTAATAAGCATTACCGGCTCGAACTATAAGAACTATATGTCCATGAGCGTGGGGGCTGAATACATAGACCCTTCCAAAACCCCATGCTGGGTGACCCTCATGCATTACCCCACCTTCCATCAAATCAGTTGCATTATACTCCCCCCGTCCCGGATAAATATTCCTAGCGGACAAAACACAAGGATTAAGAAATGTAATTAATGATGGGTTGTGAAATATGTTGTGACAATAATACCCATTACACACTCTCTCTCATTAAATATGTACCGGTACACTCACTCTCTCTCTAGAATGTGCAATAATAATAGTATTAAATGAAGGGATACATTAGGAAGAACAGTAGAAAAGTTGTACACCAAAAGTCTTCAGAAACAATAGTTGGGACATCCCAAAATGGAAAGTAGGAATATTTATTCGGGACGGAGGGTATTACTGAAAGGTTTCACGAACATGAACACGCTGAAGATAGCAACTTTCATGATTCACAAGCACAAATAAGTAGACATGGTCTCAAGGAACATATTCTCAACCCAATACCAAGACAATTTATTCAATCTATCCCTAGTGAAATCTAAATTATTAAATCTTGCGCTGATTCCAGTAAGGTAACAGAGAGATCTAGCTCCTCGGCAAGGTCATCAGACTATCGTTCACCACAACTACTCTGAATACTCCCAATAGTAATCTAATATATATATATATATATATATATATATATATATATATATATATACATTCCTATAAGATTTGTCCAGGCCCCTGGCAGACAAAGACCATGGCAGAGAGAATGGAGAAAAAAAAATGGATGTTAAGGTAAAACTTCAAAAAAAAAAAAAAATTGCCTAAGCAGATTAAAACAAAGACATTTCCGAAAAAAATCTGAAATCTTTGAAGCTGTTCCTTTTCGTAGTTTTAGGTTTAATAAACACAATGCTGCAATAGAAAATCACTAACATGGAAAAAACTCTTCCTGAACTCTGCTGCTAGAATATATTATATGGATTCAAGTTCCTACAAATAACAATCCTTTCGGCTTTCAGCATCGACAAAGATCATCTCCATAGATCTTATCCTTGGAGTCAGTCAAAGTGTTAGGGGCCAGGAAAGGAACTTGGGGAAAAAAATCGGGTTTATGGCTTTTTCAGTAAGTTGAATGTAATTATATTTTTGGTAAGTAAAGAGGTATATATAAACAAAAGGCGCAAAAACAGGTGACACAGCCTGTGTACACTAGAGGTATACTCGATCAAAAGAACCTAGCCAACAGAAAAACTATCCAAAAACTACAAAAAAAATTAACTGAGTAAAGCCAAAAAAAATGTATAAGGCTAGGACGCCTTCAATCTAGGGACATCGTTCTCAAAAGCAGTGCAACTCCTTTCCCTCTATATTATCCAACAGACTCCCAAGGGGGCGGCATTCCAAATACAACTCCTCCTTTACTTATAAATAGACCAACAAAGAAAGAGCTCCTTAACTGAGCCTACCATAGCCCTTAACCATTTTCTAAACTACGTTTATGAGATTTACAGTATTAAAATTGGCTATTGGTCACATATTAACAAAAGTTTCCTTCTCAATATCATTTCTCAAATTACACAAGTAATGGTTAAATTAAACTTTGGATCTTCCTACACTAGTCAGCCCACCTTCCTGTCCCCCCTCCCCCTCCAAACCCTCGTTTCTCCCCCTTTAGTCCTCTGTTCTAACTAGAGCTGCTGGATTTTCCCCTGTTAACCAGAGGCAAATGTTAATTTATTTCCCACATTCCTGTTTGCATGGTTATAATGATCCAGGCACAAGTTTGTTGGGGAATTACACCATATTTGTGTAGCCTTTTTCAGTGGAAAAATGTACTCTTTGGTACATAGCAACAAGAAGCATCTAGTCATTCCTTTAGAAGCCACTGCTACAAATTGAAGGACTGACTTAAATGATTAACAGTAAGGTAGAAATGATTTGTCTGAAAATCCATTCTTTTGTCATTGCCCTCCTTTTGTTTGGTAACTTATCTCGTTAAAGAAAGATGAAGACAAGAAAATAAGATGTTTTTATTTTCTTTCTTTTATTGTTTTATTCTCTTTCTTTTAATTTTCTCGGCTTGTTTTAGAGTATTTATAATGTTTGCCTATAAGCAAGCATATTGAAGTATTATGAAGATAGCACCATTAAATCAATGTTTGAATAAGCAAGCCCAAGTTTAATCATCTTTGATTTCTTATGTCAATACTCAGAATCCGGTGCCATATTTTTGTTATTATTATGACATCTCATCTCTTTCCATGTGAGAGAAGATCATCCATGCAAGAGAGAAAACATAAAATATGACCAAATCACGTGTTTTCCTCCACTTGACCATATCTCAAAGTAATTTGATCTCCAAATCACTAAAAGGCAATAAACCCTTGAAAATATCACCATTAAGTATTATGAAGATAGCGCCATTAAATCAATGTTTGAAAGAACTAGCCCGAGTTTAATCATCTTTGATTTCTTATGTCAATACTCAGAATCCGGTGGTGCCATATTGTTGTTATTATTATGGCATCTCATCTCTTTCCATGTAAGAGAAAGATAATCCGTGTCACAAGAGAGAAAACATAAAATCTGACCAAACCGCAATGTGACTTCCTCCACTTGACCATGTCTCAAAGTTATTTGAACTCCAAATTACTAAAAGGCAATACACCCTGACCCCAAGGGGTGGGAGAGATGGCAAGGGCACTCAAACAATAACCTTGAGGTCCTTGGTTCCAATCCTCAAACTAACAAGAGGTCACACTTACCTATCAAAAAGAAAAAAATATCTATCCTACATAGGAGCTGACCAAACCGCAATGTGACTTCCTCCACTTGACCATGTCTCAAAGTTATTTGAACTCCAAATTACTAAAAGGCAATACACCCTGACCCCAAGGGGTGGGAGAGATGGCAAGGGCACTCAAACAATAACCTTGAGGTCCTTGGTTCCAATCCTCAAACTAACAAGAGGTCACACTTACCTATCAAAAAGAAAAAAATATCTATCCTACATAGGAGCTGTATAATAGTTCACTACCCAGCTCAGAACTTAACAGCTTCAGACACCCAGGTGTTCAAGCAGCAGTCACCTCCCCAAATTCACTTTTATGCCTGAAAATTACAAGAGATTGACACTCATCTATGCTACTTTAGGAGATCAATGTAAGTTCCACTAGTATGCCACTAGTAAGAAATTATTACACTATCCTCTTTTTTTGAAGAGTTAGAAAATGTTCCTCACTAGGACAAACTCTCCAAGTAGAAAGTGTAGCAAGTTGAAGGATTCGAGTGATCCTCAATAGTATTTTGCATCCTTATGGATTACATAAGAGAATCTAAGTGCCCAAGAGAACATCATTGCAGAGTCTACAATTCCAGTATAATATTGAAAAAAGAAACCTCTACTAGGTTCATGGAGTATGGGGATTGGTGTGATGGAGCAGGTCTTAGGCTTAAGTCTTGACAATGAAAACTAAAATGAGAAACGGACAAAATGCTGAAGGTTCCGAACAGGAAAGTTACTAGAGCACAAAGGTTGAGCATGTAGCGGTGACCGAACAAAAAAGGGAAAGGAAAAAAAATGCTTCAAGGACCTTCAATTTGTTTGCAGAAGCCACGTTAAGTTTTTCAAATAATCTAGCAGCAAACCTACCCTGATATTCTTAACAAATTAACTCATGCACACTTTTGCAAAGAGAAAATGGCTCCCAGTTCAGGGAGCATTATGACCAACCTGAAACATGTTAAAAGTTGATTATCAGCCTAAAGTGATGTGCATCCTAGAGAGAGAAACATTAAAATTACACTATATACACAAGCTCCAAAGCACAAAGGTATGCAGCAGAGATGTGAATACAAGTTGCCTATATCTGCTATGGTAACAACTTGAAAGAAAAGAAACGGAAGTTTGATAATCCTGAAACCATCGTCAAAAGACATTTATAACAATAATATCATAATATGCCGACAGTTCTTTCTAAATAAAACAATTCCAACACACAATTAACACATTGAGAATTCTCATAAAACTAGAAGAAAAAGAAATGTTTTCTACATGTTTAGCAGGATCAACTAATAAAACTTTTTTGGTTTGAAGCCACGACCACTGTGAGCCCTGAGACTGATAAAACTTGCACATACGGCAATGCAACAACATCAGGAAATAAGTAACTAGATGCTCACCGAACGTAGAGGAAGGCCCATGGGGCTAAGAACAAAGTTTGTTTTTGGTGCACTCCATTCTGCCGGATGATGGTATCTACATGAGGATCCAAATTTACAATCCCCTGTCTTCATATAATACAGGCATTCAGGTTGGCCGGGCCTTTCTGGAAATGACTGCTCTTTCTGGCTACTGCTTGAAGGACCAGTAGAAGATGGTATGGATAGATAAGGACTGGTATATGCAGGAGCAGAAGGAGATAAATGTGTTATTGCATAAACTGGGCCTGCTCCAACAGTAGGTTGAGTATTAGGAGAGGCTGCTGGACTTACTTGTGCCTGCAAAAGGTGGGTTAACAACTTGATAGAAAGCAAATTTTAAATTATGGAAAGACTGTAGAAGGAATTTTTACTAGACATACCTGATAAGGATTCCAACCCTGAAAGGGAACCATCCCTGGCGGAATCAGCACTGGACCATATGTCCCTGGGAGATATGAACCAGGAAGCAGAGCAGGCCTTGCGACTGGCCAGTTGCCAGCTACTACCCCATATTGTTGAGAAGATGCAACAGAAGGAGACTGCACAGTTGGATAAATTGCAGAAGGCACAGAAGACAGGGGCCCAGGGGCTGGTGCTGGCAGTTGTATGCCAGCTGGCTGCGGATGATGAAATTTACAAGTTACACCAAACTTACACTGCCCTGTTTTGACATAGTATGAACACTCCTTTTCACCCTGGAACAAAAACTTCAATTTTGAGTAGTTGTAAGAGCAAATCTCAAAACAAACAATAAAAATGGTCCAGCCAAGGCTAGATTAGGCAGGAACAAAGTACAGACCGGTCGAAGTGGGTATCCAGAAACATTAAGGGCCACAGCACTTGTAGATCCACCTCCTTGTCTAGGATGGTGATACTTGCAGGAAGCACCGAATTTACACATTCCTGTCCTCATATAGTACTGCAAATAGAGTGTTGATAGGACACTTAGCATTCACAAACTCAACCTTAAATCATAAATAAACTTAAGCAGTTACTATTTTGTATGCAGTGATCAGGTGAACCTTAAAAGAATTCAACTTAGTAAATGTATCGCAAGTAGTGATCGGGTGAACCTTAAAAGAATTCAACTTAGTAAATGTAATTTCCCGACAAACAAGAATGTGGAGATAATCTCAGTCAAAAATAATTAAAAAGGAAATTTCGTTTGCAGCAACGTTGGAACACGATCTTTTTACAAAACAAAAGTTGCTTGGTGTCAAAAGTAAGTTAATAGGTTAGTTAATGGTCAGGTGAGTTCACGATGGTTAAGCTAAGCAAATGCACTTTCCAGTTTCCACATATTAAAGAATGTGACCAATATTTGAAGTTCGGAAGTAATGAAAAAGACGATTTTGCTTGCAGCAAAGATGGAACTCAATCGTTTTACAAAGCAGAAAGAAGCTACAACCTGAAATGTAGCACTCCGATTGAAATTACATTCTTCATGCCACCAAATTAAAGGTGAAACAAATAATCCAGTTCATGAACATGAAGTAACTCTTCAGTTGAATTAGGCAATGATGAGTGAACGAAACATAGTTTCATTTAGCTAACATAATTTCCCCATAAACAAGCATGTGACAGATACTTAAATTCGGAAGTTAAAAAAGACGATTTTGCTTGCAACAAGTTTGAACTCAGGCTTTTTGAAAAACAGAAAATTGGCATGATCTCATAAGTAGTAACATCATATAAACCAACACGGCTACATTCCTCGTGTCTCCAACATTAAGAGTTAAACAAATGATCCAAACGCATGAACAAGAAGTTAACTCTTGTGTTAGAAGGGAAATGATCAGGTGAACCATAAGCCAGTTAACTTCACAAATGTAATAGTACATTGAGTTCAGAAGTAGTGAAAAGGACAATTTTGCTTGGGTAGAAAAGTTGGAACTCAATCTTTTTGCAAAACTGAACACTGATATGACCTTAGAAGTATAATAATACAAAGTTACACTCTTCATTTCTCCAACATCAAGTGATAAACAAATAAGAAGTTCACTCATTTGTTAGAATAGGTAATGCTCAGGCGTAGGGGTGGCAAATCGGTCGTGCTGGCTGTTATCGGGCCGACATGATAAGCACGAACACGGCACAATAAGCTTATCGTGAATATTAAAGCCTGAACACGACACGATAAAAATACAAAAAGTACGGCACGACACGATAGACACGTTAAGCAAAAAAGTACGATTTATTTAGCCAGACCCGTTAAGCACATTAAGCCCAATAAACATTATAAAATATATAATTTTGATTTTTTAATACATATTTTGAAAATTTATCAATATAAATAGTCAAGAAATTTAAAAGTCATAAATTTTCAAATAATAAAATTATGAAATAATCATGAAAATAGTTCGAAAGAAGAGAATAACCCCTAATAAATTTTAAAATATATATTTTAAAAACATATATATTTTAGTTATCGTGTTTATCAAACCAACCCGATAACAACCCATTTTTTATCGTGTCTTATAGTGTTGGCCCTATAACGCCCGAACTCGATAAGCCCCAGCCCAAACGCTATAATTTCGTGTCGTGTTCGTGTCGACCAATCGTGCCGTGCCTCAAATTGCCACCCCTACTCAGGCAGATGACATAATGGTTAAACTTAAAATGTACTTTTTACTTTAACAAATAATGGAACTAATTTCTTAGTTGCTCACGAGAATTGTGAGATAATTAAACTTTGCAGAATGTACTTTCCACTTAACAAGAATGTGACAAAAGTTTCAAGTTCGGAAGTAATGCAAAAGACACTTTTTCCTTTAGGAACTCAAACTTTTGAGTTTTGCCAAAGCAGATAGGTGCTAGACCTAAAAAGTAATACTGTACTTGCAGAAATCAAAATTTTCAATGTCTCTAATATCAGGGGATATACATATAATCCAGGTGCATTAGCAAAAAGTTACTCTTATGTTTGATTAGGAAATGATCAGGTAACTTTTTTCTATTAGTGGTCGTGTAAAATATTCTAAAGTTCCAAAGTAATGAAAAGGGATTGCAGCAAGGTTGGAACTCAATCTTTTTGGAAAAATGAAGATACTAAGATCTTGAAAGTATAGATATCTACATTTTTCATATCTCCAACAACAAGATTTAAACAAAGAATCAAGAAGTTCTTCTGTTAGATTAGGCATCGATAAGGTGAATCATAAGAAAATTACACTCTGCATTTGTACTTTCCTCATAAACTAAGCATGTGATTCACTAAGTTCAGATGTAATGAAAAAGACGATTGTTTGCTTGCAGCAAAGTTGGAACACAATCTTTTTGCAATACAGAAAGATGCTATGACCTCAAAAATAGTATTATATTTATACAAGTCTACATTCTTCACATTTCCTATATCACGAGTTTAAAAGAATTCAAAATGTTCAATGTAATACCTGGCACACAGGTTGCCCCATTCGCTCCGGATACTCCCCTCCACTAGCCCTCATTGCTCCAACAACCTGACAATGCTTATCAACAAACTTTACCCAATGTAAAACAAAATATCTCAACCGTTCCTTTCAATCTTATACAACACAACCAAATTCCCCCAATGCATGTAGAAATATCCAATTTTGACAATTCACAGCCCCAAAACGTGCAAAATTCGCAAAAAAATCATGTAATCCCCAATTTAGATCAATCAATATAAAGATCAAACTAAATTCTCGACATAAAACACATTGATCACATCAATGATACACCAACAAATTACCATATACACACATATACCCCACACACATGTAACAGTAAAGAGTAAGAAAAGGGGGGATTTGAATAAATTACCGAACCACGATCACGGGGATGATTGAAACGACACCGTGAGCCGTACCCACAAAAGCCAGTCCTCAAATAATAGATACAATCAGCCTCATCAGGCCGTTCTGGATACGATTCCGAGCCTCCACCCAACCCTAATTGCCACATGGGCTCTGCATTTTCACAGTTAACATCAAACCCAATTCCACATTTTACAAATTACAATAGAAACTGAAAATCGGAACATAAATTGAAATGAAATTGAAATTTCCCAAAAATGCAAGTGGCCCAGTGCGTAATTAAACCTCACCTTCGAGCCCAGTTTGGCCACCGGGTGTACTCCATTCCGCTACCGGATCCGACTGTGACCTCTCCATTGTACGACGCTTTAACTATACAAATTATATGTATATATATAATTATTTAAATAAATATATACAGATTTAGAAATTGAAGCTATTTTATATGTACACAGACTAAGCTGAAGCTACAGAGGTAGAGAGAGAGGGAGGGAGGGAGAGAGAGATTGATCGGTAAAAATGGGGTTGAATTGTGATATTAGAGAGGGAAATGAATGGGTTTTTTGAGGGGTTTTCTCTCTCTGAGACAAACTCTGTATACTGTATCTCCCTCTGGTTTATTTTATTTTTTAGTTTCTCCTCTCTTAAAAGTGTTGTGTTGCTGTGGGTTTTCTTCTCTCTCCTCCGCCCCCTTTTTCTTCAATGGAGTTTGATCTTTCCGCGGGGGGCTCTTTTGATCTTTTCCCTTTCGTTTGTTTTGGGGTTCTTATTTTTACTTAGATATGAAAAGACAATTGTACCCCTATGGTGATTCTTACTCTTAACTTAAGTCTTATAAAACACGTGCTAACTTTTAATGTTTAGTGGATTATCATGTATTAAGTTCATTTGTCTTAAAATAATTGTTTTGTTTTATGTAAATAAATTAGATTTTGTGTTCGTATTTATGATACGGTGTTAATGTGGACGTAATTAATGTACATTACATTAAAAAAAAAAAAAAGACATCCCAAAAACTAAAGAAATAACACATTATTGGCTTTAAAATTTTGAAACGCATCCAAAAAAAAGTAGAATTAAATGTCCAAAAGCATTCTTTCTCTCGTACGCACACCAACTCAATACTTGTTAATTGAAATAAAATTAAAAATGAAAATCTCAACAAACAAAAATCATAAAATAAATTGAATGAGACAGAGTGAACACACAAAAGATTATTCGAAATCGAAATCTCAAAAATTTCAGACCAATAAGTGAAACTTAACACAATTTTTTTAAAAGAAATAAATTAAAATATAAATATTTAAAATTACAAAACTTACGGCAATAATATCTTAAAACAATAACATTAATTCAACCGACATCGCACATGTGAAGGTAGGAATTCGGTAGAAAAATAAATTCTAGCCTCTGAATAGCTTTTATTAATTGTACACATATAATCTAAGGTGTACTGTAACGCCTGGAAAAGAAAATGGATAATTACAACAATAAGAACCCAATAAAACAATAACTTTCATTCACATGTGAAAAATAACTCCTAACTTCTAAATAGTTTTTATCAATTACACACGTATAATTCAAGATGTATTGTAATATAGATAGACAATGTATGGGTGGTTGCATTTAGCTAAGCTCAGTTTAGTTTCTATCTATAATATCTTATATTTGACTATATGTTTTATGACATTTTCTTTTCTACTCACTATGTTCAATTCAATGTGTGGTCATCAATTAAATGTCACTCATATCACTAAATATTACTATTGTTGTTTATGTTAATTTTGGTGTTTTTCTTACCTTTAGCACACTTGGTCAATGTCATCACACTCCCTAATTATTCTAATGTTGTGATAAATTAGAAGTTGGGTTATGTTGAGTAACTTAACAACCCATGCAACAGTTTGTCAAATCACATAAATTCATTTGACACTATAGTTGGTATTTTCCTAAGTTAATGTTTGTGAAGTATTTAGAAAATTCTTAGTATAATAATATGATAATCAGTTATAGATTTTGTTTCTTTTATTTTGCAGTTAGTTAGTAGTTAGGCTAAAAATATAGATGTCTGGTTTTGTTCCATATTAGGCTCCGTTTATTTCACGGAAAATCATTTCCAGAAAATGATTTCCGGAAAATGACTTCCGGAAAATCAAAAGATTTCATTTTCAGGTGTTTGGTAAATCTTTTGAAAATATGTCGAGAAAACATTTACGGGTGTTTCCAATATATGAATAAATACAAAAATAAAAATATAAAATAAACAATGTTTAGGATGTCCCTAGAAAATCAATAAGAACCATCTTTTTTAATAAGATCCATCTTTTTTTAATCTCACAATTACAAATAATTTTTTTGATAATTGATATGAAAAAAAAACGTTTTAAAATAGAAAATAGACAATGTTTAGGATGTTCCTAGAAAATGTTACGGAAAACTATATATGAATAAATACAAAAAAAATACATATTCCAATATTAATGCACATATTAAATATAAAATAGTGTTGAACTTTAAGTAATTTTTCCTTAGTAACCTTTAATTTATCATTAGTGGTGTCAAATAAATGTCTATCTCTTTTCAATCTCACAATTACAAATAAATTTTTTGATAATTGATATGAAAAAAATGTTTTAAAATAGAAAATTGAAAATGGTTAGGATGTCCCTAAATAATTTTAGAACGTAGTAAGAATTTATTAAAATTATAATTTATAAATAGTATGCACAAACTTTATTTATATTTCTAAACAATTTATTTGTAGAGTGAAATATTGTGCGTGTAAGTAAATATATGCAATTGTTGCAGAACATTTGGAAAATGACTTACGGAAAATGAATTAAGTCATTTTCCAACCTTCATTTTCCGTTGACTCGGAAAACCTTTTACGTTGAGCATTTTCCTAAGGTTACCAAACAGAAAAATGAGGAAAAAAGTCATTTTCCGTGAAACAAACGAGCCTTAATGTGAGCTCAACTCGTAACTATGTCACCGGCACAATATCCAGATTGCAAAAACTTTGTTTTTCTATCGAGCTAAACACAAGTTTATAAAAGATTGTTGATTCGATGCAATGTTGAAATTTTTCATTCAATTGACAAAAACGAAATTAAATAACCCTATCACGTGACTAGGTAATACGTTTGCTCTCAAAATATTTCCCTCTAGAGAGAACAACGATTGAATAATTAATCAATAATAAAGCCTTGCTCTATTGCAATAATATTATTAGACTTGGATTACATCCCAAACAAGAATGTAGTTCAAGTTGGCAAAAAATATATATTCATCCGAAAACAGTATTTTTCTAACTTAGTTAACAAACAGTTACCTTTATTTTCAGTGTAATAGAAGTTTTTTTTTGGCTAAAACAAGCATGCAATGTCTACTTATACTCCCCACTTTAAGAGTAGTGCATTTGTTTTGACATAAACCAATTAATTGTTGTGGTTTATTACTTGAATTGGATGAAAACTTGGTGAGGGAGCTTTTTATTTGTTTTAAATTTATTTCATTGATAAAGATGATTAGGACTTGTTCTTTAATACTTGTCCTTATTTTCCTCAAGATAAAATGAGTTTTTTCTTCTTGTGATAGCTTGTGTGTGGAGCATCTTTCTAAGTATGGGAAAAAGATTATGGGTACAATGAAAGTTGGCCTTGGAGATTTGTGAAGAGGTTATTTTTCTTTATATGACTAAGATTCTTGGAGATATACATCTCTCAGTTGATTATTAAGTGTTTGTTTATCGTAACGTTTTGATCAATACGTTAGCTAAAAATATAATATTTTTTTTAAAGTATTTCAATGCAGTGTTTTAAAAATGTGTTACGTTTACAACTAATTTGTTTATGTAAATAGCATTTCAAAATAATTTTTCAAACGTGTTTACAAAAAACAATTGCGTTTTTAAAATGTTGCACCAAATGGGGCATAAATACTCCCTGTCGTTTTAGGCTTATTAAATACTCTCTTCATTTCGTGCAAATAGACTCTCATTGAACGTCAATTTTTTTTTGAAGAAAACGACATTTATAATAGCTCATTAATAATAAAATAGCATTTTTATGTCTTGATTTTTTAAAATTAACTCTTTAAGTAAAACATATCAAAATAAAACAGTTGTGTATTTGCCCAAAACGGAGGGAGTATAAATTTTAAAAAATTGAACAAATATAAAGATGCTCTCAGTCAATCCATCCATTCATGGAAAAGTGTTAGGAAGTATATTCTTTTAAGTAAATATCTATTTATCATATTGCTAAAATAAATTAACAACCAACCAATTTTTAAAAGTCGAATAATGGTTTTCAATAGATATTTATTTATAACAGACTTTACACAGTTCCATTCAAATGAATCATATTTGAACCTCAATTATTTCATGAAATTAAAATCATTTTCTATGAATATACGAATTAAATCATTATTAAAATTTATATTTAATCTGACATACTATAGCTGAATTTAATCTAAAGAAATAAAATTGGGTAAACTTAAAAAATGGTCCCTACACTTGTGTCTATTTTTAAGTTTAGTCTCTTGACCAAAAGTTAATTAGATTTAAATTATCTTTCGACCTGAAGTTTTAATTAATTTGGTTCATGTCTAGAGGTGACAAATAGGCGGATATGAACATGTCCATATGGGTGGTGGGCTCAAATAAACAGGCGAATAAGCGCATATTTAATTACATGAGCATATATGGGCGGGTACTAAATGGGCTTGGGCGCCCATAGACATCCATTTACTCATTAACACTCAATTATCAACAACAAAAAAAATCAATTTCCTTCTACAAAAAATTACTCAAAAATTATAGCTAATCATACATAAAATAATTTCATGCATATATTTTGTAATGCCTTCGTCTTAAAATTAATGTTCGTACGTTTATTTATCATTTTAAAGAAAGATCAACCTTTATAATGACAACTTCGATACTGATTTAAAAAGGAAATTAGCCACACACAAAAAAAAAAAAACTACCTTTCATTGAGTATGAGAAGAAGAGGCCAATTTTATTAATATAATAGTCCGTTTTTTGTAAGACATATGAATATGTTAACAAACTAACTAATATTGATCAACTGAATGAGTTTGGCACTTGAGTTTTTGAATAAGTTAAATGATGAATAAACTTTATGAATCTCGCCATTAGTGTCAATTTTGACACCAACATTACTCATTTTCATCATTGACTTTCCAAACTCCACATTGAACGTCAACTCAACCAGCTCTTTAAGCTCCAAGAACCTTTGCACTAAATTTTGTGTTGATGGATTGTTCCATAATTTATGATCTGATTCAAGTGTGCCTCGACCACTTATCAAGTTTGTGAAAAAGGAATTATCAAAGTAGTGAGTGCCAGTGGGCGCTCATTTAACACATCCTACTTTATGGTCTTAAATAAGCTTACCCATTTGTACCCATTTAATTTTTGAAGCATGATCATGTCCATCCAACCATCTTTCCGTTAAGTTTTGCATCAACTAGCCATATGACTAGTACATGGTCAAATTTTCACTAATATTATTGCCCTTTTCTTGTAAACAAATATGATTATAATTTACAAATTTAATAAACATTGGCATCGAAGAAATTGCATAACAACATCAAATTACAATGAGGAAGTCTCATGTAAGACTGTCTTAAGAATCTTAATTCATAAGACGAAGTCTCACTCTCTCACAACTCAACTCACCATGACATGGTGTGTCAGGTTAAGAGGATTCATCTTATATAAATATCCGTAAGACCATCTTTTCCAAGTTTTTGCCACTTACAAAAAGTGGTCACTTGGAAGACTTGAGAGCACCATCACCACCCTCCCTCCCTCTCTATCTCTCTCTAACACACATGCAAACAAACACACAGAATTGAAGTGATACGTTCTCAAGTTAAACGAGTTTAAAGTATAGTTAGTTGTCCTATAGAGACATGTTTATATGTAACTGACAAATCTTGCTCAACAAACACGAACGTAAACTTTGTCGATAGCACCATAATGGCCACCATTGAACATAAATTATTTTTTTGTTTTATTTGTATAGAGTAATGAATTGTGTGAACCAACATAAAACAATTTCGACTATTGTGTCACCCCTCTTCTAAAACGCTTACAATCGCAAAATGTAAGATACTTAATTGGTATGAGTCTCATAACACACGCATAAATAACAATCAAGTCGAACATTGTTTTGTTGGGCTTTAATTTGCTTCCTTGAAAATGAGCAATGCTAGGGTCACACAAAATGTGTACCAAAAAATGGACACTCAATAATTTGATAAATCCTGATTAATTGACATTTTGTGGGTTATAACACTCTCACCAATTAAAATGACACAAGTCATTGAGTATCCATTTTTTAGGGCATGTTTTGAGTTACCCAAGCATTATCCCACAACTAATGCATAAGTAACAGTCCTATCCACCCTGATTCACTCATCATGGCCCAACTAAAAACATTTTCTCGAAGCCTAATAACCCGCGTTTTACAAACAATTGGCTTTGACACTATTTGACTTGTTCGATTTATATCATTCGTTTTCAAATTATTATCCTCATTTTCCTTTTTTGTCCTTTTTAAAATAATTGTTTTCTTTCAAAACTTTATATTTTAGGAAAACACTTTTACCACTTTATCTATACTTTTTCTATCTACTTTAATTATGACCACATGGTCAAGGACATAAAAAGAAAACTACACATTTTATCAATATTTATAATACAGTTAGTTACTTTTTCTTAAACGATGTGTCGGGTCAAAAAGGATAATAATTTGAAACTGAGGGAGTAATTAAAAAAAAGAGACAACAAGCATGTAGATCAATCGCTAACGGACCTGTTCTACCTTAACCAATGTCTTGAGTACGAGTTCTACAGGAACACATATATGTTTAAATACTGGTTGAGTTAAAAAAAAAAGGGTATTAAATGCTTATCACTTGAGTCACATTGGTATTTTTTTTTTGTTTCAAGCTTGATTTCTTCACATCGAATATTGAATGCCTAGGTTTTTTTCGAAGATAGAAGGTTTTTTGGAAGGTAAGAAGGTTTTGAGAACAAAAGAAGGGTGAGATGAAGATGAAGATGAAGAAGAAGATAGGTTGGAGATAAGTAAGTATATTTGTTGGGGGAAGAAGAAGGAGAAGAAGAATGAGTTGGGAAGAAGGTGTATATTTGTTGGGGAAGAAGGAGATGGAGAATGAGGTATATTTGTTTGGGGTAAGGGTTTAGTTAGAGGTTTTTAGTTTTAGGAAAAAATTATGTGGGTCTACTTATCAGTTGCATTGATATAATAGTCTTTACGATTGAGAGTATTTTTGTCATTAAGAGAAAAAGGAAAATAGAGAGTCAACTTGGATAAAGAGGGGATCTATATAGTGCGACTCAAAAAAAAAAATTCATGCACTTATGTTTATTTACAAGTTTAATTAATGCAAAACTAATCATACATCATCCTTTGACTTGCAATGTTAATTAAATTTGGTCCTCCCATCCATCTTTTGTTAGGTGTTTCGTTAAATAGCCATGTCACACATGCTCAAAATTCCACAAATATTATTGTGTTTTTCTTGTAAACAAATATGATTACAAGAAAAATGGAGGAATTAACATCAAAATATGTGGGAGGAGCATCCTAATACATGTACAAACCACGTTAACTAATGTTTTTTTAGGAGGACATAAGTAATTAGAATCTTTTTTTTCTCTCTTCATGATGTGACTTTAGCATTGAGGTAAACTCTACTACTCCCTCCGTTCCTAAATTATCATCCTAGTTAATCCGGTGCATCGATAAAAAAAATAATTGACTTAATTATTTATATTTGTTTAATATGTAGTTTTTTTTAAAGTCCATGTGTATGTAGCCCATAATTAAAATATGGTAAAAAAGTAAGGATAAAATGGTAAAAGTGATATTCTAAAAAGGTAAGTTTCATTATACTCCCTCCGTCCCTAAATTATCGTCCTCCTTTCCTTTTTCGTCCGTCCCAAAATAATTGTCTACTTTGAAACTTACCTTTTTAGAACATCACTTTTACCACTTTACCCTTATTTTTTCACTCTACTTTAATTATGGGCCACATATACATGGACATTAATGGAAACCACACATTAAACCAATATAAATAATCAAGTCAATTACTTTTTCTTAAACTGTGCGCCGGGTCAAGCAGGACAATTATTTAGGGACGGAGGGAGTATTATTTTGGAACTAACGAAAAAAGAAAAAAAAGACGATAATTTAGAGACGGAAGAAATAATATATTTGTCAGAAAACAATTGCAGTTAATATTGTCGAGGACATTGTAAAAAGAGGTTGTTCACATACAAGATTAGATCAAGCAGGAATGGGTTAGAATAGGAAAAGTTGCGTGTCTTACTTTTTTTATGAGGACATTGAAGAAATAACACAGGGCAATTCGCATTAAAAATGAGTGCATTACTTGCTCACTTAGTTTTAAAAATAGTTTCATTTATTTGTTTCTAACTTACAATAAATTTTTATTTTTGTAAAGAAAATGACTATTGTTTTACCATTAATCAAATAAACAAAAACGCCTTGAGTCATTAAATTATTGTCTTATTTTTCTTTCTCGATTGTCCCCCAATTTTATTTTATTTTGTGTAAATATTTTTTAGGAAAACATTACCATTTTGTTTTTATTTTTTTCTCACGTGTACATAAACAAAATTACAAATTATTCAAATATTAATAATTGAGTCAAATTTTCTTAATCCATGTGTTGACAATAATTTAGTAATTTTTTGTCAAAAACATTTACAAGCAAGCTAATTTTACTTTTTTTAAATTGGTGAAATAGTTTGTTTTTTTACACTTTCTTCATTCTAGATAAAAAGTTCTTAATTAAAGATCAAATTTTTTTTTAAATAATTTTTTTTATAATCTATTAATAAAAAAATTATGCGTTCATTTAAAGTGATAAAATAAGTCTTTTGGTCGAGGAAGTAAAAGACAATTGCAGAATAAAATATCTCGATTCTGATGCAGACACTAAAAGCGTGGCATTTTCTGTGTACCAACTGGAATGCGACACGTATAAATCAAAGTTGACTGCATTTCAACAGAAACTTGTTAAGCACTCGATTTTTATAATACGTTAATTCACGCGCTTGTGCATAAATACACGTTCATTAAGCAAACGTTGGAAAAGCGCGTAGAAAAGTAAGTTGTAAAATATCTTCTGGAGGTTGTTTCAGTTACATTTGCGGTAAAGAAAGAATTTTCAATAGCTTTGATTTGATTCTCAAAATGGACGGCTTTGATTATGTTCGACACGTATGACTTAGTGTGGTAGGTAAGCATTCTATTAATTTATTTTAACCTCCCCTACACTTTTTCTTATTCAGATTCTTCTTATTCCTTGCCTATAGTTACAGGACTATACCCTGATGTTTGTCCTAGTTGAATGTTGTCATCCTTGCGTCATTAAACCCATATGTGGTCTCGTTTTGTCTTAGTTTACGGTAATTACACCCTAAAACACTTTCTATATAATTTTTAAATTATTTTAAAGATTTTTAAAAATATTTTAATTTTGATGAGCACCTTCTATAACTCTCTAAATTAGTGACATCATTAAATCGACAAACCTAACTGTTCCCCCTTTTTATTTATATTTTTATACTCCAATCGGAATAAAATATATATACTATAAATTATATTCCTTTCATTTCAGGTAAAGAGTTCATTATTCTATTTTGGGATGTTTCATTTAAAGAGTTCACTTTCAAAATTTAAGGTATAAAAGTGTCATTTTATTACTAGTATGTTATTAAAAATGTTATTTTTTTTAAAAAAATTAACTTTCAAACGGGAACTATTTACCCGAAATGGAGGAAATATATATTTTATAAAAAACTATTATATGTTTTGAATATTTCAATTATTTTTATTTAAAAGAAATCGTGTCACGCTTTTTAATATCACTAGTATATCCGTAATTTTAAATTATAAATAATAAGAAAGGGGAATGATAAGTACGAAAAACACACACACTAATTTAATAGAAATATGAGATGAAATATATATATATATATATATATATATATATATATATATATATATATATATATCATCAAATGAGATGAATATACTATCCTATACATAAAGACTTATCAATAGAACGAATATAATGTTTGGTAAAACACACCCAATATTTTGGGGATGCATTAGCTAATTTTAAAGATATAACGTTTAATAGGGTGTTCAATTAATTGTGAGTCTCAAAAAGGTAAAAAACTCTAAAAAAAAATTAGGGTGGCGATAAATGAAACCATTATGAATGCTTTTAAAATACAATTTCTGAGTTACAATATATTTTGATGCAATGTTTGATTAAGTTGCATTATTAAAACATATATTTCGTTTTCATCGCTACAAACTAAAGTTTTACTTCAAAAGACTTTGCATTAAAAAATGCTTTTTATAAATGTTCCACCAAACGAGTATAAGGAGCAGTGTTACATAAAGAGGGCTCGCTAGATATAGTCAAGATATCTATCTATCAGAACATCTGCATTGGACCCTATACCAATCACCTTAAAACCCTTTTTAGAGTTTTTCACCTCCCTTAGTTTTCCATTCTCAATATTTATTAAATTAGGGTGTCTCTGTCTGTGTTTGCACTTATCATTCTCCTTTCTTATTATTTATAACTTAAAATTATGAATATATTGGTAATATTAAAAAGTGTGACACGACTATTTAATTAAATAAAAGAAAACATATAATATTTTAAAAAATATATAAAATTTAAAGTATATATATTGTATTTCTATTGCGGTAGGAAAGTATAAATGAAAAAAAGGATATATATTGATAGTTATGTTGTTAGTTAAATGATGTCAATAGGGTTATAGAGGGTACTCATTGGAGTTGAAACTTTTTTAAATGGTCTCTAAAAATATTTAAGAATTATATAGAGGTTGTTTTAAGATGCAACCACTGTAGATGTTTTTAGCCCTTTGATTACGAATAGAGATCTATCTATATACTTACCATTAAGTATTTTAATCATACCAATTTATTCTTTAATTGAGATTGAAATCAAAACTAACAATACTTTTAACTGTCAGTAGTCTTCGTTTGTTTAAAGGATAATGACTTTCAAAAATAATTTTTTTTGAAAAATGGTTTCAGAAAAAATGAAATCTTTTTAGTTTTGAATGTGATGATGCCAAAAATCAACTTTGGGCCGTCTAATTGATGCTTAAGATATCTGGGCGTGATTGAATGAATTTGATCCCTCTACAACCTGTTAAGAATACGAAAAACATCTTAGGAGAAGTGTAAGACTTGGCATCGCGAATCCACTCTTGCGTGAGAGTAAGAAGTCATTTATGACAAAAAAAACAAAACAATTTGATAGAGGTCTTAGACTGTAAAGAATGTGTACCTTATTTAAGGTTTATGAATGGATATTTTGTAGCCCCCCAATGATATAGAATCCGTCTAGGATTCACTTCTATATTTACCTAGTAGGTTTATGGGAAAATTACTAAATTGTAAGCGTGATAGGCGGATGGCCACGCAATTGTTGGAGCAGATATGGTAAGTGTCTTGCTCGACTAAAGAAACCTTTGACCTGTCTTGGAGAGCAAGTTTTTGAGATTCCTTGCTCGATACTTACCCGGGCGAGCATAGTTCTGCCCCGCTGCATGATGTAAATCTAATGGTGATGAGTGTGATTCCCGGGTATAGCCCTCTGGTCGGACAGGCAAAACCTGTGATCGGCTATGTTTAAGCGGGATACATCAGCGATCTCTGTTTGGGCACCTTACTAGCTTTGTCTGCTAGACTTGTGGGTCCCATGTTATTGTGCTTATGCTTGGCACGTGATGTCCACATGTACCTTGCTCGTGATCGACTTTGGACTAGACACATCAAAATGTTTGGTAAACCTTTTGGTCAACCTTATAATGACTAAATGAATATGATTTTTCTTTCCATGTGGTACTATTCTAGAATAGTACATCGACGCACTATGAATCTAAAAGCATCCACAGTCATACACCTTTTTAAAAGTTTATCCATCATGTCACGTCATTATCTTATAAATCTTTTCTCTATAAACTTATTATCCATTATACATGAGGAAATGATCATCGGCATATTAATGGGCCACCACTCAGAAAACCATTAGTAACGAAATCATAGAGGTCCTCGAGACAACGCGAGTTTGATTGCTACCGAGCAATAGACAACCCGCGACCTCCCAACAACTTTGGCCTCGGCTAGCCAGAGTGACTTCCAATGCCCTCGGCCCTAGACACTAGAGTGGTATCCAACACCCTCGGCCTCGCCACTGAATCGTTCTCCAGTACCCTCGGCCTCGGCCGTAATAAACACTTCATCTCAAGACCGCTCGGCTTCGACGTTAGATCAATCATCACCCGGCCTGACAAAACAGCTTCCCTAGGCCCGGTAAAACCGCTACACGCAAACACCAACCCCCTGAAAAACGCACAATCCACTTATTTCTGACAAAGACCATCAACGCATTTAATGAACGCCGCAATGTGTTCCCCAATGACCAGCCGCCACGTTGACAGAAAAGATCAGGTATAAATATAGGACACTCATTTATCGTAAAGGTAAGAAAATTCTGAGATATCTAAACTCCCTTATCACAACTTCTTATCAAGCAAATATCACGACACATTGATTACCCATTTTCCCACCGGAAATCTTACTCTCACACCGGAGGGTTCTAGTCGGGCCGTCCCGACTCCTTAACAGTGTTTGTTGTTTACTTTGTGCAGGTAACGAAGAAAGGACGAACCAGTGGACGCCACCTCATCCTTACCTCATACGTGGATAACAAGACAAGATCACCACCAAAACAGCGTGATCACTAACATAAGAAATATGTAATAAAATTGTATAAACAAAATTATTAGTTGATACAAGTAAGATATAAAAATATTAAATTAATAAAGATAAAGATGTTGTGGTATATAAAAATGTTGGTGTTTGTACATTGTTGGAAGTAGGGGTGAGCAGAAGTTTTCCGGAACCGGACCAGACCAGTCAAAAATGGACCGGACCAATACTTTGGATTGGTCATGAATCAATTTTACGTAATCAGGACAATTGGGTCGGTCCCCTTCGAAACCAAAAACCGAACCAGACCAATGTGTATTTATTATTATTTTATTATATATAATATATTAATATAGTATAATTTATATATATATATATATATATATATATATATATATATATATATATATATATATATATATATATATATATATATATATTGATAAGAAGATAATAAAAGGGATACAACTTACAACCTAAAGAAAATATATAATAATTTGATTCAATATTCAACCAAGTTTCCTTATTTGATTAAAGAGAAAATAGGAGAGAAAACATTGTTCTTCCCTATTAATTAATTTTCTGCCTCTTTTTGTGATTCCAAACATTATTAGTTTGAAGGATTGTTACCTGTAAATTAATTAAATTAACCATAAAGAGATCGGAGAGGAAGATGACTTGCAATAAATTTCCTTACAACTTTCTTTTTTATTTTTCTTTATTAATTTGGAAGTAATGATTTTTACCTTTAGTTTATTTTCACAAGAACAACGAACCCAACAAAATGTTGTATGAAGGAAGAACATGATTTGATTATTGATTATTGTTTTTTAGAAAATCTAGTTATCCTCTTGATCAAAGATACGCATCGTATTGATCCGGTCCTGGTTCTCGTACGTTTTCAATTGGTTCTGGACCGGACCAATGTATTGGTTCTCAAACATATTGGGTTGGTCCTTGTTCTATATTTTTTAAGAACCGGACTATTGGTCTGGTCCTAGTTCTTCAGTTTTTCCAAAAAAAGTGGACCAAACCGGACCAAGCTCACCCCTAGTTGGAAGAGTATTTTTGTTGAAAAACTTAATGACATTTTTGTAATAAAATGATAAAAAATAGAGCTTAAGCTCCCAGAGATTTGTTGTTCATGCTCTAAGATGACCTAAAATTCAATTCCCCTAAATTTTTGTAAACAAATCTAAAAAGGGTCGCTCGCTTGAGATGGAAGAAGTAATTTTTGATTTTACTCTTTGCATCCAAAAGTAATGTTTATTTCATTAACAAATACTCTCATATTCCAAGCAAAGAGTCCATAATATTTCAAAAAAAAAATCACTTTAAAATATTATACATATAATCTTCATCACATTTCAATTTTACACTTTACATTTGATATTAACATATTGATTATGGTACAATATTATTATACATACGACAAACTCTATTGTTAGTTATATATATACTCACTCCGTGCCAAAATAAATGATATTATAAGATTTCAATACAAAATTATCCGCATTTTTGCCAAAATTACTCTCTAATTAAACGTTGTATTAGGAAAAAGTAGAATGATTTAAAGATGAAATTTAATAGAAAATAGAAAAAGAATAATATAACTTATCAACAATAATTATACTTAAATAAGAGTAGAACAATTTTTATATAAGTTTTTTTAAATCAATGTGTAAATCTCTAAAACATTATTTAATTTGAAACAAATGAAGTGTTTCTTAATTATAAGATATTTCAAATATGAACTCTTTAGATGTAATAAGGAGAATATTTATTTTGGGACGGACAGAAGATATTTAGTTTGTCAATAAAAAATAATTTCGTGGTTGGTTGGTTAGTAGAAATGTTGAGTAGTGGAGTATATGAATATGGGAACCGGAATAGGAGGTGAAGAGGTAAAAAGGAGGGAGTCGGAGTCCAGTGTGGAAGTGAAGGTGGGGTTTGACTTTAGGGCAAGGAGGCGCCTTTTAAAGATTTGGTGCATCGCAACTCTTTTGGCCGCACTCGTAACCGTATCTCTCTCTTTCAGCCATTTGTCGGCGGGTTTATTATTTAAAGCTCCCACCACGTGTCTCATTTACTCCAAGAACTCACTCCATAAATTAAGACATCTTTTTTTGGTTGGCCCAACGATTAGGCCCATGGGCTTCCATGGGATGATATCCTTGCTCTTTCAAATCATCTTCCCAGTCTTTAACCCCAGCACTGTATATAGTGCACTTCTGAGTATTAGCTTTCAGCCCAGCCATGCCAAACTGTTGTAGAGTGTCATGCACCACTGCAATAGAGCAGCAAAACATAGTTCCTCCACCATGGAAATGATAATCATTCAAGCAACAGCCCAAAGCTCCTACAAACTGCCCTGTCGAAGAAGGGAAGACCTGCTAGATCGCTCCAAGGTAACACCTAAGAATGGAGCAGAAGTAAAATGCAAGAATGGTCAAGCGACGAGAACTCTTTAGCCAAGATAAAGTTCCAGAGAAAATGTTAAACCCATGAGAGCAAAGTCACCTCTTCATTAAAACCCCCAAAACTCAAGAGAGGAGAGAGTAACAAAGCTTATCTACTATCACTCTAGGCTAGAAACCTCCAGAACAGAACTTCAGATTTGTTACAATGCCATCAAAATTAAAAACCACCATGCCATACATACTGAAATCCTAGTTCTAACATGAAGCCTCTTTGCAAAGGTGAATAAGATGCCCTTACCCAAAGCAGCCTAGTACTACAACCATAGTACATAAACTTAAACTAGAATGCGAGCTAATTACCATTCATCTTGTTAGCTCCATTCTCATTATTGTAAGCTGTACTCACTAATTCACAACGCTTGCTGAGATTGACAACTCCTATTGTCTTCAAACCCATTAATCCATTCTTGCGATAAAGCTCTTCTATGCTATTTACCCGAAATTTCCTTGGGGTCATTGCCTTGCTCAAGCTGTGGCTATGCTCAAGCTTCTCTCTACCTTCTTTGAAATGGCCATAAGATCAGCTTACCAGTTTCTGAGGCCTCTTTTCAGTACAATATCAAGCTGCTACTAATAAATGTCTCAGTTGAGGGTTAAGGAAAAGCATGTTGTAAGTTGGGGAAACTAAGTGGAAGTTAGCGCCTTAGAGGCTTCCTAAAATGATTCATTGAGAAAAATGCTTCGCTACTGCCCATTCCTACAAAAGACTGACATATACATCTTCACCACAAAAGTTGTTACTTGAACCCACCCTGGCATAGTACACATAGTCATAATAATCTCAGTCTGATTGAATGTCAAGTTGCATTTCCAACTTTTAACTTGTATAGTTTCATGAGTTCTGGGAATTCCTCATCATGAGTTTTGACAATGCTGCCAATATAAACCCACTTTCCATAAGAAACATCAACTTAACCAAGCAGTTTTCCGCGTCCTTCTCACACAAATTTCTCTCCAACAAGGCTTGATAAAACAAACAGCCAGTAACAATCATCTTCTCCAAGTTCAGGGTAAGGATTCGTGGGATGTCAGTCCAAGCTGTATAGCCCATGATTCCAGGCACCCATTCTCGTTTATCACCAATGAACGTTTAAGCCAGGAAATGCAGAAGTCCATAAAATTCAAACTAAGAAATAAAAATAAAAAAAAGCCAAACATAAAGGAGATTTTGATTCCTGTCACCAATATGACTCTCTCTGTCCTTTTCCCTTCCCAATACTAGGGTAATCAGGTCATAAATGTGGTCTTAGTCTATTCATATGATGGTTTGACAAAAGTCAAGTTTATCTCGTTTTCGTCAAGAAAAAGAAAAAGACAGAACCACGTTCTTAACCTCGTAACTAATAAGAAGTGCTCGCCGAGAAACATTAGCACCTCAAACCATCATGTACAAATGTGGCAATAACCAATGTAGACATGGAGGAAATTTATTGTAAAAGGCAGGAAACAGATTTGAATCAATCACCTCATAAGCTCCAATTCAGAAAATGGATGTCAAAGTTTTCATGTATAGATGCTCTAGCTGGAAGTACCATTAGCAAGAGCATCAAAGCAGTGAACTACAAATCAACAAGATCTAAGATGACCATACTAAAGGATAGATATCATGACAACACAAAACCACCTCTATTAATCTCCTAACTAAAAACATGATAGCATAGGCTTCAAGACTCGAGGATAACAAATATGTCTAAATTTCAACATACTGCGCAGCCTTAAGCTCCAGATTATAGTTGCTTCCATCATGATGAAATCAAACCTTTTTTCAGTATACGTGAATCAGAAAATACGTTCCTCAAATGGAAGATGCAGTACTAATGGTGTGATTGTTAATTGAATCAAATTCTTATGTCAATTTGCAATCTTCAGTTGTCTCCTTATAGAGTTTCAAGATTTCAGGCGCTTCCTCCTTGCACGTCTTTAGAATGCTAGCAAGAAACCGATTTTGTGAAAGCCCCACAAAAGTAACCATGCTGAGTTTCCTTTTCTTCTTGAACAAACCTCTCTCCAACATGACTTGATAAAGCAAACACCTTGGAACAATCCTTTTCTCCAAACTCAGGGTAATAATTTTTGGCACATTAGCAATAGCCGAGGATTCCAAACCCATTTTGTTAACAAGAAAATTCATGACTCCTGTAATTTTATCCTCAGACTGCACCATGAACTTTGGAGACTTTTCAAAAGCCTTGAGGATTTCATCTTCAGACCAACCCCAGCTTTTAAGAACCTCCAGCTTCTTCGCCCAGGTGGATTTGCACATTGACCTCATCACCCTAATTGCCCACATAAACCTTGTACTAGCTGGGTTAAACCCCAATTCCTTGACTTCCCACACAATCTTTCTAAAGTCGTCGGCTGTAGGCCTGTGCCCTCTACGGCGATAAGTCAAGAAAAGTACAATATTCAAATTGGGCACACCTAGTTCTTGCAGAATTCGAACATTATTCACTTCAGGGTCTTGAGTCAAAATAGAAGGAAACTCTTTCACCACATTAATAACCTTATCATCTGACCGCAGCAAATCCTTAAGCACATAGAAAGTTGGGATTATCAAATTATCTAAACTTCTTTTCAAGATTTGTGGTTCAGCAGCTATAATTTTAACAAGTTCAGAGCTCGAAAGGCCTTTAGAGCATAAAAAATCAAACTTGGGGAGAAGGGTTTTGCCAGGATTACAAAAGAGGATTTTTGGGTAGCTTTTCACAATTTTTGAGACCTGGCCCTTGGCGAAACCATGGTTCTTGAAAAAGGATCCAACAATGTCGGGTTTCTCGGGGGTGATGAAATTGACAAGCTTGGAAGCTGAAAGTGCTTCTTCTGGAGATAACCCACATGAGTTCACGAGGTAAAAGACAGTAAATGAATGTTCTTTTGAAGATTTTATTATTGGAGCTGGTGATGATGATAATGAGATAGAAGATAGTCTCTTAACTGATAAAGATGATGTAAAGGGCGGGCTAACATGAGGGGAATCTGTGGAACTAGAGATGAAATTGGGCGATGATGGAATTAAGGACAGAGGAAATTTACTCACCCGAGTAGTATGGAGATGCATTTTTTGGATTTCGAAGTTAGAATTCCATAAACCCTCTCTCTACTGGTAAGAACACCAAATAGAAGGAAACCGTCGCCAGGTGAATAATGAGGAGCGAAATGCGGCAATTTGGAAGTGCGAGTGTGCGACCCCGTCGGAGTAAAACGAGACTAAAGAATGAAAAGACTAAAGAGAGCAAGAAAAAGGTGGTACGTGCCGTTTTTGGTTACCATTTATTTTATTCATTTCAAAATAAGTTTTGGCTTGCGCTATTGATACCTCTAGTTCTTCTTCTAAGTTGATTCTCCAAAAACCTCACAAAACTCAAACTTTTTATTTTATCCTCTCCTATCAAAGTTGACTCCCCCTTCTCACCCCCTCACCACCTCCTACATCCCTCCTCACTGCCAAGGCCGGTCCTGTCATAAGGAGAGTGAGGCCATGGCCTTGGGCCCCCTAAAAATACTTAATTTTTTGGGCCTAAAATCTCACAAAAATCCTGCACATTATTATTAAAAAAAAGAAAAGAAACCCTATTTTAATTTCTAAAAAAGACTTAGGCTCCGTTTGTTTCACGAAAAATTACTTTTGGAAAACGTTTTCTTTATTTTTCAGTGGTTGGTAACCAAAGGAAAATGTAGTCAACATAAAAGCTTTTCCAACTCAATGGAAAATGAAGACTTCTTCTCAGAAAATGACTTACGGATTTATTTTCCAAATGTTCGAGCACTCCTTCGTCCTCTTCCACAATTACACATATTTACAAACACACAATATTTTACTCAATAAATGCATTGTTTAGAAATATAATTAGAGTTTGTGCACATTATTTATAAATTATAATTTAAATAAATACTCATTACGTTATAAAATTAGTGTCAAATATATTATTTAGGGACGTCTCAAATATTATCAATTTTTTTAAAAACGTTTTTTCATTATTATCAAATTTTTTTGTTTATATTTGTGACATTGAAAAAAAATTAACTTTATTGATTTAACACCATTAATGATAAATTAAGGATTACTAAAGGAAAATTACTTAAAGTTAAACATTATTTTATGCTCAATATGGACATTAATATTAGAATAGACTTCTTGTATTTATTTATATATTGTTTTCCGTAACATTTTCCGTATGTTTACCAAACACCCGAAACTGTTTTTCGACATATTTTCAAAAGATTTACCAATAGAAAAAAATTGCATACGTAACCTTCGTTTCTTTAATTTTTCAAAAATTGAAAAAAAAATTATGCTACAAAGGAAGGGCCTCGTTCAACGTAATTGGCCTTGGGCCACCGATTTTACAGGGCCAACCCTGTTCACCGCCTCATCTCTCTCCCCCCCCCCCACTGCCTCCTCCCTCTCCCCCACCTCATCGTCTCCTCCCTCCCCCCCACACCACCTCCTCCATCCCCACAATCCACAACTTCTTCTCTCCCCTTCCATCACCACCTCCACCTCCTCCCCTATCACAATATACTCACTTCCCTTCATAGCCTCATCCCTTCCCCCTCTCACACCTCCATTCTTCCTCGTTTCTCCCTCTTTAAAAAAAATTTTTAATTCCAAGTTTGTTCGGCCCTGGTTGATCGAACAAACTTGTTCTGTTCGGCTATGGGTGACCGAACAACCTTGAATTGTTCGGTCATGGGTGACTGAACAACCTTGTGGCCGAATAATACAAGGTTGTTCGGTCACCCATGACCAAACAATTCAAGGGCGTTCGGTCATCCATGACCGAACAGAACAAGTTTGTTCGGTCGAACAGGGCCGAATAAACCTGGAATTAATTTTTTTTATTTTTTTAAAGAGGTGTGAGGGGGGGGAAGGGATGAGGCTATGAAGGAGGGGGGGGTGAGTATACTATGATGGGGGAGGGGGAAAAGGTGGTGATGGAAGGGGATGGAAGAAGCTGTAGATTGGGGGGGAGACAGTGAGGTGGGGGAGAGGGAGGAGGCATTGAGGGGGTGGGAAGGGGGGTCAACTTGGATAGGGGAGAGTAAAACATGAAGTTTGGATTTTGGGGGGGGGGGTTTGGGAGGTCAACTTGGAGGAACGGTGGGTCTCAATAGCACAACCCATAAGTTTTCTTGTTAACATTATATTCCCTCCGTTTCTATATGATTATGTATTTTTTTTCCCGTCTATTCTAAAATAATTATCTTATTTTAAAATTTTTATTTAAAAAAAAACAATTTTACTGTTTTAGTTTTACTTTCCCACATACTTTAATTATAAGATTAGACTAATCATATCCCAAAACTCACTCTCTATATCCCATTTACTACTCCCCCCGTCCCTAAATAATCGTCCTAATTGACCCGACGCACAGATTAAGAAAAAATAATTGACTTGATTATTTATATTGGTTTAATGTATAGTTTCCTTTAAAACCCATGTGTATATGACTCATAATTAAAGTAGGGTGAAAAAGTAAGGGTAAAGTGGTAAAAATGATGTTCTAAAAAGGTAAGTTTCAAATTGGACAATTATTTTGGGACGAACAAAAAAGGAAAGGAGGATGATAATTTAAGGACAGAGGGAGTATAATATATATCATAAGGTACAACACCTCAATGCAGAAAACGAGGTGTAGAGAATGGATTTTGGGATGTGATTAGCCTCCACCTTAATTATAACCACATGCACAAAAACATTAACGAAAATCATATATTACACTAATATTTATAATACAGTTAATTATTATTTTTTAAACAGTGTATCGGGTCAATAAAGACGATTATTAACGAACATAGGGAGTAGTTAGTAATATATTGTATGTGTATATTACGTTGAAAAAAACGTCTACAAATGTTTTTCTCAAAGTTACGATGAGAAATTCGACATAAAAATACGTGAACGAAAAACAATCTTTTATGTTTGTATGGATATAATATGAATATATTCAAATATAAGAGACATAAAATACGTCATATTTATATAGATGTTTTTATATTTTCTTCTTCTTTAGTTTTAAATATCTTAATATTTTCAGTTTTGTACACTCTCAAAGTTGTTATTTTCATATGATTACCTATTTATCAAAAAAATTACTATGGATTAGTAATTAAATGAAAGCGTAATTAAGTATATATATATATATATATATATATATATATATATATATATATATATATATATATATATATATATATATATTCAAAAAGTATAATCATCATCAAAAAATGTTTCTTAAACTTCATAATTAATATTTTCATATTAAATATATTATTTAATCAATTAGTGAAAGTTAAGTAACATAGATCGAATAATTAAGGAAGTAAAATTATATCAAAATTTTGTATATACTGGAGTTTTATATGTGAAGTGCAATACGTTTACAGTCTTTTACGTGTATGAAACAGTTCAACTCAAACGTACAAGTATTTTTTAATTAAGTTCAATTAGAATACGTGAAACAAGACTATTTTTTAATGATTCGTATGTATGTGTATAATACACGTACTATATGCGTATTTACTAACTATGATAAACACACTTCTTCCCATGACTTCCTCCCCATTGCTTTCATGTCCACCCCTCTCATCCTTCTCCCCTCTTCACAATAGTTTCACCCTCCGACGCCTCCTCAACACTCCCTTCGCCCTTCACCATTGGTATATTCTTTACACTTTTTTTCTTTCCCTTCTTCATCATTTCCCATCACTCTCTACCTTCCCTTTATCAAATGTTCACCGATAAATCATACTCAAGTGTTGTTCGACCATGATCAACTGAAAAACAATTAAGTTGAATAAAATAAAAAAAGAGGAAGAATGGACGGAGATGGTGGGATGTGATTCGATGTGATGTGGTTGACGAAGCTGATGTCGGTGGACTGCGAGGAGGAGGCGACTGGATGAAAGAAAGAGTGGGTGACGATGGCTAGCTAGGGATTGGTTGGTGCCGCCTTGGGCGAAGAAGAATAGTGCATTGCTTACAAAAAAGTAAGAGATACGGAGAGGGTTATGGGTGTATTTAGGGAGTGAGGGGTAAAATATAAAGTTTAGAGAGTAAGGGGGTGTATTTAGAGGATGAGGGGGTGCTAATAACATCTCCCAAAACACAAAAAATAGTCCAATATTCTCTTAAAAACTCGTTTAAATTAATAAAAAAAAACTCTTTTTTTTTTGACATAGAACACACATATTTTTTTTATTGGAGATTTTTTTAAGTATGATAATTTTATTAACTTATATGTTCATGAATAATAATAATGACATACAATCAATTAAAGCAAAGTAAATTTGTTATCACACAATAGAGGTATTATAATAATTTAATAGATTTTAAACTATTTTTCAAAATTTTCATAACAATTCAAACCGTATGTATTAATCGAGATGGAGAAAAACATAATTTGAGAGAGAGAGAGAGAGAGAGAGAGAGAGAGAGAGAGAGAGTGAGAGAGAATGGATTATATTTATTTTTCTTCCCTTCTACTGCTAGGTCATACCTTAAAAACAAAAAATGAATGAATTTAACTACATATAATTATTTGCAATTAAAAGGTGCTAATTTTTCTCAAATTTTTTGGAATTTATACTTTACCCAGCTTTAAATTTTCTATCGCAGTCCTTGTCCCATTGGATCTCCTTTAGGTGTCATTTTAGCTTACCTGAGCTTGTAAAAATAAGGACACATGTAGAACTAAGATCCAATAAAATATGAAATGTGACACGAGATGATATATATGATTTCATGCCCACTTTACCCAACCTTATGTTGGAAACTTGTTTTTCAACTAACTTGAATAAGCTTGTCATGTAAAGGAAAGAAGTGGGAATCCCACATTGGGAATAAGATGAAAATAGCCCTACTTTATAAAGTAGAACTTTGAGGCTTTACTTTTGGCCCTTGGGCCACTACACTTTTGTGTATGAGGGAAGACCTAGCTAAGTCTAGGTCCAAACACACATGCGCGCGCCGCCGCCTGTCCCGGCTTGGTTGGCATGTCTGAACCTTATCTTTTTGCTACCAGTTCAGTTCAAATGGAGTGTGACCCTTATGAACCTGTGCGAACCTTTTCTGCTTTATAAAGACAGAACAGTTACAGCACACAACTATTCAAAGCCTTAGACAAGACAGTTACCAAAACGGTTATGTCTGAAACAGTGTGTCCGTTTCAGACACACGTAACTGCACGGGTAACTGCTCCCAACTTCCAACCCCAACTGCCAGATAAATACTACACGAAAACACAATTTTCTTTCACTAAAAACTCTCTCTTTTCTGCACACCACCTTTCTGCCCTTACAAAGATACAACAGCCGTGTTCGATTCACCGGTGACTGAAGCTTGGAGGATTGACCTCTTCATTCACGTAAGTATCCTAAACCATGGGAGACTCACTGGCAGCATCCGTCCATTCCGCATACGGTGCCAGTTTTTGTCTTAAGGGAAGAGCTTCATTGTCTCGAGGTTCTTAAAACTACACTGTACACATACACTGCCGGAATAGGAAACACATCAGGGCTATTACTGCTAACAATCTTAAGACAAATAAATTTTCACTTGATATTTTCTTTTCCAGCAGGAGTACATATCTTCTTCATCTTTGATCTGATTCTGTCTTCTGTTCTAGTCTGTTTACACATTTAGACCTCTGTACTAATCTGTTTGTGTTAACAGATTCAGACCATCCGTTTGTTTAAATATAAAACATTGATCAGTTTGTTTCAAACACTGATCAGTTTTGTTTTTGAGACTGATCGGTCAGATTCTATACAAACTGTAAAGGCCTGTTTAATCAGCCTGTTTCTGGAACTGGATAAAGTCTGATTACCTTATATTACTTAGTATTAACTAGTACTTTTGCCCGTGCCGATGGCACGACAGCAGTTAGAGAATTTATCAATAAATGAAGCAGATACTATAGAAATGAACTATTAAAAATATTATTTTCTTAAAAAATTAACTTTCAAACGGGGTCTTTTTGCCCGGAACGGAGGGATTAATTAATAATTTGTATATGAAATTATGGGCCGAAAAAAACGTGCCGAACAAAAATTAAATTGATTAAGTTAGTTCAAAAGAAAAAAAACAAATATTTTAAATTACAAAACTTACGATTTTTTTAATTTTTTTAAATTTGTATACGAAATTAAATTTAATTGATTAAGTTAATTACGATAACAATTAAAAATAAAAAATACAAATACAAATTTTCGCAACCATAAAACTGTAAAACCGTAAAATATTACCTGTAAAATAATTGAGAGAGAGAGAGAGAGAGAGAGAGAGAGAGAGATAGTTAAATTTAGTTACGTTGGTAAATTGAGTTAGGTAAAAGACAGTTACCAACCGCCCTTCGCACAAGTGAGGGTATGAGAGAATTACAGTTGTAAGATTAAAGTAAAAAAATTAATCACAAACATTTTTTATCCCAAGTCAATTGCACACATATAAACTGACCTGTATTGTATTATAGATAATCTGTAATCAGCCTGCTTACACACTAATACTTATCTGTATTAATTGTAATAGTATAGACTGTAAGTAAAGTCTACTAATTTGGGTGGCTGATTGTATAGAAACAAAAGTGTTTCACACAACTTACAATAAATACTAATCACTGTATTTTGTGCAGTATGGCTTCCAACACTGGAAAGGAACCCGCTGCTGTACAACAACCCATGGCAGAAACTCAAATGATGCATGCCACCGTCTACACTCATGGTGAACGCCCGAAAAATTTTGCTGGCTCAGAATTCAAACGCTGGCAACAAAAGATGCTCTTCTACCTAACGACACTGAACCTGTCAAAGTACCTGAAGGAAACAGCCCCTATCTTGAAAGAAGGGGAAACAGACCGAACCACCGTGGCTGCTATCGAGTCATGGAAACACTCTGATTTCCTTTGCAGGAACTACATCTTAAATGGCCTGGATAACTCGTTATGCGATGCATACAGCTCATTTAAGACAACCAAAGAACTTTGGGAATCATTGGAAAAGAAATACAAAACCGAAGATGTTGGCTCGAAGAAATTCGTAGTTGCTAGGTTTTTAGATTTTTTTATGAATGATTCTAAAAATGTAATGACACAGGTTCAGCAACTCCAACTAATCTTGCACGAGATAGCGGCCGAAGGAATGATTATTTCGGAAGCATTCCAGGTTGCGACAATCAGGGCCGGCCCTGGGCTTAGGCATGAGGGGCAACCGCCCTGGGTCTTCATTATTTAGGGGTCCAAAGTTTAATCCATATCCATAGTATATATATATAGCATTTAATTAATTTTGGAGAATGGACCAGGCCGCCAGGCGTGATTTGTGAAATAGCCAAGCAGGGCAGTCACCGAGAAGTCACGAGATCCAAACCCAATTCGGTAATAGGCATTAGGCAATTCCAATTTCCAATTCCAAATTACCCAATCGGTAGCAGAGACATCCAGTTCAGTCGCCCACTCGCCCCCGACCCTTCCGCTCCTTGAGGACCTTGAATCTTGATGATGACGTGAAGATCGAAGCCGCTCAACCATCAAAACGGTAACGCATAGAACAGAGACAGACTCACTCTCTCTCTCTCAGACTCTCACTCTCTCAGTCTCTCTCTTTCCCTAATTCTCCCTCTAGTCAATGAGACAACGACTCAACGGAACGGACAACGGGCAACGGCTGTTACGGGTCAAGCCGATCAACCCGTTCGGCTACTTCGGCTGTTCGGCATTCAGAATCTCAGTCTTCTCAGATTCAGTTCACTTCAGTCTTCAGTCGCCTCGTTCACTCGTTGTTCAGGTACGTAATTTTTGTAATTTGTAAATTTGTAATTTGTTTGTTTCGATTTCGATTCTTAATTTGTTTGATTTCTTCGAAACTATTAAGGTAATATTGTAATAATTTCCTTATTTCCAATTCCAATATTAATCTATTAAATTTTTAAGTTGTAACCATTCAATTTGGGGATAAATCAAGATTTTATATGAATTAATGAATATTATCGATTTATTGGTTTGAATGTTTGAAATTTTGAATGTTTGAATCTTTGAATGCAGGCTGCAGGCACCAACATCATAAACTGGTTACAACTTACAAGTTACAACTCCTTTTTTCCATATTCCAATTTCCAGGTGCTATCGAAATCCTTTTTTTATTTTTTTATTTTTTTAATATGTTGCCTAAAAAGCATCTTTCTGGAAGTGAAAAAAGAAAAAAGCGAAAACGGGAAGAACAATTTGTAGAATCGCAAAGAGGGGCTATTCATAAATTTGATTTTAAAAAAGTAGGTCCTTCTGTTGACGAATTGGATGATGGTAATTCTGAACCATCTATTGAGAATGATGTTAATTTGAATGATGTTAATTTGAATGAGAATTTAAACGATGAAAATCATATTAATCAGAAGGATGTTAAATTGAATGAGCCTATTGCTGTAACAAATGCCTCAGATACTAGGAATTTAGGCGTTGATGATCAACCAGTTCCCTCTTTGGATATTTATGATCCTAGAAATTGGGATAATCTTGACAGTAAAACAAAGGATATTTTGGTTGAAAAAGAGCCTATAAGGGAATTGAATCTTGTGTTTCCTATGGATATTACTTCTAGACATTTTTCATATTCTTATTATTCTAGAAAGTTGAGTAATGGGGAGATTAGTGATAGAAAATGGTTGATTTACTCTAAACATGTTGATAAAGTGTATTGTTTTTGTTGTAAGCTGTTCAAATCTGATGGCAACAAAACTTTGTTAGCTAATAATTGAATGAGGGATTGGAAGCATCTTAGTGAAAGGCTTAGACAACATGAGAATAGTGCTGACCATATGACCACCATGAACACTTGGTTTGAACTAAGAGTAAGATTAAAGAAAAATCAAACAATTGACCAAGAATTGCAACAAGAAATTGCAAAGGAGAAACAACGTTGGAGGCAAGTTCTAACGAGAATAGTTTCTGTTGTTAAATGTCTTTCTAAACATAGCTTGGCTTTTCGAGGATCAAATGAGAAACTCTACCAAGACAACAATGGTAAATTTTTAGGACTAATTGAGATGATTGCTAAATTTGATGTGACAATGCAAGATCATGTTAGACGCATTCAAAATCAAGAGATTCATTATCATTACCTTGGTCACAAAATTCAAAATGAGCCGATTTCTCTTTTGGCTAATAGTGTTAGAAGTTCAATCATTGGGTTGATTAAAGAAGCAAAATATTTTTCTATAATTCTTGCTGTACCTTTATGTGAGCCATCAAGAACAAATGACTTTACTCGTACGATGTGTGAATGTGTCGAGTAACAAAATAAAAATAGAAGAGTACTTTTTAGAGTTTTTGAAGGTGGATGATACATCAGGTTTGTGACTTTTTAATGAATTATTAGAAGCATTTAAATCTCTTGATCTTAATGTTGATGATGTGAGGGGTCAAGGTTATGACAACGGTTCTAATATGAAAGGAAAACTCCAAGGAGTTCAAAAGCGATTGCTAGAAATAAATCCAAGAGCTTTATATATGCCATGTGCTTGTCATAGCCTTAATCTTACTCTTAGTGATATGGCTCATTCTTGTGTTAAAGCTGTTTCATTTTTTGGAGTTGTGCAACGTATATATACATTATTGTCGAGTTCTCCTAAAAGATGGAAATTTTTACTTGATAATGTTTCAAGCTTAACAGTTAAATCATTGTGTAATACTCGTTGGGAGAGTCGAATCAAAAGTGTTAAAGCTATTAGATTTCAAGCTCCTCAAGTAAAGGCATCTTTGTTGGAACTGAATAATTCTTGTGATGATGCCAAGTCAAAGAGTGAAGCGGAAAGCTTGGCAAGTGCACTAGAAAGTTTTGAGTTTTTACTTGATATGGTTATTTAGTACGATATTTTATTTGCTATTAACATGGTGAGTAAGAACTAAGAAGTTGCAATCTAAATCTATGTGCATCGATGCTACCTTGAAGCATTTGTAAGGAGTAATGTCATTTTTTGAAAATTATAGAAATGAAGGGTTTTGCTCGAGCATGAGTATTGCTAAAAACCTTGCATTAGACATGAACGTAGAACCTATATTCCCAACTAGACGTCGTATTGTAAGGAGAAAACAATTTGATGAAAATGACCATGATGAAGAAATACAATCGCCTGAGGAGTCATTTAGAGTTAGCTACTTTTTAGTTCTTGTTGATATGGCAACTACTTCTTTGCAAAAGAGATTTGAGCAACTAAAGACATTTGAAAGTATCTTTGGGTTCTTATTTGATTCAAATCATTTGAAAGCATTGGATGAAAATAAATTAAAGGAATGTTGCACTAATTTTCATACAACTTTTTCTCATGATAGTTCGTTAGATGTTGATTTAGAAGATCTTTTTTCTGAATTAAGAGTATTGCAAATGACACTGCCAAATGCATTAATGTCAGCACTTGAAATTCTTGAGTTTGTTAAGGCTGCAGATTGTTACCCAAATGTTTCAATTGCTTATCGAATCATGTAAAGTGTGTCTGTAACAGTAGCATCAGCGGAAAGAAGTTTTTCAAAGTTGAAGTTATTGAAAAACTACTTGAGATCATCAATGGCACAAGAAAGGTTAAATGGTTTGGCAATTTTATGTATTGAGAAGGATATGCTTGATAATGTTGATTATGATACTATTATTGATGATTTTGCATCTAGAAATGCTCGACGAAATTGTTTTCTATGATTACTTGTGTGCTTCTTTGTTTTTGTAGGTGATATGTGATGACATTGCAACATACAAGATAATTTCAAGATGATGAAAGGCTTTGCAAGTTGATGGAAATTTTTATTTGAAATTCGATGTATTTTTGAGATTTGTAACAAAAACACACTAATTTTTGTTAAATGCAATTAAACGTGTCTTTTGAAGCATGAAATTTATATTATAGGTATTCATATTTGGGTATTATCAATTTTTTGGGGCCCTTATTTGTTCATTCGCCCCGGGCCTATAAAATGTCTGGAACGGCCCTGGCGGCAATGATCGAGAAGCTACTTCCCGTGTGGAAGGACTTCAAAAACTATCTCAAGCATAAGCGTAAAGACATGTCGTCGGAGGATCTGATTCTAAGGCTAATGATTGAGCAAAATAATCGGGTCGCCGACAAGAAGCAGCTTTGCCCCATAGAAGGGGCACATGTGGTCGAACAAGACTCCAAAAACAGAAAGCGTAAAAGCTCCGGTGAAGGGACGTCTACACAACGGAAGCAGTACAAGTTCAAAGGGAAACGTCTCAACTGTGACAAGAAAGGCCACAAAGCTACCGAGTGCCGAGGAAAGAAGTCAGTCCGCTAAGAAGCCAACGTGGTTGATGAAGACATCAACATGATCTACGTGGTTTCCGAGACAAACATGGTTGACACGGGTCGTGAATGGTATGTGGACACCGGGGCCACACATCACATATGCGGCGATGCGAAGATGTTCTCTTCATATTCAAAAGTGACGTCCGGCGAGAAGCTATTCATGGGCAACTCCTCCACCTCTGGAGTGGAAGGAAAAGGGCAAGTAAAATTGAAGATGACCAGCGGACGAGAATTGTTGCTTACCAATGTCTTCCATGTCCCGGATATTAGGAAAAACCTAATCTCCGGTTCCCTTTTAATAAAGCATGGGTTCAAGTTGGTCTTCGAGTCCGATAAATTTGTACTAACTAAGAGTGGAGTTTTTATGGGAAAGGGTTACCTCAATGAGGGCTTGTTCAAGTGTAATGTAATGGTGGTAACCCCACCCAACAGTAGTAGTATTAATAATACAGTGAATATATCTTCTTCTTACTTGTTTGAGCACTTTAATATTTGGCATCTTAGATTAGGTCATGTTAACCATGAATCTATACGAAGATTAATGCAAATGGAATTAATTCCAAAAGCACGAATCAACACTAAGGAAAAATGTCAAATATGCGTTGAGGCTAAACAAATAAGAACCTCCTTTCAAATAATACAACGTGACACTCGACCACTAGAGCTAGTTCATAGCGACCTATGTGACTTTAAATCCATAGAATCATGTGGCGGGAAAAATTATTTCATCACCTTTATTGATGATAGTACACATTATTGTCATCTTTACTTGCTAAATAGTAAAGATGAAGCGTTCGAGGCATTTAAAATGTACAAGAACGAAGTCAAAAATCAACTTGAGAAAAAGATAAAAATTCTCAAATCTGATCGAGGAGGTGAGTACGTACATCCATTTAAAGACTTTTGTGCAGCACATGGAATAATCCATCAAGTTACTCCTCCTTATACCCCACAATCCAATGAGATTGCGGAAAGGAAAAATCGCACACTTAAAGAAATGATGAATTATTTACTAATTCAATCAAGCCTACCCGACGAAATAAGGGGGGAGGTAGTGCTCACAGCAAATTACTTGCTCAACAAGCTACTACACAAGAAATTGGAGCAAACTCCTTATGAATTATGGAACGGTCGAAAACCTTCCTACAAATTCATCAAAGTGTGGGGGTGCCTGGCCAAAGTGGCAGCACCATTACCTAAAAAGGTAAAAATCGGTTCAAAAACTGTGGATTGTATCTTCATGAGATATGCAGCTCGGAGTAGTGCCTATAGGTTCTTAGTGCACAAGTATGACAATCCAAATATTGAAGTAAATACAATACTAGAATCAAGAAATGTCACATTTTTTGAAAACATATTTCCATTAAAAAATAATCAAAATACTAATGGAAAACGCTCATTTCCTTGGAACACAAGCGAATATGAGAACGAGGCCCCCCACGGACATTGGTCCCATGGACATCATCCAAGAAGACCATCCAGCTACACCAGATGATGAACCTAGAAGGAGCAAATGGGCCAAAATAACTAAAACCTTCGGACCTGACTTTGTGACCACATTCATAGTGGACAATAACCTCGCACGTTCAAAGAAGCAATGTCTACTCCCAAAGGTCCTCAATGGAAAGAAGCCATTAATGGCGAAATATCTTCCATTATGTAAAACCGCACTTGGGAATTAGTTGACCTTCCCAAGGGGTGCAAACCATTGGGCTGTAAATGGATTTTCAAGCGAAAATTAAAACCCGATGGTTCTATTGATAAACATAAAGCAAGATTGGTCGTAAAAGGGTTCAATCAAAAAGAAGGTGTTGATTATTTTGACACTTATGCCCCTGTAACCTGAATTACGTCAATTTGACTACTAATTGCTTTTGCAGTTCTGCATAGTCTTGACATACATCAAATGGATGTTAAGACTGCTTTTCTAAATGGGGAACTCGAAGAAGAAATCTATATGAATTAACCCAAAGGATTCATAGCTCCGGGCAACGAAAAGAAAGTATGCCGATTGGTCAAATCGTTGTACGGATTAAAGCAAGCACCAAAACAATGGCATAAACGTTTTGATGACTTAGTACTTGCAAATGGGTTCAAGATCAACAAATGTGACAAATGTGTGTACGCCAAAAATACACAACATGGTTACATCATTATCTGCCTCTACGTAGATGACATGCTCATCATAGGCAGTAATGACAACATGATCAAGGACACCAAGAAAATGTTGGCCAACAGGTTCGACATGAAAGATCTTGGGATGGATGATGTCATTTTAGGTATTAAAATATCTAGAACATCCGAGGAAATCATATTATCACAATCTCATTACATCGAGAAATTACTGGAGAAATTCAACAATGGTGATAAGAGTATTGCCAAAACTCCGATTGACCCAAACTTTCATCTCAAAAAGAACCTACACGAAAGTGTATCTCAAAATGAACACTCTCGTGCAATTGGAAGTCTCATGTATCTCATGAATTGTACGCGACCAGATATCGCTTAAACAGTTAATCGATTGAGCAGATTTAATAGCAATCCCGGACATGATCACCGGAAGGCTATTGTAAGAGTCCTTAGGTATCTTCGATACACTAAAGACTATGGGTTGCACTATTCCCAGTATCCGGCAGTAATAGAAGGTTACAGTGACACAAACTGGATATCCGATACTAATGACTAAAAATCCATAAGTGGATTTGTATTTACACTTGGTGGTGGTCCTATCGCATGGAAATCTTCCAAACAGACTTGCATTGCAAGATCTACAATGGAATCAGAGTTTATCGCTTTAGAAAAAAACAGCGGAAGAAGCCGAATGGCTACGTGTAGACACCCCAATTTCGTACCCCTGGTATGTGACTGACATAAAATATCAAGAACTGTTAAAACTTAACAAATGTCAAGTTGCAGGAGTCAAAAATGCGAAAGGAAAAGCGGGATCGCTTGATGAAGCTGCGGGGGTAAAATGCAAAAATCAGAAACTTGGAAATCTTGATGGTGCCGCACCAAGCCCCCTTGGTGCCGCACCAAGGGGTGCATTGGCCGCACCATCATGTCCACTGTGCAATGTCTGAGAGAAGAAATTGTACAATTCTTAAAGCACAGAGTACAACTCACCGATGCAGGCTGAACAAACTGAATAATTCCCACCGCGTCCTCATCCTCTACTATAAATAGAGGGTCCCGGCCTCTCATTTCTCTGCGTAATTCATCCGCGATTTTTAGATCGCAGCGAAGCTCTGCTTCGTTTTCTTTCGATATCAATAGTACGAGAGGTGCGAGATAGGTGAGTGGAAACCCCTATAGTCTCCAAACCCCGTCCAAACTCTGCCAAATCAAAAACCCATAGGTTATAAGTGATACCTAGCCTAGTTGTTAGGTATCCACCTCACTTCCCCAGTCCAAAAATCCCAAAATAAGCCGTTACTCTGCCCGAGTAACGAGCTAAAAAAGTCAAAAAAACTAAGTCTAGGTTCCACCAAACCAAAAAGGCCAAAACCTACCCAAATAAAGCTGTTACTCTGCCCGAGTTGATAAGCCCAAACCTCAAAAAATCAATCAAATCAAGCAGTCATCCTGCCCAATTCAAAACAAAAAGACTCCCTCTCCCTGAAGGACAGAGCGAGCACACCGCCGCTCTAAAAGGTAATACCTTTAAGAGCGTATTTTATTTTATTTGTATTTTCTGTCTTTTATTTATTTTTCAAAAGTTGTTATTTAAATCCGGCGCAATGTAGCCAATATAAGCCGTTGTGCTGCCCGGATTAGATTAGGAAAAATTATGTAAAAGAGCCGTTATAATGGCCAAATATTCTTAAATATGTTTGTAATTATTGGAAGGAGACGACTGCGAGTCCGTAAATAATGTAGCCACGAATGTATCTGTTTAAATTTCCCTTGTCATAATAATACCTTATTTATTTGCTAAATAAATATAACAATGAGCATACTTCAGCCAAAAACGTTTTGAGACCGAAAGGGCGAGTTGGGTGCCTAGCACCTTCCCAACTCGTAACTTAGCCCCCGAACCCGCTTTCTAAAATCTCTGGTTTTCCTTTATTTTTGCCTTAAAATAAAGGTGGCGACTCTAAAACTTTCAGATCGGTGGGGCCTCACAACATTCCCTCTTTGCACTTTCTGTTTCTCCCTAAAAAAGGGAGATACGGGAATGGAGGGGTGATGTATTCCCATATCCTGGTATCCCCTAAACAAGGGATAACTTGATGCGGGAAACCCATAGCTCCCATAGTGATCTGAATGGGCCATAAGGCTATTTTTAATAAATCCATGCATAGTGGGGGCGTCGCAATATCCTTTCTTGCACTTCTCTATTTTCCCCTAAAGAAAACATGGGAGAATGGGAATGGAAGGGTAATGCATTCCCATATCCTGTTATCCCCGAAATAAGGGATAACTTGACATGGAAAACCATTAGTTCCCATTTTGGATACAAAATCCACTCGAGCAACGAGGCACATTCCAACGTGCTAATATAGGCACTCCTCTCGCACTTTGGATTTCGTCTTCCCCTAAACAAGGGAGGGTGCAACGAGAGCAGTGGTGTCCCGCATCCGCACGTACGTGCACCCCTAACCAAGGGCGCGCGGGGCGCGGGAGCACATCCCGGGAACCTCACACTACGAAACTTCCTAGAAACTATTCCAGCTTGGCCACAACCAGTACCAGCTATATGCATCCATTGCGATAGCCCAACCGCAATAGGAAGGGGCACAAAACAATATGTATAATGATAAATCACGACACATACGAAGGCGTCACAATATCGTTAGGCAACTTCTCTCAAATGGAGTGATCACCATCGATTATATTCGATCAAAAGACAACCTAGCGGATCCACTAACTAAAGGTCTGTCTAGAGAGCAAGTATGCAGCTCATCGAAGGGAATGTGCCTAAAGCCTACGAAATAAAGAATAATTTAGCGACAAACCCCACCTAGCTGATTGAAGATCCCATGGTCTAGGTTCAAAGGGACAACCCAACTAAATTAATCTCAAAGACAACACTACAGGACTTAACTCATACCCATTCCTATGGTGAAACACACTAGTGTTATCTGTCATGGTAAAGGATAAGCTTTGCTTTTAATGGTTCCTATGACTTGACTCATCAAGCGGAGTTCTGACAGAACAACTCCTTATAGGCAATCACCTATGTGAATGTAAGACTGGCCAATCTTATGAGAATTACGAGGCATAATTTCTCTAACAAACATTCACAGAACCAGGTATCGTTCAGGGCCTAAATGAACACAAACGAAGAATCACACCCTATTTGAGGTTAGCTGTGTGATTACTATTGTCTTGGTTGACATCAAACACTAATCAGTTCAAGACACTCAAGTCACTAATTAGTAAGTCATCCCGATAGTATATCAAAAGGAAAGGTTCAAAGCCAAAAGCCACCTATTCCAGTGCAGTTACTCTTAGTTGTATCTCTGTAAAATATCAATATGTCATCAACTTACATGATATCTCATTCAATGTGGGGGATTATTGGAAACTTGTTTTTCAACTAACTTGAATAAGCTAGTCATGTAAAGGAAAGAAGTGGGAATCCCACATTGGGAATAAGATGAAAATAACTATACTTTATAAAGTAGAGGTTTGAGGCTTTACTTTCAGCCCTTGGGCCATTACACCTTTGTGTAGGAGGGAAGACCTAGCTAAGTGCAGGTCCAAACACACGCGCGCGCGGCGCCGCAGCCCGCTCGGTCGGTCGGCTGGCAAGCCTGACTGAACCTTATCGAACCTTTTTTGCTTTAAAGACGGAACAGTTACAACACACAACTATTCAAAGCCTCAGACAAGACAGTTACCAAAACGGTTCTGTCTGAAACAGTGTGTCCATTTCAGACACACGTAACCGCTATGGTTATAACTGCTCCCAACTTCCAACCCCAACTGCTAGATAAATACTACACGAAAACATAATTTTCTTTCACTGAAAACTCTCTCTTTTCTACACACCACCTTTCTGCCCTTACAGAGATACAACAGCCGTGTTCGATTCGCCGGTGACTGAAGCTTGGAGGATTGGCCTCTTCATTCACGTAAGTATTCTAAACCCTGGGAGACTCACTGGTAGCATCCGTCCATTCCGCATACGGTGCCAGCTTTTGTCTTAAGGGAAGAGCTTCATTGTCTCGAGGATCTTAAAACTACACTGTACACATAGACTGCCAGAACATGAAACACATCAGGGCCATTACTGCTAACACCTTACTCTGTAAAAATAATAAAGAGGTTAAAACTTTGAAGTTAGGGATGTAAGAGGTTTAGTTTGGTTTGGTTTAAGCAAAAAATACGAACCAAACCACCCCCATTGGTTACAATTTTTTTCAAACCGAACCGTATTGAGTAAGGTTTGGAACCAAACCAAACCACTCCATTTGGTTTTGGTTCAGTTTTACAGTTTATATAAATTCTTCTTAATCAACTTAACCAACATTAACAATAATAATAATAATAATAATAAAAAGGAGACAAATAAGATTTCAATTTGAAATTAACATCAATCAAATATTAGAAAGTAACATGTTAAAAGTAAATTATCGTAAATAAAATAATGATATGTATTGTTTCCTTCACACAATGAATCTTTTCTTACAAATTCGAAAATAAACACAAACAATTGAAGGAAAAGAATCTTCCAACAATTTAGATATGTGTATATATATATATATGAATGACAAAATATGGTGAGGTAAAAAGGTATTTCAAGGTTGAGAAGCACCAATGGCAAGTTATTGGGATTAAATTGAAATTCACGACCGACTCACCAACCACAATATCGTATTCGTGGCCATGGAAAGAGATCAAGAAACCTTAAAACTAATGGGAAATTCATTGTAGTCTGTGGACAGTAGTGAGGCAATGAATCCCTCCATTCCATTCCAATAGTCTACATTTAATAAGTCTACTAATTTAAGCCCTGGTGAGTAAAATTCCTCTTATCCCCAATTCCCTCCAAGCTTAATTTCATCTCTACTTCTACAAATTCCTCCCATTTAAGCCCTCTTTCAAGAACAACATAATCTTTTTTTCTACCAGGCGTATAGAAGAGAACACAACATGGGCTTTTCAAGCTTTCAAGATCAGTTCATACAACAATCTTTCTAAATTTAACAACATCCTCCATCAGATGGTCAACAAAAATCCAACGCTCGTCATGCCAAACTCTCAAAGACTTTGTATACTAGCTAGGAGCAACAAGTGCTATTCAATGTGTGTGCTATGTAGTCTTTACTAGGAGAAAGACCTGGAGTTGAAACACGTTTCCTTGGGATCAGATGAGAAGATTGAAGTCAATATCTGACCAGGGAATTGTTAACCTGAAGAAGGATAAAACTGAGTCTGCTCTCGCTTTCCTCTAGATTTTTATAACTCTACACAAATTAAATAAAGATTTTATGTTTTCTTCCTTACCTCATGATTTGCTCGGCCCAAAGCCTGTCATGAGCACGGCACAAGTGACCATCACGTGTTAGTCGTGGGGTCAGTCAGCGCAGGACCTACCAGGTCTAGCGGGCAGAGCTAGCAAGTTATCGAGAGATGAACAATGCAACTCACGTCTAAACCTGGCAGAGCATAGGCCTTGCCTGCCCGACCAGGGGTTATGCCCGGGGACCACACTTGCATCAGGCAGAGAATAAGACATATCCCGCCCAAACTTGGCTGAGCATAGGCCTTGCCTGCCCGACCAAGGGCCATGACCGGGATCTATATTTGTCTTCAACATACCTGTATCATATAGCCGGGTAGAGTCTTGCTTGTCCGGGCAAGCATCGAGCATGGAACCTCAATACTTGCTATCCAAGACATGTCAAGGGGTTCTTTATCCAAGCAGGATACTTGCCATATCTGCTCCTACATCCACGCGACCAGCCGCCTGTCACGCCTACAATTTAGGGATTTCCTCCTAAATTGGCTTGGTAACTATGGAAACCGAATCCCACAAGGATTCTACGTCATAAAGGGCCTATAAATACCCCTTCATAAACCACAAACAAGATACACACTCTTTCTTGAGCCTCGAACGTCTGTCAATTTCTCTCTTGACTATACACGATACTTATTCTCACGCCGGAGTGGTTTCGCGAGGCCAAGCCTTGCACTTCCACTAAGGTTAATTCGTGATCTTAAGCAGGTTCAAGGAAGCAGATCAAGCCCAGATATCCTACACATCAATTGGACGACCTAAGACTGATATTTTTGCCACAACAGTTTGGTTCCATTACTGGGAAACGAAGCTTCTAAGCTTTCTCATCATTTTTTTGGGGTAGCTTTCCGACAAGCGTTGTTGTTTCAATGGCTGGTAAAGGTAACAAGCATCACGCCGCCGCTAGTAACCACCAAGCAGGAAGCCATTTGGGTGGAAACAACCTACTGCTCGGTGATCTACCACCAAAGGCACCCCATCTGGGATTGCAGATGAGGAATCAGAGGATGAGTTCTTGGTATGCAGCTCATGGCGAGGACGTTCCTTATGTTGAGGAACAACTGTCCCAACACGCCAGTCAAAATTAAGCGAGTCAGTGAGATGCTCGCGAAGTAATCAACGAGCAGCAGGATCATGCTCGCGACGTCAGGATTCAGCTGAACTGTCAGCGTGAAAATGGTCAGGATAGCCAGACGGCCTTGCTCGGGCTAACCCTTGAGCAACAGGCTGCTGCCCTACAAGTGCAAGCAGACTATTATAACAAAATGTACGCGTTCAATCAACATCTACTCGCCTTGGGCCCTACCCTGGTGCTAGTTGCTAAGTTCGCACTGCCCGCTCCCAACAATCCCGCATCTATTGGTGATGGCCAGGCCTCCCAACAGTTGCCCGCCCCGAGTAGAAGAATTCCTTCTATCGTTTATGTACCCTTGGATCGGAAGAACCATGAGAAAAGGGTAGATGATCAGGCGAGAGCAGGTATAGCAGCCAGAATCCGTTCCGGCATCACCATGATCGCGGACAAGAGCATCATGCCCACATAGAGAGGGATAATCTTCGTAGAGCTCGTGAGTATGCCGAGGCAGAGGAGCATCGACCAAGACACAGAGCTCGAGCCGAGCAGCAGGTGGAAATTTATTATGATCCAACTTATTATCCCACCTCGGTCAGATATTCCGTTGAGGCATCTCGCTCGGCAAGGGCGATGCGGCCAACGAGATCTACAAGAAGGCAGAGTCAGCGGTCAGTGGATATTCGCTCAAAGGGCGCATCGCACACTACCTCTTCTAGATTCACAATCAAGGCCGAAAAGTGGTTGGCTGACGAAATGAAAGCCATAAAGAAAGAAATGGCCAAGAAAATGGCCGAGTTAACCATGGCCAAGCCTGGTTTCAGAGCCACAAAACCGCTAGAAGGAATCCCCTTCACTCCTGAGATCGAAAACGCACCACCCGCGCTAGGAATTACTTTCCCGTAGTTTGAAAAACACTTTGGGAAAACGCGGGAAAACGATTGGCTCAGGTAATTTGAGGCATAGATCCGAATGGTCACAGACATCGAGGTGCTTACGATGAGAGCTTTTGAGGGCACTCTCCAAAGGAAGGCACAAGCATGACTGGGGAGAGTTCCTCGCGGATCGATTGGTAGCTGGAAAGACACCAGGAAAAGCTTCTTGGAAGAGTTCGGCGCTGCAAGACCTACGCCCAAGAACATGTTCGACCTGGGCAAAATCAAACAGGGTGACCACGAGTCCTACAACAGCTACCTCAAGCAATTCGAGGAGATGCTCGAGCAAGTGATAGCGACCAGCGAACTAGAGATCACTTTCTACTATCTAAACAACATGAGGTCGGGGCCATTGAAAACAATACTGAAAATGAACCCCAGCGCCTCAAAAACAGAATTGCTGGCCAATTCACACTTATTCTGCTCGACAAAAAAAATACTAAGGATGACAACCCCAAAAGAAAGGACAAGACTCAGGACAGCTCGGCTACGCCAACAACCCGGAGGGCAACAACCGCTCGCGCAGAGATCAGAATCGAACTTCCACTCCCGGGCAAAGATTCAGAGAGCCACAGTTTACTCCCCTAAACACGATTCGGGAAGACATCATGTTCCAGGTCAGAGATGTCTTGCCTATCCCATACTCGCTTGACCTTAAGTCCGCTTACACGAGGGACAACTCCAAGTACTGTGATTACCATCACGATCATGGTCATGATACATAGAGCTATAATGTATTGAAACGAGAGATTCAGAAGCTGATCAACGCGGGCAAACTGAATCGCTTCAAGAAAAACAGAGGACCAGGCAACAACGTTGAAGACAATCAACGCGTACAGCCCAATAGAAGAAGAGGCGACCAAGCCCTTCAGATTCAAGGGGTTGTGAACTAGCGAGAAGAAATAAGCAGAAGCTTATTATCCCAACTCCTGAGCAAGAAATCAAAATCTCCAAGAAAGGTGAAGTCAACCCACCTACACTAACGATCCATACGCGTAAGGTCGGGCATCCCCTCCGCGTAGGTCATCTAAATGAATGAACGGGCAAGACCCTCAGCCTTGTTGAGGGTCATTATCATTTTGCTTATCATGTATAATATATTTTATTGGTTATTTCATTAAGTTGTTAATATATTTTTGTTTATCATGTATAAACTGCTTTCAGATTGCTTGACAAAATTTACTCGCAAGCCGAGCAGGTAGGGCCATGCCCGGTCAACCTTCCACTATACTCAAGTATCAGTGAACATATCTTGTCCTTTCAGCGAGCAAGATACGGCCTTGCTTGATTCACGTACTGGGAAGCCCGCAAGTTGGTAGGGGCCATGCCCACAAGATAGCAACTAACTACCTCAGATTCCTATAGTGACCGAGCAACACTGTTAGTCTTATATCCCTATACCCAGTTGATATACTAGCAACAGTTTCGATGTACAAATGTCGGATAGGGCCAAGCCTAGTTAGCTGGTCGTCGCTCAGAGTTGGGTCATGCCCGTTAGGCAGTCTTCAGGATGCTCGCCCCAGGGCGATAAGGGCCATGCCCGCTCAAAGCCTTGGCCAGAACCAAGCACTCAGTCCGAGTAGGAACGCTTTCTCGGACATTCAAACTTAAAGTAATATGTCAGCTAAATTAGTCTTGTTATTTTTAAGTCATTCTTGCACACGTTTGCATGCTCGAATAGTTCTGTTTGTATTAAGCTAGTTATGCTCACTGAAACAGCATATACATGCATGCTAGTACTAATCAAGTGCAGGAAAAATGCAAGTAAAGAAACAATTGTCGAGCATCATTCCGAGCAGCCTCTCCAGACAGAAAACAGGAAATCTAAACTATGTTCGGGGGAGCCAGGGTCGAAGCAGCAGCAACTTTGGCATCAGGAGTGACCTCCAGTTCCACTTGCAGTTAGGCAACAACCTCGTCTACCCAGGCCAGCCTCTCCGCCCGCTTCGCCTCGATCAGGCTACATATATTAACGGCCAGCGGGGTAGGAGGAATCCATGGCTCCAGTCCGTCTTCAGCATCATCCCGAGCAAGGGCCTTAAGCTCGCCCTGAGTATAAGGCACCAAGTGATGAAAACTCCGAGCTTCCAGGCAGTAGGGGTCGAGCAGGGCCCAGTCCGCCATTGTTGGCATCTCAACTACACCAGTACCAGCGAGCATGTGCAAGATATGGTTAGTGACACGACATAGTATGGGAAGATCTCTTTACACACAGGGGATGCATAGGTTGGAGAGGCAACATAGTCTTCCATGACCTTCTCTTTCGCCGTTATCAACTGCTCGAAAAACGAGGCCATGGTCACTGTATCCTTAGTCGCTTGGGCCTTCAACGCATCCAGCTCTGCCTGAAGCTGTGTCTGCTGCAAGACCAAGGCATCCTCGGTAGCCTGGGACTTCTTCTGCTGAGCCACCAGGGCAGTCTTTTTCGTGGCCAATGACAGTTTATCCGCTTCAAGTTTCTTGACCGAAGCCTCGCTCTCCTTCAGCGATTCATCCAGAGTGGCGATCTGCTCGCCCTTGCGCTTTACCAAGCTCAGCAGCTCGTCCCTCACAGACTCAACCTTCTTACGGGCATCCCTCTCTTCAGTATATCGGTTATAAAGGTTGGTGCTGATAGAAGCGATTTGTAGAACAAAGCATAAGAGCGATCAGAATAGATTAGCGGGCTCATGTTATCAAACAGAATAGATTAAGCCCGACATGTCCGAGCAAGACGTGACTGGCAGTGTCCCGATCATGCATCACGTCCTCTTGCAAGAGCCTCCTCACAATGCCCTTGCCCACTAACCCTGCAGGGCTCCCGTGATCGACCAAGTCGATTGACCCAAGTTAGGGCCCTCAGAGAGCCCGCTCACAACTGCCCGGGTGGCACTGACTGTGGTCGGTATTTCAAAGCCGGGGAGCAGCCATGACTTCGAAGAGTCTTTGGCGGGAGAAGATGTGGCAGAGACGTGCTCAGAACCCGTGCCACGGGGACGAGTAGATCGGTCAGTGGAGGGAGGAGAGTTCCATTTTCTTTTGCCCGCTGCCTTGGCAGCCTTTTCAGAAGCAGCATCGGCCACACCTGTAGCTGGCTGAGCGGGAGGAGGAAGCTCAGCAGCCTTCTTCACCGCCGAAGGTTTTTTGGCCAAAAGGCCGAAGAGAACAATATGGACAACCTGAGGTGGCTTGCTCGCCAGAGCGGCTACCCTATTACTCTCCTCGGCCTTGAGCTTCTGTTGCCTAAGGATCATCATGACTGTACAAAAAAAAGGAAAGAGTTAATACAACAATTACAGAAGCAAGAAGAAAAATAGCAAGTAAAGTGAAATATCGACCAGGGGCAGCTAAGTAGACAGGAGTACAGTCATGCCCGAGTTTTTGACATTCGAGACAGTCAGCACAGAAGTTCTTCCCGTGATAGCCACCCCAGTAGACGTGTGCTTCCTTGGGCTTAAAAGTGCAAAAAGACTCGACCCCGAGCACCGCAATTCGAAGCACTCCGGCGAGGCGCAAGTTCTTAGGGTTACAGACCAATTCCTTCCAGTCGAATAGGCTCTCCTCACTAACGAGCTCTAGCTCAACTGGTACTGCTCACTTCTCTTAACGGAGAGGTTGGGTGTTCGAGTCTCACTAGAGACACCCTGGACTTTACAACTCTCAGTAGAGAGGTCGGGTGTTCAAGCCTCTTCAGAGGCATCGTTGTTGTTAAAGCCTTATCTAAAGGCCTCATTTAGCTACTCACTTATCTTAACGGAGAGGTTGAGTATTCAAGCCCTACCAGAGGCACCCTGGGACTTAAATACTCTCAACCGAGAGGTCGGGTGTTCAAAACCTCACCAGAGGCACCATTTGTTCGAGCCACACCAAAGGCATCATATATATATAATTGTAGCCTTTCAAGGCATTAAAAATAATAATTTTAAAAAATAAGGGTTGGGGTATGGTCTATGTCCCCTCCAACCTTTAAAAAATAAATAAATTAAAAAGAATAGGCTCTCCTAGCTAACTCGCTTATCCTCCTCCATCACAACGCCCAGAGCAGCCCGAATAGTAGCTAAGCGACTAGTATCACCCGTAGTAAAGCTACCATGAGGAAATTTGGGGACATTTATGCCAGCCTCGCTCATGGGTATTATCAGACAGCCTACCCATGACTCGATTAAAACAACTCTCTTGTCCTAGGCCTAAAGCTTGCCCAAGACATCGTCCAAGATACGTAAAAAAATGGAATTTGACTGGAGTCAAACCTGGACAAAGATGTTGGAACTAAGAATGAACATCCTCCTAAACAACTTCAAGGTTGGCTCAATACGCAACAAGCAGCATGCCACGGTATATGCCATCAGTGCCCAGACAGTATTCAGCATGAGATTATCGGGCATCGAGCAAAACTCCTTAAGAAACCGAATGAAGAAGGGATCTAAAGGCAGACACAATCCTTTTTTTTTCTTCAGGAAACAGGGGCGGCACCCTGCAGAATTTTATTAAAAAATAAAAGGAGTACAAACTTGAGGGGGACAACCAGCCTTGCCCTTATAAATGGGAGGACGGAGGAGCCTAACCTCGAAAGGGAAATACAAAGCTAAACAGCTAAGAAAATCGAATTTAAGAAGTATTACAAGCATCAAGAAAAATAAGACCTTGGATGGGCCGAGGAATGTCATCTATGGAGTGGAAGGTAATACTTTCTTGAGAATCACAGGCTAAATTTGCAAGAGAATCTGCAACTTTGTTGACATCGCGGAAGCAATGAGAAAATTGATAATGGCCCTCTGATTGAATGCGAAGAATATCACGAAGAAGGTAGGAATGCTTCCAAAGGAAACTGTGACCCTTGGAGATGCTATCAAAAATAATCTTGGAGTCAATCTCGATATCAGCATTAAGGAAGCCATGGGCATGAATCCAAGACATGCCATAGTGAAGAGCTCTAATCTCAGCTACTGTGTTTGAGCAGTTGCCAAAAAAGCAAGAGAAAGCAAAAAGGATATCTCTCGAAGAATCACGAAGAACGCCACCGCCACCACTCAGACCAGGATTACCCCTACTAGCACCATCAGAATTGAGCTTAACTCTACCCGAGGGAGGATTTTTCCAAGCCAACGAAGAGACAGAAACCTTCGTGCGCCGACCAAAGGAAATTCTGGCAGAATTCAAAGGATCCGAAATATAATAATTTGCAGCCTGTAAGATATCTTTGAGATCCATTAGAACAATGCGAGATATGGTTAAAGAAGGCAGGCGCATCTGCTCATGGACAACCTTGTTACGGAACTTCCAAAGATGCCAGAAAATAAGAGATGGAAGCAAGGAAAAAATAGGAGATTTATTATGAAACCACCAACTGAAACAACGTTGACGAATGGAGCAATGTTGAAACGGGACATCAAATAAGACATGAAAGTGACGCCAAACAGACCAAGCAGTATTGCTAGACAGGAAAACATGCTCAAAAGATTCTATGTTGCCCGATAAACAACAGTGACATTTAGAAGCCAAAGAATAACCTTTACTCCATATGCCTTCATCGAGAGGGAGCTTCTTGAGGAGGAGGCGCCACATAAATATACTTATGTGATTTGGCAGAAATTTATGCCAGATGAACTTAGCCGAAAGTTGGCTTGAGAAAGAGGGAGAAATAATGTCCAAGGCAGAAGATAGAGAGAACACTCCAGAATTATTTGGGGACCAACATGGCCTGTCATTCTCATCAACCAAGGCAATGTGCTGTTCCAGAATAGAGTTCAAAATAGAGGCTGGAAGAGGAGAAGATCCAGAGGAGAAACTGTGGACAAGGTCACGAACTAAGGAAATGGAGCAATCAACTGGGCGCTCTAAGCAGGCTGGAAGCCAAGAATCATACCAGGGAGAGATGGAACCACGACCAAGTGACCAACAATCCAGAAAATGTATGGCTCCGCGATTTCCCGAGCTTTCAACATACGCTGCCAAGCATGGGATCCCTTAAGGGTCGAAATACAAGGGTGCTGCCGGGAGCAATATCTGGATTTAAGAAAATTCGTCCACAAGTTAGAGGCAGAACGAAAACGCCACCAAAGCTTTAAACCATAAGCTTTAACCAAATGATAGATGGAGTGCAATCCGATTCCCCCCTCAGAAATAGGACTACAACATTTTTCCCACGAAACCCAGTGAGCTTTATTTCTGCCTTCGATATGTCCCCAAAAGAAATTAGAGAACAACTTCTCAATCAGAGAGATCACCGAGATAGGAGGGTCCAAAGAAGCTAGAAGATAACTGGAAATGGAGTGGAGGACACTTCTGATTAGAATAATTCTACCAGCTGAGTTGAGAAATTTACCCATCCATGTCTCAATTCGATTTTGCAATTTGATAATAAGAGGGTCAAAGAACTGTTTCTTCTTACGACCAAAATAGATCGGGCACCCAAGATAAGAAAACGGAAGAGAGCCATGATTGAAACCCAACAAGGTCTAAATAGAGGAAATTCGGCTTGCAGCTATGGAAGGAGCAACAAAAAAAGAGCTCTTGGAAATATTAATCTGCTGGCCTGAAACAGCTTCATAAGTCTGGAAAAAAGACTTGTGACGGAGAAGAGAGTCTTTACTTCCATTACAAAAAATAATGACGTCGTCGGCGAAAGCAAGATGCGATATAATGGGACATCCACTAACCGTAGAGAAAATGGAGGAAGAAGCTTGTTGCTGAAGATGGTTAAGACCCCGACTAAAGTATTCAGCCATAATAATGAACAAACTCGAGAGAGAGGGTCCCCTTGCCTTAGACCTCGAGATGAGGAAAAATAGCCGACAGAAGCTCCGTTAAATAAAACAGAGAACCAATTCTCAGAAATGAGTCTCCAAATCAGATCAATAAAGATTTCATGAAAGCCAAATTTCCGGAGGATATTAATAAGAAAGACCCAGGAGACACGGTCTAAAGCCTTTGCCATGTCTAGCTTGATAACCACATTTGAACCAGGAGCTTTTTTGCCCAAGTGACACATCATTTCTTGCGCCAGAAGAATATTGTCCTGAATCAAGCGACCTTTAAAAAAAGCACTTTGGTTCTCTGATATGATATTAGGAAGAATAGCCGCAAGCCTAGAAGAAAGAATTTTAGAGATCACCTTCTGGCAAAAATTGCAAAGACTAATAGGGCGAATGTCTTTAAAAGATTTAGTCCTATCAATCTTCGGAATGGGAACAATCAGGGTACTAGACCAAGCCCGGGGGAAAGAGAATCCAAAAAAATATTCTAGAATAGCGTGGCAAAAATCATCTCCAATAATAGGCCAACAGGCTAAATAAAATTTCCCATTAAAGCCATCAGGCCCAGCTGCACTGTCACCATTAAGATTATCCATAACATTTTTGATCTCAGAGACTGAGGGGGGAGCGATAAGGAGCATTCATATCTTCCGAGACAATGGGAGGGATCATATCCAAAAGAGAAGAAGCAATACCCTAATCACGAAGTTGGGCAGAAAAATGATGAACAAGACCTTGTTGGATGGCTGAATCTGAATCCAGAAGAAGTCCATTGTCATCCATAATGGAATGGATTGAAAGTCGAAGACGAGCTTGCTTAACCGAAGCATGAAATAATTTAGAATTTCCCTGACCCTCTTTCAGCCAACAAATCCTTGATTTTTGCTGCCAATATTCCTCTTCTCGCTTAAGATAAAGCTGAAGTTTAGCCTTGGCTGCCATTATATTTTCCAAGTTAGAAGGGGAATTGTTAAGCTCATAATAAAGCTCCATTTCAAGAGCTTCTTCTTCAGCCTGTCGGAGATTATCAAAAATATTTGCCGAAAACAGTTTTATTCCAAACTTTCAGAGCATTCTTCACATTAAAAAGCTTGCAGGAAAATAGAGCCATAAGTCTACCAGTCACCGGAATATGCCAAGCTTTAGAGACAACATCTTTAAAACCCGAATGACCAATCCAAGCATTGATAAACCGAAAAGATGAAGAGCCACGAGAGACTTGACGAGAAACAGTAGTGAGCAACGGCGAGTGGTCTGAACAGGTTCTATTTAGGTGTTGAATAGTAGTTGCATGGAAATTATTGAGCCACAAGGAATTGCAAAGAACTCTATCTATGCGCTCATAAATAATAGCAGTACCTTCTCTCTTATTCAACCAAGTGTAATTGCTCCCAGAGTATCCCAAATCAGTGAGCCCCGCAGCAGATAAACAAGAATGGAAGTCCATAGCACCAATTCGATTCCAGCCCGAGCCACCTGATTTTTCGGACGGGTGCAAAATAATATTAAAGTCACCACCGATTATCCAAGGGAGATTCTGAAAGGTAGAGCTAATCTAAATAATTTCATCCCATAAATCTTGGCGATCCCGATCATCACATTTAGCATAAACACAAGTCAATAGAGCAGGAGAAGGCCACGAAAAATGTTGGATCTGAAAGGTAACTTGTTGAGCAGAATCAAGTAATAAAGAAACAGAAAAACTGGATTTCACAAAGACCCAAATTTAGCTAGAAGGATTGGAAGCTGAAAACCTGAATTTAAGACAACGAGAGATGATATCAATCTTCTCCTTAGCAAGCTTAGGTTCAAAAACAGCCACAATAGAAACTCCATGAAGACGAGTGAGATGTTTGAGGTGACGAACTGAAGATTCGTTACCAATACCCCTTATATTCCAAAAGATAGCTTTAATATCCATAAAACAAATTAAAAGGATGCTGAAGCGGGGGGCTTAGAAGCCTTTGACCTGGTGAGTCTGCCCGACTTAGGAATGGTAGGCTTAGCTTGCTGAGAAGTGGTTTGAGATGTAGACTGAAGGTTGAGAGCCTGAATGGTTGAAGAATCTTCTTCATTCTCTGAATCAATTGTTTCAAGAATTGCAAAACGGTTGGGGGAAATAGTAGTAGCCGGCTATTGAGGGGGAGCTGGAGGACGATCTTGAGGAGGATCAGGAATATTCGAGGCATGAACCCGATGGGAATCAGGTTGTGTTTCACGAGGAGAATCTTGAGGACCTGTTTGCATGGGGGAGGAAGGCTTACCATTTGTCAAATGAGGTTCAATACCATTTGTATCTTGACGAGAAGAAGAGGAAGGGTCAGTAGGAGGGGTAGTCTCGTTAAGATCTGTTTCATTACCAGCGCCGGTAGCAAAAGTGGGGTGGGAAGTGTCAGCATCATGCGTAGGGGGAATAGGGTTAGGGTTTGCATGGGGATTTTTCGAAGGGTCGGTGGTTTTTTTTGGAGTCCATCGTTGAGGGATCGACTTAGGCATAGGATCTGAAGGAGGGGCGGGATTGGGCAGATTCGATCCCTTGAACTTACAGTTAAGCTCATGGTGGCCTTGATGGAGACAATTGTTGCAATAAGCTGGTTTATTCTCAGCCTCTAAAGGTTGCCAGAAGCTGGGGAAAGCAGTACCACAATCAATCCATACTCTATTGGGACAAGGCTTCAAAAGGTCAATTTCTACGCAAATACGAGCAACACTCGGGCGAGTGAGATTTAGAGTGGGCTGATCCAACATTAAAGGCCGTCCAAATAAAGAAGCTACGAAGAAGAAAGCAGATTTATTAAATAGGTGAATAGGGAGGACCGGAAGGGAAAACTAGACAGGAACTATAGAGCTTTCTATATCAGGTCTGAAGGCGGGCGTCCATTTGAAGACACGCATCGGATGCTTACCCAAGAACCATTGATCTTTTATCCACAAACACTAAAAATCTTCGTCATGACTAGCCTGAATAAGAATGTGTTTGGGATCCAGAAGACCTATGGAGACAGAAGCTTTGAGACCTATAGTGTTAAAATACTTGCGGGTATCCTCCATAGAGGGTTGGCCGTGTGAAAATTTTCCAATAAGGGCAAGCCGAAAAGGTTGAGCAAGGGAGGAAATAATCTCTGGAGAAAGCTTAAGCGAAGGTTCTCCCTTAAAAGTTGTTGGGGGAATAACCGAGAATGGAGGGATTAGAGAAGGAGAAGATGAAGAACATAACGCTGAAGCAAAAGATTTGGCCGTGGGATCTGGCGGCGCAGGAGGAGGCTCTCCCATTGCGGCAAGAAAAGCTAAACCCTACAAAGGGCGCAGATGAGAGAAAAAATTCGCACCTTCACTGTGTGTCAAATCATTCACGATAATAAAATGTTTGGTTACAAGGAAGAATAGGCAGACACAATCCTACCCGGAAGAAATCGGCAAAAAATAATAGCTTCCCATTCTGCTCGCGGTGATATGCCCCGTCAATGAATTATGCCTTCTCTACCTAATAATCTTGGGGGTCCATACCCAAAGAGGTAAACTAAGCAGTAAGTTTGTTTGGGGTATCCAAAGAGGCCCAATGTACGACATACTGGGACTCGTCGGTATCTACCATCCAATCGGGTACGGAAGCTGAGGTGGTAGCCTCCTCTCTAGTTTGAGCAAGTTTTCTCATCCTTCGCGCCAGCGTGACATCAGAGCTCGCCTCCCCGGAGTTGGTAGCCTCATCGACAGCACCTCTTAATCAAGACTTGGTAACTTTTCTCCACCAATGCCCGCTTCAACTACGGGCTCAACTCTCTCTTACCCGATATCGACCACACGGCCTTGCTCCACTTCCCTATCAGATGGGCCACGCCCACTGGAGGAATTAGTAAGTGCGATCAAGGTCATACGAATCCGGACAGCGACAACCCCCCGAGTACATATTCGTCTCCTTCCTTGACTTCGACATCTAGTGAAGGAGTCTTCTCACTGCTTAAGGAATCGTTTTACCCGCCGTAACTATAGGTCTCTCTCTCGTTGTCCGAATCGCGAGGCATCTACAAAAGAGATCATGGAAGAAAATTCAAAATTCTGCCTGGGTAACCGGGGAGGCAAAAGGGGAAAAAAATCCTAAGTCTAGGTGCACCAAGAGGGCATGCCCGCTTAGCATACAAGACACTTTGGGGGATTTTTCCTCGATCTCTACCTATGGTCTGATTCTACCTTATGAATTCTACCCAGAAAGGGCTTGAAGACGAATGAGAAATCCAGAAACTCACCAAATGAAGAACAAACCAGAAAAAGGCATAGAAACTTACTGTCAAGTTTTGGTTGATGTCTTCTTTCTGTGAAAACTTGTTCTGGGCAAAAGCAAAAGATGACTCCGGAGCCTGGAAGTAAAACAATGGTCAGGATCAAGGGGGCAAGTTCATCGGAACCTGGAGATCTTCGGCTGCAACAAGAAGGAAGACATGTGCAACTTTTTCTCTCTCTAAGAACTTTCGAAATCGGTAAAAGAGGAAGAAGGAGGAAGGGTGCTGCTTTTATGGTCACGACTTGAAGAGTTTTGGGGGGGAAAAAAGGAGGTCGAAACGACACTTGAAAGGACAACACACGCCATCAATTCGCACGCGCATCTAATGCGCCGCATCGAGAGGCACGCCACCATCAACTCATCCCCTTCGTTGACGACTCACGCGCCTACTCCCGGACTCGCCTTACTACTCTCCCAGCGGCAAGCTTCCTTAGTACGCTCCAGCTGTCCACCCGCCAAGGTTCCAGAACATTCTACAAGCATGCCTTCTAGACCAGCCATAATTCTCTCAGAAACTTACAAGTGTTAAAGCCCAATACAAAAACTACAGTAACGAGTATAAGCGCTCCCCGCTCCGAGCATGAATACTCGCCAGACAACGAGCTAGGGGCTACTGATGTGTTCGACCCAAAGCTGGTCACGAGCACGGCTTGAGCGACCATCACGTGCGAGTCACGGGGTCAGTCAGCGTTGGTCCTACCAGGCCTAGCGGGCAAAGCTAGCAAGGTATCAAGCGATGAACAATGTAATTCCTGTTTAAACCTGATACTAGTGTTTTCATCGACTACTTCTTGTTGTATCTCGATACTAGTGTTTTCTTTTATCTGGAAGGTTTGTTGTAGCCAAATATGTTGTGAATATGTAGATATAGAAGTCTACTACATCCAAAATCACCCCAAATCAACTCAGTTACTAAAAGAGCACTCAATTTAATGCATAAATGAAGCACTAATCAAATTCCAAATGGTAAAAGAATAACAACATGACCAATATATATAGTAAGTTACTTTGATTTCTGATATAGCTTCAACAGTTCTGGAGCTTCCTCCTCGTATTTATTCATTCTGTTCAAAAATTCATTCTTAGTGAGTGAAAGCAAATTAACTAAGTTGTAGTTCTTCTTCATCAAAACTTTCTCCAACAAGACTTGATAAACCAAACACCGAGGATAAAGATTTTTCTCCAAGCTGTAGCTGATGAGTACTGAAACATTTGTAATAACAGAAGGCTTCAAGCCCAAACTGTTAACAAGAAAATCCATAACCCTCGTAATTTTATCCTCAGACTTGATCATACACTCTGGATTCTTTCTAAAAGCTTCAAGAATCTCATCTTTGGACAAACCCCATTTCTCGTAGACTTGTACCTTTTTTTCCCAAGTCGATTTACTCATTTGCTTAAGTGCTTGAATTGCATATATAAAGTGATTTTTCAAAGGTAGATCCCATCTCCACGACTTCCTCCACAATCCTTGTAAAATCATCAGGGTTAGTGATGAAGGATCCAGGATGGTACGACAAGAAATATTTTATATTAGATTCGGGCACACCTGTGATACGGTTACAACCACATCAAAGGGGAGTTATTGTTAGTGGCCCATGATTCACGTTAGTTTATGTTAGTTTCCCTTACCATGTAATGGAGATCAGCCTTAGTATTCCTAGTTTGTAGGTCTTGTTCTTGTTTAAATAGTTTACTTTCTTATGAATAGAAGATACATGATGAAAATTGCTAAAGTCTCTCCCTACTTCTCCAGTCCCAATGTCTTCTTAATTCTTCTTCCTTAAGTTCTAAATATTACTCTTATCAATGGTATCAGAGTCGGTTCCAATCATGGACATTTGGAAAAAATCCAATGCTGAGTTTCGTAACGAGGTTTACGTAGCCTTGGCCCGACACGAATCAACTTCATTCGAATCAATTCAACTTTGCAAACAATGCTTACTGAATTGCAAGCATTGCGAGCTTCCCGTACTCAAGCCCCCAACACCATCGATCGACATCAACCCCTATTTCCGAGGGGACACCACTACCCACACCACCACTACAACTATCCGCAACCAATCTAGTGAACTCAATGCTGCTCCCAAAGGACAAGCCCCAGGTATTACTATTACGATCACCACCGTGGAGTACAAAACTATAAGCCAACCCTATGGCCATGTTGACTGCGTCAAATACGCTAACTACGTCAAGAACATGATTACCACCACCCAAATGGCCAGTGCTACTCTCTCCGTCTTCCACACCAACGGACCTGTTCCCGCAGATGACTATGGTCTTTATCCTTACGGACAAGGATGATACAAGGGCGGAGGAATGATACGGTTACAACCACATCAAAGGGGAGTTAGTGTTAGTGGCCTATGATGCACGTTAGTTTATGTTAGTTTCCCTTAGCTAAGTAATGGAGATCATGCCTTAGTATTCATAGTTTGTAGGTCTTGTTCTTGTTTAAATATTTAGAACGAAATGAATAAGAATTAAGAAGACAGTGGGATAACTTTATAAGTCAATAAATGTATAAACCATATAAAGGCAACAACAGTTTCCTCATCATATTGAAACAATTTTCGAAAGGCCTTATAACTCGGAATAGTTTGCATCTCCAGGCTACATGTCAAGATACATGGTGATGCAGAGATAACTCGAGCAAGCTCAGTGCTTGAAAGGTCTATAAAGCAGACAAATTCAAGCTTGGGCAAAAGCTTTCTATTGGGATCAAGTAAGAGGACTCGAGGACATTTTCTGATTAAATCTGAAATCTGGGTTTTGGTGAAGCCATGTTTTTTGAACATCGCAAACACAGAGTCCGCTTTCTGTGTTGATATAATATTCACATGCATGAGGTAAGAGACTGTCAATGAGGGGCTTTTTGAAGAACTTAAGCAGATAATTGTTGTTGGTGATGATGATAATGAGCAAAGATAGCGACTATTACATGGTGGAAATTCAAGAAAAGCCCCCAAATGGGATAAACTTGTCTTCTACATACATAATTAACCATGGCGTGGATAATTCAAGATAAGCCCTTAAATGGGGTACGCACCTGGGTGGATTTGAGATTGTATCATTCCAATATTTTCTCAAATCGTGTTGACTGTTGTTGTGCCCTAGATTTTAATCCACAACTTTCTTCTGCCAAATCTAAGGGATGCGCTATTCCGACCCCCATTTTCTATCTATTGATCCCCCTTCTAAATGTACCCCTAACCCAAATTTAAAAAACTTGAAAACTATTTGTTGACCCCCCATCGATTACCCATTTTGCCCTTTTAATTTTTTCAACTACTTTTTACACAAACCCCCTCCCTAAACCACCCTATCTACACTAACCCCCCTAACCTACCCTAAACCACCACCCCCAACCAAAAACGTGAACTGCATTCCCTTCCCATTCCTCCATTACGTACACAAGGCAGAATAAAAAAAAGGGAAAACCATCTCCATCTCCTTTGAAGAAGGATTGAAGAGAAGAAAAAAAGAAGAAGAGAAGAGGGACCAAAGGGCACAATAATAGGCTAGAAGGGGGAGGGGGTTTGAACGGAGGAGCCAACCCCTCCGAATGAATCTATACCTCAGGACGAGCCAACCCAATCCCTTAAACCCTCATCTTCGTCACCCTTTACCCACTCTCCACCAACTTCACCTATTTCAACCTACCAGCACACATCCACCCCTACTACAACTTCCACATCCACACCAAACCCATCCGTACCCTTCATTCTTGTACCCTGGTTCCCATCCGTTCTATCTTCAGTTGCAATGAAGTTTATCTTTGAACTTTTATGCATAACGGATCTATTCCCCAGCCTTCCAACCACCCAACCAACAGTCAAACCTACCCGACCAACTCACCCTTCTTATCCCCTCAATCTTTCTGATTCTCTTCTGGTCCCATCCCTACCTCTACTGATTCCCATAATGCCTGTAATCACTCGGACATAGATATTCAAATTCCCCCAACTCCTCCTACTTCTCCAACCCTACCCAACTCATCTTCATCTACACCCATCATACCTATCCCTGACTCCAGCTACAGAAGGACATGAATTGTTGAATAAGGGTGAGGATGAGATGGAGGTTGAGATGGATGATGGTGACCCTGAAAAGAGTCAGGTTTACAATGACCTAGAAAAGGGTGAGGCTTATATGGGTGAGGGTAATATGGGTGAAGATGAGTCTGAAAAGAGTAAGGGTCAAACTGATATGGGTCAAGATGAGTCTGAAAAGGGTAAGGGTCAAACTGATATGGACCAAGATGACTCTAAAAAGGGTAAGGGTCAAACTGATATGGGTCAAGATAGGTCTGAAAAGGGTAAGGGTCAAACTGATATGGGTCAAGATGAAGATGATTTTTATTGGGATGAGGCTGAGGTTGAGGTTGTGTGGCTCAATATGAGACTGAAAAGAGTCAGGTTGAGAATAATGAACAGACTAATGTTGGACATGAAAATAGTAATGATCAAACATGTGCTGAGGCTGATATGACACAAGATGATATTACTTTTGAATATCTATATGAGGTAGAAGATGTGGGGATCAATGTAGAACCATGTTTAAGTGATGATGATTTCCATGATAGTGATGAAGAACTTGTAGAAATTAGGGTTGCTGTGAACAATAATAGAAGAAACAAAAAATAGAAAGGGATTGATCCTGTTAGTGTACCCCAAGAAGGTGATCCAGTTGAGCCTACACCTACTAGGGGACAACCATAGACCCATAGTAGAAATGATGATGGTGGGTTGACTTCTTCCGATAATGATTATGATTCTAGTGATGAAGAGGATAAGGTAGATGACAACATATTTCATGGAGAACAATTAACTTTGAGGAAGAACAAGGTCTAAAATTTCCAATTTTCAATCCAAACACAGACATGGAAGTTGTGCAATTAAAATTTGGGCTTCAGTTTGAAACAAAAGAAAATTTTAAGGCTGCAGTGGTTAAGTATGAATTGGATGAAAAAAAAGGTTATTAAATGGATTAGGAATGCGTAGATGGGGATGTCTGGAGTGTGCATGAACTCAGTTGTATGCCCATGGAGAGTTTGGGCTGGATTGAACAAAAAGAAGTTTTGGCAAATTACTGCATTTAATCCTCAGCATGTTTGTGGGATGGCACTTAAGAACATCCAAATCATCATTTTTGGCTAAGGAATTCTTTGATACATATAGAAGAAACCCTACTTATAAGTTGACTGATATGAAGGCTGATGTTTTGAAACAATTTGGGGTGGAATTGAGTGACTGCATGTGCAGCAGGGCAAGGAGGAAAGCATTGCAACACCTTGATGGATCAATGTCTGAACATTATGCAAAGCTATGTAGTTATAAAGATGAGTTGGAGAATAGAAATCCTGGTATTATTGTGATCATTGAGCATGTCAACCCAATCCCATCCAAAGGTTTGTTCTTTAGAAGAATGTATGTTTGTTTTAACCAAGTGAAGACAACATTTATGGAGACTTGTAGGCCCATGTTGGGAATTGATGGAGCATTCTTGAAAGGAATACAGAAGGGAGATTTGTTATCTGCAGATTCCAAGGATGCAAATAATCAGATGTATCATGTGGCTTGGGCTATAGTTCAGGTGGAAAACAAGGACAATTGGTCCTGGTTTCTTCAGAATTTGATTGAAGACCTTGAAATGAGAGATGAAGATGGGTGGACTATCATTACAGCTCAACAAAAGGTAATATCAGAATATTATTACCTTTTTTCCTCATTAGTTTTATTAATATTGATTTAATGACATTTATTTATATAATTGATAGGGATTACTACCTGCTATTGCAAGCTTGCTGCCTAATGTTGAGCACAGAATGTGTGCCAGACACATCTATAGCAATTTTGGAAGAAATACAAGGGAGGGGAGTATAGGAGAGGCTTTTGGAGTATTACCATGTCTTGCACATTAGATAAATTCAAAGCAAAATTTGAAGTCTTGAAGAATTTAGACAAGCAGGCTGCTGAAGATCTTACGAGGACAGATCCTATTCATTGGTCCAAGGCCTATTTTGACACATATTCAAAGGTAGACAATGTTGAAAACAATATTGTATAGGCATTCAATGGTAGTATAGTAGCTGCAAGGTCTAGACCTCTTATATATATATATGCTTGAGGAGATTAAGTTGGCAATGATGGTCAGAATTCAGAAGACAAATGATTGGATTTCAAAATATGGCCATAATATTTGTCAAAGGACCAGGAAGAGGATGGAGAAAAGTAAGGAAGTTGTTAAACATTGGTATGTGGTGTATAATGGTGGAGATGAATTTGAAGTTAAGCACGTGAAGGATGTATTTAGTGTTAACATTAGGGAGAGGACCTGTCATTGTAGAGAATGGGATCTAAGTGTCATTCCTTGCACTCATGCTATGGCAGCCATATACAAGATTGGTCAAGATCCAGAAAATTATGTCTCCAACTAGTACAAGAAGGAAACTTTTGTTAGTACTTATTCCCATCTCCTAAATGCCATCAATGGTGAGAATCAATGACCAAGATCATCTCAACAGCCTCTTCAACCACCACCAAACAAGATGATGCTTGGTTGTAACGACCCGAGCTCGAGATCACGGTCCGCTACGTGTAGCCCACACACTGGCCCACTGAGCACGCAGCACCTTAGGTCATCAGGCCCACCACAAGCCAACCCAAAAGTCCATGGATGATGTTGGTGCCCAGAGGTAGTGTGTGGCCACCTTGTAAATCGAACACAATTCTCACACCTACTCGATGTGGGATTGGGGTATTAAAATCTACCCCACTCAAATCCTTGATGTCCTCGTCAAGGCCGAATCGTACCAGGCGTCTGAGGAATCAAGAGGTGGCTCAAATGCAGGGATCGAGGTGGCTCCATATACGTGGTGTGTAACACTTTGGCCCATGACACTTTGTTCCCATTCCGGCGGGACCGCTCGATACCATTTGTAACGACCCAGAGCGAGGCCGATCATTGCTGGCGTAGTCCACATCTTGGCCAGCACCTTGATACCTTAGGTAATCAGGCCCACCACAAGTCAACCCAAAAGTCCATGGATGATGTTGGTGCCCAGAGGTAGTGTGTGGCCACCTTGTAAATCGAACACAATTCTCACACCTACTCGATGTGGGATTGGGGTATTACACTGGTAAACCAAAGAAATGTAGGGTTAAAGATCCTAATGAAGAAAAAAAAGCAAAAGCTAGTCAAGATCCAAACATCTTGACTAAAAATGGAAAATAAATCACTTGAAGGTAATAAGTTACATTTGTTGGACTTAATTTACATAATATTCCCAAATTGAACTTTTTGAATTAACTTGCATTTGTCTTCAACTTTTAGGTTTTGTAAGGAAAAATGGCATAATAATGGGTCATGAAAACTGGCTAAGGAGGCAACTGCAAGAGGGGAGGTTGTACCTAAGAAGACAAAAAATAAGTCTTCAATTGCAGCAACCAAATAAAGGCCTCCAACTGAAGCAAAGTCTCCAAAGGTGTACAACGAATTTAGGTACAAAGGAGTGAACAAAAGCAAAAAAGCAAGAATAGATGTAACTGAAAAATGATTGTGGGGAAATGTTGAACAATATAGGTGATTGGGATTAGATGTTTAAAGTAACTAAGGTTCAGAGTAACTCATTTTTTGCTCATCTCTGTTTTGCCTTTCAGGTACGTAAATCTTTGTTCTGCAGTGTTAGTTAGACCAAACAGTTTATGTACATCTCTGTTTTGTATGGCAGCAGTGTTGGCACACAAAAGCTGCATTGTTGGTTTTTGTAACAATTTGGTTTACAGGAATGCAACAGTTGCACATTAATGGTTTTTGCCTCTCAGTTTTTGTAAATCTTTGTTCTGACTCTAATGATATTGTTGCAATGGCTGGTTTGGTTTAAAGGAAGCATGCAATGATTGTGTATGGTTTGTTTTATTTTTCCTATTTTCTAATGGTTGGTTTGGTTTAAAGCAGACACTCTTCCATGTTTTGCCTATCTATTTTGCAATGGTTGGTTTAGTTCAAAGCAAGGCAGCAGTTGCACATTAATGGTTTTTGTCTCTCAGTTTTTGTAAACTTATGTTCTTGTTTTGACCCTAATGTAATGATATTGTTGCAATGGTTAGTTTGGTTTAAAGGAAGCATGTGGTTAAAATTTAAAATCCCAAACAATTAAAATTTGGCAGTTAAAATTTGCACAAACACATTACAATTAAAATTTGTACAAACACATTACAATTAAAATTTGCACAAACACATTACAATTAAAATTTGCACAAACACATTACAATTCAAACACAAACAATTAAAATTTGCACAAACACATTACATAATGCTTCACCATTTTATTACTTGTTCAGAATTTTGAAATCAACTAAGGCATTAACATTTTGGCAGTTACATCAATTTGAAGTATGATGCCATCAACA
>CM028377.1:163081752-163171752 GCA_013146195.2 Codonopsis lanceolata
AAAAACAAACCCTGTTCCAAAATTACATCAATTTGGGTCAATTTTAAGAAATTGAGCTAATTTACAGGAAAAAATTAGAATCAGCACAACAGTGGATTGGAGATAAAAACCCTAATAAATAGTGGGAATGAGCTTACGAGCATTTGAGCTGAGTTGTAGAGGCCACAATCGAGGAGCGAAGACATTTGATCCTTTGGAACGTCCATTTTTTGGTTTGTGAGTTACAGTTTGAATAATGCTAACGAGCTCGCAATGACAACCCGCTTTTCAAAAACCCTTCTGTCCTTCTTGCTCGGGTTTTCCAGTCTCTTGCCAAACCAAATTATTGCTAACAAAATTCAAATTTGGCCACCGAACTTTCGTGTAATTAGCAACAAGCCTATGACAAACTTCATTATTCGTAGATTGGATTTTAGATTCTATTGCCATAATATATACTAAATAGAATGATGGAAATAAAAAAAAATTACATATTTTTTATATTTATGTATATAATTCCAAGTGTCAAGCATGTATGTACTATGTTAAAGGGTCACATCACAAGCTAACCCATGTGATATATTCATGTGCTTTGTGACTAGGATTTGTACTATAAAGTTGTACAAAAATTATGAGTGAAATTTCGATGTTACCTTTTTCCAAAAGTTTTTTCATTATAATCGCGTTTTTTTTCAACCTGCAAAGTTTATCTTGTAAATCTTTCCTTAAATGCTTGGTAAGAAAATTTACGTTGAAGTTTGCGCGATGGAGAGGAAGAGAGAGTGAGGATCGAAGGTGAAGAATACTTGTGTTTTTCATATGGATTCGATTAATCCATCACTCTAACTTCTAAATACTCTCCTCCGTCCCTAAATAATCGTCCCTAATGACCTGCAGCACGTTAAGAAAAACAATTGACTTGATTATTTATATTGGTTTAGTGTGTAGTTTCCTTTAAAGCTCATGTGTATGTGGTCCATAATTAAAGTAGAGTGAAAAAAATAATGGTAAAGTGGTAAAAGTGATATTCTAAAAATGTAAGTTTCAAACAGGATAATTATTTTGGGATTTAACTAAAAAGAAAAAAAAGACGATAATTTAGGGACGGAGGAGTATTATCTTTCTTCTTTATATATCGATCTTCTGTTTCAACGGTGAGTTTTTTTTTTCTTCATCTGCTTCTTCTTCTTCTTCTCCCTTGTTCACCCGAAGACGCAAAAAAAAGTATGAAATGGAAAGAGAGTAGCGAGGAAGAACTGTAGTTATTACATACTGTTTTTTCGTCACTCGAATCTCCCACTCTTTTACTAATTCATATCATAATGTTGTTGTTGTTCTTCTTCTTTTATTATTTGTGTTTATATGATTCAAAATAGATTTAGTAACACTTTTTTGTTGAAAGAAAAACGTTCTATTTTGAAACAAAACACAAAGCTTTTTTTTGTGTTTTGTATTGTTATGCATGTGAAGTGTTCGATGAAATGCCTAACTATAATTTTTTTCGTTGTTGTACACCTTTTTTAATCTGGATGCATTAATTTTGTATCACAATGCATCACTTATGGATCGTGATGCATTGATTTGGATTTGAGATGCATATACATTTTTTAATCATTTGTTGATTTTGTACTAAAAAGAAAGTAGATAAGGTCTGGTAATTTAAAATTTATGCATCACGGTGCATAATTTGATGCATCGCGCGGTAAAATTGGATGAGGTATGATATTACAAGCTTTAATGTTATTACCGTTTGATCAAATCTATTTAGATCTCTACATTGTTAGATCAAAAATACTTTTTTAAAGTAATGACACGTACTTTCCAAATCATCACCAACTTAATCATCTAACGACTCTAATGCAAAAGCTTGTAATAATATTACAAGCTCTAGCTCGCAATATCATTTGTCAAATTGGATTAGATAATTTAAAACTGATGCATCGCGGTATAAATTTTGATGCAGCACAAAAAAATTGAATTAGGTAAATAATTTGATGCATCACTGTACAAAAATTGATGTATCACTGTACAAAAATTGATGTAATTAAATTGATGCATCGCGGTGCATTTGAGTGAGTGATGCATAGCGTGACTAATGTTCATTAAGGGTATCGTAGTTTTTTCGCCCCCAAAAGTGATTTTTCCGGTTGAAAAAAATGATGATGAACTAGAGTGATTGCAAACTTGTGGTAATTTGTTTGGAGTACTCTTGAGCTTCATGACCACCTCCATTTTCGGCCATCCCAATTTTGCAAACAAGTAGGACCATTGTGATGGAATTTTATGAATCACGGTAAAGACTTTATATATATATATATATATATTAGTGATGAAATGCTTAAACATATATGTTGGTTTAAAGTTTCTATGCTTCAATCAATATGATATTTTCTTGGGTTTTTTAGCTAGTACATACTGTTGGAATAAGTTGCGGTGTAATCTAAAAATGGCAATAAAATAAATACAAAAAATAATACGTTAATTAATTACATAACTAAATTACGTAAAAGACGAGGTAAGAGAATGACTCTTTTTTCGTAAGACGAAATTGTGTATATCGTGCTAACGGTCTATGCCAATCGTCCCCAAGATACAACGACTTTCTAACTGATAATCGATGCAGAACGATTAAAAGTTTTCAGTGAACTTAATCGGATACCCGAGACTTTCTATGACAAGAAATGAGAGAGAGAGAGAGAGAGAGAAAACTACAATGAATGCAATTGTAGTGGAATGAATGAAATGGATGGAAGGGTGGTTTATTTATTGTTATTGAAAATGTAGGGGTGTCTTTTGCCAAGAGCCACAAATTGGGTAGATGCAATCCGAACTGCTGGACTAGTGGCTGATCAAAGGAGGCAGTCGGTTGCACAGGTGCAAGATGGACTAGATTGTCGCCTGTTGTAACCACCGGTTGCACCAACACGGTTTGCACCAGATCCGACCTCGAGCGGACACGTCCTGCTCACGCAGCACCCACTTGACCCGAAACAGTGAGGACCAAACTCAAGATAGGTCAAAACTTTAAAGCATGCTCCACAGCTCCTAGTAACAATGCGCACGTGCAAAGTGCGCCTCTAAATCACCCAATACAACCTACGCGTGCGGGCTCGGATGGGGCAACTTGCATTGTGTTAAAGGCTAACACACCTATGTGAACAACTACGATAGATGCACCTTTGAACACGTAATTGAATTCTCATAAAGTGCACCTATTAATAAAGTGTTCTCCTACACTTTATATTCACAATGTGGTATATGTCATTATGTATACTTATTTACTCATCACCTATAAGCTCAAGTTTCTCACTTTGCGCATTAATTTATCATTCACCCGAAATTGGTTTTGAGCAAATAAATACATTATTCGTATCTACTTGAAACGTAGATTAATAATTTGCAACTTGTTTCTAATTCCACTAAATGGAACTTAGATCAATTATTGGTCAAAGATTGCTCGTCACCAATATTTGTAACTGATCACGCCACGAGAGGGAGGTGTCGAAAGTCTCGTCGTACGTGAGTCGTCCGTGGTGTCATCTATGGATATATGGCTGTGTAATCTGCAAAATGGAGCACCATGAGTCAACGGGGAGGGTTCCCCGCCAAAATCATTCGGTGTGCGAGTAAGTCTCAGTCTGAAAAAAGGGAGTGTGCCTCCCGTGTGTGTCAAAAAGAAAGAATAATGCCTCATGGGCTTTTACCTAGTTTGGGCTTGGGCCCTTCTTTTGCTATAGGCCTGGCTCGGGATCTTTTGGCAAGTACTTTAGGAGGTGTATTTTCAATGCACATCAGTAGCCCCCTACTCCATATTCTTCGAGGTTTACCTAAGGGTAAGGAGTATTATTTACTTGTGATTCTGTCTTGTCATGTCGAGAGTTAGTGATTTTTGTCTTGAGCCTGTAGAAGGTTTCTTCGGTTAGGTGTTGAGCATGGCAGGAGATACTCACGTAGGTGCTCGGGTTGACCGAGGTATGATATAGAAAGTGGGCGCTAAGGCCTCAAATAATTGGTCTTCAGTTAAGCAAGGATCTTCAAGAAGATTATAATTGGTCCTCGAGTTCCGAGGATCTTCAGAAAAATAATAGTTGGTCCTCGTGTTCCGAGGATTTTCAATAAAACAATAATTGGTCCTTGAATTCCTAGGATCTTTAAGAAAATAATAATTGGTCCTCGTGTTCCGAGGGTCTTCAAGACAATACTAAAGTGTCCTCGAGTTTCGAGGGTCTTTAGGAAAATAATAGTTGGTCCTCGTGTTCTGAGGGTCTTCAAGAAAATAGTAGATCGTACTCGAGTTTCGAGGGTCTTCAAGAAAATAATAATTCGTCCTTGAGTTCTGAGGGTCTTCAAGAAAATAAGAGTTGGTCCTCGTGTGTCGAGGACTTTGCCTTAGATCATTTTTGACTGCTCGGACAGATCGAGAATGTTCCACCTCAGTGTCGAGGATGGATTTGTATTTGGGTTTTCCCCATTGTGATCTTCCTCGGTATTGAGGGTAAGACCTTTTTTGCTCCACCGCAGTATTGATCGAGGATGGACTTAGCACTTGGGCTTTTGTTCTTTGTGATCTTCCTCGGTATTGTGGGTAAGACCTTTTTGTTCCACCCTAGTATCGAGGATGGAATCAGCACTCTTTTGTTCTTTGTGATCTTCCTCGCGTTCCGAGGTATTTGCCTCGTGTGTCGAGGTCTTTTATCTCGTGTTTCAAAATCTTACCTTGCATTCTGAGGTGTTTTTCTCGGTATATAGGAGTAGGTCGTGTATATCTTGGGAATGTCAATGATGGTTTCCTTCAGTATCGATGAACAAACCAGTATAGCTTGGGAATGTTGAGGATGGTTTCTCTTATTATCGAGGAACAAACCATGTACAGTGATTATGAGCTCGGCCGTGAGTGTACTACTCAACCGCGAGTAAGACTCAAGTGGGAGGACAATATGAAGCTCAGCCGCGAGTAAACTTGAGCATGGAGCATAAGCGCTGGAAGACGCAGTGTACTACTCAATCGCAAGTAAACTCGAGCGGGAGGACAATATGAAGCTCAGTCGCGAGTAAACTTGAGCGGGGAACATAAGCGCAGGAAGGCCCGATATAATACTCAACCGCGAGTAAGACTCGAGCGGGAGGACAATATGAAGCTAAAACGCGAGTAAACTCGAGCGGGGAACATAAGCGCATGAAGGCGTGGTGTACTACTCAACCACGAGTAAGACTCGAGCGGGAGGACAATATGAAGCTCAGCCGCGAGTAAACTCGAGCGGGGAGCATAAGCGCATGAAGGTGTGGTATACTACTCAACCGCGAGTAAACTCGAGGGAGGAAAAAAGAGCTCACCAAGTAAGCTCGAGCGGGAGCATAAGCCAGAAGGCGCAGGTATTATTCAACCGCGAGTAAACTCGATCAAGGAGCATAAGCGCGGAAGGCACGCTGTACTACTCAACCGTGAATAAGACTCGAGCTGGGAACATAAACGCCGGTAGGCGTGCATTACTCAACCGCGAGTAAGACTCGAGCGAGAGGACAATATGAAGCTCAATCACGAGTAAACTTGAGCATGGAGCATAAGTGCAGAAGACACGGGTACTACTCAACCGCGAGTAGAATCGAGTGAGATAATAAGATAGAGCTCGGCCGCGAGTAAGCTTGAGGGGGAACATAAACGCGGTAGGTGTGGTGCACTACTCAACCGCGAGTAAGACTCGAGCGGGAGGACAATATGAAGCTCAATCGCGAGTAAACTCGAACAGGGAGCATAAGCGCTAAGGACGCGGTGTACTACTAAGGTAAAATTGAGCGGGAGGACAAGATAGAGCTCAACCCCGAGTAAGCTCGAGGGGGAACATAAGCACAAGAAGGCGCAATGTAGTACTCAACCGCGAGTAAACTCGAGCGGAATGACAATATGAAGCTCAGCCACGAGTAAAATCGAGCAGGTAGCATAAGCGAAGGAAGGCACGGTGTACTACTCAACCGCGAGTAATACTCGAGTGGGAAGACAACATGAAGCTCAACCGCAAGCAAACTCGAAGCGGGAGCATAAGCGTAGGAAGGCATTGGTGTACTACTCAACCGCGAGTAAGACTTGAGCGGGAGGACAGTATGAAGCTCAACCATGAGTAAACTTTAGCGGGGAGCATAAGCGCAAGAAGGCGTAGTGTACTACTCAACCACGAGTAAGACTCGAGTGGGAGGACAATATGGAGTTCAGCCGCGAGTAATTTCGAGCGAGGAGCATAAGCGCATGAGGGCGCTGACATGAATATGGCAAGCGAGGATCTTCCAAATAGTAGTGTCTATCATCGTCGATGATCTGATATGAATGGAGATGCCATGTAAATAACTATCGTGGTAGTAGGGCTCTGCCATATGAATAAGGTGTTGTAGGATCCCATCAACAATAGTAGTAGTAGCGGTGGTAGCCCCCCTTCTCGAAAGGTGAGCATGTCTTTAGTTCGAGAACTAATGAGGATCTTCGTTTGCTTCATGCTTTAGTAGCACCCCTAGTTAACTTTTGACTAGGCACTAATAAATAGATAAATGTTATGACTTCTTGTACTGTAGCAGTTTCTGACTTGATGAAATAATGCTTCACATAATCTTCCCCCACTTGGTGAGAATCAGGTCATGATTGGACCTCGGCGTGGCAAGACCCCAATGATAACAACTCTCACGAGCGAAGGTGGGCACTTGACCTTGTGATCTCGGTGTGGCGAGAGTCACCGATGATGGGCACTTGGACCTTGTGATCTCGATATGGCAAGATAACCATGAAAAAAGCTCTCAGGGGCAAATGTGGGCTCTTGGGCTTTGTGATAGTCTGATGCTTTAGCTCCGAGAGCAGTGAGATTGTGTGGATTTAGTGTCTGAAAATTTAAAAGCATCATTGTAGATGAAGCATATATTTCTATATGTAAAATTGGGGTGCATATCTCGTATTTATTCTCACGTAAATAAGAAGGTAGTTGTGCTCACATTTCATGTGAATATGTATAAATAAGTGTGAATATTGCATTGGCAAAAGATCATATTATTTAATGTATTTTGATCAAATAATAATATCATAGTTTGAGCATGTTCACCACATAAGATGAGATAATGTATATATGTTCGTATTGTACGAGGATAAATCATGGTGGCGACACGTCACGTTACAAAAGATATGATACTTATATTTTGTTGTTATTTGAATGTGTGCAATTAAGGGATCATGTGAGCGTATCATGCTAACATAGTATAAGTAGACTAAGCGTGTTATGCCGGGCTAGTAAAGATAAAACAGACAATTTACGAGTTTCACGCATGCATTTTTCTACTATATGATATGAATATACGAGTAGATAACTAAGCATAAGGCGCTTTTAATTAGCATGTTATATGTCTCATTGGCGAGTGAGCTTGCATCACATCTAATTTTTCATGCTATGTCGATGATAGTTAACTAATATAATATTGAAGTTGATAAGGTCGGCGAGCTTGTGCTAGTTTAGTTGAAATTATATTGTCAAATTTGTAAGAAAACATTTTACTCGTTATGATGAGCATGTCATCACATATGATCGTCAAATAGTTATATATTAATCGTATATGTCATAGAAATGTACGTTGCATGTAGACACCCCAATTTCGCATTCCCTCGGTATGTGACATGACATAAAATATCAAGACATGTTAAAAGGACTAACGAATGTCGAGTTACAGGGTTGAATATGCAAAGGAAAAAGTAGGATGCATAAACAGTGAATTGCAGGGGGCCAAAGTGCCAAAAAGAAGAGGAAAATGGCCCTGGGCTCCGTGCCCAACCTCCTTATGGGCAATGCCCAACAATGCCAAGTGTATTGTAGCAGTTAGCCTAAAGTGCAATCTTCTCAACGCACGGTACAAGTCGATGAAGCATAGAAAGGAACTATGACAAAGGAAGCCTCACTCCCACTTATAAATAAAGGCATCCTGGCTGAATTCACAAGTGAGCACACAATGAAAATTTAATTGGGTGAAAATTCTCTCCGCGGTCTGCTCTCCTGAGTGAACGTCGAAGGAATTTCTTCCTCTAGCCCCGAAGCTCTGTCAAATCTCCCCCAAACACTAAAACTCTCCGGCCAAAGTGAAGTCTAGTTTCCCTGCTAGGATTCCGCCTTATTCCACCGGTCCAAAAATCCAAAAAAGAGCAGTTGCCCTGCCCGAATCCAGACATCAAATCAGCAAAAAACATGCAGTTGCTCTGTCCCGATTTCCGACGCCAAGTAAACAACACCAAAGAAAAGCAAGCTTGTGTCGCCCGATCCCGAGGCGAAAAAGTAACTAATCAAAGCAGTCGCCCTGCCCGAATCCTCGCAACAACAAAGCAACAGCAAAAAGACTCCCTCTTCCTAACGAACAGAGCGAGCGCACCCTAGGACCTACCAAAAAGTAGTTTGGTACGGGATAAAACCCCCACTCTTCAAGAGATAGGTTTATTAAAATTTTTATTTATAAAAAGTGCTATTTAGACTAGTCAAATGTAAACAAAATAAGCAGTTGTGCTGCTCGAAATTCTATAGAAAATAGCACTAAAAAGAGCCATTATTATGACCAAATTTTTATAAATGTATTTGTAACTCCAGGAAGGAGGCTGTTGTAAGTTTGTGATAATTTCCTTATATATATGCAAATATATAGATTTAATGCTTTATTTCAACTGTTTAAATAAATATAAAAAAGCATATTTAGCCAAATCACTATTTTGAGACCGAAAGGGCGAGTTGGGTGCCTAACTTCTTCTCACCTCGTAACTTAACCTCCGAACCCTTTACAAATCTGGTTATTTTTGGTTTTCTTTGTTTTCCTTAAAATAAAGATGGCGACTATGTTGATCACATTTTGAGTCCACGATTGAGGTCGAGCGTATTCCACGCGCTTTAAAAGGTTTTGAAACCACCCGCTCTTCACCAAGCGGGGGGGGGGGGAAAGGTCGTGAATCGAGGCACTCACAGTGGTGACTCAGCTGGAGACGTTGTTTTTATTTTAAATAAAATAAAAACTGAGGGCTAGACTCATTTTTCATGAAAAAGAAAAAAAAACAGGATTTTCTTTTGTTTTTGGCTAAATATGCTTATTACATTTATTTAACAACTTAAATATTGCATTTTTATATATCTGTATATATATTTGTGCAAATAACTGTGAAAACTTGTAGCGCTTTTGTTTTCGCGCGGAAAAAAAAAGAAACAAAAATAGAATTTCGGGCAGATAACAAAAAAAGTGCGGAGGTGCTATCGCTTTATTTTATTTTTACTCTGTTTTATTTATTATTCCTCGCAAATGTAATTAATAGGAACAGATAGATTCCCTGCTTTTCTTTCTATTTATTGATCTGAATGGCCGTCACGCTCGCTCGCGCCGTCCTTTCAACGATTCAAACTAATTAGCCGAGAAAATCCACAAAGAACAGAATGACGGGTCATTTACTGCTTTGTTTACTGTTTTATATCTGAAAAAAAAAAGAATTCACTGCTTTTTAGATACCTCACACACGCGCACGCATGTAGAAATATTCCGAACTGCTACCCTTATACCATGGCCAGCCTACCCCCTGCATCAGCTAACATTAAATGCATATAGATTCTTAGGACACTTCATGAATCGATTGGTTTTTATGTCTTTAAATTATTGACCAATCTCTGTTGCGAAAATATACATAAATGAATAAAGATATATGCACATGGGCTGACCAATAATTTTTATGATATTTGGCCTAGACTATTCGAATGGTGGATCCCGGAAAGAGTATAGGCCCTTCGCCTGAGATCAGTCCAATCTTGGGGAGTCGAAAGGCAGGTGGAATACGAAGGTCCTAAACTCTGGAGAAAGAATCCATTATTCCAGGAAGACTCTCGAGACTGTCAAAACAAAGCGAGTGCTTGTCCGATCAATCTTAGGGGAAAATGAATAATAATAAAATGTTAAAGGTACACTGTACTCAGAACCAAAAGCCTGGAACCTTCCCTTCTGATACCTTCAACCCTTTTCCTCAGAAACCTGGCGCGAGTTTGGAAAGGAAAAGATAGCACCGGTCGATTGATACGGGATATAGGCAATGGGTCGACGTAAAATATCGTAATCAATTCAGAAAGTACAGATTTGGGAAGAATGGCCGCCAAAAACAAACATAATGTGGCAGAGACCAGCAATGGACAGAATGCTCTAGGACCAGAAATAAAAGTTCCTGGGTATGCCCCACACCCTGAATTCCAGAACTGGCTGAAAAGGGAATTGGATGCCCATATAGAAAGAGTAACAAACCAAGTAGTTGGCAATCTTTTGGAAAAATTCACAGAAACTTTCGCTACCCCCTCTCATCAAATCAAAAGCCAAGTACCTCCTCCCGATAATTCCCTCCTTCCAAGAATAAACTTCTCTAACCCAACAGAAGATATCCTCCTTCAAACCTCCAAAACTCAATCAAACACCAGCCTTCAGCCAAATACCAAGCCTATTTCCCAAAGCAATATCATTCCAAATATTTATAACCCCAATCTACCAGCTACCCCAGACACCAACCCTAAACTTATTCACCTAAATGCCTGTTACCATAACCAAAAAGCTACCTCCCTCTCGACCCTTCAAATACATATACCCAAAGAATGGCCCACTCGAACTCGATCGAATGATTTGGCGCATCGAAAAAGAACAACCTCCCTCAAATAAGCACATACAACCGCCTCGGCATAATATTTCTCAAACCAAAAAGAAGATGTTCAATCTAGCTACTCAACCAAATCCCAACCAAACACTTCACCCCAACCAAAAGGAAGGAGGGATCAAATTCAGAGGCATTATGATGATTTGCCAGCTTTAAGGTCCATGATCTTTCAAACAATATGGGCTCATGAAGAGCTTAAACTAATCATTAATTATACACCATCAAACCCATTACCTAGCACATGGAACCATACCTAGTATTGTGAATATCATCTCCATAGTGGTCATTCCACCGATAAGTGCTACTCGTTCAAAAATGTTATCCAAGACCTCATCAACAATAAAATAATCACGGTGGCAGACAAAAGAGAACAAAACTTGGTACCCAATCAAGCAAAGAAAGTATGACAGGATCAAAAGTATATATTCAGCTAGAATAAAAACGTTATATCATTCCCCTTTCGAATAAAAGAGCTTAGCTGCAACATGCTCTCTTGGGACACTATCATGGGCAGTCAAACTATCAGTGCTACTGAGAAAACCATTTGGATCAGTGGGGATGTCAATATCTTACAGTGTCCAGTCGAGCATATCAACCAAACCAAGAAAGTGGCGATCACTCTGGCAAAGACAAAGAAATAGATACTGGGGCTAAAAGTATGGAAGATACCTTGTGAGTTCAGAAAAAGAAAACACAAGCAAACATATCTATCTGGGGCCCCCTGGCGCCGCCCATAGTGACACTGGGCACCGTGCCAGCCTCCACCATGGGTGGCGCCCAACAATGCCTTGTTCCCTGTAGTAGTTTGTCTTCAGTGCAATTTCTCAAGCGCGCGGTACAAGTCGATGAAGCACAGAAAGATAAATCTTAATCATGATCCAGCCTATAAATAAGAGGCCCCCGGCTTGTTGAATTCACAGTTAGCGACACAGCTAAACCCACACTTCACGCAAAGAAGAAAGCCTCGCAATGAGTTCCGAGAGAAGAGAGATTTACTCCTCTAGCCTCGAAGCTTCGCCAAATCTCCCCTAAACACAAAACCAACCAGCCAAAGTGAAACCTAGTTACCCTGCTAGGATTCTGCCCTATTCCACCGATTCCAAAATCCCCAAAAAAGTAGTTGCCCTGGCCGAATCCAGACGCCAAATCAGCAAAAAACAAGTAGTTGCCCTGCCCGATTTCCGTTGTCAACAAGCAAACAACAGCAAAAAAGCAAGCAGTTGCTTCGCCCGGTTCCCGAGGCCAGAAAGCAACTTTCGGAAGCAGTTACTCTACCCGAATCTCCGCAACAGCAAAACAACAGCAAAAAGACTCCCTCTCAGGAAGGGACGAGCGAGCGCATCTAAAATCTACTAGAAGCCAGTTGGTACGAGATAAAACCCCCACGCTTCAAAAAGTAGGCTATTTAAAGTTTTATTTATTAAAAAATGATATTTAGACCGGCCCAATGTAATAAAAATAAGCAGTTATGCTGCCCGAATTTCTCTACGAAATAACACTAAAAAGAGCCATTATCATTGCCAAATATTTATAAATGTATTCGTGACTCCCGAAAGGAGACTGTTGCAAGTTTGTAATAATATAGATACAGATATATATATATATATATATATATGTTTAAATGTTTTATTTCATCTGCTAAATAAATATAATAAAAGCATATTTTAGTAAAAAAAAAACTATTTTGAGACCGAAAGGGCGAGTTGGGTGCCTAACATCTTCCCACCACGTAACTTAGCCTCTGAACCCTTTTACAAATCTGGTTACATTTGGTTTTTCTTTATTTCTCCTTAAAATAAAGATGACGACTCTGTTTTATCATTTTGAGTCCACAATGAGGCCGGGCGTATTCCACGCGCCTTAAAACGTTTTGGTTTTGTTTTCCTTTAAGGGAAAATAAAACGTCAAAAAATCGGGGGACTCACAGTGGCGACTCCGCTGGGGACGTTGTTTTTATTTTAAAAGAAAATAAAAACGGAGGGCTAGACTCATTTTCAAAAAAAACAAAAAACAAAAAACAAGTTTTCCTTTCTTTTTGGCTAAATATGCTTATCATATTTATTTAACAGTTTAAATATCGTATTATTATATATCTGTATATATATTTGTGCAAATAACCGTAAAACTTGCGGCAGCCTCTGCTCGGGTATTGTGAATATAAAAAATCAAAAATAGAAGTTCGGTGATAACAAAAAAAAAGGGGTCTGGGGCTTTATTTTATTATTGTTTTATTCTGCGCTATCTTGCTATTATTCTTCTTGTTTTATTTATATCACAAAAAAAAATGTAAATATTCTTTTATTTCAGTCATTTTATTTTGGAGACTAGGACCAATTTGTAATTAATAGGAAGAGATAGATTCCCCACTTTTCTTTATATTTCTTGATCTGAATGGTCGTTATGCTTGCTCGCGCCGTCCTTTCAAGGACTCAAACTAAATAGTTGAGGAATTCCTAAAGAGGTACAAGGACAATACTACCGCTGAAAATAAAAGAGATCTTGAGGCGTGCATCCAAAGGGAAAAAGAAACCTACACGGAGTTTGCAGCCAAGTGGAAAAGAAAAATAGCTCAAACATTGGACAGGCCTGATCTTGCTGAATCATCCAGGATGTTCATCAAAAACCTCCAACCTATTTACCTGGAACATATGCGGTACCTCCCTTATAGTAATTTCAAAGAAATAGTAGAGATAGGGATCCGTATCGACGAAGATATACGGACTGGGCATTTAAAAATCAATACGCCTCTCAACTCTTTCCGTTACTCAAAAGGAGAGACAGCTGCATCAGGATCAGCCGTTAATATGGTAGGAAATACGCTGCTAACCGTCACCAATTTCCCTACCCAGCTACAACATGCTCCATGGTCCTATGGAACAAATAGGTCCGTTAATACAGTGGGTGGAAACAATGTTCCAAATAGAAACTTCAGGGGTCTGAACAGAGGAAATAGACACTATGATGAACTGTAAGCTCCTCAGTCTGTAATACTGCAAGGGCTAATAGCACAGGGAGTGCTAAAACCCATCGAAAACTATAGGCCGCCGAATCCTTTGCCCAACACATGGAACCACGCCCAGTACTGTGAATACCATCGCTACAGTGGTCACCTCACCGACAAGTGCTACGTGCTAAAAAACGCAATCCAGGACCTAATAGATGATAAGGTCATCGAAAAACCTCCCCTAAGACCAAATGTAGTCAATAACCTTTTACCTCAAATCAATATGATTGAGGTTGGTAAAGAAAATTGTGTACCCAATTTTGAAAGGAATAAAAAGCCATTACCATATATCATTGTCCCTTTCTTTCCACCCATAAAAGAGCCTAGCTAGCTGCAACATGCTTTCTTGGGACACTATCCTGGGTAGCCAAAATACCTGTAGCACTAAAAAAGCCACTTGGGTCAGTCATCAGTGGGGATGTCAGTCACCTTACCAGATCTAGCCGAGCCTATCAACCAAACCAAGAAAGTTGTAACCGCTCTAACAAAGATAAAGAAACAGATACTAGGGCTAAAGATATGGAAGATACCCTGCTATCTCAGATGGAGAAAACCCAAGCAAACATATCTATCTAGGGCTTGTTATGTGCCTCCAAAACCCATCGTGATACACTGGCCAAATCCATGAGTCAGGCAGTCATCCCTATTGAAACCTCTCCAAACGAGCTCACCCAAATGATCAGAAACATACACTTTGGAAACGTGATTATGTTTACTGATCTAGATCTGCCAAGAGAAGGAACCAATCACATCGATGCTCTCCACATCACTGTGGGGGTCATGGAAAAAAGGGTGCCCCGAGTCCTGATAGATAACGGCTCGTGTTTGAATGTATGTCCCACAAGCATGCTAGCCAAACTGGGGACAAAAATATCAGAACTGACTTCTTCATCGATCACAAACAGTAAGGGCATATGACAACACTAGTCGATGTGTCCTAGGGGTGGTGACTTTGATGATGATTATTGGGCCACTCACTATGCCAGTCGAGTTCCAAGTCCTAGACATTCCTGCTACTTTCAGTCTATTGCTGGGACGTCCATGGATTCATGGGGTAAAAGGGGTAGCCTCCTCACTGCATCAGCGTGTCAAATTTATCCACGATGACCACATAGTAATCATTCTTGCTGATAAGATCGTGGAAAACAAAGAAATCGGGGACATCCCAATCCTCGAAATAGAGCACGATAACACGGGTATCTTCCTCACTTGTTTCGAAGTTATCCCCTAAACCAGAGTTAACGCCATTGAATATGGGCGAGAAACTGACATCACTGGAAAGAAAACCACGCCTTTAGGAAACATGGTCCCATTAAACATGTTTCAAAAAATGAATTATATGTCTGGTCTGGGTCTCGGTAGAAATCAGCGAGGACTTGTCAATCTAGTCCAAGATGAACTTAAGGAATGTATCCCTCCATTCGGTCTAAGATACAAACCCACGCCAGTCGAGCTAGCTGCAGTCATGAAGCAGAAACATGAGAAGAGTAAGGCAGAACGTGAAAAACATCCTTACATAGATCCTCCCCTCCAACCATATAGAAAAACTCTAAATGGATACTTTGTAAGGAAAGGAGAAAATGATACCTACCTCATGTTTCCCGAGCCCTGGATAGACCAAAATGGGAAAAGACGCCCTGGTTGGGAAATCTTCGAAGATGTCAGTCTCGCCACCCATGAAATGGAGCAGATTACCCTGGAGCCCCGTAGCCCTGCATATAAAACTGTCACAATTGAAAACATTTGGTCTATAGACCAAGAAGACTGTGCCCTGGCCCTGTTTGATAATGACTTTCTGGGAGACATTTTCCTGGGAATGATTGACGGTGGGACTAGCTATGAAAAGCTTCCGGCTAAATTCGAGTCTATTGCTGATAACCCCCTGCAGAATTGGTATACCACAACCGGCCATTTTCTGACGACCGCAGACTTGGTGGACCGTTTCGAATACACTTTTCCCTCTCCTTCCTTTAGCCTTACGGATTGGTCATCTACTGATTCACTCCCTAAAATTGAGGACCTCAACCCCCAGGGCCTCAATAATGTAACTAACCCTGTACAGTTTGCTCTTAATAATGATAGTCTAGATGTCTTCACGTATTCCTTAGTTGCACCTTCGTTAAAAGACGAATTAATTAGTATTACTAATGAGTTGTTTAACGAAATGGACCAAAAAGATAAAAGTTACTTGCTTGAGCTCGCCAAGTCAGTCAAGCACCAAGAAAAACACCGATCAGCGGCAAGACTTGTCTGTTATCAATCTGGGGCTGAACAATGAAATCAAAGAAGTCAAAATCGGCAGCTATTTGCAAGGGTCTGAAAGGGTAGCACTGATCAACCTCCTCAGAGAATTTGTAGACATCTTCGTGTGGTCCTACGAAGACATGCATGGACATGATCCAGCCATAGTAGAGCACCGAATTCCCACTTACCTCGATGCAAGGCCAGTCAAGCAGAAACTCCGCCGAATCAAGCAGGAATGGTCACTACAAGTAAAAGAAGAAATCATGAAACAACTGCACGTCAAATTCATCTGAGTAGTTGAATACCCTATCTGGCTGTCAAATATAGTGACCGTTCCGAAACCCAACTGAAAGGTTCGGATCTGTGTGGATTTCCGCGACCTCAACAAGGCATTGCCCAAAGATGACTTCCCTCTACCCAACATTGACATTGTGGTAGACACTGTGGCTTCTCATAAAATAAGATCCTTTGTAGACGACATGCTGGGCTACAACCAAATTAAAATGGCAGCAAAAGACCAAGAGAAAACTTCTTTCATTACCCTCTGGGAACCTACTGCTATATTGTCATGTCGTTGGGCTAAAAAATGTCAGCTACATATCAAAGAGCCGCCACTACCCTCTTCCATGACATGATACACAAAGAAGTCGAAGTGTACGTAGACGACATGATTGTGCATTCCAACGATACAAATGGGGCCCATATCAGAGATCTCCGAAAATTCTTTGGAAGACTAAGAAAGCACCAAATGAAGCTCAACCCGACCAAATGCACATTCGGGGTTACCAAAGGCAAAGTCTTGGGATTCCTGGTCATCAAGCAAGGCATAGAGATAGAGCCAGCCAAAATCAAAGCCATCATAAACATGCCGCAGCCAAAAACTCCAACAGAAGTCAAGGGCTTCCTGGGTCGATTGCAATATATCAGTTGTTTTATCAAACAACCGACCTCCATGTGTGAGCCCCTATTCAAGCTCCTAAAGAAAGACATTGACCGAGTCTGGGACGAAAAATGCCAGCTAGCCTTCGAAAAAGTCAAAAAATACCTTGCCAACCCACCAGTGCTAGCTCCTCCCCATACACATAAACTTCTCCTCCTATACTTAACCGTCACAGACACAGCAGTATGGGCTATGTTCGCCCAAGAAAAAGAAAACTCCTACATCGAAAATGACATTTACTTCATAAGTAGGAAGTTACAAGAAAGCAAGCTCAACTACTCGACCTTAGAAAAAAGCTGCACTGGCCTGGTCTGGGCAACCCAAAGGCTCAAAGCCTATTTGCAAGCCTGGTCCATCAAACTCATCTCCAAGATGGACCCTATGAAATAGATCTTCGGCAAGCCATCACTTTCTAGCCGATTAGCTAAATGGTCGGTTCTGCTCAATGAATATGACATCACATACGTCACGCTCAAATCTATCAAAGGCAACGTAATCGCAGACCATTTAGTTGATCTGCCTCTAGAAGCAGAAGATGCATCTGAGCCTAGTTTCTCAGACGAAGGTGTCTTAGAAATCACCGATCATGACACCAAATAGCAAATGTTCTTTGATGGAGCAGCCAACAAAAAAGGCTTCGGCATAGGAATCATGCTAATCGATCCAGCAGACTCCCACACTCCACTGGCCATAAGATTAGAGTTTGAATGCTCAAACAACACTGCTGAATATGATGCATGTATTACCGGTCTAGAAGAGGCTCTCCGGAAATGAGCCAAAGACTTGGAGGTCTACGGTGACTATGTCTTGATCATAAATCAAGTTGAAAGGGAAATGGAAAACCCTGGATCCCCGGCTACAACTATATCATGCCAGACTGACAGCCCTAGCAAAAGAATTTGATAATATCTCGTTCCATTATCTACCGCGAGATAGAAATCAATTCGCTGATGCCTTGGCCACTCTAGCCTCATTGGTCGAAGCTCCCACAGAAATCAATGTCCAACCATTTATAGTTGGGAAAAGGACCACTCCTGCCTATTGCTTCAGAATCAATGCCACTCCTGAAAAGGATAATGAACCCTGGTACTTAGACATTATGAATCTGCTTCAGAAAGGGTCTATCCACCCAACTTAGATAGAAAAGGGAAAATCTTCCTACGAAGATGGGCATCACAATTTGTGATCAGTGGAGGCAGTCTATACAAAAGGCACTACCAAGGTCTAAACCTACTATGCATCGATCAGGCCAAAGCCGAGCGAATCATGGACCAGCTACATGGTGGTACTTGTGGGCCACACATGAACGGGCATATGTTGTCAAAGAAAATCATCCGACAAGGGTACTATTGGAGTACGCTAGAAACCGATTGTATTCGGTGGGTGCGTCACTGCGACAAATGTCAGCGCTTCGCAAATCTACAGCATGTTCCCCACATATACTATACAACTCCACAGCCCCTTGGCCCTTCTCAACATGGGGAATTAACGTCATAGGTCAAATTCACCCGAAAGGATCCAATGGCCACTAATACGTCCTGCTGTTGACTACTTCACAAAGTGGGTAGAAGCCTCTTCCTACAAAATACTGAATGCCAGAAAGGTGTCAGACTTCATCAAAACCAACATTATATATAGATACGGGGTACCTTTCGAGGTCATTTCCTACAACGGCACACACTTCAAAGGGAAAGTGAATCGACTACTCAATGAATTCAAAATCCAAAGGCACAAGTCTTCCCCATACCGACCACAAGCAAATGGTGTCGTTGAAACAGCCAATAAAACACTAGAAAATATCATCAGAAAAATGGCTGATACAGGCAGAGACTGGCCAGAGAAATTACCACTAGTCATCTGGGGCTATCGTACTTCAGTCCGTACACCCACTGGGGCTACCCCTTATTCTCTAGCTTATGGCATGGAGGTTGTATTGCCCATTGAAATAAAGATCCAATCATTAAGAGTTATGATGGAATCAGACATAGCTGAGATCGACTGGGTCAAACAGCGCTACGAAGAATTAGCCTGTTACACGAACGACGACTGCTAGCTTTAGAACATACTCGGGAATATCAGAAGCGAATAGCTCGAGCCTTCAACAAAAAAGTCAAAGGTCGTGATATCCAAGTCGGAGATTTGGTACTTCGCGAAAAACTCCCTAGTTATGTCGACACTAGGGGAAAGTGGAAATCTCCTTGGATGGGACCATACATCGTCAAACAGATCCGGTCAGGATGTGCGGTGCTCCTCACCAACTAAGACGGGTAAGACCTCGTTCAGCCCTTCAACCTCGACAAGCTCAAAAGGTACTATGCATGAGTCGAGAATGTTTGGCCACTGCATCCCTCTCCAGCTCGCTAGATTGAAAACCTGAAAGGGCAGTCTAGGCAAAAGTTAGAGCAAAAAACAAAAAAAAAACAAAAGGAGAATAAGGGCTCGCTAGATTGAAAACCCAAAAGGGCAGTCTAGGCAAAAGTTAGAACAAAAAGAAAAAAAAAACCAAGAAAAGAGAGAGGGAAGGCAGTCTCCGACATTCAATCCCCAGCATCTGATCTCCTGCAGGCAAAAGTCTTCAACATATTCAGGGAAGATGGTCTTGACTGACCAAAAGCGAAAAACCATGACAAGGCTCATATAATTTAACATCAAAGTATAATAAAGTCCATAAGGTGCAACTTAGGAATAGGTGTCTAAGACATATAGATTAACATTTATTCCTGTACAGTTACCTATATATATATTGCCTACACCCCTATAGCCCCCATAGCCCCCAAAATCCCCTTTCTTTCATGCAGCTCTACCACGGAATGGTCCATCAACGTCTGCGACGTCCTAGCCGCGACCAGATACTTCTATGAGGTGCAGAAGAGGCCCCAGTTTCACCAGCATGAGAACCTCTAGAGGTGTCTTCCTCCTCGTCATCAGTGTCACCATTGTCCTGGATAGCAGGACGACTTAGGCCGGCACTATCACCTCTATGAGCAATGCTTCGTCTGCCAGCCTGAGTTGGGCCGGCTTCATCCGCCTGCCGGGGGTTGCTCCGTCGACTCGTGTTGCTCAATCTTGGAGGCGCGTTACTGGGTCCCGCCTCGTTAGGATTGTGGGCCATCTGGGCACCAAGGTCATGTACTCGCCGAAATTCCTCCTGCAAATTAAGCCTGAGGAACCACCAGCCCTGAGCTTTCCAGATCCTCACCGATCTCCATCAACCGGACATCTATGCCACTGGTTATCCGTCTCGAGAGGATCCGCCTTAACACATGCCTAATGACACGGGAGTGCCCCTCAGCAGCCACTAGAACCCATGACAGATACTCATGGGACAAGAGCATAAGTTCGGAAAAGGCATAAGCTGTGGCCCGCAGGGGAAAATCGATCTCCCACATATCCCAGATGAGCTCGCCCATTTCCTTCTCCATCCGCAACTCTTCGATCAGAGGACGGTTCACGTCCGGGAGAATCTGCTCTCTGCCAAACTGACGAAGGACTCGATACGCCAGATAAAAAGTGGTCTGTTCGAGACCAGGCAGGATGACCTGGGCATAAGCCCCGGTAAATAGGAAAAAGTTGTGGATCCGCCAGTGGTTGACCACCTAGATGCTTTCCATGGAGCCGATACGAAGAAAGTACTATATCAAGTCAAGCTATGTATGCATATCATGGCGATAATGGCCGCGAGAGCCATAGCGTCCGGGATTATACATTCCTCCCACAAGCTCCGGGGTCATCACCCAATTAAAGTGCTTCTCCAGCCACATATGAATCAAAAGGGGGGGTACCAGAAGGAAACACTCCGTCGCCAGACGAAAATGCATCCAGGCCAAACAGAGTCTCGACCAAAATAATCTGGATGATATTTACCCGGCGATCCCGAGCTTACAGCACCAGGTCGACAACCCGCACATCGATGAATAAGGTTGGCCCACCAGGAGGTACCTTCCCATAACACAAAGAAAGAGGGCAGCCAGCCGACGCCGCAAGTAAACTGGATTTTCCCTATATTCAGTATAGGCAGGGGGAAGAACAGTCAAATTAAAATTAAATCCATTATAAAAACCCGGAGTAGCGGCACGGGTCGAGCCAAATAATTCCCGTATCGCTATAAAAAGGCGCCTCCGTGCATAGGGTACGACAATATGCCCGATGGTCGGCATCCCCACCATAGCACAAAACTCCTCAAATGTGGGACACATCTCGTTTAGGCAGAAATTGAAAAGATGACTCTGCACCGACCAGAATCTGGACGCTACCCTCAACATGTCACAATTTATACGCAGGTCCGCCATGACAAGAGGCATCGATAGCCACAAACATGATCGAACCATTCTCGTTCATCTTCTCGTAAGGAAAGAATCCAGAAGTCCAGCGAGGTCTCGTATATTTCCATCTCCAAAGCTGTGTGGCTATGTGTGACCATTTTTGGAAAAAGGCAAAAAATTCTATATCTGACTGAAGAAAAGAGAGAGAGAACATAAAAAGAGCTCAGAGTTGATTACAGCTTGAGAGAAGAAAGAGAGGCAGATGGTGTGAAATAAACGATGCCTCAACTCCCTTTTTATACTGAGAACTGAGGAAACATTCGAATATTGCGCATAACGCATGAATAGTGGTTGAAACAGGAAAGAACATAACAAGCCATGGGCGCCGCCCATGGCCACTTTGGGATCCGCGCCCTCTTCCTCCATGGGCGGCGCCCATGGGTCCCCCATTTGTTCCCCGAAACTGTCTGGTATCCCGGTTTCTGACCCCGGCTACTCCACTATTGGTGTTGTTCGTTCACAAGGAAGGGAAGAAAGGACCAAAGCTATATACTAACCCTCACCTACCAAAAAAAAAGAAAAAAAGATCAGACACAGGAAGAGGCGGCTGCATCTCCTTCCCCACAGAATGCCCGATAACCCCATTTTAAATCCAAAAGGTGTATCCCCCAAACCTTCGTCCTTAAACTGCAATGTGTCGTTACCTTAGATAATGATTTAGAATTCTTTTATTCCTAGAATAATTGAGTCTTCCTTTTTATATCATGCATCGTAGAATAAATACAAATTGCATAAATAGAAATATATACAGAATCTGGTACATCAAAATAATAAAGTGCATGTACAAGGGCTAATGGCCACGAGAAGATCTGCTCCTGCCTAAGTCTCCACCCATGACCTAAGGGCCAGTTCACCAATCATGTACTCCCGTCCTCTCGCTCGAGCATGACTCGACCCACCGGCATCATCATCATCATCCTCACCCCGGCACCTAACTTGACTGACAACATCATTTCCTCGGCAAGTGAACTCATCCAGCAGCCGCTAGTATAATTTGGTGATGCTAAGAAAGCCCCTCACCACCTTCATGTACGAAGAAGCATCAACCTGGGAAAGAAGGTGTAAAACGACAAAGAAAAATATATGTCAGTCTCGAAAGAAAAAATGATGTAAATATGAAAAGGCAGGGAAATATATCGCGCGGGTCCACTCTGGAATCTGGTACCGCTCCGGGACCTCGATATCGGGCAAAACTTACTCCGCAAGTCTTCCATCACGATGATACTGGAAGGTGGAGAAGTCCTCGGCAGGCACGAAAAAGTCCGACTGTGCATCAAGAACTAAACGGGAAGGCCTCGACCTATCAGAAACATATGATGCACGCCTAGCCGCTGCAGGAGCTGGATGGAGCACCATTAAGCCATGATGGGGTAATCATCACGAGGAATAACATGCCTGGACAGATACTGATACCGGTTTGGCAAGAAATTTGGTACAATCACCCAAACTGGTGGGGCAGGTGGTGTCATTGGAGGCACCATATACAGGAAATGTTGACGGTTAACCCGTTCGCCCATATACAAGGAGTCGACCATAATCGACACCATCAAGATCCGGTGACTGCTCATCTCCAAAGAAATCAGGTATGGCCCAGCCAAACCCCTCAAGGGAAATAAATGTACAGTACCCGGGCTCGAGCTCGCAATCCGGTCTCGCATCATCACCTCGGTCAGACAGTGACCATCTCGATCCTCCTCTACCCATTTAGCATTCATGAACTCAGCCAAAAATGGTGGCTCGTGAATACGACTGTGCAACGGGCCAGGCGAAAAAGTAAACACATAGTAGGCCCAGACCTAAAAAAGGAAAAAAAAAAAGAAGAAAAAAAAAGAAAAAAGAGTTAGCCAGGATAAAAAAAATAAAAGAAATATATATATACTGGCAAAAATATCAAAAGCGGGAAAAAAGAAAAAGAGATACCTCCAAAGTAGGAGCAAAACCGATAATGACTGGAGAATCGTTGCGGTTGGCCCGATCCATGGAAAGCATACAGCTCAGCCAAGCCCGCCTGCCCCCAATCGTACTCGGCAACGCGGTCTAAATCCCGGAGGCATCCCAAGGACTGAAACCCGCAGAGTGGTACCCTATGTTCGAGAAAAAGGATTATGGGACACCACTCACACTTTCCATTTTAGAAATGCATGGCACTTTGACCCTCGCATCATTTCGTTGCAATCACGGCATTTGGCGTTGCCTTTGGAGTAGTACTTTGCCTCGAAACCCTCGACCACATCATGTTGTTCGAGGTCTAAGGGTTTCCCAAAGGCCGCCAACTGCTATGCCCGTGATTGGCAAAATCAAAAGGGTCAAAGTCGCAACTCGCCGCTAAAATGGAAAGTGTGAGTGGTGTCCCACCAATCCACCTCGAACATAGGCATGTAGTTGCGGAAAGGTCAAAAAGCTCTTCCACCACTCTACGGGTTCCGAGACTAGTATACTCCACCAAAAGCTGTGCTCTCAAAGGCATTGCGTTATAAATAACGACAACTTTGTCACAGCTGGCCCGAACTCTGGTGAGAGCCCTACGTGCCTAAAAGGAAAGAAAAAGCAGCATCTCAAAATCAGAAAAGAAAGGGAGGTAAAATTCTTATCCTTTTTATTATGCCCCTCATGCATGTCATAATGCTATGTCATTCTTACTATGCATATCAAAACAAAAATAATAAATGTAGCTTTTTGCAAAAAAAAAAAAAAAAAAAGAAAAAAATGTCATGCCCCATTTACATATTTGTGTTGCATTTTTGCATACAATAAATAATAACATGTTGCATTCTGCATGAAATAATATTTGTGTTACATTTTGCATGTATTCATAAATAAGAAATTGCATATTGTATTTAGAAATATATATATATATATATATATATATATATATATATATATATATATATATATATATATATATATATATATATATCTTTGTTGCATTTTGCATATTAGAAAAAATAATTGCAGCATATGTACATATCTATAAAAAAAATGTTACAATAAAAGCTACATTGTGCATATGTCCTAAAAAGCATATCTGTTGCATTCTTAGCATACGATATATGTTTGCAGTACGTGCATATATCCGAATATATATCTGATTAAAAAATGCACCATGTCTCTGAATAATATATCGCATGAGCACGCATCATAAAAATATTTCTAGCCCAAGCATGCATCATATAGTCAAAATATATCACTTACATGAAATATGCATCGCATAATTAAATAGTGTCAATTGCTCAAGTATGCATCGCAAAATTAAATAGCACGAATTTCATATTTTTGCTATGTATAATTGCCAAATTGCATCATTCTAGCATATAAATTGCAAGCATAAGTATCAAAATCAAGAACATGTATACTCCAAAAAGCCCAAAACAGTAAGAAATCCAACAGATCTGAAAAATAAACCAAATGGGTTTGCAAAAAAATAAACTTACAGCGGGATGTTGAATATTAGAAACATGAGTGTGACAATCGCGAAGGATGTTGCCCTAGTCATCCTTGGAATATCAATACTTGATATAATGAAGTTCTCGACAATGACATGCATCGGTGCGAAGCCATCTATCAAGATCGATTTAACGGAAAATGACTAATGATCCTTGGAATATCAACTTACATTTTGAGTCATTTTAATGTTTCCGGGTTAAATTGGAGTGAATGTTTACTACTCGACATTCCTCGCACTGAGTTCCGGATGCATCGTGTCTTTCCTATCCGTGATTTCCTAAGGAAGAAGCCATCTATCAAGAAAAAAACAATCGATTTAGTGAAAGAAAATCAAGAAAACACGGAAAAATGAACAATAGAGCTCTGTCGCCAGCAACAATGGCATGAAAATGGCGAAGAATAAAGAAAGAAAATGGAGAAGTTGTTGCTTCTGCCTCCTCTTGCTTGAAATCATAAAGGAATTAGGAAAGTTCACTTTCCTCCCCTCCAAAGTCCAAGTGCAGCAATTAAACTTCCAAGTTTGCTCAAATCGCAAAATGACCCTGAAACCTTAATGGAAAGTTAACAAAGTTAGCTTTGTTAACCAAAAGTGACGGCCATCCATCAAAATATCAAAAGAAGCTTATATCCCCAGCAGAACAGCCGCAATAAAAGCAGAAAAGGAAAAATTATGCCATTCTGATCCCCAGTAGGGTGCCCACAACAAAAAGAAGAAGAAAAAAAAAAGTAACAAGAAAATAAAAAAGAGCAAAAGAAGGCAACAAAGCAAAAGAAAAGAAGAGCAAGAAAGAAAAGAAAGCAAAAGGAATGACGTGTAAAGTATTTTACCTGTTGCATGTAGTGTATTTGAACCTGGTTGTTGGATCTTTTTCGCAAAGGGTGCATACCCCGGGTCACTGAGGGAAAAGGTTGGTTCCACCATCGTGTTCGACGAAGGGTCCTACCCTTGAGGATACAATGTTTGATGATGTCCCACCATCGTGTTCATCGAAGGGTCCTACGCTTAAGGATACGATGTTTGATGAGCCCAAGATTTCCACAAATTTTCCCAAGAATTTTCTTCTATTTTGTGCTATTTTTGAGTTAATTATGTTTTGGAAATATTATTATTTATGTTTTTGTGCTTAATGTAGGTTTCCATGCATAATCGAGCTTTTAAATGGTGTTTAGCACGAAGTTCAAGATAATTTCGGGCTTAAAAGTTAAATTGGAAATTATTTGGTCAACGTTCGTTAAGTCTGTTAAAAGATCCAAGGTAAATTCAAGCTAACGGAGGCTAACTGGGCTAACTTTGGACTAAACTGAAGAGCTGGCAGAGGGAAGGAAAGCGGCGCCAAATTCAGAACCTCCAGGGGCATCGGAGCAATTGTTGGATTCTGTTTCATGCGTTGTCGGCCCATCCACGCGCCACATCACCCACCTTATCCACAGCCCTGACCCCGTCCTTTCCTTCATGGATCAGGCCACCCGGCCCAAATCTGCTCCATCCACCAGCTTGCCAGCCCATCTTCACTCTCATTCCAGCCCGTTTCACCAGCTGGTGACCCGCGCTCTATCCACCTGGGTTGCCCCTGCCCCAGCCGTGACCCATCCTCCTTTTCCTTCCCTTTTTTAGCCCCCAAACTCTCTTGCACTTCCCAAAATGCCCTTCAGCCTTGGTGCCTGCCATTCCCTTCATTTTTAATCTCCCAGCAGCTCCCATTTTTTTCACAAGTCCCCATTTGGGGCTGTTAGCCCTAAATGGGGCACCACCCCCATTTCCATCAAAATTTCTTCCTCTCTTCCATTAATTATCCACCATTGAAGGTTTGGAGCTTCAAATCAAGAGCCAACGAAACATCTACAAATGATTTCAACCCCGAACGCGATTTGCTCGGTTTAATTCTTCCTATCTCTATTTTTGATAGTTGTTATAATTTATTGGGTTGATTAAATTTGTAAATGTTGAATTGGTTTATGCTTAATTTATTTATGGAATGCAATTATTTTTCTATGTTCAATGTAGTGTTTTAATTTAATCTATCTCTTTATTTAGTACACATTCATGTTGGTTATTATTTTTGTGAACTTAATGCCTTTAATTATTTAACCAATAATTAAATGATTTTAGAAATATTTAGGATCAACGAAAGCTACCTTTATATTTCTGACCAATCAATTTAATAGTTGGTGTTTTGTGACACACTCCGATAGCCATTGTGAGACTCGATTTGACACGCGATCGAACCACCTTAGCCATTCGCGAGGTCGGGGAGGTTAAGGTTAACTATAAGATGCGAGAGCCCGTAGTTAACCAATTTTAGTTGTCTCGGCTACCAACATGACTTGTAGAAAAATATAAGAGAGTTTATTTTTGCAAAGTATTACCCATGCGCTTGGTTATTATTGTGTGTTCTTCATGCTTTTAATGGCGTAGCGAACCATTAGATAATCACTAGAATTATAGGATAAGATGTGAGAGCTTGTCCTATTAATTCCGAAAATCACAATAATTGTTTGCGTTATGTGAGACCGAGAAGAGATCGTGCGTAGATAGTCATTGGGTGCTTGGTTTGACATGCGACTATTTTCTCCTATGCTATAAGAAGCGAGAGCCCGTAGCTAGGAGTTGTAGCTAGATTTGCTATACGTTGCGAGAGCCCGTAGCGAATATTATAGTGCGCCCGACTACCAAGACTTGAGTTAAAGAAAAGTAAAAAGATGATTAAATTAAACACCGGCTAGACTAGAAATATTGCACTCTTATCTTTTTATCTTGATTTGTTGTTGCCAAACCACCTCCGCAGTAGTGCAGATTTAATTGCTTTCTAGGTTGTTTATATTTTTATATTTTAATTCATTTTCTTTTCGCTCAAATATAATTAGTTAGCCTAATTTTAGTACTTAGTCGGGTGAGAATTACGTACATTCCTTGTGGGATCGATAACTCGTACTTAGGTACACTTTATTACTTGATACGGCTGGGTAATCTTGCCCGTGTTACGTTTTTCGCACATCAATGTCTTATGATGATGTCCCACCACCGTGTTCGACAAAGGGTCCTACCCTTGAGGATACGATGTCTTATGATGATGTCCCACCATCGTGTTTCGGCGAAGGGTCCTACCCTTGAGGATACGATGTTTTATGATGATGTGTGTCCACCATCGTGTTCGACGAAGTGTCCTACCCTGAGGGTGCGATGTTTTATGTTAATGTGTCCCACCATCGTGTTCGACGAAGGGTCCTACCCTGAGGGTGCGATGTTTTATGATGATGTGTCCCACCATCGTGTTCGGTGAAGGGTCCTACCCTTGAGGATACGATGTCTTATGATGATGTCTCACCATCGTGTTCGGCGAAGGGTCCTACCCTTGAGGATACGATATTTTATGATGATGTGTCCCACCATCGTGATTCGACGAAGGGTCCTACCCTGAGGATGCGATGTTTGATCCTGTAATCCCACCCGATGGCTGTTGTTTGTTTGCATGAGGCCGAACTACGTTTGGTCTGATTCCTGAGAAAGGGATATGTAGGCAGCCTATTTCGGTAGGTGCGACCATCAGAGCATTTTATTGCATATCTGCTTAAAAACTACGATAACCTGCTATAAACGACTAAATTTGTCTAGGGTAGGTGAGATTTAAACTGCGCCGTATAAACTGCCGCATCTATAAATTGCCGCATATTGCATTCCTCCCTCCTCATTATAATTTCCACGAAATTTGGGAGTCTATTTCTTATCAACGATGTTCGTTTACTTGATAAGTTTCGGTTTACCCGTAAACTCCATCGTTGAGGGGCTCTGTAGACACCCAAATTTCGTATCTCATGTATGTAACATGACATGAAATATCAAGACCTGTTAAACAACTAATGAATGTCAAGTTACAGGGTCGAAAATGCAAAAAGCAAAAGCAGGATGCGTAAACAGTGAAATGCAGGGGGCTAAGTGCCAAAAGGAAGCTGAAAAGGACCCCCTAGGACCGCCCATAGTGACTCTGGGCACCGCGCCAGCCTCTACCATGGGTGGCGCCCAACAATGCCTTGTTCCCTGTAGCAGTTTGCCTTCGGTGCAATCTCTCAAGCGCGCGGTACAAGCCGATGAAGCACAGAAAGATAAATCTTAATCACGAAGGAAAGCCTCTCCCAGCCTATAAATAAGAGGCCCCCGGCTTGTTGAATTCACAGTTAGCGCATACAGTTAAACACACACTTCACGCAGTTAGAAAGCCTCCGCAGTGAGTTATGAGAGAACGCCTTGAGAGATTTACTCATCTAGCCTCGAAGCTCCGCCAAATCTCCCCCAAACACAAAACCAACCAGCCAAAGTGAAACCTAGTTACCCTGCTAGGATTCCGACGTATTCCACCAATTCCAAAATCCCAAAAAGAGCAGTTGCCCTGCCCGAATCCAGACGTCAAATCAGCAAAAAGCAAGCAGTTGCTCTACCCGATTTCCGCCATTAGCAAGCAAACAACAGTAAAAAAGTAAGCAGTTGCTCCGCCCGGTTCCTGAGGCCAGAAAGCAACTTTTGGAAGCAATTACTCTGCCCGAATCTCCACAACAACAAAAAGACTCCCTCTCTCGGAAGGACAAAGCGAGTGCACCCTAAAATCTACTAGAAGCTAGTTGGTACGGGATAAAACCCCCACACTTCAAAAGGTAGGCTATTTAAAGTTTTATTTATTAAAAAATGCTATTTAGACCGGCCTAATGTAATAAAAATAAGCAGTTATGCTGCCCGAATTTCTATAAGAAATAGCACTAAAAAGAGCCATTATTATGACCAAATATTTATAAATGTATTCGTGACTCCCGAAAGGAGACTGTTGCAAGTTTGTAATAATATAGATACAGATGTATATATATATATATATATATATATATATATATATATATATATATATATATATATTTAAATGCTTTATTTCATCTGCTAAATAAATATAATAAAAGCATATTTTAGCCAAAAACTATTTTGAGACCGAAAGAGCGAGTTGAGTGCCTAGCACCTTCCCACCTCGTAACTTAGCCTCCGAACCCTTTACAAATCTGGTTACATTTGGGTTTTCTTTATTTCTCCTTAAAATAAAGATGACAACTTTGTCTTATCATTTTGAGTCTACAATGAGGTCGGACGTATTCCACGCGCCTTAAAACGTTTTGGTTTTGTTTTCCTTTAAGGGAAAATAAAACATCGAAAAACCGGGGTACTCACAGAATCCTGCTAATTGATCCAGTAGATTCTCATACTCCTTTGGCTATAAGATTGGAGTTTGAATGCTCAAATAACACTACTGAATATGAGTCTTGCATTGCTGGTCTATAAAAGGCTATCCGAAAAGGAGCTAAAGACTTGGAAGTCTTCGGTGACTCCGCTTTGATTATAAATCAGGTTGAAGGGAAATGGAAAACTCATGATCCCCGGCTACATCTATATCATACCCAATTGACTGCTTTAGCAAAAGAATTTGATAATATCTAGTTTCATTATTTACCGCGAGATAGAAATCAATTCGCCGATGCCTTAGCCACTTTAGCTTCGTTGGTCAAAGTCCCCACATAAATCAACGTCTAGCCATTTGTAGTTGGGAAGAAGATAACTCATGCCCACTGCTTCAAAATTGATGCCACTCCTGAAAAGGATAACGAATCCTGGTACCTAGACATTATGAATCTACTTCAGAAAGGGGTCTATCCACCCAACTTAGACAAAAGAAGGAAGGTCTCCCTATGAAGGTGGGCATCGAAATTCATGATCAGTGGAAGTAGTCTATACAAAAGGCACTACCAAGGGTTAAACCTGCTATGCATCAATCAGAGTAAAGCCGAACGAGTCATGGACCAGCTGCACGGTGGTACTTGTGGGCCACACATGAATGGGCATATGTTATCAAAAAAAGTTATCCGACAGGGGTATTACTAGAGTACACTAGAAACTGACTGTATTCGGTGGGTAGGGTGTGTCATTGTGATAAATGTCAGCGCTTTGCAAATCTGCAGCACGTTCCCCCACATACATATGTCCTGGTAGTCGTCGACTATTTCACAAAATGGGTAGAAGCCTCTTCCTACAAAGTACTGAATGCCAAAAAGGTGTCCGAATTCATCAGAACCAACATCATATACCGATACAGAGTACCTTTCGAAATAATTTCTGACAACGGTACACACTTTGAAGGGGACGTAAACCGATTGCTCGACGAGTTCAAAATCCAGAGACATAAGTCTTCCCTGTATCGACCACAGGTAAACGCTGCCGTCGAAGCAGACAATAAAACATTAGAAAATATCATCAAAAAATGGTTGAAACAGGAAGAGACTTGCTAGAAAAACTGCCATTAGCACTCTGGCTATCGCACTTCGGTCCGTACACCTACTTGGGCTACCCCTTATTCTTTTGCCTATGGCATGGAGGCAGTGCTGCCCATTGAAATAGAGGTCTCATCATTAAGAGTTATGATGGATCAGATATAGCTGAAATGGACTGGGTCAAACAGCGATACGAGGAATTAGCCATGTTAGATGAACGTCGACTACTAGCCTTTGAACACACTCAAGCATATCAGAAACGAATAGCTCGAGCATTCAACAAAAAAGTCAAAGGCCGTAATATCCAAGTAGGAGATTTGGTACTTCACGAAAAACCCCCTAGTTATGTTGACACTAGGGGAAAATGGAAGCCTCCTTGGATGGGACCCTACATCGTCAAACAGATTCAGTCAGGAGGTGCGATGCTTCTCACCAATCAGGAAGGGGAAGATTTCGTTCAGCCCTTCAACATGGATAAGCTCAAAAGATATTATGCATAAGTCAAAAATGTCCGGCAACTGTATCTCTCTCTAGCTCGCTAGATTGAAAACCTAAAAGGGCGGTCTTGGCAAAATTTAGAGCATTAAAGAAAAAAAAAGAATATATACAAGGAGAATAAGGGCTCGCTAGATTGAAAACCCAAAAGGGTAGTCTAGGCAAAAGTTAGAGCAAAACAAAAGAAAAAAACCAAGAGAAGGATAGAGAAAGCAGTCTCTAGCATCTAATCTCCAGCAGATAAAGTCTTCAGCATATTCAGGTCACCAACAACAAAAGAATCTTCCCATAGGGGAAGAACTACGTCGACCTGAGCCTTAGAAATGAGGAACGTAGGTAGCCTCCGGGTTCGGTCTAACAAAGGTCAAACATGTATCAAACATGTGTGCCCACTAGAAAAAGACTTGTTATGGCAGGAAAGGCAGATCGTCTCGGTCTTGACTGGCTAAGAGAAAAACCACGATAGGGCTCAAAATAAATCATCACATCAAAAATATAAAACTCCATTAGGTGCAACTAAGGAATATGTGTCTAAGATATTTAGATTATCATTATTCTGTATAGGTACCTATATACATGCTATCTTCCCATACCCCTAGAGATAGCCACCTAGCACCTTTCTGGGCGCTACGCCCAAGCCCTCCATGGGCAGCGCCCACATATCTCCTAGTGTCATCCCCAAACTTCCTGGTATCTTGGTTTCAACCCCGGCTGCTCTGCTATTCGCCTCTGTTCGTTCACAGAAATGAAAGAAAAATAGTGAGGCTATGCACTAGCCCTCACCCACCATAAGAAAAAATCAAGCTACTGGGAAGAGGCGGCCGCTCTCCTTCCCCTGCAGCAGGTAACCTCGATAAAATCCAAAGGTGTATCCCTCAAAGCCTCCATCCTTGAAGTACAATGTGCCTTTGCTTTAGGTTTTTGGTTTAGTTTCTTTTATTTAAGCATCCCTAGAATAATTGAATCATATTTTAATCATGCATCGTAGAATAAAAATAAACTGCATTGCATTTAGATATATACAGAGTCTGGTACAAGGAAAAGAAAAAAAATCCATAATATGTACATGTGAAAGAAGCTAATGGGCCTGTGAAGATCTGCTCCTATTCAAGCCTCCGCCCATAACCCGAGGACCGGTCCCGCCAACTCTATATTCCCGACCTCTTGCCCGAGCACGACTCGATCCGCCGGCCTCATCATCATCATCATTATCTCGGCGCCTGGCCCGACTCACGACATCGTTCCCTCGACAAGTGAATTCATCCAACATCCGCTGGTATAGTTTAGCGAGGCCAAAGAAGCCATTCACCACCTTTCGGTATGATGAAACATCGACCTAAAAAGAAGATATCAAAGAAAAAGGAAGGGAATATCAGTCCAGGTGAATAAAAAATTATTATTATACAGCAAGTATGAAAGAAAAAGCAAACAAGTATATCGCACGGGCCCGCTCAGGAATCTGAAACCGCTACGAGACCTCGGCATCAGGCAAAGCCTCCTCCACAAGTCTTCCTTCACGATGATACTGGAAGGTGGAGAAATCTTAAACAAGAATAAAATAATCCAGCTGAGCATCAGGAACCAGATGAGAAGGCCTCAGCCTATTATAAACATCTGATGCACGCCTCGCTACTACAGGGGCAGGATGGAGCACTGTCCTCAGAAACTCCTCGTAAGCCATAGTAAGATAATCCTCACGAGGAACAATATATCCCGACAGGAACTGATACCGGTTCGGCAGAAAATCCGGGACGATCACCCAGGCTGGTGGTGCAAGTGGTGTCACTGGGCCCACATGATAGAGAAAGTGCTGACGGTTGACCCGTTCACCCATATATAAAGAATCAACCATGATGGATACCATCAGAACCCGGCGGTGGCTCATCTCTAAAGAAATCGAATCACGATCGGCCAGACCCCTCGGGGAGATAGGCCTTGTAGATGCCCAGAGCTCGAGCTTCGTAATCTTGTCCCGCACCATCGCCTATTCAAACTATTGCCATCCCAGTCCTCTTCCACCCGGTTAGCATTCACAAATTCAGCCAAGAAAGGTGGCTCGTGAATACGTCTCTTCAATGGGCCAGGGGAAAAAGTAAAAACTGAATTGGCCCAAACCTGCAAAAAAAAAAAAAAAAGAAAGGTGCAGCAAAAGAAAAAAAAAATCAGCCAGTGAAAAAAAGGGGGATGGGGTGGGTTCCCGGGACTGCGCCCGCGCCCCGCGCACCCTTGGATAGGGGTGCGCGTACGTGCGGATGCGGGACACCACTGCTCTCATTCCACCCTCCCTTTTTTAGGGGAAGACGAAATTAAAAGTACGAGAGGATGGGAACTTTTTGGTTTCCCGCATCAAGTTATCCCTTGTTTAGGGGATACCAGGATATGAGAATGCATCATCCTTTCATTTCCATTTTCCCTTTTTTAGGGGAAAACAGAAAAGTGCAAAAAAGAGATGTTGCAACGCCCCCATTATGGATTTTATAAAAATAGCCTGATGTCCTATTTTGGATCACTATGGGAGCTTTGGGTTTCCCGCATCAAGTTATCCCTTGTTTAGGGGATACCATGATATGGGAATACATCAACCTTTCATTCCCATTTTCCCTTTTTTAGGGGAGAATGGAAAAGTGCAAAAAAGGAGTGTTGCGATGCCCCACTGAATCCAAAATGTTTTAGAGTCGCCATCTTTATTTTAAGGCAAAAATAAAGCAAAACCAGAAAAAGAAAAACCAGAGACTATGAAAAGCGGGCCGGAGGCTAAGTTACGAGTTGGGAAGGTGCTATGCACCCAACTCGCCCTTCGATCTCAAAAATGGTTTTTGGCTAAAGTATGCTTATTGTTATATTTATTTAGCAAATAAACAAAGCATTAAAAACAGAAAATAAAACAAATACATCAGTGGCTACATTATTTCTGGACTTGCAGCCATTTCCTTACAATAATTACAAATATATTTAAAAATATTTGGCCATTATGATGATTCTTTTACATGATATTTTCTAATCTAATCCGGGCAGCACAACGACTTATATTAGTTACATTGGATCGGATTTAAAAAGTAACTTTATAAAAAAATAGCGCCCTTAAAGGCTATTACCTTTTAGAGCGCGGTGTGTTCTCACTGTCCTTTAGGGAGAGGGAGTCTTTGTTGTTGTTGTTATTGTTGTGACTTGGGCGAGAATAGCGCTTATTTGGTGTTTTGGCTCGCTCACTCGGGTAGAATGACGGCTTATATGGTGGTTTTGGCTCGCTTACTCGGGCAGAATGACGGCTTATATGTGGTGGTTTTGGCCTTTTAAATCGGGCAGAGCAACTGCTCTTTCCACGATTTTCGGACCGGGAAAGTAGGGTGGAAACCTAGCTGGGGGGCTAAGGCTCACTCTTATCGGTGGGTTTTAAGTTTGGAAGAGTTTTGGCAGGGTTTTGAGGCTTTGGATGGATCACTCACTACTCTGATCTTTCAGCGTAACGAGAACGCGAGAGCTTTGCGGAAGGAAAAATGGTGTGTTGAAGGTCGACCCCGAAGCCTCTATTTATAGCTTGGGATGAGGACTCATTGGGGAATAAATTTTCTTCCTTCCTGCTTAAGTGTATTGTACAGACTGCGGAGAAATTGATACATTACGGCAAACTGTAGCAGCTCTGTAGCATCTGGAGTGTACTGTAGCTCCATTCCTGGCGCCACTCCCACACATCATGTGGGTGGCGCCACTTTAGGCTTGTTTCTTTTATTTTTGACACCTTGACCCCTTCATTTCACTGTTTTGCGCATCATGCTTTGTCCTTTTGCATTTTCAACCCTGTAACTTGACATTTGTTAATGTTTCAACAGCTCTTGGTATCTTATGCCATGTTACATACCAGGGGTACGAAATTGGGGTGTCTACAGAGCCCCTCAACGATGGAGTCTACGGGTAACCCGCAGCTTACTGAGTAGACGAACATCGTTGATAAGAAATAGACTCTCCAATTTCGCTCAATCAATACGATGAGAGAGATACAATAGGTAGCAGTTATAATGCGACAGTTTATAATGCAAACCAAACCTCCATATCCTAGACTTTTTTAGTCAGTTATAGCAGGTTATCGCAATTTTTAAGCAGATATTCAAATTAAGTGCTCTGATGGTCTGACCTACTAGTGTAGGCTGCCTACGTATTCCTTAATAAAGGAAATCAGACCAAACGTAGTTCGGCCCAAAAACAAACAAGCCGCAATGGTAACAAACAAGTGCTGTAATGGTCGTACCTACCGAAGTAGGCTGCCTACGTATCCTTATCCAAGGAATCAGACCAAACGTAGTTCATCTCTGTTGGGGATCAAGTGTTGTAATGCAGACAAGTGTTATGCGGAAAGATAATCGTAATATCAATTACAACCTAGTGAAAATAGAGCATATCAAAATGCAAAACCCATTGCATCGCAACACTAAACGCAATATCCATTGCGTCGCCACGAAACAAAAGGCAATATCTATTGCATTAAAATGGAAAGCAGATGCAATATCCATTGCATCGCAACACAAAACGCAATATCCATTGCGTCAACACAAAACTTAATGCAATATCCATTGCATTAACACATAAAACAGAAGCAATATCCATTGCATCGTAACACAAAATGCAATATCCATTGCGTCGACACAAAACATAATGCAATATCCATTGCATTAACACGGAAAGCAGATGCAATATCCATTGCATTGCTACACAAAACGCAATATCCATTGCGTCGACACAAAACTTAATGCAATATCCATTGCATTAACACAGAAAACGGATGCAATATCCATTGCATCGCAACACAAAATGCAATATACATTGTGTCGACACAAAACATAATGCAATATCCATTGCATTAACACGGAAAATGGATGCAATATCCATTGCATCGCAACAAAAAACGCAATATCCATTGCGTCGTCACAAAACTTAATGCAATATCCATTGCATTAACGGAGAAAACGGATGCAATATCCATGCATGCATCACAATTAACACAAAAGGCGGATGCAATATCCATTGCATCGCATAGCGCTAGATGCGATATCCATCGCATTTCTAAAAGGAGCGGATGCAATATCCATTGCATCGCAATGCTAGATGCGATATCCATCGCATTTAAAAAGACGGATGCAATATCCATTGCATCGCCGCTAGATGCGATATCCATCGCATCAACACGAAAGCGGATGCAATATCCATTGCAGCCGAATGCGATATCCATCGCATTACTAAAAGATGAATGCAATATACATTGCATCGCAACGCTAGATGTGATATCCATCGCATTTCTAAAAGACGGATGCAATATCCATTGCATCGCAATGCTAGATGCGATATCCATCGCATCAACACGGAAAGACAGATGCAATATCCATTGCATCGCAATGCTAAATGCGATATCCATCGCATTACTAAAAGACGGATGCAATATCCATTGCCTCACAACACTGAATGCGATATCCATCGCATTACTAAAAGAAGGTATGTCGCGATGTATGTCTTTGTGATGCTAGTCTTTGCAAGGCTTATCGAGCGAGTCTTTGCAAAGGTAATTATCAAGTGTTGCGATGCATATGCTGCGGTATGAAATGTCTCCTTAGGAACACTGCCTTCGTCGGAGAACAAAACCTTTCCCTCTGATCTGGGGTTGTGTGCCCCTTAAAGGAAAGTTTTCCAACACATCTATTGATGCACAAAAAAGGGGTAAAATACTTACCTTTTCTTACCTTGACTTTGCATTTGCGACTTGCTTGCTTCTTTCTTTGCTTTATGTTGCTTTTCTTTCTTGCACCGAGATTTTTCTTTGTCGCAGGCTTTGAAATTTTTCCTTTGCCGCAATTTCCGGCCTTAGCTGGAAATTTCCTTCCTTGCTGTTACATTTTCCGGTGGAAAATTATCTTTGGTGTTATTTAGGCCTTGGTGGAAATTTCTTCTTTTTGCTTGATTTTCATTGATCTGCTGGGGATATGGACTTCACTCTATGTAGCTTTTGATGATGCTGGTGAGGATCTTTGGAGGTGGTCCTTGGCGAGATGCTTGGAGAACGTTCATAGGCGATCGCGAAGACGATGCAGTAGAAAGATGCAAGCATGCGAATGAAATTTTCCCTTTCTCTTTAAAAAACTTTTGAATGTGCATATGTATCATCTGTTTCTTAAACATGTTAAGACAGGATAAGGCAAGGTGATGGAAATGCAATATAAGAGCTTGAGATGTGACTTTTAGTTGGCTTTGGAGGGTTATGTGTATAGGAGTTGATGGTGATATTTGAAATGGAGGCGAATGATGTGTTGGGTCAGTTTTCAGTCTTTTGACTAGTGCATCATTCAAAAAAAGGAATTCAACCGGGACTAGTGAGCCCTACTAATCAATGCCTCGGAGGAACCATTTTTCTTTTCTTTTCTTTTTCTTTTTTTTTTTTTTGTTCGTGCTCTAACTTTTGCCTAGGCCGCCCTTTCGGGTTTTCAACCTAGCGAGTTGTTTACCTTGTAGGGAGCCAATCTTTCGATGCATGCGAGGATGAGCTGCTTATTCTTGAGGGATCACGGCTTTGTAGCCTTTTCGTTCCTTCAGGCAAAGATGGAAATGCCTCTGGAGATGATGAGCCTTTGTGTATCCAATGAGTTTGGCGAGAGAAGCCCAGGATGAATTTAATCAACCAAATTTTGTAAGATGGGATGGGCAAGTTTCTGAAGAGATTAACTAGAGACAGACCACAGAAAGACTCGATTGAGAGAGACTTTTGTAGGAGACAGAAATGAGTATGCTCATAGAAAGTGGATGACTCTAATGGACAAAAAGAAGAGTCATGATCCAGAGTTTATCGCCAAGTATCACAGGTTTTATGGACCCTACTTAACATTTATCTTTTGATAATTTTATGTGTCTTTAGCAAGGAGTTCTGTCCTGGATCCAGATCACGTTGCATCCGATTGAAACAGAGCTATAGGTGGTGACTAGGTTAGAGTATAGTGTTCAAGCATTTAGGATGATTTAGCTTTAGGATTGAGGATCGGATTGGCCTCTTGCTCAAAGGTATTTTGGGCTATGGGTTTGGTTATTTTAGGATAGGCGATCGCAAAGCGATCATTGGGTGGCCTTTTAGGCTATGGGTTTGGATGAGAATTTGGTCTCCAGACCTGGTTGTAGGTATGGTTGGGAGGTCGGCTTTTGGCTTTGGTTGCGGGTCGTGGGGTTGTCCAAGAGTGATTGATGTTTTTCTTTTGTTGCGAGAGAAAGATTTTGAGGACATTGCTCAAGAGAGGCTTCCTCTTTTTTCTTTCTTTTCTTCTCTTTTTTTTTTTTTTGCGAGAGGGAAATTTCTTTTTTTTTGACCTCTCGGAGCAAATTGAGAGAGTGCTTGAAGAGATACTCGTCTTTTCTCTCTTGGGATAAAAGAAGATTGTCACTCTTGGTGGATATATATAAGGGTGGAGCAGCCCCAGTTTTGAGAAGCTGAGTTTTTGAGATGGTTAGGCTTTGGCAACTGATGGATTTGTTCAGGCATTTGGAAGAGGTTGGGTGTATGGTTGGAAGCCCCTAGTGTACCGTTTAATAGCTCGGCCGCAATGGGTCGAAGGTGATTCCGGTCAAGACGACTTGCCTGCTCTGGATTTCATGTGTTCTTAAAAGTTTTCGGGTCCATATCTTCTTGATGACTCATCACCAACTCGTGTAGACTTATCATGTTTTTTCATGAGTTGACTCGTCATCTTCATCTTTTTTTTTTGCAGATATTTCGGCGATATGTGGTGCTCAAAGATCAAGAAGAAGACTCGACAGGCTAATATAGGAAAAACAAGAATTTTATCAGGCTTGAATATAGATAAATACTTTTGGAAGGCTCAGTTTGAAGACTCGACTGGGCTTTCAAAATAACGAAGACCAAATGAGCATACTCTGCAAGGATAAGCTGTAGGTATTAATATGGGCTAAGAAGATACCTCTGGGGTTTGAAAGCCACTAGTCTTGAATTGTTGTATATGATTCCTGAGTTGCTTGGCTTTTCTGGACTTCTCAGCTTTCTAGACTTTTATGCTTTCTTGGATGTCTCAGTTCTTCCAACTTTCTTTTCTTTTCTGGCTTCTTATCGATCCTTCTTCTTTTTTTTCTCTTTTTTTTCATTTTTTTTCATTTTTTTTCTTTTCTTGCTTTTTTTTTGTTTTCCTTTTTCTCTTTTTTTTTGAGGTGGTAGACCTTGACATCTCAAAGTAGGACTTGCTAGATTTTTTTTTTGAATCAATAATGACCGATGCACTTATCAACTGGTGATGGCAATTGAAAATAATGGTGAGGGGGGAATTTCCTGTCTTTACATGTTTTGGGAAACAAAGGACAACATATAGAAAAACCTTTTTTTTTTTTTCTTTTTTATGTTTTCTTTGTTTTTGAAATAATCTTTTTTTTATTCTTGAAATGAGATGTAATGATTACGTACCTCCGGAACAGTCCTCTCAAAAGAGTAAATGATAATAGCCAAATTTTTTTTATTTCTTTTTTTAGCCCCTGCAAAATTGTTAGTGGTACCAAGAATAGCAAGGATCTCAAATTTTATGAAAATTGACGCTAAGTTGAAAAGAGTTGTTTCCTGGAGATTTTATTTGACAAAAGGACATTCAAAGATACAAAGTCTTTGGAGGTGTACATACAAGGGTATTTTAGGGTATTTTTCACTTTTTATTAGAGACAATCATAGGTGCGGCTTCTCGATGATTTTACCATCAATAAGATCTTGGATGACACTTCTGAGCTTATTACACTTATCATTGGGATGGCCACTGCTACGATGATACTCGCAATACTGAGAGTGGTCCCACGTGTCTGATAGCTTTGGTGGAGGTCGATAATTTTCCATTGGTTTCAAAACCCCTTATGCCATTAAGCCTTGGAAAATCAGGGACATTGGGGCATTCAGTTCATCGTAATGCCTTCTTTTTGCTCGGTAAGGTCCTATGAGGTTCTTGTTGGCATTACTGCTCCCTTCAACAGAGTTGGCAGATTTATTCGTCTCATATGACCATGGCACACTACTATATTTACCAGGTGGAATTCTTTCAACCACGTTGACTTCTTCCGAAGATTCTTCATTTGATTCAGAGTTATAGAGTGAAATTGGGGGTGTATGTGCATCAATCTCTAGGGATCCCGTACGTATTTCTTCATCAATACGGACTCCTATCTCCACTATTTCTTTAAAATTGTTATAAGGGAGATACCGCATGCGTTCTAGGTAAATGGGTTGGAGGTTTTTGATGAACATTCTGCATGATTCAGCCGGATCAGGTCTGTCCAAAGTCGAAGCGACTTTATCCTTCCATCTGGCTGCAAATTCTGCGAATGTTTCATTTTCTTTTTGGGTGCATGCCTCAAGTTCCCGTTTATTTTCAGTGGTGGTATTGTCTTTGTACCTTTCTAGGAACCCTTCGACTATTTGGTCCCAAGTGCCCATGGTGCTATCACCTGCTAGCATTAACCATTGCTTAGCAGCCCCTATCAAGGTAAGGTGAAAATTGGAGGCCATGGCTTCGAAACTATCCCCCCTTGATTGCATGCTAGTAGAGTAAGATTTTAGGTGAGAGATAGGGCATCTAGTCCCATCGAATTTTTCTATGTCGGGCATTTTGAAATTTGGGGGTAGTATAGCTGAAGGTTTTAGCGTTAATGCCTTTATAGAAAATTTTTCTTTGTCCAGAGCTTTGAGCATCATACTTTTCAAGTTCTCCATGTCTGCCTCCATTTTGGTGGCTGGGGGAGTTGGGTTTTGGTACATGCTGGCAGGATTAGGAAAGGCTGGATTAATTTCTGGTTGTGGTATTTGATAAGGATTTTGAGGAGGCGTTTGGTAAGGGTTCTCGTAAGGATTTTGATTTTGGGTAGGATTTGGGGTTTGGACAGGATAAGGATTTTTAGGCTGGATAGGAATTTTGGGTTGGATATGGATTTTGGGTTGGATATGGGTTTTGGGTTGGATATGGATTTGGGGTAGTGGTAATATTTGGCGGGTTAGTATTTGGCTGGGAAATTGGATTTGGAGGAACATGAGAGGTTGATGCTTCTTGAGGGAATGCAGGGGAAGAGATTATCTTACCATTGGATTTTAAATTTTGCACCAACCTAGCCATTTGGCTCATCATACGATCAGTCGCTGCATCCAAACTTTGGTCTAACCATTGCTGCATAGATGGAGTCGGGCGTCCCAAGCCCATATGCGTACCCATGGCGGCTCACTTTTAGGCCATTACGCTAAAATCTGTACCTTCCGAGCGATCACGCCCCTATTACGATCGCCACGATATTTTTCGATCGATCTACGTGCTGTTCCCGTATCAACCGACCAGTATTATATCTGCCTTTTCAAAACTTGGGCCAGGTTTCTGAGGAAAATGGGTTTCGGGAGGTATCAGAAAGGTTGGCTAAAGACTTTTTGGGCTAAGAGTACCGCGTGCCTTTATTATTATTATTTATTTATTTTTTATTTTTCTTACAATTGACCGGATAAGCATCTGCTTTATTTTGACGGTTTCATGACTTTTCCTGGAATAGTGGATTCTTTCTCTAGAGTATAGGACCAACGTATTCCACCTGCCTTTCGACTCCCCAAGATCGAACTGATCCCAGGCGAAGGGCCTATACTTTTTTCAGGATCCACCATTCGAAATGATCTAGGTCGAGCATCAGAGAATAAAAAATCAGCCCCTGTGTATTTATTATTATTTTTATGCGCACTTATTTTTTTCATCATATTTTTTAACTTGCACATTTTTTTTGACTATCTATATATATATATATATATATATATATATTGACTTCCTTTTTTTATCATTTTTTTTACAGAGGCTGACCCACGATTCAAAGATGCAAAAACCGGTCGGTCTTTGAAGTGTCCTGAGAATCTATATACATTCTAACATTGGCTTATGCAGGGGGTAGGATGGTCATGGTGTAGGGTAACAGTTCGGAATATTCCTATATGCGTGCACGTGTGTGCGGTATCTAAAAAGCAGTAAAACTCTTATTTATTTTCAAATATATATATATATATATATATATATATATATATATATATATATATATATATATATATATATATATATAAACAAAAAATAAAATAGATATGGTCTGTCTTGCTGTTATGCGTGGATTTTCTCGGCTTTTTAGTTTGAGCGCAAGCAAGCAAGCACATCATGTTAAGAAATAGAAAGAAAAGCGGGGAATCTATCTATTCCTATTAATTACAAAATTTGTCCTATGTCGCCAAAATAAAATGACTGAATGAATGCAAATATATACAAATTGAACGGAATAAACAGAAAGAAATAATAATACAGAGCCAAAAATAAAGCAATATTAAAAATAAAGCATCGGCCCTTTTATTGTGCTGCCCGAAATTTTATTGCAAACATATATATAATATGTATATATATATATATTTTTCGAATTTTTTTTACTCTTTTTTTAAAAAAAGAATATTTTTAAATATACATGTAACAGTTATCGGAACGACACTGCTGCAAGATGGAGGATCATATCCACAAATATAGGCACGGATGTATAGGAACGCAATATTCAAATGCATAAATTAATATAACAAGCATACTTTAGCCAGAAACAAATAAAAACGAAAAAGTTTTTTTTTGAGTCTAGTCCTCCATTTTATTTAAAATAAAACGATCTCCCCAGCAGAGTCGACACTGTGGGTTCAGCGCGCGCCCGCGCCCTGGATAGAGTGCGGCGTGCGTGCGGATGCGGGGACCCTGCTCTCATAATTCCACCCTCCCTTTTTTAGGGGAAGACGAAATTAAAAGTACGAGAGGAGTGCTGTCTAAAATAGCGCGTTGGAATGCGCCTCAGTTGCCTTTAGTGGATTTTTGATCTAATATGGGAACTTTTGGGTTTCCCGCATCAAGTTATCCCTTGTTTAGGGGATACCAGGATATGAGAATGCATCATCCTTTCATTTCCATTTTTCCTTTTTTAGGGGAAAACAAAAAAGTGCAAAAAAGAGATGTTGCGACGCCCCCACTATGGATTTTATAAAAATAGCCTTATGACCTATTTTGGATTACTATGGGAGCTTTGGGTTTCCCGCATCAAGTTATCCCTTGTTTAGGGGATACCATGATATGGGAATACATCACCCTTTCATTCTCATTTTCCCTTTTTTAGGGGAGAACGAAAAAGTGCAAGAAAGAAGTGATGTGATGCCGCACTGGATCCAAAATGTTTTAGAGTCGCCATCTTTATTTTAAGGCAAAAATAAAACAAAACCAGAAAAAGAAAAACCAGAGATTATGAAAACGGGTCTGGAGGCTAAGTTACGAGTTGGGAAGGTGATATGCACCCAACTCGCCATTTCGGTCTCAAAAATGGTTTTTGGCTAAAGTATGCTTATTGTTATATTTATTTAGCAAATAAATAAAGCATTAAAAGACAGGAAAATAAAAACAAATACATCCGTGGCTACATTATTTACGGACTTGCAGCCATTTCCTTACAATAATTACAAATATATTTAAAAATATTTTGCCATTATGACGGCTCTTTTACATGATATTTTCTAATCTAATCCGGGCAGCACAACGGCTTATATTAGCTACATTGGGCCGGATTTAAAAAGTAACTTTATAAAAAAATAGGACCCTTAAAGGCTATTACCTTTTAGAGCGCGGTGTGCTCGCTCTGTCCTTCAGGGATAAGGAGTCTTTGTTGTTGTTGTTGTTGTTGTTGTTGTGACTTGGGCAGAATGACTGCTTATTTTTGGTGTTTTTGGCTCGCTCACTCTGGCAGAATGACGGCTTATATGGTGGTTTTGGCTCGCTTACTCGGGCAGAATGACGGCTTATATGTGGTGGTTTTGGCCTTTTAAATCGGGCAGAGCAACTGCTCTTTCCACGATTTTCGGACCGGGGAAGTAGGGTGGAAACCTAGCTGGGGGGCTAAGGCTCACTCTTATCGGTGGGTTTTAAGTTTGGAGGAGTTTTGGCAGGGTTTTGAGGCTTTGGATGGATCACTCACTACTTTGATCTTTCAGCGTAATGAGAACACGAGAGCTTTGCGGAAGGAAAAATGGTGTGTTGAAGGTCGACCCCGAAGCCTCTATTTATAGCCTGGGATGAGGACTCATCGGGGAATAAATTTTCTTCCTTCCTGCTTCAGTGTATTGTACAGACTGCGGAGAAATTGATACATTACGGCAAACTGTAGCAGCTCTGTAGCATCTGGAGTGTACTGTAGCTCCATTCCTGGCGCCACTCCCACACATCATGTGGGTGGCGCCACTTTAGGCTTGTTTCTTTTATTTTTGACATCTTGACCCCTGCATTTCACTGTTTTGCGCATCCAGCTTTGTCCTTTTGCATTTTCAACCCTGTAACTTGACATTTGTTAATGTTTCAACATGTCTTGATATCTTATGTCATGTTACATACCAGGGGTACGAAATTGGGGTGTCTACAGGGGGGGATGCAACAAAAGAGAGAAAAAATCAATAAATGCTGGCAAGTATCAAAAGTAGGAAAAAAGATAAGAGAGATACCTCCCAAGTCGGAGCAAAGCCATTGAGTACTGGAGAGTCGTTTCGGCTGTGTGGGTTCCCCGGAGTGCGCCCGCGCGCCGCGCGCCCTTGGATAGGGGTGCGCATACTTGCGGAAGCGGGACACCACGCTTTCCATTCCACCCTCCCTTGTGTAGGGGAGGACGAAATTAAAAATGCGGAAAGGGTGCTGTCTGAATAGCGTGTTGAATACGCCTTGGTGACTTCAATGAATTTTTGGTCCAATATGGGAGCTTTGAGTTTTCTACATCAAGTTATCCCTTTTTTAGGGGATACCAGGATATAGGAATACATCACCCTTTCATTCTCATTCTCCCTTTTTTAGGGGAAAATGGAAAAGTGCAAGAAAGGGGTGTTGCGAGGCCCCACTATGGATTTTATGAAAATAGCCTTATGGCCTATTTCAGATCACTATGGGTGCTTTGGGTTTTCTATATCAAGTTATCCATTTTTTAGGGGATACCAGGATATAGGAATACATCACCTTTTCATTCTCATTCTCCATTTTTTAGGGGAAAACGGAAAAGTGCAAGAAAAGATGTTGCGATGCCCCACTGGATCCAAAATGTTTTATAGAGTCGTCATCTTTATTTTGAGGAAGAAATAAAGAAAAACCAAAAAAGAAAACCAGAGATTGTAAAAACGGGTTCGGAGGCTAAGTTACGAGTTAGGAAGGTGCTAGGCACCCAACTCGTCATTTCGGTCTCAAAAATAGTTTTTGGCTAAAGTATGCTTTTTGTTATATTTATACAGCAAATGAATAAAGCATTAACTACATATAAATACATTCATATTTACATTATTTACGGACTTGAAGCCGTCTCCTTCCAATAATTACAAATATACTTAAAAATATTTGGTCATAATAATTGATCTTTTTAGTGCTATTTTCTAAATAAATCCGGGCAGCACAACTGTTTATATTTTTACATTGGGCCGGATGAAAAATAGCACTTTTTACAAATAAGAATCTTAAAACTTACCTACTAGCGGACTAGGGTGTGCTTGCTCTGTCCTTCAAGGAGAGGGAGTCTTTTTTGATGAAGTGGTGCGGGGATTCGGGCAGAATGACTGCTTCCGAAAGTTGCTTTTGGCCTCGGGATCCGGGCAAAGCAATTGCTTAGGATTGATTGATTGATTGTTTGAGGGAGGCGGAAATCGGGCAGAATAACGGCTTATTTCTGGATGATTTAGCCTTTTTACTTGGGCATAGCAACTGCTCTTTCGGAGGTTTTTAGACCGGAGGAATAGGGTGGAAACCTAGCTGGGGGGATAAGGCTCACTTTGATCGGTTAGTTTTGAGTTTGGAGGAGATTTGGCAGGGTTTCGAGGCTTTATAGGAGGGACGCTCACTATCTCTCGATCACTCAGAATTCTCACGGCGTAAAAACAACGCAGAGAGTTTGGGCGTATTTTTAATGCGTTAACTGTCTCTGAAAGAGTGAACCCCGAAGCCTTATTTATAGGCTGGACAAGGGACACGGGAGGAATTTCTTTTTCTCTCTTTAGGCTTCGACGATTATGCGAAGCAGCAGGAAATCTTGCACTTTGCGCGTAGGCCGGCTCAGAGCAACTTGGGAATTCCTGTAGCACAATATGGGCGCCACCCACATATAAACTGGGCACTGCCCCCATTTCTTCCATGGGTGGCGCCTGGTTTCAAACTTTGGTTTATTTCTGGCACTTTGCCCCCTTGCATTTCACTGTTTTGCGCATCCTGCTTTGTCTTTTGCATCTTTGAACCCTGTAACTTGATATTTGTTAAGTTTTAACAGGTCTTGATATTTCATGTCATGTTACATACCAGGAGTACGAAATTGGGGTGTCTACAGGTTGGCCCGATCCATAGAAGCGTAAAGCTCAGCTAGGCCTGCCTGCCCCCAATCAAACTCAGAAACCAGGAATAAATCCCGGAGGCATCCCAGGATGGAGACCCGCAAGGTGGTGGATGAATTGGAAAATAAAGACATCCCCGGAAAGAACAGAAATTCCCTGGCGACACGAGTGACAGTCTCGTAATCATCGTCACCAACCTGACTGGCATGCTACTCCAGCCAACTCTTCATACCACCAATGCGGATCTCATCAGCACTCTTGTAATCTGGCTCGAAGCTCAAAGGTCTTCAACCACATCATGCTAATGCCTCAGAGTAAAGTCTGGCTCCAAATGCCTACCAGTGCGGGTAGGAATGCACGTGATCACCGCAAAATCACAAAGGGTCATGGTGGCCTCGCCCCAGCTGAAATGAAAAGTGTGAGTGGAGTCCCACCAGTAATCCCTCAAGACTTCAAATATGGGCAAGTAGCTGCGAAAGGGACGAAAAGCCCGTAAAAATATGCCGAATCCGGTCTGCTCAACCAGAAGCACTGCCTGCGGTGGCAGAGAGTTATAAATAGAAGCCATTTTATCACAGCTGGCCCGAATTCTAGTAAGCATCTTGCGTGCTTGGTAAAAAAAAAAAAAGAGAGGAAAGTCATCATATCAAAAGAAAAAGAAGAAAAAGGGAGGTAAAACTCCTAACTACTCATGCATGCCACAATCTTATGTCATCTCATTAATTATGTCGTGTCCATCCTCACTATGCATAAAAAATGATGATAAATAATATATATGCATATATTATTGTCTTTTAGCATCTATTATGTGCATTTATCTTAGAGTGTGTGCATATTGCATTTATGGAAAAATAAATCTTGCATTTCCATATAAAAAAAGAGAAAAAAGAAAAGGAAAATATATATATTTCCGTTGCATTTTGCATATAGAAAAATATATTTGTAGCATGTGCATATATTTGAAAAATATATCTGGAAAAAATGCAGCATGTATCCGAAATATATATCGCATGAGCATGTATCATCTAAAAATATCTATGACACAAGCATGCATCACAGAGTCAAAATATATTAGTTACATGAAATATGCATCAAATAATCAAATAGTGTCAATTACATGAGTATGCATCGCAAAATTAAATAGTATGAATTTCATATCTATACTATAATTGCCAAACTGCATCATTCTAGCATAAATCATGTATGCATAAGCATCAAAATCAAGAGCAGGTATACTCAAAAGGTGCCAAAATAGCAAGAAATCCAAAGAATTCAAGAAATTCAACCAAATGGGTTGAAGGAAGAAGAAGACTTACTTCCGGATCTTGAAGATTTGTGACATGAGTGTGCCGATCTCGGAGTATATTACTTCAATCACCCCTTGAGTGCCAATATCAGATGACATTTCAGCTCAAATGAGGAAGCTCCCTACGTTCCTCGCCAGATTCCGGGTGTATCGACGCTTTTCCTTTCTGAGATTTTGAAGAGGAAGCCATCTGGCAAGCAAAACAATTAATTTGGTGGAAGAAAATCGAGAAAAGGTGAAGAAATGAGGAAGAAATGACTGTTGGCAACAATGGAGGAAATGGAAGATGGAAGAAGAAATGAAGGAGCTGCCACTGCCTTCCTTCTGCCCGTAAATGGTGATAAAGGGGTGGAAAGTTTAACTTTCCCCCCTCCAAAGTCCAGTTCAGCACTTAAATCCTCAAGTTTGCTCAAATCCCGAAATGGCCCTAGAGTCCTAACGGAAAGTTAACGAAGTTAGCTGCTGCTAGCAAAATTGACAGCCATCCATCAGAAATCAAAAGAAAAAGTATATCCTTAGTAGAATAGCCGCAAGAAAGGCAGGAAACAAGAAAATTGTACCATTCAGATCCCCAGCAGGATGCCTGCAGCAAAAGAAAAAAAAGGGAAAAGAGGAAAAGGTAAAGTATTTGCATTTTATTTTACTTGTTTCTTGCATTTTATCTATGGTTGTTAAATTATTTCCTCAAGGGGTGCATACCCCGAGACGTGGAAATAATTGGTCTCATGTATTCTATATGTGGTAGTTTGATTATTTCCTCAAGGGGTGCATACCCCAGGACGTGGAAATAATTGGTTTCGTGCATTTTATCTGTGGTAGTTGGATTATTTCCTCAAGGGGTGCATACCCCGGGACGTGGAAATAATTGATTTTGTGCATTCTATCCTGGTTGTTGGATTATTTCCTCAAGGGGTGCATACCCCGGGATGTGGAAATGATCGGTTTCATCTATCCCACCTGAGTTTGTGTTGGATTCCTTCCTCAAGGGGTATATACCCCGGGACGTGGAAAGAATCAAGGACCCATCCATCCCACCCGGTGTTGGTTGTTGTTTATTTACTTGAGGCCGAACTACATTTGGTCTGATTCCTGAAAAGGATACGTAGGCAACCTACTTAGTAGGCACGACCATCATAGCATTTCACTTGCATATCTGCTCTAAAAACCGATGAAAATCAACTAAAACCAACTAAAAAATGTTTAGGGTATATGAGATTTGAGTTGTTTCATCCTAAATTGTTGCATCTATAAACTAATGCATATTGCATTCCTCCCCATTATAATTTCTACGAAATTTAGGAGTCTATTTCTTATCAACGATGTTCATTTACTTGGTAAGTTTCGGTTTACCCATAAACTCCATCGTTGAGGGGTTCTGTAGACACCCCAATTTCGTACCCCTGGTATGTGACATGACATAAAATATCAAGACCTGTTAAAAGGACTAACGAATGTCAAGTTATAGGCTTGAAAATGCAAAGGAAAAAGCAGGATGCATAAACAGTGAATTGCAGGGGGCCAAAGTGCCAAAAAGAAAAGAAGAATGGCCCTGGGCACCGCCCATAGCCATCCGAGGCGCCGCGCCTAGCCTCCCTTATGGGTAGCGCCCAACAGTGCCAAGTGTACTGTAGCAGTTAGCATAAAGTGCAATCTTCTCAGCGCACGATACAAGCCGATGAAGCACAGAAAGAAAAACTTAATGACGAAGGAAGCCTCACTCACAGCCTATAAATAAAGGCATCCAGCTTTCAGAATTCACAAAGTGAGTACATAGTGAAATTTTTAATACGTGAAAATTCTCTCCGCGGTCTACTCTCTCGAGTGAACGCCGAAGGAATTTCTTCCTCTAGCCCCGAAGCTCTGTCAAATCTCCCCCAAACACTAAAATTCTCCGGCCAAAGTGAAACCTAGTTGCCATGCTAGGATTCCACCGGTCCAAAAATCCTAAAAAGAGCAGTTGCCCTACCCAAATCCAAACGTCAAATCAGCAAAAAACAAGTAGTTGCTCTGCCCGATTTTCGATGCCAGCAATCAAACAACATTAGCAAAAGCAAGCAGTTGTGCCGCTCGGATCCCGAGGCAAAAAGCAACTAATCGAAGCAGTCATCCTGCCCGAATCCCCGCAACAACAAAACAACAGCAAAAAGACTCTCTCCCTGAAGGACAGAGCGAGCGCACCCTAGGACCTACCAGAATGTAGCTTGGTACGAGATAAAACCCCCACGCTTCAAAAGGTATGTTTATTAAAGTTTTTATTTATAAAAAGTGCTATTTAGACTAGTCAAATGTAAACAAAATAAACAGTTGTGTTGCCCGAAATTCTATAGAAAATAGCACTAAAAATAACCATTATTATGGCCAAATATATATTTAATGCCTTATTTCAAATGTTTAAATAAATATAAAAAATCATATTTAGCCAAAAAAACTATTTTGAGATCGAAAGGGCGAGTTGGGTGCCTAACCCCTTCCCACCTCGTAACTTAGCATCCGAACCCTTTACAAATCTGGTTATCTTTGGGTTTTCTTTGTTTTCCTTAAAATAAAGATGACGGCTCTGTTGATCACATTTTGAGTCCACAATTGAGGCCGAGCGTATTCCACGCGCTTTAAAAGGTTTTGAAACCACCCGCTCTTCACCAAGCGGGGGGAAAGGTCGTGAATCGGGGCACTCATAGTGCATACAATCTGTTAAGTCATGTTGTCATACGTCATGCGATTTTAAACTGATAGTTAATGTCTCGCGTCATTATTTGCTAAATATTATGGCGTCGTTGCATTATTTAATAGTTATATTGTGAATTTGCCAGCAATCATAATGGTTAACGGATACTTAACAGAGTGTGTCACATTAACATTTGTCTCTTTTTATTTTAAAGAAATTTGCGAAACATTTTTATTGGCATGTAACATATTGCATTGTTAATGAAAAGTAGCAACGACAAGTGCATTCATTTTATTTAAATTAGTCTCAACAATTGCGATCGTGTCAATTTATAACATGTTCATAATATTTTCAAATTATAACAAAGCTATCATTTTTTTGTATTTTTGTGTGTTAATGATGTATCACACACATATTTTAATCTATTTTGTATCAATTGTCAAGGGTATGTGAGTTATCGTTACACAAATATGTAAATTATAAGTGATTTGTATTACTCTCAAGTAATTAGAGAAGAAAATAAATCATGATCGACACACAAATAGGATAAATTCACAAGCGTGTGAGTGGGAGGTCAAAAATGTGATATATATATAAAGTTGGTGATGAAGCTTGAAGTTGTGCCACCTCACCCCATTTTGATAAATCTTCATCATGAAGCATCCATATGGAGGTTCGAAAAACTCTTTTCTTTTTTTTTTTTTTTAATTATGGAAATGCTAGATTTTTATGAATAGGAAATAAAGAAAAACAAGAAAAATGGGACAACCAGCCTTACCCTTAAAGGGGGGACAAAAAAGCCTTACCTTGGAAAGAAAAGAAAACAGCAAGGAACAACAAAAAATTAAACCTAGGAAAACAACGAAATAGAATTAATAATTTCGATAACGATTATTCGTGCACCGCTTTTGCCTCTTGGATCTTGGAGTTTCTAGATCAAGAGCTTCGAACTGGGCGAGGTCGTTATCAGAGTCTTCCTCTTCGATAGTTTGCAGAACGACAAATTTATTGGGGGAGACAATGTTCATAGGATCATTTTGTTGCATATTCTCTGTGAAGTCTTCATCAAATAGATCGCTAGTGTCTGCCATAGAGTTTGTCACACAGTTATAGTTGGAATTTGCGGCAACACCAGGAGTATAGGCAGCTTGGACTTAGGCTAGAAGAAGGATTTTTATGACTTTGAGATGGAGAAGCTGGAATAGGGGATCGGTTACTTCCTATGAGGTCAGCATAGGCAACTTTCATTGGAGTAGGATGCACTTGCGTTGGGCTACTTGCGGTTTAATTGTTAATGAATGAACCCGAACAAAAAGGGGTGGCGGGTGCTTGATGCGAGGGAACTGCCGAAGGGTCATTAAGCATGGGAGAAGTTGCATTGTCCGGTTGGACACCGCTGGCATTAGCCTGTACATGAGGGTTGGCTTCTTGAGGATCCACTAGAACAGCTTCTTGAAGATTGGAGATGGATGCTGTGGCAGTCTGTGCAGAAATGGGAGAAGCAAGCTACACTGTTTTCCCTTTATCCAGAATCTCTGTAGACTTTTCCTTGTTGAACAAATTTCACGGGCCAATTTCGTGTCCCTTAGGATTGTCAACTTCCGAACCTGATGGACCAGCAGCATGATTCAAAGAAGCTTGCACAGGGATAGAATCTTTGGGAATATAGGCCATGTTGAGTGCAAAGTCTGAGTTGGCAAACGGAATAAAAGGGGTTTCTAGAAGCTTTTCTTTCCCTTTGTCAAGCTGAGAGTTGGTCACTTTGCAAGAGTTTATAAAGTGTCCTTGTCTGTGACAAGAAGAGCAATACGAAGGGAGATGTTCAGCTTCAATCGATTGCCAGAAACTATCAGCTGGACCACAATCAATCCATATATGATTAGGAATAGCTTTCAGGAGGTCAACTTCAATACAAATACGAGCAACACTTGGCCTTGATAGATTGACAGTGGGATTATCGATTGTGATCGGTTTACCTATCATGTTAGCCAAAGAGAAAAGAGCATGCTTATTAAAAAGAAAGATTGGAAGGTTGGGAAGAGCGAACCAAACCGAAGCGATAGAGCTCTCCACATCAAGCCGGAATGAGGGAATCCATTTAAAGACACGCATAGGGAAGGAGCCGACAAACCATTGGCCCTTAATCCATAGACGTTGGAAATCAGCCTCGTGGTGAGTACGGATAAGAACATGCTTCTGATCAAGGTGTCCTAGGGAAACTGCAGCCTTGAGGTCAAATGTAAGGAACTCCTTTTGCATTGCTTCCATAGAGGGACGACCATGAGAGAATTTTCCTACTAGGGTAAGGTTAAATGGTTTTGAAAGAGAGGCAATAAGGTCAGGAGTTAGCCGCAAGGCTGGTTCTCCTTTAAACGAAGAAGGGGGGATAACATGTATAGATAATTGAGATGAGAGGCAAAGGAAGATACAATCGAAGCAAATGATTTCTTGGCAGTTGGAGAGAGAGGCACCAGAGGAGGACCTTCATCAACCATGGCCGAAGCCATGCCAAATCTGAAATCCCTAGGGCAGCCGCCCTAGGGAGAGAATTCTAGAGAGAGAAATTTTCCCTAAGCTTAACCTTCGAAAACTCTTTATCTCATAATCATTAACTAATAATAATACATAATAATAATTAGTATGATAAGGGATATGAATATTAGTATATATAACAATAGAAGTTTTTACCTAAAGACTTTTAATTAGTAAACAATTGCTTAAGACCATAGCTAATACCCGTGGAAGGAGTCGAAAGGACTCATGTGGTTTATCTCCCACCTTTTTTCTCTCTCTCTCACCGCATCAATTGAAAAAAAATCTCCCCTAACAACTTGCCTTTCTCTCTCTTTCTCTCTCTTCACTACAATGGTGCCCCTCTCTCCTTTCTGAGACCCGACACCCATTTAGAATTTCTATGGAAATGAATTTTAGTTGAAGATTTGATTCGAGCCCTAACCCAAGAGATGGATCTCATGTTGCCATAAAGCCGGTAGGTTGAATTTATGCTTTGCGCAAAGAAAAAAAATTGTGTGTATTTTACTGATTTTGTTTTTTCTCTCTTTTCTTCTCTTTATTGCAGTCGGTTGATTCTATTCGAAACCACATCAAGCTCTCATACTTATTGATAATCTGTAAGCTTTCTCTCTTTTCTACTATCTCTCTCTCTCTCTCTCTCTCTCTCTCTCTCACACACACAAATGTGTGAATTGGGTATCAATTGATTTCACTTTGTTACTTTGTATTTGGTTTACCGAGGTACGTTTGTTATTCTTCGATTTACTTCATATATCCTTATTTGAGTTGTTCATAATTAATTTTAACTTGTTTATCTTCAATCATTGGAAGGAGACGAAAGGACTCGGGCGATTTATCTCCCACCTTCTCTCTCTCACACCACATCAATTGAGAAAAAGCCTCCCCTAACAACTTGCCTCTCTCTCTCTCTCTCTCTCTCTCTTCACTGCGACGGTGCCCCTCTCTTTTTTCTGAGCGCCAACACACATCTCTAGAATTTCTAAGGCTCAAGTAACTTATCGATTGTTGATTTAACGCATCGTGATGATGGTTCAAATAATTTTGGTACGGCCATTGCGAACATGGAAATACTTTCTATATTACTTATCCTTAATTATTATTTTAATTTTATTTTACCTTTCCGTTTTGTATATTATTTGTTTAATTGAAAAAATATATGTCCGTTTGTTTAATGCTAGAGTTGTCAAAACAGGCCCACGTGGTAGGTTTGCCCATTGGTCTAAAAAGCCCACTATAAACGGGGTGGGGCGGGTTTGCCCACAAAGCTGATGGTCCCGTAAACCCTTGGCCCAACCCAATCCGTGACGGGTCGTGGGCAAAACTGGCATGCCCGTCAAAAAATAATATATATTGCACCATTTAATTTCATTGTCATAACTCATAATTAATACAATAAATTAAACCACTTAATAGTTAATGGAGTAGTGAATATTACAAATTCAAAATCCATTAAATTCTAAATTACAAGTTTAAATTTTCATCCACCAATCACCATTCGGTCTCTTCGGTTTACAAATTAAAAAAAAAACAAATCAAAATTGTTACGAGAAATACAAATTAAAACTATATATATATATATATATATATATATATATATATATAGAGAGAGAGAGAGAGAGAGATGATACTAAAAAATTTGAGATCGGGAGAAATCAAGGCAACAAACTGCGAAGAAAGAAAGAGAGGGAGAGAGCAGATGACGGTTGATGTCTGAGAGAGATGATGTCGGATCGATGACGCTGAGAGAGAAGAAGTGAGATGATGTGGGAGAGGCTAAGAGGCGACTGAGAGACAAAGGAGGTGGGGGAGGATACTAAGAGTGCTCGTTTGTTACAACTTATTTGGAGTGACTTTTGGCTTTTGGCTTTTGAAAAGTCATATTTAGTGTTTGTTTTAGCTTATAAGCCAATAAGTAAGGTACAACACCATTTATGCATTGAAAAACCAAAATCAAAAAGCCAAAATTTTAAGCTTTTTTGGTTTTTTTAAAACATGAAGACAACTATTCATTAATAAATATTTGATTATCCTCATTTCATCCTTTTATGAAATATGCATACAAATAAGAATACTAATTTTCAAGTGTTTTTTAAACAAATAATTATAACAACTCATAAGCAGCTTTTCAACAGCTGTAACAAACATTCTATCATACAATCAACCACAAGTCCTTCAGCCATCAGCTTTAGCTATCAGCCATAAGTCATAAGTCATCGATCAATACAAACGAGCCCAGAGTGACGATTGAAGAAGCTTGGAGAGAGATGAAGATGAAGACTTTTGTGTTGTGTGTAGGATGCGGCTGTAACTTGTAGATTTAGACTTCGGCTTTTCGAGTAGAAAACTAGAAAAAGCCTTCAAGTTTATTATACAATAAATAATAGAAAAAATCGCGGGCCGGTCCATTTTTTGAAACTTTTAATCGCTAAATTACTCTATTTTTATTTTCAATCGAAAAAGTCACTTTTTGTGAGTAAAATGACTACGATATCCTTAATAAATCGTAGACGCGCTACGGAGGTCATTATTTTTGCACCGCGATTCATCAATTTTATCGAATTATTTTTTGCCCCGCAGTTCAATAGTGTAACTGCTAGTCTATTTTTGAATCGCGATTCATCAATTTTTATTGAATTAATTTTGTATCGCGGTTCAATAGTATAATTACTAGTCTATTTTTGTACCGCAACTCATCAATTTTAGTGCATTAATTTTTGTACCGCGGTTCAATAGTGTAATTGCTAGTCAATTTTTGAACCGCGATTCATCAATTTTAGTGCATTAATTTTTGCACCACAGTTCAATAGTGTAATTGCTAAACTATTTTTGAACAACGATTTATCAATTTTAGTGCATTAATTTTTGCACGCGGTTTGAAAAGGTTGTTTAAGAGCAAAAAAGTAATTAATTTTCAATAAATTACAGTATAAAGTGTAAATATATTGTGGTGCAACAATTTTACATGAATCAAACTTTTGAACCGCAGAGTAAAAATAATGTAATGAAATTTTTGCACCGCGATACAATAGCATAAACAACCAGTTTACGTATTTCATGTTCTTCTTCAATCTCCTCACTTGTAAGTATTCTTTTTCCTCATCCTTCTCTGCCTTTGTCCCGACTGGAAAATCTTTCAACCCAACACATATCCATTATATTTTCGTATTTCATGAATCAAAAAACTTCTCCGTTTCGTTGCGCACAATCGTGATTTTAGAATCCAAAGTGTGTTGTCGGAGGTATTGAAGAAGACGATGACATTTTTGAAACAATATTTCAAAAATTGGCCTTTTGTGGTTGAAAAAAAAAACGATGGACTTTTGGGGTTAGAAACTTTTAAAAAGGGACCGGCCAGAATATTCCCCTAAATAATATGTCCCAAGCCCAATAAATAGATCTATAGTGTCAAGAGGCCCAAAAGTCCAGAGTTTAGAAAGCGCGGGCTGCCCGTCCTCTATCTCGCCCCAACCCACAAAAGCCCGCATCCAAACGGTCATCTAATACATCGAATCAACCCGCCCCTAATAGGTGGCGGGGCAGGCATGCCCACGGGCTTTTGCCCTATTTGACAGCCCTATTTAACGCACGAGTATAAAACTAGTTATATTTAAGGGTAAAATTCCGACCGGTCCCTTTTCCAAAGTTTCTAACCTCAAAAGTCCACATTCCTTTTTTTCAACCGTAAAAGACCACTTTTCGAAATATTGTTCAAAAGTTGCAATCGTCTTCTTCAACAGCTCCGACAATACACTTTTGATTCGAAAATCACGATTGTGCGCAACGAAATGCAGGGGTTGAGGGGGTAGCGCCCCTTCGTGGGGGAGGAAGAAGAAGGCTTACGACAAAGGAGATGTAAGAAGAAGGTGGAGGATGTAAACTAGTTATTTATGCTTTTGTATCGCGGTGCAAAAATGAATTAGATAATATTTTTGCACCGCTGTTCAAAGTTTAATTTCCTAGTCTATTTTTGAATCGCGGTTCATAAATTTCATTACATTAATTATTGCACCACGGTTCAAAGTTTAATTTTCTAGTCTATTTTTGAATCGTGGTTCATAAATTTCATTGCATTAATTTTTGCACTTTGATTCAAAAGTTTAATTTCCTAGTCTATTTTTGAACCGTGTTTCATAAATTTCATTGCATTAATTTTTGCACCGCGGTTCAAAGTTTAATTTCCTAATCTATTTTTGAATCGCGGTTCATAAATTTCATTGCATTAATTTATGCACCGCGATTCAATAGTTTAATTGCATAGTCTAATTGCACCGCATTTCATAAATTTAACCCGATATTTTTGAACCACGATACAAAAACATAGCGCGCCTCAGACTCATTAAGGGTATCACAGTCGTTTCGCCCTCAAAAGTGTCCTTTTCCGGTTGAAGAAAACACTGAACTAGAGGGGTTATAAACTTTAAAGACAAAAACTTGTGTAGGACGGAGCTCCATTTAGGAATTCGCGGGTCATAATAAATAAATAACATGTTACTAAAAATTGTAAAAGAAAATCAACCAAGATGGTTTAGAGGTTGCACTTAAGATTTGGTGGTAGGTTATCGGTTTGACTCCCACAAGTCATAAAATTAATCTGTTTTGCACATTAATGTGAAGTTTCTCATTTTGTTCCGGTGCCCCTGCACTTTCAAGGTTTGTCGCCGAAATTCTTATGTTTCCCACATCTTACAGTTTAATCCTTTGTCAGCTCCGTTCCGTTAGCCATCCGTTAGAATCAATTGCCTTGGGATACTTGACGGACCCTAATGGACTTTAACGAAATGCTAAATGACACATTTAAAGCAAAACATGACTCATTGAAAAGATAAAAGTGACATATTTTAAGGTTAAAAGTGACACTATAAAGGAGAATTTATTATAATTTTCATTAAAATACAAAGTAACACTCTTAATACTAAACAAATGACACATTTAATACTAAAAAGTGTCACTTTAAAACTAATGTTGACTGCCAAAAGTGGCACATTTAATACTAAAACGTGACACCTTCAATGCTAAAAAGTGACACTTTTAAGATTAATAACGACGATTTTTATTTATAAGGTAAAATGACACTTGTATGGTCAAAAGTAACACATTTAATGCTAAAGAGTGACAATTTTAAAGTTATAAAGTAACACTTTAATGCCAAACGTAATAGTTTTTATTTATAAAAAAAAAGTGATACTTTTCAAAGTGAAAATAACACATTTAAGACTAAAAGTGACACATTTAAGCTCAAAAAGTTACTTTTTTAAGGAAAAAATTATAATTTTTATTAAAAATGTAAAGTGACACTTCTAAGGCCAAAAGTGACACATTCTATATTATAAAGTGACACTGTTAATAATAAAAAATGACATTTTGCATATATAAACATGAGAGGTGACACTGTAATTTTTAAAAACTAAGGGGTTGTATTGAGATTTCTGAATTTTATCTCATTTAACCTGGATAGATTTTTTACGAATAAAAATCCGTAAAATCGTATTACAGCACCTCAATTTTAAAAAGTTGACCGACCCGCAAATTTTTTACATTTAAATTGCAGATTTGCAGTTGTGGAGTGGAGGGAGAGATTGGGAGGAGAGAATCAAAATGTGGGGGGTTTATTTTAATTGGAATAAGAGGGTTTTTTTGTTTTGTTTTAATTGAAGTAAAGGTAGTATAGTAATTTGCACCTTAAGGAGTTAAGGGTCACTTCTTAGGAATTGGGGTTCGAACAGCGCTTCCCTTCTCGGAACTCCGACGGACCGGACGTCCTGCCATACTTAACAGGCTAACAGCTCTCTCTCTCATGGAGTCATCTTCGCGAAGACCCTCGCGTTCACAGCCGTACGCATCTTCTAATTCTCATGAGAAATTCTCGTACAAGCAAGTCGAGCAGGCGGCAATTATCGGCAAATCTTGCGCTATATGCTTGTCAAGCATCGAAAATTGCAAGGCAGCAGTCCTTGCGGTGTGTAAGCACGTATACTGCGTCCATTGCATACGCAAGTGGAGCAATTTCAAGCGTAATTGTCCTCTCTGTAACGCCCAATTTACTTCCTGGTTCTTCGATATCAATCTCTCTTCTAGAACTTTTCGTACGGAGCAATTGGCAAGTCTTAGGGAAGTTAGAAAGGTGGCCACGGGAGATTCGAGTGGTCGGCGGCGAAGAGATTTAGTAAGGGACCAAAGGTATTCACTTTTATGTCACAGTTGCTGTATCTTGCCAATATAAGACTTAAATTCGTGTTTTGACTTTTTAAAGTTGATTTGAGCATATTTATAGATAATGAATCGGTTGTTTTGTAGTTTTAAACAAGTAAATAGATTAGGAAATTACTATTATTACTCTATTTTTCAATTGCACCACTCTATAGATGTTTTATTCTGCCTCACATTTTGTACCGTGCAGTGCCTAGGTTAAAAGTGAAATGCTAATGGCCATTACAAATAGACTAATAATATAAGATTTCTGTTAGAAAATGGGGGAAGTTACTTTAAATTGTCTTTTTTTTTATAACGGAAGAGGAGGTGTGGAAGAGGGTCAGTATTTATTCTGCAGTGCTGAAGGCTTTTCCAGTTTTTGGTGTTTAAATCCATTTTCTGGTTTTCTTTTGTTTTGTTTTTTGGAATGTTAGGAGGTAACTGTTCACCATTTGAAATGATAGTATTTGGATTTATTGGGTTTGGAATGAATGTCAGTTACGAAACAAGGATTAGTTTTGGAAGTGATGTTCATTTTGGGACAGAGATGGTAACAACTTGATGAGTTCCTTTTTTTTGATAAGTAAAATGTATTATAGACTAAAAACAGCAAAACAGGTGCTGCGTCCTTCGTATACCGGAATTATACACAAGAAATTGCGAAATACTAAAGCTATCCATAAACTCTACAAAAGAATTGACTGAATGCCCAGCTGAATCTGTGCATCTGTGCACCAAAAGAACTGCAAACGAAGAAGTTCATTCTTCAAAACAGAAACAACCCTCTCCTTATTATCAAAAACTCTTATTATTCTTCTCCTTCCAAATAACCCAGCAGATGCCCAAGGGAATAAGATTCCAAATGTAAACTCCTTTCCCTTTCTGATACAAAGACCAGCAGGAAAATAATTCCTTGAGAGAATCAGGCATCACCCAAAACACCCAAATAGATTATAAAGGCCAAAAATAACTCCACAATTCCCTCGCCACCTTACAATGAAGTAAGATATGATCACACTCTCACCATCCCCTCTACACATGTAACACCAATTCACATACACTATGCCACATCTCCGCAAATAATCACCCGTGAGAATAACATCATTGACTGCCTCCCATGCAAAAAACGCCACCCTTTCCGGAGCTTTCGACTTCCAAATAGTTTTCCATGGGAACAAGCCTCTATCCTGACTACCCAAGGCAGAAAAGTTGGATTTAACCATAAAACTTTTATCCTTTGACCTCGTCCAAATGACCCTATCTTCCGTGTTCGGATCGATTTGCTGCTAATAAATAAACTCGGAGAACTGAACAAAGGAATCAAATTCCCAATCCTGAAAATTCCTTCTAAAAGCTGGATTCCAAAGGACCCTTCCATTCTCGAACTGAAGATACAAACTAACCTTCGTGTCTTTATCGGTTGCAATGTTGAAAAGGTTGGGAAAGGCTCTCGACAGATCCACATCCCCACACCACTTGTCTGTCCAAAAACCAACAGAAGATCCACTCCCTAATTCAAAGGATAAATTCCGTGTAAATGAGTCCCACCCTTTCCTTATCCCTTTCCAAACTCCCATACCGTATGACATAGCAACAACTTGATGAGTTCCTTGAAGGAGTCTTACTTTCTTTGTAGGAAGATTGACTCTAACTTCCTAAGTTTGTCTTTTTGTGAATGCTAACGCTTATTGTCATGATGTTTCCCTTTTTGATTTTATTTTTTTGGGTAACCAGTAGAGACGATATTATTAATATCAGGAAAGTTTTAAAAAACCTTGAAGGGCTGGAAAAGAGATCCAACTTCTAGCCATCTAATGCTAACTCAACCTAAAAACTTACCAATACAGGCAAGCACAAGACCAACTATACATGTAGTCTAAAGGAGCACTTAAACACAAAGGAAATAAAGAAACCCAAGCCACACAAAAACAAAAGAAAGGCACCCAACAAGCCAAATTGGCCCAAGCCCTATCGCCCAAAGCAAACCCAACACCTATTGTGGAACACAAAAGCAGGCAGCACAAAGCTCAGTCCCAGCCCTACACATCAGCTGTCAAGAATTGATCGGCATGCAAGTGCTGGCCAAAGCATTGTCGGAAAAAATCACTGTGAATGCAACATCCTTTTGTTGGCCGTATTACCGCTGCTGATGCCCATCTTCAATCATGAAGTTGTTTTGTAGAGGTATTGCTCTAAGCCTCTAACCCAAAAACTGTGCTACCATCATCCAAACACTGTCACAGGAACCACCAAGTATACCCAAGCGAGACAAACAAAAAACTTCTGCTATGGGGCAGAGGAACCCAGCACGAAAGATGAGTGGAGGTTGGATATAACAGAGAATCTCGCTATAGTGGTTACTTCTAGGGTAGTTATGTATCTTGTACATAATTAATGGGGACTCTTCAAGTGTAATGGGCCGGAGTAATTGCAATCATGAAAAGAAATTTCCTTGTGCATATAGCTTGAATAAGTGCTGGCATCCAGGAAACATAAACGAAAAAGCTGTGCAAGCCAATTTTGTTTGTGTTGTGGTAGTTCTTTTAGAAGATGAAAATTGAGCTAGGTGTAAGAGCTGGTCAAACTTCATTCGATATTGAAATCTACAAGTTTTTCAATTTATTGATCCCTACTGAGCTAGGCTGCACTGTGACATGACATATTATGTATATTAAAATAATGTGACCTAGCCTAGATGGGCTTCAAACCTCAATGCTACTTTATGGGAATTTTGAATTTCTTTAATAGATGGAAATCGATGTCAAAATTTTATTGGTCCTAATTATATTTACTTTAATTCCATTAATGTTCTTTTTTAATTTTTTTTTTCTAATCTTCTTACTTTAGCACACTTACCATAGTGTGATAGTCATCTCATAGTAACATGTTCTTACTCAATTAATATCTTTCCTTTTTTGATTCCCTAATCTTCTTAATATAGATGTGGGAGAAATGGGAAGGGGCAAAGACCTTGAGGTCCTTGGTTCCAATCCCCATGCCAAGGGGCCATACTTATCTATCAAAAAGAAAATCTTCTTAATATAGGATAAATATGTAAAACTAAATTGATATGTAAAAATATAGGATAAATATCATAATTATCAAAACAAAACAAAAAATTCTTATTAATTTTTTTGGATAAATATCATAACTATCTTACATTAATATGTAAAACCAAAATGTTTATTTAATTTAAAATTTGTATTATGTAGAGTAAATATATTATTTTTCGCATGATGAGATGTTTAATTTATCTGAAATAATTTATCTCTTTGAGTCTTTTCTAATTAACAAATCAAATAATAACATTACGAAAACTGCCCCATGCATTGTACGAGCATAATTCTTGTATAAGCGATAATGCCCCGATGATCTTATAACTAACTGCTAGAAAACATGTGGTCTGGTGGTTGTTTGCTAGAAATGGCAAAGACTCTTCCAAGGGGACTGGAATGGTGCAGGATGATTCAGTGGTCTGGATGATTGGTGTTGGTGGAAGATCATTTGATTTCCTAAAGTTATTACAAAGTATGCTTTTATCAGCAGCTTGTCTTGTTGCAGGCAAGCTGTGGGCTGTTTGAATGGAGCTTGGTACAAGATAAGTTGTGTGGTCTGAGTGCATTGGTGACACCATGAATGGGTTGTGGAAATTGGAGGTAGTACAGGTGACCTCAATTGGGTTTACCAGCTCACCACCGGAAGGAATCTGCCAAAACAATGAGAGCTAAAGGTCACCACCCTAAGGAACCCAACCTAAGGAGTAAGAGCAAAATAGAAATGTTTCCTTGTTTTCAATAAGGCAGAATCTCAAATTATCATTCAACTATGAACTGAATTGTATTACATGGACAATAACTTAAATAATATATTCAGGAACTTAATAAGAGTTTGATGAACCAGTTGACCTTAAAAAAGACATGTAAAAGATGACGAAAGACTTTAGCGTTGTTCGGTTGTTGATAAAATCAAAGGATCAAGATGAAATAATGGGACTTGTATAGAATCTCAAAAGACCTTTGACTAGAAAGATTTCAGTTGGGAGAAATAACGAAAATCACACAAAAGTGAGCTGGAATTTGAATAGAGCAGCTTGTTTCAGCAATGAATAGTTCAAACACCCGGTCACTAAAATGGCAAGAACTTCCCTATACACCATATTATTGGGCACTCTTTTTTATAATTTTGTGTGTGGAAGTAGACTATTGTGGCTTTCCAACCTTATATGGCACACTTGCTGGAAGGACCTATGAAATTACCAGTTTGCTCACAAAGTTGAGGTAGATTCTGGTTCTCCTTATTCTGGGCAGTAGCTAACATAGTTCCATTTGCTCGTGGTTTTGGACTGAATACTTTGCGTATGGAACGTTGAAACTGAGGAGACCTTGTGGGGCTGCTCCAGGCATTCATTGAAAACGAAAATCTACCTGCTCTGTCTCCTGTAGGATGTGGCAAAATTGTCTACTGGGATCGTACTGATAAAGTGCCTCAGAGTAGGGGGAGTTCCTCTTTACTTTTTTTCAACTACACTTTACACAACTATATACTTGAACTTTATACTTGAAAAATATGTAAAATGCGCATTACGAGCATGTTAATGATACAAATCAATTGAGTTTTCAGTTTTGGCATTGTCACATGATATAATTGAGCTTAATAGAGCACTTGTGTTAAATAATTTATCACACCGTCAATGTATCAAAATTAAGTCCATACAAAAATTGTTAATTTTTCTGAAGATAGGACTTGGCACGGCACACAATACTGTTTATAGTAGGATTGTTTTGTTTGTTTTTTTGTCCCCCCCCCCTTCTGCATCCCCAGCCAGTCAAAACACCTGGGATGTTTTTGGTGATTCTACATTGATTTGACCCCTAAAATATTGATTAGGGTGATCAGAAGATCAAGAGAAGAATTTAATGTTTCAAACAGTGGAACAAGACGATTACCAACACATAGATCCTTTGGACATTCAAGATTGGTGCCTCCTGATGTTATTACAGAAAGAGTTCAACGATGGCGCGCGAGGTATTATATTGCTTAAATGTGTTTTCAGTGAACCCTCTGTTCTAAGTGTCATTTGTGATTTGTCATATGGTTGTATTTATCCAACATCCTTGCTCAATGGAAAATTCAATGACAATAACTTAAGTTGTTTTGATGATATGGCTTTACGTGTTTCTTGCAGCATATATGAGCAGCACTTGCAGGCTGTGCCGTGTTCTACCAGAAATTATCTTCAGCAGGTATACCAGGGCAGCATTTTTTTCTGGTTTGTAGTTCTGTGATCCTAACTTTACCAACCATCCCCCATCCCCACGACACACACCTCTCTACCTACCATGCAGCGTAATGATCAGAAGTGAGTCCCTTGAAGGGACTACTCCCTCCATTCCCAAGAGTTTGTTTGATTCGGTACACATTTTTTTTTACTCGGTAAACATATTAAGAAAATCTCATTGGCTCTATTATAAATATAAGTTTGTGTTGTATCTTCCAATTGTGTCCATGTGGGAGTGGGACCTACTAATTAAAGTAGCAAGCAACTACAAGGTAAAAAGTTAAAATAACATTCCAAAAAGGAAAATAAAAAATGGACATTTTATTTTGGAACGGCCTAAAATGATTTATGGACTCTCTTTTAGGAATGGGTGAGGTGGGGGGGGGGAAGTACTGCAAAATTAGATGTTCCTGAAGATACATTAGTTTCCATACACACCAAAAGATGGTACTATACTACTATGGCATAGACAAGTAAATCCCTTATGAATCCCAAGGCTATGAGAATGTGTACTTTGATGTACAAAAAGGTAAGTAAATCTGTTTTTGACAGCTGACTCATTTTATTTTTTGTTTTTAGTATGCTCCAGGGAAAATTGGTGTCAAAGAAAGGCTAATGCAGAGAATACAACCATGGATGCGCAGGGAACTGCAAGCTATCCTTGGGGATCCAGATCCATCTATAGTTGTTCATGTGGCCACCTCACTTTTTATGTCAAGCTTCGAAGAACAGCATAAGGCCGGATCTGGACAATCTATGGTAGGAGAAAACTATCTCAAACCATTGCGGTCATTTTTGTTCGAAAAAACGAACATATTTTGGCATGAACTCAGGTATCTTAAAACAGCATCACCTTATCATCCCTTATTCTTATTTTGATTTCATGCAAACTCAACAATTACCTTCTTTTGCCTTCAAAAGGGCTAGTTAGTATTCCTATAACTTTCAGTTTTTGCAATAGTTGCTCTTAACGATTTGTGTTAGTTCTCGAATTCAGCCAACACTTTCTTGCTGGAATACTTTATATTTCTTTCTCAACACTTAATAGTGATGCCCCATATCATTGTGCAAGAATGTATATTGTGCAACAATTTGTAATACTCGTAGCTTTCGTTCCTAAATAATCGTCCAGTTTGATTTGTACACACATTAAGAAAAACTAATTGACTATATTATAAATATTTGTACAATATGTTCTTTCCTTTAAGGCCCTTGTGCTGATAATTAAAGTATGAGGAAAAAGTATGGGTAAAATGGTAAAAATGTATTCCTAAAAAGAAAAGTTTAGAAACATGGTTTTTTTTGGGAACGGACAAAAAAGGAAAACATGATGATTGTTTAGGAACGGAGGGAGTTATTGCTTTTTAAGATGTATATTAATTAGCAGTATTGCCCTTCTTCAGATGTTTTGCAGAAAGCTCATTAAATATGGAAACATATGACACTGTGGTTGAGTATATAAAGCAGTCTTAACCTCTTAAGTACAAAATCCGCTGCTTCATTGCACCAGAGGTTCTCTGCTTGCTGCCGGTTCCCCTTCTCCTAAAAATGGCACCGATGTCGTTTGTTATTTCTGGGGTTGCTTAAACTACATGTGGAACAGCATTCAGTCGAGGTTGCTTTTTGACAACACTGCTATTTAAGCTAGCATTTTGTGAAATTCACCTACTGGTTCAAAACTCAAACGACAAACTTGGATGAGCTCAGGAAGAAGCAAGGCCAAGAGGAGATGGTATCCTACTTGCTTATGCAGACAGCAGACATAATACCCTTTGCAGCGAATCAGGCTAGGTAGGCAGCTATTCAAGATCGAGTGCTTCAGGACAGCTGGAACCATTATTCTTGGGATCAAGAAGGACCAATCCAGGCCAACTGGAAAAGTCCAGCCGAAACTCCATTTCTTTTGGTGAATTGAGTTTCTGTTATCATACTCTTCCTTTTGTGATACATCTACAAGAAAGATTGGAAGAATGTGTGTGTGTGTGTGTGTGTGTATATATATATATTGATAAATCTATTGTCTAGTGAGAATGAGAATTTGATCATTTTGCGTTGCTCATCTGAAATCAAGCTGTTCATATTTCTTCTTATTTGTTTGGTTTATAAATTTCAACTGAGAGCAAAGAAAGGAAATGGAAGTTTACGATAAAAATCTAGAGAGTATTACATCATGGAAACAAAAATATATGTGCAAACAGAATTCCTCACTTAGTTTTACTTTTTCAGTTTTTTCTTTATCCTTATTAATTATTATCCTATGATTGAAAACAAGAATAAGATCTACCTTTTCTAGAAAGAAGACAGTACCTCTGACTCTCTGAGTATAAGATCAATTACTGTTTTAGTACAAACTGAAGATGATGCTTCGACCTAAGCTTTCTGTTCAAGAGGAGCAGGATTAACAATCGTAGAAGCTCAAAGCATCCAACGAGCAAGTCATGAAGGCTTCAGGTACATTTCCTTTATGGGAAACTTTTAGCATATTTCCTTATTCACTTCCACCCTTGTAGTTTTTTTAACTTTTCTCTTGGGGCTTGTTTGGTAGTCAGACAATGATAAGCAATATTATTAATCCCAAAATAAGATGATCAAATTAATGTTTAAACCAAAAAAAATATCTACAATGAAAATTTTACTATTTTCTAAAAGTGTGCAAATTCATTAAAATTGGGGGTAGGTGCCAATTGCATTGACAAGTTACTACGGGCTTGTTTGGTAGTCAGATAAGGATAAACAGTATTATTAATCTCAGTACTAATAATGCCCTCGCTATTAATCATCGCTTGAATATCGGGGGTAGTTTTGAGATTACAAATGTTAATCTCAATTTTTTTAGTGAGGGCGCTAATAATATCATCCTCCCCCTTGGTATTAATAGTGAGGGGATAATGATTTTATTTGGATAACTCGTGCTATTAGTCCCGACCACCTATGGTACTCGGCTTATTAATCTCATCTGACTTTAATCCTGGCTACCAAACGACATCTTAGGACTTGTTATTAGAGAATAATACTATTCTTTACTGGACTAATGTTTTGGTTCTAATACATATTGGGTTGGTTCGGTTCTAAATTTTTTGAAAATCAGGCTATTGGTCTGGTTCCAATTTTCTTTTTTTTTCTAAAAAACTGGATCGAACCGGACCAAACTCACCCCTAATACAGGGTTTGTTATGAAACGAGTTCTAATGGAATGGAGAGAAACATGTGGAAAACTCTCGTCATAGCATTGTTAGCGCTATGTAAGTCACTGATTCAGCTTTCAGTTTTGTCTTCTAACACCTAAGAAACGTAAGATTTAAATTAAAAATAATAATAATAGGTGGTGATTTTAATTGTCGAAATTGGAAACATAAGGTTTAATTTACAATTTGTAAAATAATACCTTTTTTTTGTGCAATTCACTCTATATATAAATATAATTATTATTGCCTTAACCGATGATGATTGATGAACTAAACTATACTAATTAGCAAAAGAATTGAGGGGGTTTAAAAGGAGTTGTGGAAAACTATTTGAGATTGACATCATCGATATTATGAAGACAATAAAAACACTGAAACATTTAAATAAACCTTTGGTAATAATTAGTGTTTTCAATGTTATTTCTCGTCGTGTCCCACCTTCCGCTCTCATTTATTTATACTCAAATGCATTGTTGCCCATTTGTTTAGCTCTCCTATGCATGGCAACTTGTGTTTTGGATCTTGTATGGTTTAACCCATGCCATGCATGTTCCTCCACGAGACAACAAATTATTATTCTTATTGCAAATTAGGATATATTTTTTTCACTTGGTAGCGACAATACGATTCAACTCGAGTAATATTTTTATTGAAAATCTAAAGTATTAGTATGAGTTTAACTATACCAAGGATTGAGAATTTAAGAGATGAACATTTGGAAAAGAATGATAGATTTATTTGTCTTTTTTCCAAATCTTGAAATAAATGTTTAGTTGAATTAATAATTAGTATAGTCAGGCCCGCTGGCCCTTTTGTAGGCTGTTTAAATAAATAAGTAAATGTTTATTTTATTGATTGCATTTAAACTATTTCATTAAACTTTACGCTAACCAGCAATGATACTTTGCCATGCATGCTTAGTCTCAAAAAGATCTTTCGGAAGATATATAGTTTCACAAAACTGAATATTTAATAGTTAGCATATATACGACAATTCCTCAAGAAAGCAACCCGAGATCAATTTAACTTCTCAAGGTATTTTGTAATTTTCGCGAGATAGTATTAAGGAACTCTCAAGAAAGAAAAGTGAAGCTAAGCTAGGTTTAATTTTTTAAAATATAATGTCGTGCAAATACTCGCAATCGTCCAAAGATCCTTAAGATTGCATACCGAAAATCCTATTTTCTTAACCCTTACGTCCTAAAAAACTGTCTTTCTTACTATTTTTATCCATTTCAAAATGCTTGTTTGGTTTCAAATTCAAATTCAAACAAGTTAATTACTCTATATATTATTTCTATGCCCCTAATTGAATACATTATGTTTATTGCTTTGTGACTCATTAATGGGACTAAAAACAAAAGTAGTTGTATAATCAATTGATTCGCAAATGAGGAAAATTTGTTCAAAATAAACTCAAGTTAGCATTTATTTACTTAATGCGTGCGAAGTCATTAAAACAAGTCTTTTTAACTCAGAGATACAAAATATTCTCTAAGTTTCTAAGCAACCAATAATCTTTTTTTCGTAAAAGTAGAAGAAGATTAGTTAGGGAACTACAAGGGTACAAGTGAAATACAAGGATGTTCGATCGAACAATACTTGAATATGTGATTTATACGGACGAAGAAGGGAGGGAGTGATGAGAAGGGAGAGAGAAGGGAAAGAAAAGCGATTCTTCGAAAATTAGGGGGAGAGAGAGAGAGAGCTCGAAGCTGAGAGGTGATGATGGGATAAGTGAGGGGCTTTGGCCGAAGATGGAGATGGGGTTGGTGCGGCATGTGACCGGAGATGGTAGAAAGGCATTGTGAGGTTGAGTCGAGTGAGTGAGATTAAAGAAGACATGTGGATAGATAGGTTGCAGGGGTGTATTTAGAGGGTGAAGGGTAAAATAGGAAGTTTAGAGAATAATGGGGTGTACATAGAGAATGAGGGGTGTAAATAGAACCCCCTAAAAAGATTGATCACTTTGAAGGTGTTAGTAATTGGGCTCGTGGCCCGATTATTTAGCCCCGCCCACATGGAATATATTTATATTATTATTAATTGGTTAATTGGTTTCTTAATCCAAATGAGTTTAGGATTGACTTAACCTACAAGAAATAAGTTTCTTGGAAATACTATAAATAGGGCAACAAAAGGGATAAAACCCTAAGACAATAAAACAGAGGAACACGTCCTCCAAGAGAAGCCGCCCCCTCTCTCTCCCAAATTATATCTCACCAAAATACTCTCTCTAGCCTAACCATCAAGAGGCTTGGATTTGCGGTGTGAACCAGTATTGATATCCGTGTCCCGTGATATCAATCCGACGAGAGAGACTCGCATGTTTGTAGATCTTGGTATACGAAGATCGTAGCTCATGCGAAATTCTTCCGCTTCGCACAAGGTTCAAGTTCGCACAAGGTAATTTACGATTACTATCTTGATAACGAACTATTATGATATATGTTTAGATATATCCTTCATTGGTATTAGAGCCTATATGTTTGATTGCTCGTATCGTTATGCCATGAATCGCATGCTTTTGTTTTTGGGTTTGTTTAAAAGTTTTACCCGATAACGAAACAAATGGGTTTCATTATTTTATGTGCAAAACTTTATTATTTTCGAGAAAAATTTATATGTCTGAGTTCCGTACGACGAGGCGAACAACATACTAAATTCTCGTTGAATTCCGTTAGGTATTTTTCAAAATATCGCAAACCCAAGTTTTGTTGAAAATTGTTTTTTACGAAACTTTGCATGCTGTTATTACCTGTTTAAGTTCTGTAAAATCGTGATTTTATGGACTGTACTTGTAGTACTCCGCGAGGGCTTTCCAACGACATATTATATGCTTAATTTGGACTTAAAATGAACGTTTTATGGCCTCGCGAAGTTGGCACTTCGCGAATCGATATTTTGGGTTAAAAATCGAGTTTAAAATGAAGCCCACTCTCAGCTTCGATGTACGTGCCTTTTGTGGCACTCCTTTCGAGGTAAAAAGTACACCACTGAAAAGCCCTCGATGAGACGAGTCCAACGCCACCTGCCGTGAGATCATCGGACCACCGGAAGGCGGCGCGTGGACGTCAATCGCCGGTCAGACGCGTGGAGACGGCGTACAGGAAGACCAGTCAACCGTTGACTGGTCAACGGTCAATGTGTTGACTACCACGTCATCGCCACGTCACCTGCCACATCATCAGTGGGCCCATTTCATAAAGTCATTTTTTGCTGACGTCATCAGTGACGTCAGCCCTGCCACGTTAGTTGCCACGTTAGCCCTAGGTCCAGTCAGCCTCAGAAGGAAGCCCACACGCGCAGGTGGCGCGTGAGGGCGCGTACGGCCATTCTTGAGCTCTGATTGACAAACGGCCGACGTGTCTGGACTTGTTTTGGCCGTCTGAGTCCAATGGTGGCCTCTGTTTTGATCAATTCAGCATGTAAATATTTGTTTTTGTTTTTTCAGTGTATAAAAACCTGTTTTCTGATTTTTTAAAAATACAAAAATAATATCCAAGGGTTGTTTTGTCATTCTGTGACTTTTTAGGGCTGTTTGGGACTGTTCTGGAATTTTTTAAAATTCTTTGTGAATTTTAAGCTATTTTAAGTCATATTTAGCATATTTAATTGTCGTTTTGGGCTCTAAAATTGCGATTGAGACTATACGAGACCCAATAAATTTATTTTCAGTAGTGAAAATATTTATGTACATCATATGTGCTTGATGGATTTGTTCTATCATATTTCTTTTGTTTAAATCATCAATTTATGAATATTTTAACGTTGTGCATACTTTGGTTGTGATTACGAGCCTCGCGGATTTTCCCTCCTTACGTGTATGATGTGATTATATTTAGTAATTGACTTTTTAAAACAAAAGTGAATCAAAATATACATATATGCTTATGTCTTATTTTTGCAATAAATTGTAGTGAAATGGCTTCTCAGAATGTAATCACTGACCTTAATAAGGGTGAGAAATTAGATGGCTCAAATTATAGTGTTTGACAAAGAAAAATCACGTACTTGCTAAACGAGCAAGAGGTTCTGGACAACCTTAATACTGTGATGGTTGAACTAGAGATGGGTAACTTGACCATCGCCCAGCATCGCCAGAAAATGCAGGAATTCCTTGACTGGAAAAAGAAAGATCGATGTGCACGCTTTACTATGCTTAGTAGCATGCATAATGATCTGATTGGCGAGTTTGAGGATTGCCTGACTGCTAAACAAATGTGGGACTAAATTAAGCGCATTTATGGGAATACTTCTGCTACAAAGTTAAGGACTTTGACTTACAAGTTTGAAAGCTATAAGATTGACCAGAAACGAAACATTCTTGAACAACTACGTGAGATGTCCGACATGATTCGAGATCTTAAGGCTACTGGTTCTATTTTATCTGATGAACAACAAGTTCAAGCGGTGATTCGTTCACTGCTTGACTCCTGGTGTGGTTTGAGGCGTATCTTGACTCATACAGACTCCATTCAGACTTTTGCAGATATATCTCGCCATGTTGAGCTTGAGGCTGAGTGTCATGAAGTGAATCGCGCGATAAGTGCTGCGACTCGTGATCTTGCTCTTATTTCCCTTGAGGGTCCGCGCAAGCCACACGGGCAATGCAAGAAACAAGCCAAAGGCAAGAAGATTCAGAATTTGGGCCCCAAAAGTGACAAGATTACTAAGCACCGAAGAGGCAAAAAGAATATTGCTAAGCAGAAGTGCTACAACTGTGGTGCCTTGGGTCATTTTGCTCGGACTTCTCCTGAGCCCAAGAAGGTATCACTTAATCCTATCTCCATGCAAAGTTGTGTTTGCTTTCATGTTTTATTGGCTGACTCTCTCCCTGTGTGGATTGTAGACTCAGGCTCAACCAAACATGTGACGAGGGATCGAGAAGGATTTGTAGATTATCGAAAAGTTCCTGCGGGTACAAGAAGAATTTTCATGGGAAACAGTTCGTCTGTTGAAGTCAAAGGAGTTGGCTCATACCAACTTCAATTGCGGAGTGGACGCACATTGACTCTTTATGAAGTTCTTTATGCACTTGGAATTCGACATAATCTACTATCAGTAGTACAATTGCTCGGACATGGATATTCTTTTAATTTTAGTAATGATCACTTGGATATTTGTTTTGGTGATGAGATTTTGGGACATGGTTCTTTGTCAGATAATTTCTTTAAATTAGATTTGTTGGATTCCCATAATTCTTCTGTTAATTCTTCTTCTTGCATGGTTTATGATGATTCTAATTCTGAGTTATGACATGCTAGACTTGGACATATAGGAAAAGATAGGATGACTAGATTGGCTAGAGAAGGCCTATCGGGGTCTCTCAGCAAAGTCAACCTACCCTTGTGTGAATCTTGTTTGGCAGGAAAAGCTTGCCGAAAGCCTTTTGGTAAGGCAAAAAGAGCCACACATCCATTAGAGTTAGTCCATTCAGACATTTGCGGACCAATGAATGTTAAGGCACGTCATGGAGCTTCCTATTTTCTCACTTTTATCGATGACTATACACGCTATGGTTATGTTTACCTTATTTCTCACCGCGATGAAGCTCTCAAGTGTTTTGAGCGCTTTCTCGCAGAGGTTGAGAATCAAAAGGATAAAAGCTTAAAAACTTTTAGAACTAACCGGGGCCGTGAATATTTATCTGATCAATTTAAAGAATTGTGTGAGAAAAAGGGAATACGCTAACAGTTGACAATTCCTAGAACTTCGTAACAAAATGGTGTTGCAGAACGAAGGAATCGAACATTGTTGGAAATGGTTAGGTCGATGATGGCACAGGCCAACCTCCCAATTTCGTTTTGGGGGGATGCGCTAATGACTGCCGCCTACATACTTAACCGAGTGCCTTCTAAGTCAATTCCACAACCCCTTATGAACTTTGGAAATGTGAGAAGCCTAAATTGGGGCATCTTCATCCTTGGGGTTGTGCAGGTTATGTCCATAGTATTTCCAATAAGAGGAAACAAGTGTGTTTTCATAAGGTATTTAGATACCTCAAAGGGTTATGTTATGTACGGTGGAAAACCTGACGAAGGAATGACTGAATCAAAGTCGCGCAATGTTGATTTCATTGAGAATGATTTCCCACAGATAAGTGAAGTTAGGAAAGACTTTGAACTTTTTGAGATTGAAGAAGAACACATGACATCTTTTGGCGAAGGTGGGGAATTGCCTCAACCTAATCCTACGGTACAACATGAGGTTGAACCTGTGGAAGTCGCCAATGAGAGTCAAGGTGATCTTCATCCGAGTGAGAGTACGGATTCTAGTGGGAGTCGGATACTAAAACGAAGAAGTAAACGTGGAAATATACCTCCTCGTCGATTCGCGATCGAAGAGGAATCTTTCCTAACTACTTCTTTCAATTCTAGTGAGCCTACATCGTTCAAAGAAGCCCTTTCTTTACCTGCAAACAGTGAATGGATAACTGCAATGGAATATGAAAATTCCTCTATGAAAAAGAACCAGGTTTGGGAGTTAGTTGATCTTCCGCAAGGTCGCAAGACTATTGGAAACAAATGGGTTTTCAAAGTCAAGCGAAAGGCAGATGGATCAATTGACAAATATAAGGCACGTCTTGTGGCGAAAGGCTTCACCCAAAGAGAGGGTTTAGACTATGAGGAGACATTCTCCCATGTGGTGAGATTTTCCTCTGTTCGCCTAATCCTAGCGATAGTAGCACACATGGATCTAGAACTTTATCAGATGGATGTTAAAACTGCATTTCTCAATGGAGAACTAGATGAAGAGATCTATATGACTCAACCAGAGGGTTTTGAAGTCAAGGGACAAGAGCGCAAAGTGTGCCGACTAAAACGTTCCATCTATGGTCTCAAACAATCATCTAGACAGTGGTACATTCGCTTTCATCAAGCGATAACCTTAATTGGCTTTGTGATGATTGAGGAAGACCACTGTGTGTATGTTAAACGATCCAAGAAAAAGATCTTGATTCTATCATTATATGTTGATGACATCCTACTAGCTGGAAATGATATGGAGATGATAAATGCCACTAAAGAGTGGTTGTCTGCACTTTTCGATATGACAGACTTGGGTGAAGCAAGCTATGTGCTTGGAGTAAAAGTCATTAGGGATCGTTCGAAAAGATTTCTCGGTTTGTCTCAAGTGACTTACATTAAGAAAGTTATCTAACGATTTGACATGACTAACTCAAAACCCGTTGTCACTCCAATGGAAAATGGATGTGTCCTTAGTACAAACCAATGCCCTAAGAATGAAGAAGAGAAGAAGAGAATGTCTACGACTCCATATGCGAATGCAGTAGGAAGCTTGATGTATGCTATGGTGTGTACTCGGCCTGACCTATGCTTTGTAGTAGGGATGTTGAGTCGATTCCAAAGTAATCCTGGACCTCAACACTGGATGGCAGTGAAGAGGGTTCTGCGTTACTTGGTGGGAACCACAAATTTAACCCTATGTTACCAAGGTGGGGATTTGAGCTTGAAAGGTTTCACTGACGCGGATTGGGCTGGAGATGTAGATGGTTATAAATCTACTTCGGGCTACGCTTTCCTCCTTGGTGGTGGAGCTATCTCTTGAAATAGCAAGCGACAGACTAGCACCGCCCTATCTACGATGGAGTCAAAGTACATGGCTTGCTCAGCTGCGGTTCAGGAAGCTGTGTGGTTGAGGAGTTTTCTTCAACATCTTGATGTTACGACGCATGTGGATCGTCCTGTAGTCATTGCTTGTGATAGCATGGCTGCTTTAGGTTACACTAAAGATCCTAAGTATCATGGGAAGACGAAACACATTAACATCAAGTATCATTTCACTAGAGACATGGTTGCAGAAAAGAAAGTTGTTCTATAATATATTTCTATTAGAAGCATGTTGGCTGACCCTATGACTAAGCCTCTAACTAGAGAGATCTTTCAGGATCATATGTTGGGTCTAGGGCTTCGTAGGATTTGACTTCTATTCTGAGAACACTTATGTTGACATTTGATTATTATTTTTCATTATCGTTTGAATAAATTGCAGTTTCATTTTATTCCTTTTATATGTTAATTGGATATTTCAATATGAAATTGCGTAGCATATATATTTTGATTAAAAAGATGTCGTGGATATTGAATTGACCCTCCCACACGGGTAATTCACCTTGTCGCCAGGTGGGCGAGCAAGTTGAGATAGTAAAAGTCTTTGGTACCTACAAAGGGGGTACGCAAATGACATTACATTCATCGCCTTGGCATACGGCCAAGATGAGACCTTTTATAAGGTCGACTTTATATCCCAAGGAAAAGTCCGAATGTGAGATCTTAAAAGAGAGACACTAGAAGAGTGACTGCTTTTAAGTACTCAAGTTAGACGCCAGAAGGGCGGCTAGACTAAGGTTCGTATGACGTTTGAGCATGACATGCCTACTTCGTGTGGGAGTTCTGTCATAGCATACACTTCATACTGTATGTGACTATAATGCGACTTAAGAAAGTGATTGAATGATCCCTGCTTCATCACTGTGTGAGTTCTAGTGATCAAATCCAGATTACAATTATACCTTGTGTGACTTAGAACTATATCATGAACTTGGACGTTGATAATGCTACTTTGGCATGTCGACCAACGGGCTATGCACATACAGTCCTACGGAGCATTGCTGGGAAAGCAGTTAACCAAGAGTGATTAATATGAGTGTCTAAGGAAGATAGTATGATATGCATCTCTATTTTTATGTTTCAATGCCATGGCGATCATATTGAACATACGGTTCAAGAGATTGATCTTGATACACAAATATATTGAGTTTTAAGCACCGCTCTTGAGGGATTGAGGATGCTTAAATTGATGTATATATACGGTCTGGGGTATAGACGGGTTTTGTTTTTCTAACGAGGACGTTCTATGCTGGTCAGATGGTGATTTGGTATAGCGCTCCACCCTTTATCTTTCTCGTCATGTCGCACGCTTCACTTCCAGTATGAAGAGGCCGTGTTTAACGAGTTTTGATGATATGATGTGGTTAGAGAGGTGAGTCCATGTGTACGAGTGGGAGATGTTAGTAATTGGGCTCGTGGCCCGATTATTTAGTCCCGCCCACATGGAATATATTTATATTATTATTAATTGGTTAATTGGTTTCCTAATCCAAATGGATTTAGGATTGACTTAACCTACAAGAAATATGTTTCTTGGTAATAATATAAATAGGGCAATAAAAGGTATAAAACCCTAAAACAATAAAACAGAGGAACACGTCCTCCAAGAGAAGCCGCCCCTTCTCTCTCCAAAATTATATATCACCAAAATACTCTCTCTAGCCTAACCATCAAGAGGCTTGGATTTGCGGTGTGAACCAGTATTGATATCCGTGCCCCGTGATATCAATTCGACGAGAGAGACTCGCATGTTTGTAGATCTTGGTATACGAAAATCGTAGCTCAAGTGAAATTCTTCTGCTTCGCACAAGGTTCAAGTTCGCACAAGGTAATTTACGATTACTGTCTTGATAACGAACTTGTATGATATATGTTTAGATATATCCTTCAGAAGGAAAACACTCTCCTCTCGCAATCACCTTCTATTAAACACTTTCCCCTCTCATTTATTTACACTTAAGTGCAATGTTGTTCACATCTAATTAGTTTTATCGCGCGTCAACTCTGTGTATTTTAGATCTAGCATGGTTTAGTATAGGCTAAGTGCTACACTTAAGTGCAATATTGTCATGCATGGTTAGTGTCAATAAGCATTCAACATATCTTTGGGAAAATAGTTACACGAAACTAAATTTTCGTTATGGCCATGATTTAGAATTGTCGTGCAAATAATAACGAGCATATATACAGCAATCCTTAAGAAAGCAACCCGAGATCACTTTAAGTTCTTAGCTTAGCTTACCCTCAAGAAAGAAAAATGATTAAATGAAGCTAAGCTAGGTTAATTTCTTAAAATATATTGTCGTTCAAATAGTACTAGGTAACGCCCAATGATCCTTAAGAAAGCATTACCAAAAATTCAATTTTCCCAACCCTCCTAGAAATAAGCGTCTTTCTTACCATTTTAATTAGCTGTTTTTAAAACATTTGTTTACTTAAAAAAAACTCACAAATTATTTACTCTATATATTACTTCTATGCCCCTAATTGATTACATAGTGTTTCTTGTTTTGTGTCTCATTAATATGGTAACAACAAAAGTGATTGTATAATTAATAGGCCAGGAAATGAGGAAAATTTGTTCAAAATAAACTATCGAAAATAAATGCCGTTTTAGTAAAGTTTGTTTATACAAAAACAAATGTCATTTAAAGATGGGTGATGCTAGGGCCATTCTAATAGCACTTAATTTTTGGTATCAAATGATATGACATCTTATGTGTCATATTATTAACATAACTTTTTAACTTATAGTGGAGCCCATAAAATGCCAAATAAGATGACACATTGGAAACCACATCATTTGATGCACAAATTTGAGTGCTCATTGAGTGGCTCTAGCATTACTCTTTTAAGATTTCAAGGAATATTTGCCCATATTTTTTTAAATTGCCCTTATTTACAACTCACAAATTAAATAATGTTAAAGAAGGTTGTTGGGAGGAAAGCCAAAAAAAAATACTAGTACAACTGAACTATAATAATTAAACTTAAATAAGATTATATCAATCTTTTTATAAGCTTTCTAAATATGTGTGCAAATTGTTAAAACAACCCTTATTTTCGGGAGGTAGTAACAGTTTTTTTTTTCGAATTAAATTTTCATTCACCAGGGTTTAGAATCTTTTTTACACAAGCAGCGTTTCGAGCACAACACGTGACTAACCAAAATCTTAAAAAATTAAGACAAAAATTATGGTTGGTACGTGTAGGATCATTTGCGTAAAATAATGTTTAAATCTCAATTTGGTCACCTTACTTTCGGTTAAAATTCATTAAGCTCACTATATTTTTTTCCTCAATATTTAATCACTCTATTTGGCTCCGAAAGTCAATAAGGTCACTAGAGTCATTTCCGTTAGTTAAGTTGGATGGAAATCTTTAAAAGGACAATAATGTTCCTTACCTTTGAAAAGTGTATTAACAAATTCAAGTCACACAATAAAAAAATAAGTTTGAGAGGAGAAGAAGACCCTCAAAGCCCCCAAATTTAGTAAGAGTATTTTTCGATTTTCCTAAAAAAATTAAACTTTCTATCCAAATATAAGGCTCCGTTTGTTTCACGGAAAACGATTTCTATAAATGATTTCCAGAAAATGAAAAAATTTCATTTTCAGGTGTTTGGTAAATCTTTTGAAAATATGTCGGAAAACATTTTTGGATGTTTGACAGATACATGAAAAATGTTACGGAAAACAATATGTGAATAAATACAAAAAAAATATATTCTAATATTAGTACACATATTGAATATAAAATAGTGTTGAAATTTAAGTAATTTTCTTTTAATAACATTCAATTTATTATTAATGGTGTCAAATCAATAAAATCCATTTTTTTCAAGTTCACAATTTTTTTTTATAATTGATAATTGATATGAAAAGTTGTTTTAAAAAATAAAATAAATAATATTTTGGACGTCCTTAAATAATAATATAATATAGTAGATACTAATTTTAGTACGTAGTGAGTATCTTAAAATTACAATTTATAAATAATGTGCACAAATTTCATTTATATTTCTAAACAATTTATTTGTTGAGTGAAATATTGTGCGTGTATGTAAATATGTGTAGTTTTGGAAGGACACGGATGGATGCTCGAACATTCGGAAAATGACTTACGGAAAAGAAAGTTTCATTTTCCGTTGACTCGGAAAATCATTTACGTTGACTACATTTTCCTATGGTTACCAAACTACAGAAAATGAGGAAAACGTTTTCCTGAAGTCATTTTCTGTGAAACAAACGGAGCCTAAGGGTGGAGTGATGAACGTGCTAATTATGTGAATGTAGGGCGATTAAATTAAGGAAAAAAAGTAGAGTGAATTTAATGAATTTTGACTGAAAGTAGGATGATCAAATTGAGATTTAAAAAAAAATAAAATCTGAGATTAAAATTTTACTATTTTCTAAAAGTGTGCAAAGTCATTAAAATTGGGGGTAGGTGCCAATTGCATTTTCAAGTTACTACAAGTTTACCAAAGCAGAAGGGTCTAGAACCAATCTCCTGGCACTATATAAGTTGCCCATCTGTCTTTCGATCCAGTCAGAAAGGCGCTCACCGAGTTATACTCTAGCTAGCAGGGCTTAAACTAGAATGTGAGATCCCAATTCCCAAACCCCTTTTCCTTACAAATTCAATTCAATCTCAATCTAATGGCCGCCGCAGATCATGAAACGGGTGTTTTAGATCATAATCTTTGCGCGCTTAAGGGTACAACTCTTTCTTGATCTCTTGATCCCAATTTATCTGTTTCTTTTTGAGTTTTCGGTAGAATGAATATTCAATTTGCATGCTGAGCTGATAAAATAGTTATTAATTTCTCAGGTCGGTACTCATGACATTTCAGTAATGGAAGGAAGTCGATGTTATGGGTTTAGTTTGATGTGGCAGAATCCATCTCAGAGGCTACTTAACGGGAATCTCTGTGCCAATGCCAAAACCAAACCTGGAGTAGGAAATGAAATTGCACTTGCATTTTTCGGCTAGGAAGATGCTCCGGAAAACAAGAGCTATTATGAAGCATTCAACAAGTTTTTGGGAGAAGATTGATCTTAACCTTATTTAAAGGGTTGGGTATTTTTACGCAAGATATTCCCCGTTTAAAATCAATCTTTTAAGAAAATAACATTTTTAGTAGCTCGTTAGTAATGAAATAACGCTTTTATACTTTAATTTTTGACGGTAGTCTCTTTAGGTGAAAAATCTTAAAATGGAATAGTTGAATCTTTATTCGAAACGAAGGGAGTATTTAGGAGAGCCATTGAGATGCTTGCCATAGATTATTTGTTTTTGCTCTTACCCAGTTGTTCATATTACTGATCTTTTGTATGTGCTTGAAAATTAGCTTGTATACAGATATACTAGCTTAATTTGTAACCATTAATTGTGGGTGATATTGATATGCGTGTTAAGTATGGATGGACAAAATAAATTCAAACTTTTGACCTTTCAATTATAATTAATCTATCCATTTCAAAATGCTTGTTTGGTTTCAAATTAAAATTCAAACAAGTTAGTTACTCTATATATTATTTCTATGCCCCTAATTGAATACATTGTGTTTATCGCTTTGTGACTCATTAATGGAGTAAAAACAAAAGTAGTTGTATAATCAATTGATTCGCAAATGAGGAAAATTTGTTCAAAATAATCTCAAGTTAGCATTTATTTTCTTAATGTGTGCGAAATCATTAAAACAAGTCTTTTTAACTCAGAGATACAAAATATTCTTTAAGTTTCTAAGCAACCAATAATCTTTTTTTCGTAAAAGTAGAAGAAGACTAGTTAGGGAACTACAAGGGTACAAGTGAAATACAAGGATGTCCGATCGAACAATACTTGAATATGTGATTTATACGGACGAAGAAGGGAGGGAGTGATGAGAAGGGAGAGAGAAGGGAAAGAAAAGCGATTCTTCGAAAATTAGGGGGAGAGAGATGGAGAGAGCTCGGAGCTGAGAGGTGATGATGGGATAAGTGAGGGGCTTTGGCCGAAGATGGAGATGGGGTTGGTGCGGCATGTGACTGGAGATGGTAGAAACTAGAAAGGCATTGTGAGGCTGAGTCGAGTGAGTGAGATTGAAGAAGACATGTGGATAGATAGGTTGCAGGGGTGTATTTAGAGGGTGAAGGAGTAAAATATGAAATTTAGAGAATAATTGGGTGTACCTAGAGAATGAGGGGTGTAAATAGAATCCCCTAAAAAGATTGATCACATTAAAGGAAAACACTTTCCTCTCGCAACCACCTTCTATTAAACACTTTCCCCTCTCATTTATTTACACTTAAGTGCAATGTTGTTCATATCTAATTAGTTTTATCGCGCGTCAACTCTGTGCGTTTTAGATCTAGCATGGTTTAGTATAGGCTAAGTGCTACACTTAAGTGCAATATTGTCATGCATGGTTAGTGTCAATAAGCATTCAACATATCTTTGGGAAAATAGTTACACGAAACTAAATTTTCGTTATGGCCATGATTTATAATTGTCGTGCACATAATAACGAGCATATATACAGCAATCCTTAAGAAAGCAACCCGAGATCACTTTAAGTTAAAGTATTTTCTAATGTCATGAGCAGGTATAGGAGATTCCTCAAGAAAGAAAAATGATTAAATGAAGCTAAATTAGGTTAATTTCTTAAAATATAATGTCGTCCAAATAGTACTAGGTAACGCCCAATGATCCTTAAGAAAGCATTACCAAAAATTCTTTTTTCCCAACCCTCCTAGAAATAAGCATCTTTCTTACCATTTTAATTAGTTGTTTTTAAAACATTTGTTTACTTAAAAAAACTCACAAATTATTTAATTGTGTCTCATTAATATGGTAACAACAAAAGTGGTTATATAATTAATAGGCCGGGAAATGAGGAAAGTTTGATCAAAATAAACTATCCAAAATAAATGCCGTTTTAATAAAGTTTGTTTATCCAAAAACAAATGTCATTTTAAGATTTCAAGGAATATTTGCCCATTTTTTTTTAAATTGCCCTTATTTACAACTCACAAATTAAATAATGTTAAAGAAGGTTGTTGGGAGGAAATCCAAAAAAATACTAGTACAACTAAACTATAATAATTAAACTTAAATAAGATTATATCAATCTTTTTATAAGCTTTCTAAATATGTGTGCAAATTGTTAAAACAACCCTTATTTTCGGGAGGTAGTAACATTTTTTTTTTCAAATTAAATTTTCATTCACCAGAGTTTAGAATCTTTTTTACACAAGCAGCGTTTCGAGCACGACACGTGACCAATTAAAATCTTAAAAAATTAAGACAAAAATTATGGTTGGTACGTGTAGGATCATTTGTGTAAAAAAATGTTTAAATCTCAATTTAGTCACCTTACTTTCGGTTAAAATTCATTAAGCTCACTATATTTTTTCCCCTCAATTTAATCACTCTATTTGGCTCCGAAAGTCAATAAGGTCACTAGAGTCATTTCCGTTAGTTAAGTTGGATGGAAATTTTTGAAAGGACAATAATGTCCCTTACCTTTGAAAGGTGTATTAACAAATTCAAGTCACACAATAAGAAATTATGTTTGAGAGGAGAAGGAGACCCTTAAAACCCCCAAATTTAGTAAGGGTATTTTTTGATTTTCCTAAAAAAATTAATCTGTCTATCCAAATATAAGGGTGGAGTGATGAACGTGTTAATTATGTGAAAGTAGTAGAGCTGTCAAAACGGGCAAAAGCCCGCGGGCAAGCCCGCCCTGCCCCCTATTAGGGGCGGGTTGGGCTGGTGTTTTCTATATCCGTTAGGATGCGGGCTTTGCCCTGTGCGGGCCGCGGGCTTTTGCGGGTTGGGGCGGGGCGGGCAGCCCGCATTTTATGAACCCTAGAATCTGGACTTTGTATTGTTATAACTATTAAGTAATTGGCCCAGGCCCAAGTGTAACCGTGTAAGCCAAAAGTCCAAAACCCGTAAGCCACTAAGCCACTAAGCCGTAAGTCTTACTCTTAAGGGTTAGGGACCTAGGGTTAGGTAAGCGTCTCTCACTTCATTCTCTCAAGTCTCATCTCATCTCTCACTCTTTGTCTCTCTCAGTCTCACACTCACTCACGCCGTGTCGCCGTCTCTCACCTCACTGTTTCTCTCATCTGTTCACGGCCGACAACGGGTTCAGACGAATTAGGCCCTTCAGAGCAGGTACAATGGTTTGATTTTAATCAAACCAAAATCAAACTCAACCCATTAAAAACCAATAAACTAATCCATTAGATACCCATTTGATTTAAAACAAAAAAACTCTCCCAATGGTTGGCACAAAATCCAACACATTTATATACCCCACCATCTTTATCTCCAACAACTTTATCTACCCCACCATCTTTATCTCTATTAATTTAATATATTCTTTCAATTTATACTAATAAATAAATTTGATATTGCATAAATAAATAATTTCGAAATTATTTAAATACTCATTATTAAAATAATATTTATTTATTATAATATGAATAAAATTTATTATAATTTGATATTATTTATTTTTAATATTATTAATTTAGATTAATTAAAAAAATGAAATTTGGAGAGAAAGAGAAGAGAGAGAAAACTTACAAATTAATTCAAATTTTGCCAAAAATGCATTTGGTATCCAAATGAGGCAAACCAAGTCTCTATTTATAGATAAAAATGTGTACTGTTTTTTTTTTAAAAATAAAACATTTTTTTAATGCCCAAACTGCCCTTGAACAGCAGATAATGAAAAAAACTCAAAAACCGCCACTTTATTGACACCTGTAAAGGGCATCTGTCATGGTTGTCGGCTGCTTCAATTGTTTGGCTTTTGGCCCATCAAAACGACGCCGTTTTGATGGGTTGTGTCTCAAAAACGATGCAGTTTCGCGAGGCGTTGCCATGCTTTTCAGTTTTTGCGGCTTCTTATCTTGAACCTTTGAGATATAAATCATCAATTGCTTTAAAGTTGATTTTTTTAAAACCTCTGTTGCATTCATTGATTGGCATTAGATTTGATTTAAATGCTCCGTTGCACCTGCTCTCACGGCTTCAGTTCAGGTTAGACTCTCCACTCTCGTGATCTCGTCTCTCAGTCTCACTCACTCAGTCTCTCACCTCACTCTGTCTCTCTCATCTATTCACAGAATCACAGTTCACAGCCACGCCTTCACTTCAGGCTTCAGGTTCAGGCGAATCAAGCCCTTCACGGCTTCATCCTTCAGGTTAGACTCTCCACTCTTGTGATCTCGTCTCTCAGTCTCACTCACTCTGTCTTTCACCTAACTCTGTCTCTCTCATCTTCACATTCGGTAGTTCACCGCCACGCCGGTCTTCGAGGCCCTTCACGGCCTTGGGAATCGGGTTAGACAAAACAGTTCGGTTATGAACTTAAGAATGTGAAATTTTTACAAGTTTAAAGTTTTGATGTTAGTGACGTTAGTGATGTGTTAGTGATGTCTCATGTCTGATCGAATTGCTACACTGTTAGATCAATTTTTTTAATTTTCTAAGTGAACATTCATCACCAATTTAACCATGGGAACGAATCTAACATTTGCCTAAACTTTATTTCAACTGGTGTTATCATTTGCCTAAACTTTATTTCAAAGTTATAGACTTATTTGATAAGCGGGTCCAATATAAACAGTTGGCCTTTTGGTTGAAATTTCAACAAGGGCATGCGGTTGTTTCTGTGTAAATACTAAATTGTAAATTTGTAATAAAGTCTGCATGGGAATTGGCCACTTGGGAGCAAATGGAGTTCTGTTACTTCTGTATATAAGCTATCAATGAATTGTAAATTATAATAAATTTTAGGGAGATGTTAAAATCTAATGTAAATCCTGATGACTTCACATATACAAGTGCACTAGCTGCATGCTCAGGCATTACTTCCGTTCCCCATGGCAGGCAGATTCATGCTCATTTAATTAGAACAGTGAGGAATGACGATGTGGGTGTTGGTAACGCACTTGTTAACATGTATGCTAAATGCGGTTGTATTGGACATGCACTTTCTGCTTTTAACCTAATGGGATTCCATAATCTTAAATGTACAAATTTTAGTCACTTACTCGTTAGTCTGCATTGCTATTCAAATATTGGTGTTTTAGTAGAGAAACTACCTTGAAAATGGCTGAAATAGCTGACATATGCACCTTTGGGATATCAAAGGAATCGAGGATTATGATAAGATCCACCACAAGATCACAAAATGCTGCCACGATACTATATCTCTGGGAACCGATATATGAAAACCACAACAGGACCTGCATAAATTGTTGTATACTGCAGTAAGACACTAGAATCAACCAACTAGTTAGCATTAGAATTACATCACATAGGATGCTCAAGGTTGTTTTAGTTTGGGTTTGACCTGTCGCTATTGCTGCAACATGAAGCTTCAGCACTCTTATATCTGCATACTTGTGTTATGGAGTCAACAAGGATATGAAATTGTTAATTTCCTCAGTATTGATCCATGCTTAAGCTTCTTGTTTTAATATCGAGTTCAAGTCAAATCTTGAGTTTTATCAAATGAGTCGAAATTAAGAATACACGATTGAACATAACTGGGACAAGAAATTCAGGTCGAGAGCTAGTGATAGAGCTGATACCTAACAGGAGTTCCGATAGCATGTTTTGAGATACGGAGGAACGAAAATTTAGATTGCAAGTTTTGAGTTGAAGGTTGACTCTGAAGTTTAGATTCCCTGGTCATCAGCTTTGACGATCTTTGTATTGTAGGTAAGGAGGAAACTAAAGGTGCCAGATGCACTGTTGTTTTATGCAAGTTTCCATTCTTTTGAATGTACAGCCTGTATCATATATGCATCCTTCGTAGTGTCCGTTAGATAATTCCACTATCCCAAACTATCAGATGAGCTTTGATGGTTTAGAGGCGTCGGTTTAACATACTTTACATGGCATTGATCGAAAAATGTTCAAGCTCAAATTTGCCTTCGTAATTGGTTGCATGGTTACGTTGATTATGGTATGTTAGTTTACCAATTTCTTAAATTATATTCATTATCAACTTATGTTTTACTTTGATATAAATATCTTATTATATGTAGGTAAAGGTGATGATGAAGATGCAAATGTCCAAAAGTCTCCCTCGGAAGCATCCGCGTCGAATGTGATATAAATTATTGATGAAGACAATGTAGATGATTTTGATGATGACATGGTGATTTCTTAATCGGTGATTTGGTATTTTGGTGGACGAAATTTGAAACTTATTATTTATATTTAGTATTTGAAGTATTTTGAATTTAATGGATATGTAATTTAATTTGGTTATTTAGTATTTTAAGCATTTTGAATTTAATGGATATGTAATTTAATTTGGTTATTTAGTATTTTAAGCATTTTGAATTTAATGGTTAATTGGTTATGTAATTTTGTTATTTAGTTTTAGTATTTTGAATTTAATGGATTATGAATATGTAGTTTATAAGTTTACTAATTTTGTTATTTTGTTATTTACTTATTTAGTATTTTAAGTATTTTGAATATATTAATGAATATGTAATTTTGTTATTTGAAATATTATGAATTTAATGGTTTATTTGTTGAAAACTTAAATCTATCAATTATCATGATTCTTGAATTTAAATAATTGAAAATAAATATAAAAAAATTTAAATAAACTCATTTTTTTTTGTCTAATTGATGTATATTGGTAAATAAACCGGGCTTGCCCGTTTTGCCCGCGGCCCTACGCGGGGCGGTTTGGGCTAGGGGTTTTCAAGCCTGTTATGTTTGCGGGCTTTCCCGCCCGCACCGCATGTCTGTTTTGACACCTCTAGAAAGTAGAGTGATTAAATTGAGGAAAAAAAATAAAGTAAGCTTAATGAATTTTGACCAAAAATAAGATGATCAAATTAAGGTTTAAACCAAAAAAAAAATCTACAATGAAAATTTTACTATTTTCTAAAAGTGTGCAAAGTCATTAAAATTGGGGCTTGTTATTAGAGAATAATACTATTCTTTAGTTTATTTGTAATTAATGTATAGTGAGAGTTTCCTATTATTATTCTTTCTTTATGTAATCCTTATTCAACTATAACGCTAATTGTAGCCCTACTTGTAAACCATTTACATAAGTGAGTCAATCAATTAAAGGTTTATGCTGTTATTCCTATTAGTTGTGAATTTCTACATGATATCAGAGCTAAACTCCCTCACACCCAACCCTAGATCCGGCAAGACAAGCTACTGTTTGGAGCCTTTGTCGATTTTCTCTTTGCCCCTCTTGTCCCTCTGATCCAGGAGGCTGCCACCACCCGTGCAACATGGGAAACTCTGGCTCACACCTATGCTCGTCTAACTCGCGACCATATTAAGCATATCAAAGACTACCTCAAGCGTGCTTTCAAGGGTACTCAAACGATCTCAAAATACATGCAGTCCGTCAAAGGTCGATCTGACAAGCTCGCTGCTCTTGGTAAACCCCTTGACCATGAGGATCTCATTGAGATCATCTTAGGGGGATTGAATGATGACTATCACCACATTGTCGATGTGGTAGAAGACCGGGACACTCCCATCTTGTTTGATGAGCTCCATGAAAAACTCATCAACCGTGAACTGTTCTTGAAGCAGTCTTAGCCCGCATCCTTCTCTCACCCTACTTCGGCTAATCTTGCTACCTCGAGGAACAACAACTCGCATGCTCGGCCGGTGCCCCCTCAGCCTCGGTAGTCTTCCTTACAGACTTCGATTCCGGCTACTCGGCAACAACATCCATATCTTGGCAAGTGTCAAGGCTGCCGCCAACAAGGTCACTCTGTTGCTCGCTGCCGTAACTTCCAGCTGGTCACCACCCGCCCCAGCCAGCTACTTACTACTCGGCAAATGGCCCTAAGTGGCAACCGCGGGCACATCTAGCGACCACAGCGGACATATGGACACCGAGCTAGCTTCTTGACAGTGGTTCCTTTCACCATGTCACTAGCGACCTCGGAAACCTTTCTCTTCACTCAACTTACACGGTTCAGATCACATGGTCATTGGTGATGGTACATGATTACATATCTCCAAAACTGGTTCTTCTTCCCTTGACACACCATCACACACCTTTACATTACAAAATATCATGTTTGTTCCTAGCATGAAATGTAACCTCATCTCCATCTCTTAATTTTGCATTTCCAATAACACATCCTTACCATCTTCTTTTCATGTGAAAAATCTACTGACAGGGAGCATACTGCTGATAGGGCAGTCTAAAGTTGGTGTGTATGAATGGCCGACCACAACCCCTTCTCCTCACCCGTCTGCCTGTGTAGGCTCCAAAGTATCTCATCAAGACTAGCATTGTTGACTTGGTCATCCGTCTAAACCTGTCCAACATCAAATTCTATTTAGCCTAGGTTTAACAATAGACACCGCTCGCAATAAACATCTCTATTGTAATGATTGCTTATCTAATGAAAGTCATAAACTTCATTTTCATCAAAATACTATTGTGTCTACTTCTCCGCTTCAAACCATTTACACTAATGATTGGACCTCCCCTCTTTACTCTATTGATGACTTCAAATATTATGTGATCTTTGTTGATCACTACACACACTATATTTGCCTTTATCCGCCTTGACGAAAGTCTAAAGTCGCCACCATCTTTCCCCGTTTCAAAACCCTGGTCGAAAACTATTTCAAAACGACCATTGTCACTTTTTACTCGGATAATGGTGGCGAGTACGCTAGTCTTGCCTGGGACACTAGCTTGGCCACCTACTTGTTCGCTAACGAAATCTCCCATCTCACCTCGCCCCCCCACACTCCGGAACACAATGGGTTCTCGGAACGTCGTCACCGTCACATTGTTGAGACTGATCTCTCACTCTTCTCCAAAGCATCCCTTCCACTGCCCTTTGGTCGTTTGCGTTTCAGACAGTGACCTATATCATAAATCGGCTACCAACACCAACTCTGAAATAGCTCTCGACCTATTAGAAACTGTTTGGGTCTCCTCCTCACTACTCCAAACTTCGTGCCTTTGGTTGCCTTTGCTACCCTTGCCTCCCCCCACAAACTCACTGCTCGTTCCACTCCATGTGTCTTTCTCGGTTACTCGCTCACTCAGAGTGCCTATCTCTGTTATGATTCGAGCACAACAAAGCTATTCATCTCGCGTCATGTTTGGTTTGTTGAGTCTACTTTTCCCATGGTCGAAATTGACACTCACCTAGCTCGCCCTATTGACTCCATTTGAGCCACTTGGCTACCTCCACATAAACTGCTCCCGGCTTCATACACACTGTCCGCTGCCCGTTCCAGTGATTTCACACTAATTGCTCCTAGCACTAATCAAACCGTGGTTGATCTCAGCTCTACGAGCTCAGTGCATACTGCTCAACCCTCCTCGGTACCTAGCACCTTGCCCGAGGACAACTCTATTCCCGCTACTGGATCATCTTCGGCACCAA
>CM028377.1:163176752-163277194 GCA_013146195.2 Codonopsis lanceolata
TGATTTACCAAAAGAAGGAACCGACCACATAGATGCTCTGCACATCACTATCGGATTCATGGAAAAGAAAGTACCACGGGTCCTAGTAGACAACGGTTCATCTCTGAATGTCTTCCCTGCAAGTACATTAGCCAAATTGGTGACAAAAATTTCAGAATTAACCTCCTCATCACAGACATTGAAAGCTTATGATAACACGAGCCGTTGTGTCTTAGGAATGGTAACGCTAGCAATGACAATTGGACCTCTCACCAAGCGAGTAGAGTTCCAATTCTTGGATATTCCAGCTACTTTCAGTTTACTGTTGGGCCGTTCGTGGATTCACGAAGTAAAAGGGGTAGCCTCGTCTCTCCACCAATGGGTTAAGTTCATCCATGATAATCACATAGTGATTATCTTCGCTGATAAAGTCATAGAAAACAAAGAAAAGGGAGACATCCCCATCCTCGACATAGAGCATGATGACACTGGTATTTTCCTTAGTGGCTTTGAAGTCATTCCTCAAGCCAGAGTCAACGCCATTGAATATACATGAGAAACAAACATCACAGGGAAAAAGACTATAGTTGTTAGAGAAGTAGTCCTTGAACCGCGTAACCTTATATACAGAAATAGTGACAGTTAAAAATACTTGGACAATAGACCAGGACGATTATGCTTTAGCATTGCTTGGCAGTGACTTCATGGGAGATAGCTTCATGGGAATGATCTACGGAAGCGCTGATTATATTGAACCACCAGCGGAATTTGTGACTATCATAAATAGTCCACTGCAGAATTGGTACACCACTATTGGGCTTCTCTTAAATAATGTGGACCTAATTGATCGTTTTGGATACACTATAACCCCTCACATCCCTTATGACACCCATATCGAGGACCTCACCTCCGAAGACCTTGATGAAATAGCCAACCATGTAACCTCCCCTTTTAATGAAAGTCTCAGTGTTTACATGTACTCATTGGTTGCCAATTTGTTAAAAGATGAATTAACTGAACACAATAAAAACATAATTGAACCAATTAATAATGAATTACTTAATAAAGTGGACCACAAAGACAAATAATATTTAATCGATCTCGCCCAATTGGTCAAGCGACAAGGAAAGCACAAATGAGCAGCAACAAAAGAAGACCTGTCTGTCATAAATCTGGGGCTGAACAATGAGATCAGAGAAGTCCGAATAGGCAGTTATCTACAAGGACATAACAGAACATCATTGATCAGTTTGCTGACAGAATTCATAGATGTGTTTGCATGGTCCTATGAAGGTATGCCTAGATTGGATTCAACCATAGTTGAACACAGAATACCGACATACCTTGATGTTAAGCCAGTAAAACAGAAACTGTGCAGAATCAAGCCTGAATGGTCTCTCCAAGTGAAAGAAGAGATCATGAAACAACTACATGTTAAGTTTATCTGGGTGGTTGAATGCCCAATTTGGCTATCAAACATTGTAACAGTACTGAAACCCAATGGAAAGGTTCGGATCTATCGACTTTCGCGACCTGAACAAAGCATCTCGAAAAGATGACTTCTGATGTGCTCTTCAACTACGTGAAAATATTTTATTTATTTATTTAACCTCACAAGTGTACGAATCAATATAAAATATAGTGATTGGAAAGCAAGGGTCAAACCATAGAGACAAGAGCAATTAAGGAAAGAAAACAGGTAACAATTATAACTAATGGGGGTTGTTTGATTAATTATATCTAATTTAACTAAACTAATTTATTCTAACAATAATCTATTAATCTGAAGCAATTTATTAATCAGCAAGCAAACATAGTTTGTCGAGATCTTATGGTGGAGAGGAATCTAGGATTTAGGAGTCACTTGTATCTATTCTAATGCTCTTTTGTCTAATGTATCAATCAATATGTCTTGAGTTCGTTCATGAAGGAAAAGAGTGGTACGCTATGGTTTACGATTTACAGTCTTAGTGGTACTAAGTTGAATTATAGTTCAGTCTCCATCCAATAATTCAACCGAGGATATACCTAAAGCTCAAGAGCATATGAACCTAAACCTAACTTATCATTCTCATGCATCGATAGGTTTAATTTATCACAGAGGTGGGCCAATATACGACATATGCACACGATCCTGCAGTTATCCGCACCCTTATGTCTTTAAACTATTGCGATACCATTAATTAGGAAAAAACCAAATAACAAAGAGATTGATAAACTCTGTGATCAACAAGACTTGATTGAATAATAAATTAATATAAGCAAAAAATTAGATACAAATTACCTCTACCTCCTAGATATGAGCAGTTAGTTCATCATCAATGACAAACTAATCAGAAGGATGAAAGAATACATGAACGATCTCTAAAAACTATGATTACAAACTAATAAAAACTGTATCCTAATGCTAATTTTCGGACCCTAACTTAGGGCTACAAAGTTTGTATTTATACTAAAAGTTATAGGGCAAGACATAGAAATGGACTGAAATTCCCGTCATAGCAAAGTTGGCTACCTTGCGATTGCAAGGTGCTAGAGGCATGCGACCGCAAGGTCTTCAGTTCCTCTTGGGTGACTTTCTGGGAACCTTGCGGGGGCAAGGTCCCTATGGAATGTGGCCGCAAGGTCTGCTGATTATTTTATTTTTTTTCTTTTCTGACACTGCACTTTGAACCCTTCTTCAATTCTTTACATAAAACCTTCAAGAATCTTATACATTTATCCAAAACCCTGAAACTCACAATTAAGCTCCAAAACACATATTAGTAGCCAAAAGCCTCATGGAATGCTATTTCTAAGCTGAATAAGTACCTCATAGATGCGTATAAAACACATCTATCAACTTCCCACTACTAAACATTGACATAGTGGTAGACGTTGTAGCATCCCACAAAGTAAGATCCTTTATGGATGACATGTTTGGTTATAACCAAATCAAAATGGCAACAGCCGATCAAGAGAAAATATCCTTTATCACCCCCTTGGGGGGCATACTGCTACACAGTTATGCCATTTGGGCTAAAAAAATGTTGGGGCTACATATCAGAGAACTGCTACTACCCTATTCCATGACATGGTCAACAAAGAAATAAAAGTATACGTGGATGATATGATCATTCACTCAGATGAAACAGATGATGCCCACATAAGAGACCATCTCAAATTCTCTGAAAGGTTACACAAGCACCATATAAAACTCAACCCATCCAAATGCACCTTTGGAGTCACCAAAGGAAAAATGCTAGGTTTCATGGTAACTGAGCAGGGAATTGAGATAAAACCTGCAAAAGTAAAAGCCATCACAGATATGCCACAACCAAGGACTCCGAATTGAGTCAAAGGTTTCCTTGGTAGATTATAGTACATCAGTCGTTTCATTAGATAAGCCGGCATCCATGTGCGAACCACTTTTCAAACTACTACAGAAAGATACTGATAGAGTCTGGGATACAAAATGCCAACTTGCCTTTGAGAAAGTAAAAAAATATCTAGCTATCCCTCCAGTACTAGCTCAACCCCATACACATAAACCCATACTACTATACCTCATCGTTACAGACACAGTGTTCGAGCATGAAGAAAGACTCCTATGCAGAGAACAATATATACTTTGTGAGAAGAAAATTACAAGGTAGTGAACTTAAATACTCAGCCTTAGACAAAAGTTGCACAGGTCTAGTATGGGCAACACAAAGGCTCAATGCCTACCTACAAACTTGACTAGTCAAAGTTATCTTCAAAATGGATCCAATAAAATACATCTTTGGGAACCAGACAATCAAAAAATTCTCTCTAGCCGGTTTCTCTCTTTCTCGGTTGCCCTATTAGGGTTTCTAGGAAGCGGCTGCCATGGCAGCTCCGGTTCCTCACCCCCCCGACACTCCTCCACCACCTTCATTTGCTCAAGTCCTCTCCTCTTTATGCTCTAATTCCAATCCTCTCCCTTTCATTATCCCTCCATCTTCCTACAAGGGAGAACCCGCCTTGAAGCTTTTTGATTAGGTGGTTCTTCAACTCTCCCAACCTTTCAAACATGCTCTCATTGGTAAGTTTTCTCATGGCCGGCCATCCGTGGAATCCACCTGCAAAATTTTTCAAACTTTTGGCCTTAAGGCTGTCTTCACGCTTAGGCACCTTGACTCCAAACATATTCTTATTCAAGTTCATCACGATGAAGACTATCAATGTCTTTGGATCAAGGACCAATGGTACTTGGGACGCTATCCTATGCGAGTCTTTAAATGGACTCCAGACTTTCGCTTGGAGAAAGAAAGCTCTATTGTCCCAGTTTGCTTTTCCATCCCTAATCTTCCCATCCATCTTTTCCATAAAACTGCCTTGTTTTCTATTGCTAATCTTTTTGGTAAGCCTTTGTTACTCGATCAGGCTACACTTAACCTCTCACGGCCGAGTGTTGCTAGAATATGTGTTGAGATTGATTTGTTAAAGCCGGTTCCTACTCGTATCTGGATATAAAGTGGCCCTCAAGCCTCGGGTTTTTGGTAAACTCTGGAAGCAGAAAATCTTTTTCATTACTGCACCCACTGCAATCGACAAGGCCATGCCATTAGTTCCTGCAAGTTTAAAAATCCCCAACCGCCTTCTCCTTCAATAAGCACTAAGAATCATAACACTACTCTAGCTATGAATCCTATTAAGGACCATCAACCTACTGGCGGACATATGGGCACCATTGGTACCTCTTCTCACTTGACCCCCAAGAAACTAGATAAAGGCAAAGACGTTATTATTGATGCTACTCCCAGCCATAACCCCACTTGTTTAGGTAATGACGACGGCATTGTTAATGAGCCTCATCATCATATAAACGATCCCAGCCCGGTGGAGGCTATTCCCATTAACAATGTCTTGGGCAATAATATTTCTACTTTGGGTGATACCTCTCTTAATGATGTCTGCACCAAAGCTGCTTCAGATCCTCATGTCGATGTCGGACCTACTAAGATTAACACATCTAATGATGTTCCTCCTGGGAATCTTTCAAATGATCCCATTGGGAATTCTAATGGATCCACTTCAGATGATCTCACCAAAGAGCAAGATTCAAACGTGGCCAATGGAGTAGCTCCTGTGGACGATCTAAATATTGAAGCATCTAACAAAAGTGATGGTACAAACGGGTTGGAGCAGACCATACCTACTTCCACTAATCCTTTTATTATGTTGGACGTTATTGAAGAAGAAGGTGATCATATCAGTCCTACCATCGATGCTTTCAATCTGGATTCCTCCTCTCATCCTATTAATGTAAAGGTTGCAGTTCCAGCCTCCGATCATTTTCTTCGATCCAAGGCCAAAAGTGGAATTACCAAATCTGTTTCTCATGGATATTAAAGCTCTATTTTGGAACGTTAGAGGGATTGGCAATGACCCGACTGTTGCTCGTGTTAAGCAATTGATCAAGCTCTACAACATCTCATTCGTGGCTGTTTTCGAACCGATGATTGATCCTAATCGTGTATCCTTTATTCATCGTAGACTTAAGTTTAAATTTTGCCTTTCTAATATTGTTGGTTCCATTTGGATTTTTGCTAGATCTGATTTCACTTGCTCCCTCATTCAGGACTCCATCCAACATCTTACCATCCGCATTCATCATTACTCTTGGAAGCAGGACGCAATTTTTTCATGTATATATGCTAAGTGCGATGCTTTGGATCGTCAATCTCTTTGGTTTGATCTGATTGATATTGGATCTCGTTATGCTGGCACCCCTTGGTTAGTTGGGGGAGATTTTAACATCATTCTTAATCCCTCGAAAAAATCTGGAGGCAGTAGCTGAGACAGAAGTGGGGCTATGGATTTTCATGCTTGTATAGCAGCTTCTGGTTTGACGGACCTTGGATTTTCTAGTCCCAAGTATACTTGGTGGAATAAGCGTGAGGAACGGGCTACCATTCACCAACGAATTGACCGCATTCTTTGTAACGTTGACTGGTTGGATATTTTCCCCATTTCTGCTGTCCAACATCTTAATCGGACTTGCTCCAATCACAGCTTGTTACTTCTTAGTATTTTGGCCACGGGGACCCCTAAAGCTAAGGCCTTTCGTTTCCTTAATGTTTGGACCAGCCACGATTCATTTCACGATGTGGTTCGTACTGCCTGGAATTCCTTCGCTAGTGGTCGTCCTATGGTTCTGTTCGCCAATAAATTACGTATTACCAAACAAGCTCTTCGTCAATGGAACAAAGATGTGTTTGGTAATATATTTCATGCTATCAAGGAAGCTGAAGATGATGTCCTTGAAAAGGAACTATTTTTTGAGCTTAATAATTCTGGAGACAATCGGACTAACCTCCTTAAAGCTCAGGCCACTCTTCGTCTTGTCTTGTCTAGAGAAGAGGCTTATTGGCGTCAAAAGTCTAAAATTAAATGGTTTAAAGACGGAGATGGCAACACTAAGATTTTTCATGCTTCTGTTCGTCAAGCCCAAAGGCGCCTTTATATTCATTCCATTTATAATACGGAGGGTATTCTTCTGGATTGTGATAATGATATCAAAAATGGAATTGTGGACTATTTTTGTAATCAACTTCAAGCTGATTCCTCTCCTATTGTTGCTGAGCTTGACATGATTCCCAACTCAGTGACTAATGATTGGAATTCTGAATTAATTAATCCGCCTACTTTGAAGGGGATTTTTGCCACTGTTTCTAATCTGAGTGGTGAGAGTGCTGCTGGGCCGGATGGTTTTACTGGTCATTTTTTTATTTCCTGCTGGGACATCATTCATATGGATCTCTATGCGGACATCCAAGAATTTTTTGCTGGTTTCTCTCTCCCTCGTTCTTGGACCAATACTCTCCTCACCATTATTCCTAAAGTTGATACTCCCCTTTCCTTCAGTGATCTTAGACCTATCAGTCTTCCTATCACCTATGTGGGTTGTCCTCTCTACTTTGGTCGTAAATCCAAGGCTGTTTTTGATTCTCTTCTTCTCAAAATTCAAAAGAGAGTGGACTCCTGGATTGGAGCTTTCCTCAACCTGGCCGGAAAAATTACCTTAATCCAGCATGTTTTGCATTCCATCACTGCTTTTCTTCTAGCTGCTCTTGACCCCCCGGTAGCTATCATTAACTTGTTTGAGCGGTTTTTTGCTAAAATATTTTTGGGGTAGCTTCAATGGCTCGCAAAAATCACATTGGGTCTCTTGGAATTCTTGTTGTCTTCCTAAGGATATGGGGGGTCTTGGAATCCAGTCTATTAAAAGTTTAATTCAAGCTTATTCTATTAAACTTTGGTGGAGGTTCTGCACTCAGAAGAGTCTTTGGTCTGATTTTTTGCGTGCTCGCTATTGTTCTTCTCATGATACTATTTCTTCCTCAAAAGGCTCTCACATTTGGCATAGGCTTAAGAAGATTCAACATATTGCTGATCCTTATATTGGTTGGGTTATTGGCCGAGGTAATACCTCTATTTGGTTTGATAAATGGCTGCTAGGTATTCAACTCACTAAGCCGCCGGACTGTCTTCTTCATCAGGTTTCTGAGCTCTTCAATGATTCTGGTACCACTTTGCTCCTTTCGGCCTGTTCTATTCTTCCTGCTGTTGCCCGCTTCTTGATTGAAGATCAACATATCCAAATTAGCAACTCCGTTGATAGACCTTACTGGACTAGATCTCCTTCGGGAAAAATTTCTCTTGCCTTCGCTATGGCCCTCGTCTCTCCTGCTGCCTCCTCTCCTCTTTCGGCTAAATATATGTGGCATAAACTTCTGCCAAAGCACATCGGCATTTTCCTTTGGCGTCTTTTTCGTAAAAGGCTTCCCATTGACAAGGGAATTATTTTAAAGGGTTTTCAGATTGCTTCTCACTACCGGTGTTACCCGCAACCTAATGTGGAAACCTTCAATCATCTCTTTATTGGTAGTGCGATTGCGTCCAAGCTCTGGACCTCCTTTCATACTTCTCACAATTTGCCTATTAATGGGGAATCTATTCAGCAACGATGCATGTCGGGTTAGGGTTCTTCCAAGTCCATTTCTCATTCTTTCCTGCCTTCCCTCATCCTTTGGAATATTTGGAAGTTTAGAAATTCCGCTACTTATAAGGACTCTTATCGGTCTACCTCCTCCATTATCTTTGATATTAACCAGGATCTCTCTTCCATTATGCACAATGGTAACTATTTCAGTATTAACTCTCCCAATGGTCTCACAAATTCCTTTGCTTCGAAAAAGAGAATTTCTATTCGTGCCATCTCTTGGGTTAAACCTACTGCGGGTAAAGTTAAGCTTAATACTGACGGTGCCTGTCGGGGTAATCCTGGTCTTAGTGGGGGTCGTGGTATCATCCGCAATTCCGATGGTGGGATTATTCATGCGTTTTCCTCTTATTTTGGTCATGCAACAAATACTGAAACTGAATTGCGTGCTCTCTTCCAAGGTGTTTGTTGGTTGCATTCGAAAGGTATCTGTCACTCTGATATTGAGATTGATTCGAAGGTCATCTGTGACTGGTTTAATAATGGCTATTGTCCTTCTTGGTCTCTTGCTTATTATGTCAATGCTATCAGTCGTATGAAGCAGGATCTCAATTTCTCTATTCGTCATTGCTTTCGAGAGGCTAATTCCGTTGCTGATGGTCTAGCCAATTTAGCCATTGACTCTTGTATGGATTCGGCCTTTTGTATGCTTGCGGAGTTACCACGATCAATTAAAGGTAATGTTATTCTTGATGGTGAGGGTATCGCTCGTATTAGAATATCTTAGCTTTTGTGTTTCCTTTTATTTCCTTTTCGAGGTCAGGCTCCTCCGTCCTCCCATTTATAAGGGCCAGGCTGATTGTCCCCCTCAAGTTTGTAATTTCTTTTTTATTTAATAAAATCTAGCAGGGTGCCGCCTCTGTTTCTCTAAAATAAAAATAAAAAATACATCTTTGGGAAACCATCACTCTCCAGCCAAATGGTACTTCTTTCTCAACGAATTTGACATCATATATGCTACCCTTAAGTCTATCAAGGGGAGCATAATTGCAGATCACCTGGCAGATTTGACATTAGAAACAGAAAGTGCCGAGAAACCAGACTTCCCAGATGAAGACATTTTTGAAATTACAGATCATAACACCAAATGACAACTATTCTTTGATGGGGCGCCAATAAACGAGGCTTCGGCATATGGATACTTCTCATTGATCCAACAAACTCTCATACACCTTTAACCATCAGATTAGAGTTTGAATGCTCTAACAACACCACAGAATATGAGACCATGTATTGCTGGTCTAGAAGAAGCCCTTCGCAGAGGGGCAAAAGAGTTAGAGGTTTTCATTAATTCGGCCCTAATCATAAATCCGGTCTTTGAAATGGAAAACCCAAGATCCCCGCTTACTAGAGCTGTCAAAATGAGCTTGTGGGGAGGGTTTGCCCGAAAAGCCCGCTGCAAAACGGGTCGGGTGCGGGAAAGCCAACAAACATAATGGTCCTAAAAAACCCTTAACCCAACCCGCCCTGCGTAGGGCCGCGGGCAAAACGGACCAGCAGCAAAAAAATGGGTTTATTTAATTTTTTATTTATTTATTATCAATATTTGAATTTAGGATAGATTTGAATTTTCAACAAATAAACCATTAAATTCAAAATACTTCAAATAACAAAATTACATATCCATTAAAAAAATTCAAAATACTTAAAATACTAAATAACAAAATAACATAACCATTAAATTCAAAATACTTAAAATACTAAATAACAAAATTAAATTACATATCCATTAAATTCAAAATACTTCAAATACTAAATATAAATAGTAAGTTTCAAATTTCATCCACCAAATCACCAATTAGGAAATCACCATGTCATCATCAAAATCATCTACATTGTCGTCTCTTCCTTCATCAATAATTTCTACCACATTGGATGCGGATCATTTCGATAGGGACTTTTGGATATTTGCATCTTCATCATCACATTTACCTACATATAATAAGATATTTATATCAAAGTCAAAAACCCAAGATCACATTTTCATTGAACATATTATACCCATTTATTTGTTTCATTATTATTATTTTATTATATTTTATTATTATTATTATTATTTTGGAAGTAGGGACGGCACCCTGCAGCATTTTATTAAAATAAAAGGAAATCATACATGAGGGGACAACCAGCCTTACCCAAATAGGGGGGGGGGGAGGGACAAAGGAGTCTAACCTCGAAGAAAGAATACAACCAAAAAAGTAAAGATTTCCTATAGTCATAAATGCCTATGTTGTCTTGACGGAGAGCTTGGTGAACCAACCTAGGAAGATGGTTAATCTGCTCGAAATTGAGGTACATCTGATGGGAATGAGCGTCCGCCGCCAAACTGTCAGCAACTCTATTTCTTTCTCTATAAACATGACGAATATCATAGTCCCCAACCAAAGAGATATATTGACGAATAGCATATTCATAGGCCCAAGGGGAGCGACATTTTTTCCGAATCACCGCACACCCACTAAACAATCTGTCTCTACTATAACGGATTGAAAACCCAAAGAGCGACACAACTGAAGGCCATCACGTAAAGCAAAAATATCACCTTGCATATTGGTACCAGGACCGTAAAAATTGGAGAAAGCAGAGATGAAGTGACCCATGGAATTACGGATCACGCCCCCTCCAGAACAAACACCATTCCTAGCTGAACCATCCGTATTAATTTTAACCATGTTAATCGGAGGAGCTTCCCAACGAATCCACATACCACCACCAATCAAGGTATAACAAATAGGAAGATTCAAAGAAGTCAAACCAAGCTGACCCGCTAGATTGCTTTGAGCCTTGGGCAAGAAACTGGATAGCATATCACAAAGATGTTGCAAAATATGGTTGAAAATCTGCACAACATTCATAGGGATATTTTCAAAAACAGCCCTACATCGGGCTTTCCAAATTTCCCAACAAGTGAACATTAAGATACCAATTCGACAAATACCCACTTGATTCCTAACAGAAGCACCCTTGAACCATATATCGCAAAGGTGAGATATAGAATTATAGGAAGCTACTTTCGCAAAGGCATTAGCAAATTTCAACCAAAGCTCCTGAGCAACTTCAGACTGAAGGAACAACTGAGAGATTGATTCTTGAGCAGGCGAAGAAGGACATCAAACACATTTGGAGGCAATATGGATTTTTTTAACATGTAAAGCCAAGTCAACAGGAATAGCACCCCCAAAATAATTTCCAAACAAATCCACTAACTTTGAGAGGAATACCCGGTTGCCAAATTTTACTTGCCCAAGACAGCCTAGGATGATGACCCCGCAAATCATTCCAATAACGAGAAGTGGAGAAGAGACCATCCTTAGATCCAGACCACACCATATGATCATCAAGACGATCATCAAGAGAAACTTGACTAATCAACTGTTGAGATTCCATAGGAAGCAAATGAAGGAAATGGGGAAGTTGCTGAAGAGTCGTGTGAACCGACAGAGCCAATATCAATGGGACGAGGACCCTCTAAGACCTAACCACACCAGTTATCATTCCAAAACGAAACATCACCCTTACCAATGATCTACCTACAGTTGTCACGAACATCATCCATATGTCTCATAATTGCCTTCCAAGTCTTAGAAGCACCCAAAGGAATCCTCCAACCTGAATAACCCCCGTACTTTGTTGTCACAAAATGTGACCAAAGATTGTATCCCTGAATAGCGTTCCAAGCCAGCTTTGCATGCATGGCTGCCATCACTTGAGAAAGGGAACGAAGACCCAATCCCCCTTCCGAAAGAGGACGACAAATCACCTCCCAAGAAACCCGATGCGATCGCCGATCACCCCCTTGGTTCCATAAGAACCGAGCAAAGGCAGCTTCAAGTCTATTTAAAATAACCTGAGGGACATGCAATGCAGAGAGCAAATATATAGGAATACTACTAAGGACCGACTTCAGGAGAGTGATTTTTCCTCCAAAGGATAACAGACGGGCTTTCCAACCATTAATACGACTCATCACTTTGTTTTCCAAATCCTCAAAATAGCTACTTTTGAGACGGCCCGTAAATAAAGGGATTCCAAGATATTTCATCGGAAACCGCATATGCAAACAACCAGACCATTGAGAGATTAAGGAGACATTACGAGAAGGACACCAAGACGATGTAAAGAAGCCACTTTTGCTTAAATTAACCAGCTGCCCTGAAGCCCTTTCGTAAGCATTAAAAATTTGACGGAGATTTTGAACAGACTTCTTACCACCATTACAAAAAACAAGAATATCATCGGCATACATCAGGTGCGAAATAATCATCCCACCACGACCATGATTGAAGGGGCTGCACAACCCCTCAGCAAATGCCTGTTTAAGCTTTAGCGGTTAAATGTCTTGAGCAATGATGAACAAAAGAGGAGAAAGAGGGTCACCTTGTCTCACCCCTCTTGAAGACTTGAAAAACCCAAAATTACTCCTATGAAGACGGATAGAGTACCAGCAATTTGAGACCATTCTATATAATAGGTTGCAACATCCCGAGGCTGAAACCAAAGGCCTTTAACGCTTGAAAAAGAAAATCCCATTCCAGGCGATCATAGGCTTTGGCCATGTCATATTTAAAAACCACATTACCTCCTCGAACCTTTCTTCCAATTTTATGAACAAGTTCCTAGGCAAGGATCACATTCTCTTGTATTTGGCGCCCACGCACAAATCCAGATTGCTCAACCGAAATAATCTTAGGAAGAACCATCGCAACTCTAGTTGCCATAATTTTTTAACGATTTTCCTTGAGAAATTACATAAGCTGATAGGTCTAAAATCACAAAAACCACTTGGTTTATCCACTTTCGGAATGAGGACCAGAGAAGTCGTAGAGAAACCGCAGATTAAAGGACCACCTCTAAAAAAGTCTTGAACCGCATTTGTGAAATCGTGGCGAATGATATCCCAACATCCTTGATAAAACCAACCTGTAAAGCCATCCATACCCAGAGAACTATTAGGATTCAACCCTTTTATTGCTATCCAAATTTCATCCTCCGTCGGGCAACTACTCATAAAATCATTATCCAGGTCATCTAAACAATTAGGAATATTTGGAAAGAAGCCCTCCGTAATATCAGACCTACCAACCGAGAACAACTTAGCGTAAAATTGGACGGCTTGATCTCCAATCTAATTAATATCTGTACACAAAGTGCCATCATCAAGTTGGAGAGATATCGAATTAACCCTAGCACGATCTTTGATACTTGCATGGAAGAAAGAAGTATTGTGATCCCCATCTTTGAGCCAAAGCTGACGAGATTTTTGTTGGAGTAATTCAGAATCCCACGCTAATAGTTGATTGAGTTCCACTTTAACATCCGCAAGTTGAGAAGCAAGGGCATCATCCCAAGATTGTTGAAAAGCCACTTCAATATGAGCAATGGAGTCTTGACACATAGCCATTTTGTTTTGAACGTGCCCAAAAACAGTCCAATTCCACTGCTTCAAAGCTTGTCGGAGAATTTGAAGTTTCTTTTGGAGGATGAAACCAACACAACCGGCCACAGAACAATTCCATTGAGAGGCAACAAAAGTCTGAAATTCTTTATGATCCAGCCACATCCTATGAAATCTGAAAGACCCTTTTGGTTTAGAAAAGATAGGAAAATCCACCAAAAGAGGGGCATGATCAGAATGAGAATGACTAAGATGCGTAACCTTGAAAATAGGACCCGAAGCTTTATAAAGGCCATTAAAAAAATACTCTATCCAGCCGCTTCCAAATCCTAGCACCATCATCCTAGTTGTTACACCAAGTATAGCAACTACCCTCATACCCGGCATCTTCCAGCCCAACATCCTGGACAAAGTCCTTGAAATCAATCAAATCCCCACTTGTACTAGGATTACAACCCAATTTTTTAGAAGAATGAAGGATGACATTAAAATCACCTCCAACAACCCAAGGCTCATTATAAGTCACATCAAGATTCCGCAAATCCTCCCACAAAGCCTTCCTTTCACTACTAGTACATTTAGCATAGACAATAGAAACAAGAAGGGAGAAATTACTACCCACTTGGATACGACATGTAACCTGTTGGCTGGAAGAATCAACTAAAGTAACATTAACTCTATCATCCCAAAACATCCAAATATGTGTATTAATGGGGTTATTATGAAAACATGATTGGAACTGGAGTTTCTTAGCTACACGGGACAAGCGATCACTTGAGATTTTGGGTTCCAAAATTGCACACAACATCGGACGGTGTTGAAATTTAAGGAATTTTTAGTAATCTATTGTTTCTTTATTGCCCAAACCCCTGGCATTCCATATCAGGACCGACATAAAAAAACTATTAATTGGAAGAGTGCGGGGCTTTAGCCCTAGATCTTGTCTGTCGGCGGATACCTTGAACGCATTCCTTTTTTTGTTTCTTCTTGTTCAACTTGTTACACATCTATTGAAAAGCTTCTGTTTTTGTAGGGGAACTAGGAAAATCTTCGAGGTCATTGAAAGACACATTACGTGTGAGTTTGCATTTATTCTTCTTTTCCATACCTTTGACAGAAGAAGCTTTTGGTCGAGAGGAAATGTTTGCCATGTCCCAACCATTTGACAACTCTTCCAAAACAGCAAACACATTTCCCAATATAGGACCCGAAGCCCCCTCATCCTTTTCAATACAATCAGGTTTGTGCTGATCGAGTTCAGAGGCTTGCATAGTGGGGAGTTCGTCGTGAACCTCAGTAATAGAGGGTTGCCTTACTTGTGGGCAAGTATTCGGATGAACCCACCCTATCATTATGATCCTCCACATTTTGAACAATATGCGAAGTACCGCCCACACCTACATCATTTATGACGTCAATGACTTCATTTTCAACACAGTTTCCCATTGGGTCTTTAGCCATAGATGTGGAAGCTTCGCCAATACGCTTACCCGTGGGCTGCCAATCTTGTTTAGGGAATTGAACCTGTTGCGGGACACCTTGGAATGGAAGATTATCACTAATATGATCCCTTACTGGGTCTTTAATCATCATTGGAGTAGCATCCTCCCTAGGAATATTTGATTGGAGGGGTGCCTTAAACACTGTCCGGTTCTTCTTACGACAATCCTACACAATATGCCCTAAAAGGCCACAACCGGAACAATATGCTATGTTCCCCTCAAAATCAATAGCTTGCCAAAAATCGTGATCTTTCGTTGTTCCAATCCAGATGCGATTAGGTAACTTCGCAGAAACATCCATCTCTATACAAATGCGGGCATGCATAGGGTGGGATAGGGATATGGTTTTGTCATCTGCCCTGAGAAACTGCCCCAGAGAGTTGCCAATCCGCTGAAGGTATGAGGCATTAAAAAAAAGGAAGGTGGAGATGAGGGAGACGAGCCCACACTGTAACACAAGGGTTATCTACCAAAATCAGGTGTCCATCTAAAGGAACGATACATGCATCGATCTATCATATCGGATGTTTTAGATAATGCCCTCATCATATCTTCTTTCGAATCTAGATGTACCATCACATGTATCGGATCCAGAAGACCAACAATAAACGAACCCGTGAGTTTCCAAGAACGAGAGATGTGATCATTAATCACATGGAGGGGTGGTCGACCCACAGAAAATTTCAGAATAACAGTATTCACAAACTGAGATTCAGCCGCCTCAATTTCCAAAGGTATGAAAAGGCATGCAGGTTCATTTAAAATTTTGGATGGTTGCCGGGGAGGAAAAGGGAGAGAAGAGAGCACCGGTGAGCACCTAGGGTTTTGACATGAAGGAGCAGCGTCCTTAGTCACAGTGGTAGCATAAGAGATAGGTGGTTTTGCCACGAAAGAAGAGTTAGGCACAGAGTTGTGTACCTCCGGAGAGGGGACTCCATCCGGTGGTTTACCATTCGAAGCCATAGTAAAGGAACGAAACCAAAACCCTAGAAAGGGACAATAGCCGCTAGAGAGAAAATTCTAGAATTAACCGTTAACAATCTTATCATTATTAATGTTTAATGTTTAATTTCACTGAACATATGTCATAACAGTGGCCATTAGCAAAGTTATAAACCCCAAATCCATGTATTTTATCTCCAAAATATTCTCCTGCATATCTATCTCCATTCCTACAAAACAATAAGATAGTTTTCTTTACTATTTTAGTTCTACCCATAAAATTTATGCATCTAAATTTAATATAACTGAATTGAACACCGGTGCATAAATAAATACCAGAACAATGAAGGAAGCCTTACTAAAAATTCAGAAATTTTAATAGATGAACTAAAATTTCCCAATTCTACGATCCTAGATAGTTATCTGATTTGGATGACATATTAATGCACCATTAAAATACAATGTAGTATATCAGGAACTTAGAAGAATGATGAATTTAAAGCTGCAAATTTTAATTGACATTTAGATCATCAATCAACTACTAGAAAGACAAATACACTCAGCTTATAGATGACAGATTCATCTCCATCTGCACCATTTGGCAATACTCAGATAAACACACTCATCCCAAATGAGGATATCCTAATTACTTATGAGGGCCTTCTGGATTAGTACCATGGCAATTTTTCAAACACAAAAATTTCCTATTTTTCGTTCAACCGCAGACCAAATCTTGCGATCATTTTCATATTTATTTGTTTCACTGAACATATTATACCCAAGATCACATTTTCTATGACATAATTTTTAAAGTCATGATTAATCTAGAACTGACTGAAGAGTGAGGAGAATGAGAGATTACTTACAAATAGGGAGAATGAGAGAAGTAGGCAAGTAGAGCTCAAACAAAGCGTGAGATCTGGAACTAACTGAGGAGAACGAGCTTGCCGACAAATCTGCGTCCAAGATCAGAACGAGCTTGCTGGATCGAAGGCTAGAAGCGGTCGGATGGCCTGACTTGGTCTAGAATGGCGAAGGTTTTGGAAGCACTAAGCCTTCGGCGTTTATCACGGTTTAACGTTTATCAGGTTTATCAGTGAAGATGGCCGGTTTGGTTTATCTGGTTTATCGGTTTATCACGGTTTATCGGTTTATCGATAAACCGTCTATATATGACTAATGGAGAATGAGAGAAGTGAGAGAAGTAGAGAAGATTGTTAGAGAACTGAGATGAGAGTCTGAGAGATCAGAGAAGAAGAAGATGGAAAGAGAGACTGAATAGTGAAGACAGTGAAGACGGAAAGAGAAGACTAAAGAGAGAATACGTTATACGTTATACTCGGTTATTAGTTGTAGGTAATTAGGAGCTTGTTTGGTGGAGCGTTTTGGTCAAAACGGTGGTAAAAAATGCAGCGTTTTCTCTTTAAAATTGTTTCAATGAAGCGTTTTAAAACGCAGCGTTTTAAAAACGTGGAGCGTTTTAAAAACATGCTACGTTTTCAACTAGTTTGTTTATGAAAAATAGCGTTTTGAAATAATTTTCCAAACGTGTTTACAAAAATAAAACTGCGTTTTGAAAACGATGCGTTTTGAAAAAGCTGTGTTTTCAAAACGCTGCACCAAACGAGCCCTAGGTTAGGCACTAGGCTGGGCCGGCTGGAAAAAATGAAAAGGAATAATGACTTAATGGGCTGGGCACTGGGTTCTTGAGTCTTAATTAATAATTGAATTGCCCAAAAATAAAATCCATGAATATGCGGGCAGCCCGCCCCTCAAAGCTTGCACGGACAAAGCCCGAAAAGTCGTTTTCCAAACGGGTATCAAATAAATCAGCCCAACCCGCCCCTAATGGGTGACGAGGCGGGCATACCCGCGGGCTTTTGCCCTATTTGACAGCCCTACCGCTTACAGCTATATTATACCCGTCTGACCACTTTGGCCCAAGGGTTTTATGACATATCATTTCACTATCTGCCACAAGATAGAAACAGATTTGCCGATGCATTAGCAACTTTGGCTTCATTAGTCAAAGTTCCACCAGACATAACAATATAATCTTTTGTAGTAAGGCAAAAGGTCACATCTACCTACTGCTTCACAGTCAACACAGATACAGAAACAGATGTCGAACCTTGGTATTTGAACATTTGGAATTTTCGACGATGGGCTGCATAGTTTGTCATCAGCGGAGACAGTCTTTACAAAAGACGCTACCAAGGTCTAAACCTCTTATGTATAGACCAAACAAAAGCAGAACGAGTCATGGATCAGTTGCATGGTGGTACTTATGGATCGCACATGAACGGACATATGTTTTCCAAGAAAACAATCAGACAAGGATATTACTGGAGTACGCTTGAAACCGATTGCATTAGGTGGGTACGTCATTGCGATAAATACCAGTGTTTCGCCAACCTACAGCATGTGCCTCCACAAATACTTTACAACTCAATCTCTCCTGGGCCCTTTTCAACCTGGGGAATCGACGTCATAGGACAAGTCCACCCTAAAGGATCAAATGGTCATGATTATGTTTTAGTGGCCATCGAGTACTTCACCAAATGGGTAGAAGCAGCCTCCTACAAAATACTGAACGCCAAGAAAGTGGTCGAGTTCATCAGAACCAACATCATATACATATATGTGGTACCTTTTGAGATGGTCTCATATAATGGTACACACTTCGAATGAGAAGTAAATCGCTTGCTAGATGAATTTAAAGTACATCAACACAAGTCTTCACCTTACCGACCACAAGCCAATGGGGTAGTCGAAGCATCTAACAAAACACTTGAAAACATTACAGGAAAATGGCTGAAACCGAAATGGTTTGGCCTGATAAACTACCACTAGCCCTTTGGGGATATCGCACGTCGGTTCGCACACCTACTGGGCTACACTCTATTCCCTAGCCTACGACATGGAAGTCGTATTGCCGATTGAAATTGAAATTCCTTCATTAAGAGTAATGATGGAAACAGACATAACCGAAATTGATTGGCTCAGACAAGACATGATGAGTTGGCTCTCCTAGATGAACGCCGACTATTGACTTTAGAACATACTCAAGCATATCAGATAAGAATCACTCGAGCATTTAACAAAAAGGTAAAAGGCCGAAACATTCAAGTGTGTGATCTGGTACTTTGAGAAAAACCCCCAAGTTACATTGACAGCAGGGGAAAATGGAAATCCCTATAGATGTGACCCTATATATTTATACACATACAGTCAGGAGGCGCAGTATTCCTCAGAAACCAAGATGGGAAAGATCATGTTCAACCCTTCAACATGGATAAACTTAAACGATACTATGCATAAGCCAGGGTAGTGCTAATATGGCATGCTATAATGGCCCAAGATACTTTATCTCTCTCTTCAGCTCGCTAGGTTGAAAACCTGATAGAGTGGCCTAGGTAAAAGTTAGAGCAAACCAAAAAAGAATAAATACAAGGATAAATATGGGATCGGTAGGTTGAAAACCTAAAAGGACGACCTAGGTAAAAGTTAGAACACACAAAAAAGAAAAAAAACAAGACAAAAGAAAAAGAGAGAAAAGTCTCCCGCATAGTCTCCAACATACATCATAAAGTCTACAACGTACATTCTAAAAACATACAATCTATAACATACAGCCTCCAAAAGAACAGTTTTGACAGAACATGTCTTCAGCAAATTGGTCCCCAAGCAGGGCTGTGGGTTCCCGGGAAATGCGCCCGCGCCCCGCGCGCCCTTGGATAGCGGTGCGCATATGTGCGGATGCGGGACATCCACTGCTCTCGTTCCATCCTCCCTTGTTTAGGGGAAGACGAAATCAAAAGTGCGAGAGGAGTGCTGTAAGAGTAGCGCTTTTGAATGCGCCTCGATTGCCTTTAGTGGATTTTTGATCTAATATGGGAGCTTTGGGTTTTCTATGTCAAGTTATCCCTTTTTTAGGGGATACCAGGATATAGGAATGCATCACTCTTCCATTCCCATTTTCCCTTTTTTAGGGGAAAGCGGGAAAGTGCAAGGAAGGAATGTTGTGACGCCCCCACTATGGATTTTATGAAAATAGTCTTATGGCCTATTTCGGATCACTATGGATGCTTTGGGTTTTCTACATCAAGTTATCCCTTGTTTATGAGATACCAGGATATAGGAATACATCACCTTTCCATTCACATTTTCCCTTTTTTAGGGGAAAACGGAAAAGTGCAAGGAAACATATTGCGAGGCCCCACTCGATCCAAATTGTTTTAGAGTCGCCATCTTTATTTTGAGGAAGAAATAAAGCAAAACCAAAAAAAGAAAACCTAGAGATAATAAAAAACGGGTCCGGAGGCTAAGTTACGAGTTGGGAAGGTGCTAGGCACCCAACTCGCCCTTTCGGTCTCAAAACAGTTTTTGGCTAAAGTATGTTTTTTGTTATATTTATTTAACAAATAAATAAAGCATTAACTGCCTACAAATACATCCATTTGTCTACATTATTTACAGACTTGCAACTGCCTCTTTACAAATAATTACAAATATACTTGAAAATCTATGGCCATAATAACGGCTCTTTTTAGTGCTATTTTCTAACTAAATTCGGGCAGCACAACTTCTTATATATCTACATTGGGCCGGATTGAAAATAACACTTTTACAAATAAAAACTTAAAAACTTACCTACTGATGGCCTAGGGTGTGCTCGCTCTGTCCTTCAGGGGGAGGGAGTCTTTTTTTGTTGTGTGTGTTGTGGAGATTCGGGCAGAGTGACTGCTTCCGAAAGTTACTTTTAGCCTCAGGTTTTGGACAGAGTAACTGTTTGTGTTTGGTTGTTTGTAGGCTTGAGGTAGGCAGAAATCGGGCAGAATAACGGCTTATTTCTGGCTGATTTGGCCTTTTAAATCGGGCAGAGCAACTGCTCTTTTCGCGATTTTTGGACCGGGGAAATATGGTGGAAACCTAGCTGGGGGGCTACGGCTCACTTTGACCGGTTGGTTTGTGTTTGGAGGAGGTTTGGCAGGGTTTCGAGGTTTTGAGGTGATCACTCACTATCTCACTTCGCTCTCTATTTCTTCAGCGTAACGAGGACGCGGAGTGTTTTGCAGATGAATTGTGTGTTCTGAAGGCGAACCCGAAGCCTCTATTTATAGGCTGGAGTGAGGACATCGAGGGAATTAAAATTCCTTCTTCGCGTATCAACAAGTTGTACACAACGTTGAGGAAATTGCATTTTACGGCGAAGGAACAGTGCTTTATCAACAAACTGGGCGCTGCCTATCACAAAATTGGGCGCCACTCCCAGACTTCATGTGGGTGGCGCCAGCACTATTCCCATGTTTTCAAATTTTGCACTTTGGTCCCTGCATCGATCGATTGTACACCGTGCGGAGGAATTTGGACTTTACGGCAAGGGAACAGTGCCTTTTTTAGGAAACTGGGCGCCACCCATTACAAAACTTGGCATGGCTCCAAGATTTCATGTTGGTGGAGCCAGCACTATTCACAAGTTTGATTTTTGACGCTTTGAACCCTGTATTTCACTCTTTTGCGCATCCTGCTTTGTCCTTTTACACTTTTGACCCTGTAACTTGGCATTTGTTAATGTTTTAACAGGTTTTGATATTTTATGTCATGTCACATACCAGGGGTACGAAATTGGGGTGTCTACAAGGGCCAGAACTACGTAGACCTGAGCCTCATAATGAGGAACGTAGGCAGCCTAAGGGTGCGGTCTAACATACACAGAAGGCTCCTCCTTCACCACAGAAATATTGCAACATCGCTGCAAGAGTTTAAGATTGGAACCCTTGACAACAACAGACATAGGGTGCGGTCTTACATACAGAGAAGGCTTCTCCTTCACTACAAAGATATTAGAACAAGTGCTACAACATTACAACAGAGTCCTTGACTAACGAAAGAAAAACCACTACATAAAATAATAAAGCATAAAATATAAATATAATACAAGGTCCAGCATTGGCAACCATTGAATGCGTACTTAAAACACTAGGGATAGTCATTAACATCCCCAAAACACTTAACCAATACACCAAACACCCCGGTGTAGTCATTAACATCCCTGATGACCAAATGCCCCTCTGCCACCGACGCCACAGTCAAGACCAAACACTCCTTCGAGGAACCCTTGATGTTTCTGCATCACCGTCTAGAGAAGACACCAAACTACCTTCATTACTCCCAGCATATCCATTATCAGGTCCGACAACATTACTAGGTCCCGCGCCATCATTTGGCCTGGTCGCATTACTCCGCCGCCATACAGCGTAATTGAGTCCCCCGGCATTACTGGGACCAGTATTAACATCACCATATCCTTCCTAAAAACGTCGCGATGGTCGACGTGGTGCTACATGAATAGGAGGACCCGAGCTCCCCGTATCTTCACTGATTTCTAACAAACGAGCATCCAAACCGTTTGTGAATCTACGCTTCAACATGGCCCGAAGAGTATGCCTGATTATGCGAGAATGCTCTTCCATCATTACAACAGCCCAGTCAAGATAAACACGTAACAACAGTACATTCTCTAGGAACACAAGTCATTGTTACCTAATACTATGTTATCCACAAGTCCTCATCTTGTACACATAATTCACAATTTGGCTATTCACAATTCCAAGTAATTCCATGAGATTATTCTAACATAGTTGTTAATAATAACACAATATACTAGCTCATCAACTTGCACATTATTCACAATAATCTCAAGTAATTCCACAAACAATTCACTCAAAATGCCAACTTCTCATGTATATAACTTTCATCATAGAACATTATATAGACCACATATATCACTTCCATAGGCATAATTATTCATGAATGAGACATCTATAAGTAACAACCCCACAACCTCACTAATGGAGATTTCACAAACGACTATGCATGTAAGAGATAATCAGACCAAAACGTAGCCCTTGATAAGGTGAACAATTTTGATGAAGGCCAACTAAGCAAATGAAATGATGTAAGGAGAATCCTCAAATCCAAGCTTGAACTCAAAAACACTCAAGGCTCTAAATCTCACCTTTAATAGGTCTTTTGTGTGTGTTAATTCTAAGGCTGAAAATTGTGATCTCTTACCGCCTAATCCGGGTCAAAATTCATTATATACTTGTTGACTATTATGTGAAAAGATCAAAAAGGGTTTAATGAAATACAGGGCGATGCGGTCGCTTCTCTTAAACAATGCGGCCGCATCCTCACAATGTGGTCGCTTTGTCCAAATACAATACGACTACACCAACTACTAGGACTTCCACAAAATTCAAACCCTAGGATGTTGTCGCTTTACCTTAAGCAATGTGACCGCTTGCTCTACGATGTGGTCGCTGTTCCAAGGGGAAATGCGACCACATAAAGCACTGGGAGTTAAACAAAATCGACGTCCACGATGCAGTCACTTCCACAGGGTGAATTCGACCGCATTAGGCCCTATTGCCAGTTTTCTACAAAAGTTAACTAAAAATTAACCCAAAACCAACACACAACCAAAATGTACCAATTCATGCTCACTAATCATAACATGTAAATGGCCAACTCCCAACCTCATTATATCAAGTAATCAACATGCTCAACTCATCAATATACAACATGCTACATTTTGAAATTAAATTTCAATTTATCCAACTAACATATTATAACAATTCAATCATGTTATCATCATATACCACACAAGATTATATCATAAGAGTTTTGAAACTTCTCGGGTGATACATGAAAAATAGAATTTTTGGTAATGTTTTCTTTAGGATCATTGGGAGATAGCTAGTATTTGCACTATGACATTATATTTTAAAAAGGTAACCTAGCTTAGCTTCACTTAATCATTTTTCTTTCTTGAGGATTCTTCTATACTATCTCACGATCGACATTAGAAAATACTTAAATTGATCTCGGGTTGCTTTCATGAGGATTGTTGTATATATGCTAGCTATTATTTGCACGACAATTCTAACTCATGGTCATGACAAATATTCAGTTTCGTGTAACTATCTTCCCACAGATACGTTGAACGCTTATTGACACTAACCATGCATGGCAAAGTGCTCATCATGATGGCTAGGGCAAACTTTAATGGTTTTAAAGTGAATTAAAACCCCATATATATATTTATGCCTTTAGCCTATACTAAACCATGCTAGATTTAAAACACATAGAGTTGACGTTGTAGAGAACTTAGAGCTGTCAAACGGGTTGGGCCGGAATAATGGCGGGCCTCATATAACTCAAGTCTGGCCCATGAGCACTTCGGGTCTATGGGCCAAAAAATAACTATTTTTTTATTAAAAAACTCACAAATTAGCTAATAAAAGTTACATAGCACATCAAAAGTTCAAAGTACACATACTTACTAGTCTAACTTACATAATTACAAAGCAAACGTGCAACCAAAGCAAATATAAACAAAGGTAGTAACTTCAACAATTAAACGAAACAGAAACTAGAAAAACTATAATGTTGCAGACCAAAGAAAAAAATACATGTGCTACTTAAAGGGTATTTTTTTCAAAAAAGTTATAACCAAATTGAAGTTCATCATACTGTCCCCAATTTTTTAATGTGTTTTCTGAGGATAGACAAAGTTTTTTAGGTTCTAATTTACAAAACCATACTAACTAGCAAATGTTCATTTTTTGATTTGCCCGACACAATCTAGCATTTAAATTTTTTTTTTATCAAGTTTATACTTTATACTATTGATGCTTTTTATTAGCTAATATCACATAAAGATACTCAATTAAATAGATCAATTTTGATAAAATTACTAACCACAACCATACTAAACTAGATTGGAACTTGGAAGATCAATTTCATTTCCTCTTTGTAAGTGTCACTTCCATCAATTTAAAATACGAGTTTCAACCAAAAAGAGAACAATGATTTGAAAATAGATCATATTGTGTCATAAATTTATCTAACCAAAATAAAAAAAAACTAAAAAAAAGTAGTCTAAATGAATGTCTGATAGTTTTTTCTTTTCAGATTTATGTTTTAGTTTTTAATTTTGTAATTAAGTTTAAGTATTTAAATTTATGCTCGGGCCGGGCCGGGCTTTTTAAGGTTGTGCCAAACACGGCCCACGGGCTTAGCGAGCCGGACCAAAGAGGCCCGACTTTTTCGGGCCTTCTAAATTGAGGCCTAGTCCCTTGAAAAGTCGGGTGAACTGGACTGGGCCTATGGACCGGGCTCAATTTTGACAACTCTAAGCGAACTAATTAGATGGGAACAACAATGCACTTGAGTGTAAATAAATGAGAGGGGAAAGTAGGACAAATGGTTCACCTCTTTCACCACCGCTGAAGGCAGTTGCGAGAGGAGAGTGTTTTCCTTCAATGTGATCAATCTTTTCATGGGGCACTATTTACACCCCTCGTTCTCTAAATACACCCCCTAATTTTCTAAATTTCCTATTTTACCCTTCACCCTCTAAATACACCCATGCAACCTATACCTCCATGTCTTCTTCGATCTCTCTCACTCGACTAAGCCTCACGTCGCCTCTCTACCATTTGTGTCACAATCACATCAACCTCATCTTTGTCTTTGGCCAAAGCCCCTCCCAGATCCTGTCATCACCCCTCAGCTCTCTCTCTCTCTCTCTCATTTTCAAAGAATCTCAACTCTCATTTCATTTGTGCCTAGAACCCCCAAATCACACATTCAAGTATTGTTCGACAAAAGCCGACCGGACAACCTTGTGTTTCACTTGTACCCTTGTGTAGTACCTTAACTAGTCTTCTTCTACTTGTACAAAAAAAAAAAAATTATTGGTTGTTTAGAAACTTAGAGAATATTTTATTTCTCATAGTAAAAAAGACTTGTTTTAATGACTTCGCACACATTAAGAAAAATTACTAACTTGAGTTTATTTTGAACAAATTTTCCTCATTTGTCAATCAATTGATTATACAACTACTTTTGTTTTTGCTCCATTAATGAGTCACAATGCAATAACCACAATGTATTCAATTAGGGCAAAGAAATAATATATAGAGTAATTAACTTGTTTGAATTTTGAAACTAAACAAGCATTTTAAAATGGAAGAAAATAGTAAGAATGACAGTTTTTTTTAGGACGAAAGGGTTAGGAAAATAGGATTTTTTGTATGCATTCTTTAGGATCCTTAGACGCTAGCGAGTATTTGCACGATATTATATTTTAAGAAATTAGACCTAGCTTAATTAGATTCACTTTTCTTTCTTGAGGGTTCTTCTATACTAGATGGCAATAATTAATAAATACCTTGAGAAATTAAATTGATCTCGGGTTGCTTTCTTGAGGATTGTCATATATATATATATATATATATATATATATATATTCTAACTATTAAATATTTGCTCGACAATTCTAACTCACGGTTATGACGAATATTCAGTTTCATGAAACTATCTTCCCAAAGATCCCATTGACACTAACCATGCATGGCAAAGTGCTATTATTGGCTAAGATAAAGTTTAATGGAATAGTCTAAATGCAATCAACCTGACATGCCTTTTTGTGTATCAAATATCAATATCAATAAACTAAGCATTTACTTATTTATTTTTAAACAGTGTACAAAAGGGCCGGCGGGCTTGGCTACCCTAATTATTAATTCAACTAAACATTTATTTTAAGATTTGGGAAAAAAGACAAATAAATCTATCCTTCTTTTACAAATATTGTTCATCTCTTAGATTCTAAATCCATGGTATAGTTAAATTAATTAATGTTGTCAGGCATACTAATAGTTTAGATTTTTCAATGAAAATAGGAAGACACTAAACGTCGCACCCCATTTACTAAATCTCGCACCATTTTAAATGAGCAACAAGAATGCCCTCCCTCACCTTAAAACAAAACAATCCATAGATTTTTCTCATTTCACACAAAATTCCCTCTTTCTAAAATCCATTTCTCTCTCTACCCCGTCTTTCTCTCTCATCGGCGGCGAAGGTACTATTTTATTTTTTTCAAGTCGCTAGGGGGAATTCAACTTACATTCATGTAAGTCGAAAACCTTAGTCAATTTGATGTATGCCAAGTTCAAACATCCTGGCCACCTGCTTAGGGTTTTGAAATCGCAACAAGTCGTTGGCCCTTTCGACTTGATTTCATGAGAGTTGAAATGGTGTTTCGATTTCAACTGTTCTAAGTCTTCTAGGGTTGGGGACTACATATGGTTCAAGTATAAGGCCCCCGACGACTTTAGATTAAAAAAAATTAAAATTTGTATTTTTGTTTTTAAAATTTACAAATTATTTAAATAAATAGAAATATGATTATTGTATTAATGAAATGTATTGTTTTGTGTTAGTTCATCAATTATTGTGCCTTTTTTTGTTGGTCCCAATAAAATGCTTCGTATGGGCTAGAGAGGGTAAATAGCATATATTACTGTCATTAAAAATTTCATCATTCCTTAACGTAAACATTAAGAGCAGAGATAAAATGTTTCTAATGTAAGATCAATTTCCTTGCTATACAACATATATGCTATAGCAGATTATCTGCTGGAAATCGTAGTTATAATATTTGCTAGAGAAAAGAGATATGGCAGCAAAAAACAAGTATTAAATATATAACATTGAAGATTAAAGTGTCTGTAAATAGAATGGTTTAATTGCATAACAACAGCAGACTTTAAATCTTCATCAGATGCATACATCAATTCCATAAGCAAAGTGCTTAAAGAACTAAGACGTGAAAGAGCAGGTAAGATAAATAAAGGCTGAATGTAGAAAAACTTATGTTTTTATATTAAATTTCAGTATAGGTTCATCATATGATGAAAATGGTTAGTACATCAACTTAGATTCTCTAACCTAGCTACCCTACGGGCTTTCATGGAAAAGAAGCCAAATGAAAGGATAAGTTTTATATGAAATCCCGCAGAGTAGCTTGGTTAGAGAGTCGATATTGATGTATTAAGCATGTTCATCATTTGATGAATCTCTACTGAATTCTAATATAAACCAAAGTTTTTTGTTAAGAATGAGATAACTCGATCACCTAGGCAAACAAGTCAGTTTGTAGGACTTGATTGGACCTTAAAGGGCGCGGTACAGACTGTCGGGTTTTGGACAAGGTGGTCGCATCATGTTGGTTCAAGGCGATAGCCTTCTCTTAGATGTTTCAGACCAAGCTACTGTCAAATGGGGTCGCCTCATGTCGATGTAAGGTGACCGCCTTATCCCGTCAGGCAGTTTTGTCCAGTTTTCTTAAAAGGGCTTTTAGGGTTTGGTATTGTATCCCTATATATAATTGTAACCCTAGAATGTTTTCAAGGTTAGCTTTAATAAAATTTCGATAGTCTGTTGGCCTCAATCTGTCTCTCTCTTTTGTGATTGATCTTGTTATACTATGATAATTTGTTTGCAAAGTCTTCCGATGTGCACAACATTTTTCTACATTCAACCTTTACCTATCTTACCTGCTCTTTGTTGTCTTAGTTCTTTAATCACTCTGCACGTGGAATGGATATATGCATCATGAAGATTTAAAGTCTGCTATTGTTATGTAATTGGACCATTCTATTTACAAACACTTTAATCTTCAATGTTATAAATATTTGTTCTCTCTCTTTCGTTACTATATCTCTTTTCTTCATCAATTATTATAACCAAGATTTCTAGTAGATCTTCAAATTTGCTGCAGCAAATTTGTTGTATAGATTACAACAGAATTGCTCCGCTAGGAAATCAACCTTATCTTAAAAACATTTTATCTTTGATCTTAATGTTCACACAAAAGAAGGATGAAATTTCATGATGTTAATATATGCTATTAACCCCTCCTCTAGCCTATATACTGAGCATGTTACAGAGACCAACACAATCATTTCAAACAAAGGCATCTTATACTTATCGGTCTTATATAGGTTGCATCCATAACAACAACATATGAAAATAAGACCAGTAAATTCAAGGCTTTCGGATGAGCAAACATAACATCGGTTAATTTTTACTATTATGCTCATGACTAAACCACATAACATATCCGCGTACCCTTATCTCTTTGAAAAAATATTGCATTTTTTAGCACGATCCCATTATAGTCTTTCTTATCTTTTGCAAGACATTCTCTACATGCTTTTTGGTGCTAACGTTTCCATGGTTTTCCTTCTTTAGCACATTCAATATATGCTTCTGCTTCATGTTTGCACTGTGTAGCTGAGACACCCTATCAATCTCTGCCGACGTTAACTTTGCTATGGATGTATGCCACTGATTATAGTCGGATTGTGGATGGTTGTGTGCATTCTCCGACATATTAACCTTTACTTTCCACCCAAAAAATAATTTTCCACTAAATAAATTTCAAACGTACAATCCATTTTTTGTAGTCTTTTTTCTTCTCTTCTTATCGCGATCAGCATCGTATCTATGCTTGCCACGATTCTCACAAGCAAGCCATATTTTACGTGATCCATCATTGTGTACTTTTTGTCTCTTAGAAATAGAAAAGAAAGACATTTTCTCACTGTGTCCGGTAGCTCTAACCCAAGCTTTTGTCTCATTTTGATCATGAAATATTTTATCAGTCTTAAAAAATGTGAGACGTCTTGAAATTGCTACTGATTCAGAAACGGATAATCATGTAAACAAATAAAAATTAATATCATAAATAATGCACAAGAAAAAAAATAAGTGTTTCGATTTATCTATTTTATACTTTTACATATTTTAGCTAATTTTAGGTTAAGTCGCCAGGGTACTTAGGCTTAAATATTTGGAGTGGCCAGACTTTTTAGACTTAGATTAACATAAGCGGCCAGAGGCTTTAGACTTACATCGATGTAAGTCAAAAACCCTAGTAGACTTATTGATTTTAAGTCCATAGACCCTCGTGAATACCGTACGGTTTTGAAAATTCGTCGAGTTGTTGGTGTTTTTTGACTTGTTTAGAAACGAAATGAAATGTGTTTTAGACCTAAATGAGGTTAAGTCAACAGGGTTTGGCGACACCAGTACACGTAAGTCGCTAGGGTTTGACGGTGTTACTGAGCTTAAGTCGCCAGGAACTCGCAATTTCAAGCAAATTTCGGTAGTTTGAGTTTCAGCTATGCATTTAGCCTATAAAATGACCCAAAAAATTAAAAATTATGGAACATACCATAAAATAAGAATCTATATGAGCATCGTTGTCCAGATTCACTCTATTTTGAACATTATGAACACTGTCGTTGAGATTCGTATTGTCGTTGGGATTCACATTGTCGTCGGGATTAGAATCTATTGGAGAGTAAAATTTGATAGTAAGAAAGTCTATTGTTGAAATTGGTGAAAAAAGGGGAAGGGAAAGAAATAAATGTTGCTCCCTCTGTTTTTAAAATATTGTCTGAGTTGACCCGACACATCGTTTAAGAAAAAGTAATTGACTGAAATATAAATATAGATGAAATGTGTGGTTTCATTTAATACTCTTGAGTATGTGGTTATAATTAAAGTATGTAAAAGTAAGGGTAAAATGATAAAAGTGTTTTTAAAAATGAAAGTTTTGAAAGAAAACAATTATTTAAAAACGGATGAAAAAAGAAAGACAGACAATAATTTGAAAACAGAGATAGTATATTTTTACCAAAGGGCAATTTAGCAATTCAAATTTTAAGTGGGTGGGACGTTTAGGGTGTTTGTAAAGATATTACTTACTCGAGTTGAATCCTATAGTCGCTACCAAGTGATAAAAAAAAAACCTAATTTTCAATTAGAATAATGATTTGTTGTCTCGTGAAGGAACATGGGTTAAACCATACTAGATCTAAAACACACACAGCTGCCATGCGTAGGAGACCTAAATAGATGGGCAACAATGCACTTGAGTGTAAATAAATGAGAGGGGAAGGTGGGACAAGACGAGAAATAACATTGAAAACACTAATTATTACAGAGGTTCATTTGATTTTGCTATTTAGTATAGTGTAGTTCATCAATCATCATCGGTTAAAGCAATAATAATAATTATTATTTTTCATCGTGCAAGAATGTATATTCTTTCCCAGGGTGATCAGATAGGTTGAAGTCGAACAATTTGCAATATTCGTAGTTTTCGTTCCTAAATAATTATTATGTTTGATTGGTACATACATTAAAAAAAACTAATTGCTTATATTATAAATTTTATATAATATGTATATGTTCCTTCTTTTAAAGACTTTGTGCATGTGGTCATAATTAAAGTATGATGAAAAGTATGGATAAAATAGTAAAAGTGTATTGCTGAAAAGAAAAAAAGTTTAGAAGCATGACAGTTTTTTGGAACGGAAAAAAAATGAAAACAGGATGATTATTTAGGGAAGGGGGAGTTATTGCTCGACCGGACAACCTTGTGTTTCACTTGTACCCTTGTAGTTCCTTAACTAGTCCTCTTCTACTTTTACAGAAAAAAAATTATTGGTTGCTTAGAAACTTAGAGAATATTTGTTTCTCCAAATAAAAAAGAATTGTTTTAATGACTTCGCACACGTTAAGAAAAATTACTTTTTTTTCCTCCTCCTAAGGGGGGTATGGGAAGAGATCGAACTTGAGACCTCATACTTTGTGAAGCCCCATGCCTACCACTGGACCACCCCCTTAGGGGCCGTTAAGAAAAATTACTAACTTGAGTTTATTTTGAACAAATTTTCATCATTTGCCAGTCAATTGATTATACAACTACTTTTTTTTCTTTACTCCATTAATGAGTCACAAAGCAATAAACACAATGTATTCAATTAGGGGCAAAGAAATAATCAATAGAATAATTAATTTGTTTGAATTTTCAAACTAACAAGCATTTTAAAATGAATAAAAATAGTAAGAAAATTCAGTTTTTTTTAGGATGGAAGGGTTAGGAAACTAGGATTTTTGGTATGCATTCTTAAGGATCCTTGGACGCTAGCAAGTTACACGATATTAACTTTTCTTTCTTGAGGGTTCTTCTATACTAGCTCGCAAAAATTATAAAATTTCTTGAGAAATTAAATTGATCTCGGGTTACTTTATTGAGGATTGTCGTATATATGCTAACTATTTGCACAACAATTCTAATTCAAGATCTTGACGAATATTTAGTTTTGTGAAACTATTTTCCCAAAGATCTCATTGACACTAACCAGGCAAAGTGCTATTGTTGGCTAGGGTAAAGTTTAATGGAATAGTCTAAACGCAATCAACCCCAACATGCCTTTTTGTGTATCAAATATCAATATCAATAAAATAAAAATTTACTTATTTTATTTTTAAACAGCCTACAAAAGGGTTAGCGGGCTTGGCTACCCTAATTATTAATCCAACTACCAAGGGGCAAAATGCTAACCTATCCATCATGGTCTCCGGAACATTGTGGTCTCGTATGATTTACGATAAGGAGACAGTTGTTGTGTCCATTGGTGAACTGAAAGAAACCACTAAAATAGTTTGAATTGAGAATTATGTTACGTTATCCCACGTGTTTGATATGAAGAATGGGATAAGAAGATCAACTTGCAAATATAATAATTACTGTTATCAACTACTAATATATTCCATCAAAAGAGTTCATATATAAAAGCTATCGTCCAAAATGGTTAGAGTTTATTTTATAACCGCACAAGTTGTTGTAGAGGAAAGAAGAAAATCAAAAGAGGATGAGGGGATAGATTAATTATAATTAGAAGGTCAGAAGTTTGAATTTATTTTGTCCATCCATACTTAACACGCATATCAGTATCACCTACAATTAATGGTTACAAATTAAGCTAGTATATAAGAGCAAAAACAAATAATCTATGGCAAACATCTCAATGGCTCTCCTATATACTCCCTTCGTTTCGGATAAAGAGTCAACTATTCCATTTTAAGATTTTTCACTTAAAAAGTCCACCGTCAAAAATTAAGGTATAAAAGCGTTATTTCATTACTAACGAGCTACTAAAAATGTTATTTTCTTAAAAAGATTGATTTTTAAACGGGGATTCTTTGCCCAGGAATATCTTGCACAGAAAATACCCAAGGCAAGTGCAATTTCGTTTCCTACTCCAGGTTTGGTTTTGGCATTGGCACAGAGATTCCCGTTAAGTAGCCTCTTAGATGGATTCTACCACATCAACCTAACCCATAACATCGACTTCCTTCCATTACTGAAATGTCATGAGTACCGACCTGAGAAATTAATAACTATTTTATCAGCTCAGCATGCAAATTGAATATTCATTCTACCGAAAACTCAAAAGGAAACAGATAAATTGGGATCAAGAGATCAAGAAAGAGTTGTACCCTTAAGCAGACAACTGCAGCATTATGATCTAAAACACCCGTTTCATGATCTGCGGCGGCCATTAGATTGAGATTGAATTGAATTTGTAAGGAAAAGGGGTATGGGATCTCACATTCTAGTTTGAGCCCTACTAGCTAGAGTATAACTCGGTGAGAGATTTCTGATTGGATCAAGAACAGGATGGGCAACTTATATAGTGCCAGGACATTGGTTCTAGACCCTTCTGCTTTGGTAAACTTCTAGTAACTTGTCAATGCAATTGGCACCTACCCCCAATTTTAATGACTTTGCACACTTTTAGAAAAGGGTAATGCTAGAGCACTCTAATAGTACTTAATTTTTGGTACCAAATGATGTGGCATCTTATGTGTTATATTGTTAACATAACTTTTTAAATTATAGTGGAGCTCATAAAATGTCAAATAAGATGACACATTGGAAATCACATCATTTGGTGCACAAATTTGAGTACTCATTGAGTGACTCTAGCGTTACTCTTTAGAAAATAGTAAAATTTTCATCGTTGATTTTTTTTTGTTTAAATCTCAATTTGATCATTCTACTTTCACATAATTAACACGTTCATCACTCCACCCTTATATTTGGATAGAAAGTTTAATTTTTTTAGGAAAATCAAAAAATACCCTTACTAAATTTGGGGGTTTTGAGGGTCTTCTTCTCCTCTCAAACATAATTTTTTATTGTGTGACTTGAATTTGTTAACACACCTTTCAAAGGCAAGGGACATTATTGTCCTTTCAAAGATTTCCATCCAACTTAACTAATGAAAATGACTCTAGTGACCTTATTGACTTTCGGAGCCAAATAGAGTGATTAAATTGAGGGAAAAAATATATAGTGAGCTTAATGAATTTTAACCAAAAGTAAAGTGACCAAATTGAGATTTAAACATTGTTTTACGCAAACGATCCTACACGTACCAACCATAATTTTTGTCTTATTTTTTTAAGATTTTAGTTGGTCACGTGTCGTGCTCGAATCGCTGCTTGTGTAAAAAAACATTCTAAACCCTAGTGAATGAAAATTTAATTCGGAAAAAAAAAACTGTCACTACCTCCTGAAAATAAGGGTTGTTTTAACAATTTACACACATATTTAGAAAGCTTATAAAAAGATTGATATAATCTTATTTAAGTTTAATTATTATAGTTCAGTTGTACTAGTATTTTTTTGGCTTTCCTCCCAACAACCTTCTTTAATATTATTTAATTTGTGAGTTGTAAATAATGGCAATTTAAAAAAATATGGGCAAATATTTCTTGAAATCTTAAAATGACATTTGTTTTTGGATAAACAAACTGTACTAAAACGGCATTTATTTTGGATAGTTTATTTTGATCAAACTTTCCTCATTTCCCGGCCTATTAATTATATAACCACTTTTGTTGTTACCATATTAATGAGACACAAAACAAGAAACACTATGTAATCAATTAGGGGCATAGAAGTAATATATAAAGTAAATAATTTGTGAGCTTTTTTAAGTAAACAAATGTTTTAAAAACAGCTAATTAAAATGGTAAGAAAGACGCTTATTTCTAGGAGGGTTGGGAAAAAAGAATTTTTGGTAATGCTTTCTTAAGGATCATTGGGCGTTACCTAGTACTATTTGGACGACATTATATTTTAAGAAATTAACCTAGCTTAGCTTCATTTAATCATTTTTCTTTCTTGAGGAATCTCCTATACCTGCTCATGACATTAGAAAATACTTTAACTTAAAGTGATCTCGGGTTGCTTTCTTAAGGATTGCTGTATATATGCTCGTTATTATTTGCACGACAATTCTAATCATGGCCATAACGAAAATTTAGTTTCATGTAACTATTTTCCCAAAGATATGTTGAATGCTTATTGACACTAACCATGTATGACAACATTGCACTTAAGTGTAGCACTTAGCCTATACTAAACCATGCTAGATCTAAAATACACAGAGTTGACGCGCGATAAAACTAATTAGATGTGAACAACATTGCACTTAAGTGTAAATAAATGAGAGGGGAAAGTGTTTAATAGAAGGTGGTTGCGAGAGGAAAGTGTTTTCCTTTAATGTGATCAATCTTTTTAGGGGATTCCATTTACACCCCTCATTCTCTAGGTACACCCCATTATTCTCTAAATTTCATATTTTACCCCTTCACCCTCTAAATACACCCCTGCAACCTATCTATCCACATGTCTTCTTCAATTTCACTCACTCGACTCAGCCTCACAATGCCTTTCTACCATCTCCAGTCACATGCTGCACCAACCCCATCTCCATCTTCGGCCAAAGCCCCTCACTTATCCCATCATCACCTCTCAGCTCCGAGCTCTCTCTCTCTCTCTCCCCCCCCCCTAATTTTCGAAGAATCGCTTTTCTTTCCCTTCTCTCTCCCTTCTCATCACTCCCTCCCTTCTTCGTCCGTATAAATCACATATTCAAGTATTGTTCGATCGGACATCCTTGTATTTCACTTGTACCCTTGTAGTTCCCTAACTAGTCTTCTTCTACTTTTACGAAAATAAGATTATTGGTTGCTTAGAAACTTAAAGAATATTTTGTATCTCTGAGTTAAAAAGACTTGTTTTAATGATTTCGCACACATTAAGAAAATAAATGCTAACTTGAGATTATTTTGAACAAATTTTCCTCATTTGCGAATCAATTGATTATACAACTACTTTTGTTTTTACTCCATTAATGAGTCACAAAGCGATAAACACAATGTATTCAATTAGGGGCATAGAAATAATATATAGAGTAACTAACTTGTTTGAATTTTAATTTGAAACCAAACAAGCATTTTGAAATGGATAGATTAATTATAATTGAAAGGTCAAAAGTTTGAATTTATTTTGTCCATCCATACTTAACACGCATATCAATATCACCCACAATTAATGGTTACAAATTAAGCTAGTATATCTGTATACAAGCTAATTTTCAAGCACATACAAAAGATCAGTAATATGAACAACTGGGTAAGAGCAAAAACAAATAATCTATGGCAAGCATCTCAATGGCTCTCCAATACACTCCCTTCGTTTCGGATAAAGATTCAACTATTCCATTTTAAGATTTTTCACCTAAAGAGTCCACCGTCAAAAATTAAGGTATAAAAGCGTTATTTCATTACTAACGAGCTACTAAAAATGTTATTTTCTTAAAAAGATTGATTTTTAAACGGGGAATATCTTGCACAGAAAATACCCAACCCTTTAAATAAGGTTGAGATCAATCTTCTCCCAAAAACTTGTTGAATGCTTCATAATAGCTCTTGTTTTCCGGAGCATCTTCCTAGCCGAAAAATGCAAGTGCAATTTCGTTTCCTACTCCAGGTTTGGTTTTGGCATTGGCACAGAGATTCCCGTTAAGTAGCCTCTGAGATGGATTCTGCCACATCAAACTAAACCCATAACATCGACTTCCTTCCATTACTGAAATGTCATGAGTAACGACCTGAGAAATTAATAACTATTTTATCAGCTCAGCATGCAAATTGAATATTCATTCTACCGAAAACTCAAAAAGAAACAGATAAATTGGGATCAAGAGATCAAGAAAGAGTTGTACCCTTAAGCAGACAACTGCAGCATTATGATCTAAAACACCCGTTTCATGATCTGCGGCGGCCATTAGATTGAGATTGAATTGAATTTGTAAGGAAAAGGGGTTTGGGAATTGGGATCTCACATTCTAGTTTGAGCCCTACTAGCTAGAGTATAACTCGGTGAGCGCCTTTCTGACTGAATCAAAAGACGGGATGGGCAACTTATATAGTGCCAGGAGATTGGTTCTAGACCCTTCTGCTTTGGTAAACTTGTAGTAACTTGTCAATGCAATTGGCACCTACCCCCAATTTTAATGACTTTGCACACTTATAGAAAATAGTAAAATTTTCATGGTAGATTTTTTTTTTTGTTTAAATTTCAATTTGATCATTCTACTTTTACATAATTAACATGTTCATCACTTCACCCTTATATTTGGATAGAAAGTTTAATTTTTTTAGGAAAATCAAAAAATACCCTTACTAAATTTGGGGGGTTTTGAGGGTCTCCTTCTCCTCTCAAACATAATTTCTTATTGTGTGACTTGAATTTTTTAACACACTTTTCAAAGGCAAGGGACATTATTGTCCTTTCAAAGATTTCCATCCAACTTAACTAATGGAAATGACTCTAGTGACCTTATTGACTTTTGGAGCCAAATAGAGTGATTAAATTGAGGGGAAAAAAATATAGTGAGCTTAATGGATTTTAACCGAAAGTAAGGTGACCAAATTGAGATTTAAACATTTTTTTACGCAAATGATCCTACACGTACCAACCATAATTTTTGTCTTAATTTTTTAAGATTTTGGTTGGTCACGTGTCGTGCTCGAAACGCTACTTGTGTAAAAAAGATTCTAAACCCTGGTGAATGAAAATTTAATTCGAAAAAAAAAAACTGTTACTACCTCTAGAAAATAAGGGTTGTTTTAACAATTTGCACACATATTTAGAAAGTTTATAAAAAGATTGATATAATCTTATTGAAGTTTAATTATTATAGTTCAGTTGTACTAGTATTTTTTTTGCTTTCCTCCCAACAACCTTCTTTAACGTTATTTAATTTGTGAGTTGTAAATAAGGGCAATTTAAAAAAATAGGTATGATATTACAAGCTAGAGCTTGTAGTATTATTACGAACTTTAGTGTTAGTACCGTTTGATCAAATCTATTTAGATCTCTACACTGTTAGATCATAAATACTTTTTTGAAGTAATGACACGGACTTTCCAAATCATCACCAACTTAATCATCTAGCGGCTCTAACGCTAAAGCTTGTAATAATATTACAAGCTCTATCTCGTAATATCATTTGCCTTAAAAAAAAATATGGGCAAATATTCTTTGAAATCTTAAAATAACATTTGTTTTTGGATAAACAAACTTTACTAAAACGGCATTTATTTTGGATAGTTTATTTTGATCAAACTTTCCTCATTTCCCGGCCTATTAATTATACAACCACTTTTGTTGTTACCATATTAATGAGACACAAAACAAGAAACACTATGTAATCAATTAGGGGCATAGAAGTAATATATAGAGTAAAAAAATTGTGAGTTTTTTTAAGTAAACAAATGTTTTAAAAACAGCTAATTAAAATGGTAAGAAAGACATTTATTTCTAGGAGGGTTGGGAAAATAGAATTTTTGGTAATGCTTTCTTAAGGATCATTGGGCGTTACCTAGTACTATTTGGACGACATTATATTTTAAGAAATTAACCTAGCTTAGCTTCATTTAATCATTTTTCTTTCTTGAGGGTAAGCTAAGCTAAGAACTTAAAGTGATCTTGGGTTGCTTTCTTAAGGATTGTTGTATATATGCTTGTTATTATTTGCATGACAATTCTAAATCATGGCCATAACGAAAATTTAGTTTCATGTAACTATTTTCCCAAAGATATGTTGAATGCTTATTGACACTAACCATGCATGACAATATTGCACTTAAGTGTAGCACTTAGCCTATACTAAACCATGCTAGATCTAAAACGCACAGAGTTGACGCGCGATAAAACTAATTAGATGTGAACAACATTGCACTTAAGTGTAAATAAATGAGAGGGGAAAGTGTTTAATAGAAGGTGGTTGCGAGAGGAAAGTGTTTTCCTTTAATGTGATCAATCTTTTTAGGGGATTCTATTTACACCCCTCTTTCTCTAGGTACACCCCATTATTCTCTAAATTTCATATTTTACCCCTTCACCCTAAATACACCCCTGCAACCTATCTATCCACATGTCTTCTTCAATCTCACTCACTCGACTCAGCCTCACAATGCCTTTCTAGTTTCTACCATCTCCAGTCACATGTCGCACCAACCCCATCTCCATCTTCGGCCAAAGCCCCTCACTTATCCCATCATCACCTCTCACCTCCGAGCTCTCTCTCTCTCCCCCTAATTTTCGAAGAATCGCTTTTCTTTCCCTTCTCTCTCCCTTCTCATCACTCCCTCCCTTCTTCGTCCGTATAAATCACATATTCAAGTATTGTTCAATCGGACATCCTTGTATTTCACTTGTACCCTTGTAGTTCCCTAACTAGTCTTCTTCTACTTTTACGAAAATAAGATTATTGGTTGCTTATAAACTTAAAGAATATTTTGTATCTCTGAGTTAAAAAGACTTGTTTTAATGATTTCGCACACATTAAGAAAATAAATGCTAACTTGAGATTATTTTGAACAAATTTTCCTCATTTGCGAATCAATTGATTATACAACTACTTTTGTTTTTACTCCATTAATGAGTCACAAAGCGATAAACACAATGTATTCAATTAGGGGCATAGAAATAATATATAGAGTAACTAACTTGTTTGAATTTTAATTTGAAACCAAACAAGTATTTTGAAATGGATAGATTAATTATAATTGAAAGGTCAAAAGTTTGAATTTATTTTGTCCATCCATACTTAACACGCATATCAGTATCACCCACAATTAATGGTTACAAATTAAGCTAGTATATCTGTATACAAGCTAATTTTCAAGCACATACAAAAGATCAGTAATATGAACAACTGGGTAAGAGCAAAAACAAATAATCTATGGCAAGCATCTCAATGGCTCTCCAATATACTCCCTTCGTTTCGGATAAAGATTCAACTATTCCATTTTAAGATTTTTCACCTAAAGAGTCCACCGTCAAAAATTAAGGTATAAAAGCGTTATTTCATTACTAACGAGCTACTAAAAATGTTATTTTCTTAAAAAGATTGATTTTTAAACGGGGAATATCTTGCACAGAAAATACCCAACCCTTTAAATAAGGTTAAGATCAATCTTCTCCCAAAAACTTGTTGAATGCTTCATAATAGCTCTTGTTTTCTGGAGCATCTTCCTAGCCGAAAAATGCAAGTGCAATTTCGTTTCCTACTCCAGGTTTGGTTTTGGCATTGGCACAGAGATTCCCGTTAAGTAGCCTCTGAGATGGATTCTGCCACATCAAACTAAACCCATAACATCGACTTCCTTCCATTACTGAAATGTCATGAGTAACGACCTGAGAAATTAATAACTATTTTATCAGCTCAGCATGCAAATTGAATATTCATTCTACCGAAAACTCAAAAAGAAACAGATAAATTGGGATCAAGAGATCAAGAAAGAGTTGTACCCTTAAGCAGACAACTGCAGCATTATGATCTAAAACACCCGTTTCATGATCTGCGGCGGCCATTAGATTGAGATTGAATTGAATTTGTAAGGAAAAGGGGTTTGGGAATTGGGATCTCACATTCTAGTTTGAGCCCTACTAGCTAGAGTATAACTCGGTGAGCGCCTTTCTGATTGAATCAAAAGACGGGATGGGCAACTTATATAGTGCCAAGAGATTGGTTCTAGACCCTTCTGCTTTGGTAAACTTGTAGTAACTTGTCAATGCAATTGGCACCTACCCCCAATTTTAATGACTTTGCACACTTCTAGAAAATAGTAAAATTTTCATCGTAGATTTTTTTTTTTTAATTTCAATTTGATCATTCTACTTTTACATAATTAACATGTTCATCACTCCACCCTTATATTTGGATAGAAAGTTTAATTTTTTTAGGAAAATCAAAAAATACCCTTACTAAATTTGGGGGTTTTGAGGGTCTCCTTCTCCTCTCAAACATAATTTCTTATTGTGTGACTTGAATTTTTTAACACACTTTTCAAAGGCAAGGGACATTATTGTCCTTTCAAAGATTTCCATCCAACTTAACTAATGGAAATGACTCTAGTGACCTTATTGACTTTCGGAGTCAAATAGAGTGATTAAATTGAGGGAAAAAAATATAGTAAGCTTAATGAATTTTAACCAAAATTAAGGTGACCAAATTGAGATTTAAACATTTTTTTACGCAAACGATCCTACACGTACCAACTATAATTTTTGTCTTAATTTTTTAAGATTTTGGTTGGTCACGTGTCGTGCTCGAAACGCTGCTTGTGTAAAAAAGATTCTAAACCCTGGTGAATGAAAATTTAATTCGAAAAAAAAACTATTACTACCTCCCGAAAATAAGAGTTGTTTTAACAATTTGCACACATATTTAGAAAGCTTATAAAAAGATTGATATAATCTTATTTACGTTTAATTATTATAGTTCAGTTGTACTAGTATTTTTTTGGCTTTCCTCCCAACAACCTTCTTTAATATTATTTAATTTATGAGTTGTAAATAAGGGCAATTTAAAAAAATATGGGCAAATATTCCTTGAAATCTTAAAATGACATTTGTTTTTGGATAAACAAACTTTACTAAAACGGTTTTTATTTTGGATAGTTTATTTTGATCAAACTTTCCTCATTTCCCGGCCTATTAATTATACAACTACTTTTGTTGTTACCATATTAATGAGACACAATTAAATAATTTGTGAGTTTTTTTAAGTAAACAAATGTTTTAAAAACAGCTAATTAAAATGGTAAGAAAGACGCTTATTTCTAGGAGGGTTGCGAAAAAAGAATTTTTGGTAATGCTTTCTTAAGGATCATTGGGCGTTACCTAGTACTATTTGCACGACATTATATTTTAAGAAATTAACATAATTTAGCTTCATTTAATCATTTTTCTTTTTTGAGGAATCTTCTATACCTGCTCATGACATTAGAAAATACTTTAACTTAAAGTGATCTCGGGTTGCTTTCTAAGGATTGTTGTATATATGCTCGTTATTATTTGCACGACAATTCTAAATCATGGTAATGACAAAAATTCAGTCTCGTGTAACTATTTTCCCAAAGATATGTTGAACGCTTATTGACACTTACCATGCATGGCAAAGTGCTAGTGTTGGCTAGGGTAAACTTTAATGGTTTTAAGGTGACCATTAAAACCATATATATATATATATATATATATATATATATATATATATATATATATATATATATATATATATATATATATACATTATTACCTTTAGCCCCTCACATATCCCGTCATCACCTCTCCGCTCCAAGCTCTCTCTTTCTCTCCCTAATTTTCGAAGAATCTCAACTCTCATTTCGTTCCAGCCTTAAACCCCCAACTCCGGTAAAGCAACAACCGTGATAACTTTCTCTTTTCTTTCCCTTCTCTCTCCCTTCCCATCACTCCCGCCATTCTTCGTCCATATAAATCACATATTCAAGTACATCCTTGTGTTTCACTTGTACATACCCTTGTAGTTCCCTAACTAGTCTTCTTCTACTTTTACGAAAAAAAGATTATTGGTTGCTTAGAAACTTAGAGAATATTTTGTTTCTCCGAGTTAAAAAGACTTGTTTTAATGACTTCGCACACATTAATAAAATAAATGCTAACTTGAGTTTATTTTGAACAAATTTTCCTCATTTGTGAGTCAATTGATTATACAACTACTTTTGTTTTTAGTCCATTAATGAGTCACAAAGCAATAAACATAATGTATTCAATTAGGGGCATAGAAATAATATATAGAGTAATTAACTTGTTTGGATTTGAATTTGAAACCAAACAAGCATTTTGAAATGGATAAAAATAATAAGAAAGACAGTTTTTTAGGACGAAAGGGTTAGGAAAATAGGATTTTCGGTATGCAATCTTAAGAATCTTTGGACGATTGTAAATATTTGCACGACGTTATATTTTAAGAAATTAAACCTAGCTTAGCTTCACTTTTCTTTCTAGTTCTTCAACACTATCTCGCGAAAATTACAAAATACCTTGAGAAGTTAAATTGATCTTGGGTTGCTTTCTTGAGGATTGTCGTATATATGCTAACTATTAAATATTTGTACGACAATAACAGTTTACGATCATGCTGAATATTCAGTTTTGTGAAACTATATATCTTCCGAAAGATCTTTTTGACACTAAAGCATGCATGACAAAGTATCATTGTTGGTTAGCGTAAAGTTTAATGAAATAGTTTAAATGCAATCAATAAACTAAACATTTACTTATTGGAATAATTATAAGCCGGTACATTTTATAAAACATGTTTTCAAATAAATTCAGCTATTTTTTATACATATCTTTTAGATACAATTTTGGGGCGAAAGTACGTCACTACCCTTTTAAGAAAGAATTCGGTCGAATTCGCAACACCACTCGTTGCTTTGCAGATTATACAACGAGCACATGAATACCAACCACACCATCAACTCACAAAACCCAAAGTTCTTACCTGCCGTCTCCATCAACATCTTACCCACCAAATAAGAGATTCAGACTCATCACTCATTTTCTCTCTTTCTCTCTCTCATTCAGATGCGTTCCTTTGAATTAATCAATTTGTTTTTTGTACAGGCATTCCAGTTGGAGGATGGCGAACCAATCGGGTTGATTGTTGATCCGTTTCTCGGCGGCGATATGATGAGGACGTCGACAACGGCTAAGATCTGATCGGAGCCGTCGAGAAGGGGCTCGGTTTCTTGAGCCAAGACGGCGAAATCGCGACAGCCTTTGAGATCTCTGCCTTGGAGACGCTTCTCGGCGATATGGCGAACCAATTGGGTTGATTGTTGATCCGTTTCTCGACGGAGGACGTCGACAACAGATAAGATCTGATCGGAGTCGTCGAGAAGCTAGGGGCTCGGTTTCTTGAACCATTGGATCTGATTTTCCCTTTCCGCAAACTATTGCTTCCGTTGACGATCTCAGGAATTTCGACCAAGTATTTCTCCAAACTATTGCTTCAAAGTCGCGGTACAAACTCTTTGATCTCTTGTTGGCGGAAAATTACCTCGATATTAGTGGTTTATTTGACATAACTTGCCAGAAGATTGCCGATTCTGTCAAGGATTTATCTGTCGAGGATGCACGCCAGTATTTCAATATCGAGAATGATTTCACCCCTGAAGAAGAAGAGAAGTTTCGCAAGGAAAACGCCTAGGCTTTCGAATAGAGATTGTTATTCAAGATTGATTGATTGTTCTGGTTTATTGGTTTGACTTTTGATACTTGTTCTCTTTACTTTTTCAAGAATGATTTGACAATGTTCATGAACTGGTATAAATAAATTTGATTTGAGATACAGAGTAACTGGTTAATCACCTGATGCCAATTGTAGGCATCAGCATTTCACCTGATGCCAAGATTATGTTTGATAGGCCTCAGCATTTCACTTGATGCCAAGATTTGGCATCAGCAACAATTGTAGGCATCAGCATTTCACCTGATGCCAAGATTTGGCATCAGCATTTTTGGCATCAGCACTATTTTTGGCATCAGCATCAATTGTAGGCATCAGCATTTCACCTGATGCCAAGATTTGGCATCAGCATTTTTGGCATCAGCATTATTTTTGCCATCAGCATCAATTGTAGGCATCAGCATTTCACCTGATGCCAAGATTTGGCATCAGCATTTTTGGCATCAGCAATATTTTTGGCATCAGAGTTTTGGCATCAGAGTCCTGATGCCTGGATTTAATTATCATGATGCCTGAAATTAATCATCCTGATGCCAAGGCTTGGCATCAGAGTTTTCATTAATGGCATTTTTGTCATTTGGCAAGCAATTTGTAGTTTAATGAAATGTGCAAAAAATTAATGGTCCTAGATGAAAACATGTTTTCAAAATTGTACCCACTTGAAATTCCCCCTTACTTATTTATTTAAACAGCCTATTAAAGGGCCGGCGGGCCCGACTATCCTAATTATTAATTCAACTAAACATTTATTTCAAGATTTGGAAAAAAGACAAATAAATCTATCCTTCTTTTCCAAATGTTCATCTCTTAAATTCTCAATCCTTGGTATAGTTAAATTAAATGTTGTCAGTTATACTAATACTTTAGATTTTCAATAAAAATATTACTCGAGTTGAATCGTATTGTCGCTACCAACTACCAAGTGAAAAAAATATATCGTAATTTGCAATAAGAATAATAATTTGTTGTCTCGTGGAGGAACATGCATGGCATGGGTTAAACCATACAAGATCCAAAACACAAGTTGCCATGCATAGGAGAGCTAAACAAATGGGCAACAATGCATTTGAGTATAAATAGATGAGAGCGGAAGGTGGGACACTACGAGAAATAACATTGAAAACACTAATTATTACCATAAGTTTATTTAAATGTTTCAGCGGTTTTTTTGTCTTCATGGTATTAATGATATTAATCTCAAACAGTTTTCCACAACTCCTTTTAAACCCCCTCAATTCTTTTGCTAATTAGTATAGTTTAGTTCATCAATCATCATCGGTTAAGGCAATAATAATTATATTTATATATAGAGTGAATTGCACACAAAAAAAAGGTCTTATTTTACAAATTGTAAATTAAACCTTATGTTTCCAATTTCGACAATTAAAACCACCATCTATTATTATTATTTTCAATTTAAATCTTACGTTTGTTAGGTGTTAGAAGAGAAAACGAAAAGCTGAATCATCGACTTACATAGCGCTAACAATGTTGTGACGAGAGTTTTCCACATTCCCTTCGTTCCATTAGAATTTGTTTCATAACAAACCCTGTATTAGAGGTGAGTTTGGTCCGGTTCGGTCCAGTTTTTTAGAAAGAAAAAAAAAGAAATTTGAAACCAGACCAATAGTTTGGTTCTCAAAAAATTTAGAGCCGAAACCAACTCAATATGTATTAGAAGCAAAACATTGGTCCAGTCCAGAACCAATCAAAGATGTATGAGAACCAGGACCGGACCAATACTATGATTTTTTATTGTTTAACTGTTTAATACAAATATATAATAAAATTTGTAAGACTAAAACTTCATAAATTAAAAAACATTCGATAAAAGTAAATCCAACAATTTAAAATGTCGACTTCATAAACTCATAGCATGGAAACAAAATAATAAAAGAGTAACAACTAAAAACAGTAAAAAGTAGAACAAAGAAAGTATTAGGAATTAATATAATATATACTCCCTCCGTCCCTAAATTGTCGTCCTCATTTCTTTTTTCGTCCGTCACAAAATAATTGTCCACTTTGAAACTTACCTTTTTAGAACATCACTTTTACCACTTTACCCTTACTTTTTCACTCTACTTTAATTATGGGCCACATATACATGGACATTAAAGGAAACTACACATTAAACCAATATAAATAATCAAGTCAATTACTTTTTCTTAAACTGTGCGCCGGATCAACCCAGACGATTATTTAGGGGCGGAGGGAGTATAATAATGAATAAACAACATATTAGGTCGGTTCAGTTCGGCTCCATGTTTTTGTAGTTCGAGAACCGGAACCAACTCAAATGTCCGGTTTTATGAAAATTTAGATTCAGAACAAAACCAAAGTATTGGTTCGATCCATTTTTTATTGGTTCGATCCGGTTCTGAAAAAACCTTGCACACCCCTACCCTGTATAAACAATTTTTTGCAAATTAATTTTTTTTTCTCATTTATAAAATCAACAAAATTTCAATTAAATTCAACGCGTTCAATTTTCAACACTTTTATTTTACTCATCATGAATATATCAATTAATTGTCATCGTGAGAGATTATCTATTCTGAGAACAAATGAAAATTTAAGAAGATTCTTAGGTTGTCAAGAATTTGAGGTAAATCAATGAAAATATAATTTTAACTTTTTTATCATTCTTTATTTTTATTTTTGTGATTATTTTTCAGTAAATATAATTTTAAATGTAGAAAAATAAAAATAAATTAAAATTATATAAACGAACTGTTTATTTATAATTTTGTGATTACTTATCACTATCAATATTTATTATACAAATCTAAAATCAACAAAATTATAATTAAATTCAACACTTTCCGTTTACTCATCATGAATACATCAATTTATTGTCATTGTGAGATAATATTTGTTCATAGGACAACAAAGACAAATCAAAATTTAGGAAGAAGGTTTTTAGGTTGTCGCCAATTTTAAGGTACATTCATGTATAAATAACATTAACTTTTTTATCACTATTTTTTTGTGTGTCAGTATAAATAACTTTAATGTATAAAAATAAAAATTAAATTAATTAAAATTATTTATACGAACAGTTTTTTTGGTATAATAAACATTGATACTGACAAATAATCACAAGAAAAAGACGATCAGTATAAATAATTTTAATTTTCTTTCTATGTTTTAGTGTCCCAGGGTTCTGTTCTATCCAAGGCTGATACTACAATTACGAGTATTATATAAACAATACACACAGCAAACTGTCCTCAACATGCAGTCAAATACGGAGTATTGATTTCTAGTTTGAAATTAGCTTTCTTGTGTTAGTACAGATCAGATTCTGAATCTGCAGTCAGTCACTCTTCTTCTGGTTCCTCTTCTTCTTGGAGAAGATTTTCTCTGTTGTCATGAGCCCAGAAACCACGCACATCTATTAGCATACTGGCAACTGTGCCACCTTGTTTGCAGGATAATAGATCGGAAAGTGTAATTCTTAGATCGTCAGCTGGTTTCACCATATCCCAGATTTCATCCCTCACATCCTCAATACATAATTCGTAGTTCCCTCCCTCAATCCACTTCTGATGCACATCCCTGTTACAAATCCAGGCACAAACAAACTTTTTTGTATGACTAATGCAAGTAATATGGAGCTGGTACAACATGGAATTAAATTACACCAAGTTCCAAACTTGTCTATCAATAGGACCTAGGGCAGCCATAAACAAGCCGAGCTTTGAGCTTTGAGCTTACTCTCTTAGCTCTTTTGCTATTAATTGAGAGATGGAACCAAAGCTCGATTGGTTTACTTTAAAAACTAGTTATAAATGTGCCTAGCTCAAGCTTTACTCGAGTCTTAAGTAAAAAGCTATTACTTCCTCCGTAATGAGTGTCCACTTTTAAAATTTTCATGTCCCTAAATGAGTGTTCATTTTTTTATAAATTTACTGATTTCACCTTTGGCACTCATCATGTCCTAGTGTCGACTTCTAATATTGAATCTGGGCATTATTAAGGGCATTAATGTTAATGACATGTGCTACTAAAATAGCCCAAAAGCCAACCTCCTTAATTTTAGTGAAAAGCTGAAATTAACTTTTGGGGCGGAGGGGATATACTATATATTATATAAAACTACATTTAATCGGTAGGCACTTTGTGATTACTGAGCTTATTTGAGCCAAGCCAAGATGAAATGCTAAAATCGTGTTCAAGCTCAAGTCAGATTGACAAGTCAAGCTTGAGCTGGATCGGTTCACTACACAGCCTATTGTAGAATTTTCAACCAAATACCTGAATGTATAAAGGGCCGTTAACTACTCAAACGGTTTGCAAGTGCTCATTGGGACTCATTTCTCTCTGAATTGGAGGCTTACAAACTTGCTCCAAAATTGCAAGCAAGGAAACTAGAGAATTTTCCTGTAGGAAGACTATATCAGGTAACATCTGTACCTTAGGATGCTTCCCTTCTCTTCTTCCATACTAAATCTAACAATTGTTTACCAGTCAAAACCATACAGAGTTATATGGATATTTGTGATAATGTCAGATTATCAGTGTTACAATGACTTCCTGTGTCTCATATTTGGAGGCTTGTGAACTAACTCAAGAATCACAAGCAGGAAAGTAGAGAATTTTTATTGTAGGAAGGATCTATCAGGCAGCAACTATGATTTTGGATGCTCCCCTTCTTTTCTTCCATTTTAGACTTGTATTCTAGCTGGTTACCAAGAGGATACCAACCAGTTCGACTTCTTGGCAACCAAACACAGCAGAAAAGGTACCAGAAATAAATTAACTCTTCTACACAATTACGCTTAATTCAGACAAGAGGGCTTCACCTGAAAAGTGTGTGAATGTCAGCTGTTGTCAGGTATCCCCTTCCATGAAGATCAAGACACCGAAACAAATATGTTAGCCCCTCTGGAGTATCCTTGTTTTCCAAGGCCAGAACAAAGTCGAGAAAACTTTCAAAGTCCATCTCCCGTGCATTACTCCCTCCAGTTTTGCCTCGACGAACATGCTCGTCAAAAGCTATTGATAGCAACCAAACACAAAAAATGAACAAGAGGCAGCTGAAAGAAAGTGAAGAAATACGTGCGTACAAGTGTGTGTGTGTGTTGAGTGTTTGTTTGTTTTTTGTATGTATGAATGAACTAATCTTGCATAGCCAGAGTACAGAATGGGGGTTTGTTTATGTAACAATAAGCTGTTAGACTCCCCTAATCACACAAGGTGGAAGTGCATCCATTCCCAATTTAAGTCATTAGTTAATAATCCCTTTGTTCGAGGCAAAGAGTCCACTATTCTAATTTGTGATATTTCAAATAAAGAGTCAACTTTCAAAAATTACACTTCCAATTTTCATAACCTTCAATCTTTACCCTCCACTTGTGTTGTAAGCATATTGATTGTGCTCAAGTATATTTATAATTATGACCAACTCCAATGACATTAATATACCCCTTAATTATTAGACTTTTCAAACGTAGACTCTTTGGGTAGAACAAAGGGAGTAATTAGTGAATATTATTTACATGAATGTAAAAGTTATAAATGGAGTGGCTAAAAGCTTGAATTTCCCGAGGAGCCATGGTCAAAGTGAGTGAAGGTTATATGCGATCATAGAGATCATTGGAAGAGGTGACATTATTATTCAGAAAATTGCAACGGCAGAAATGCAGAAAATTCACCTACCAAAGCAGTGGTGGCACCACACTAACAATAACAAGTCCGTCATCTTGAAAAGATAAGAATCAGATACATCATACATATTTTATTGGCTCTGGTGCAAGAGGGTCTTTTTAGTAGTATTCCCTACAAGCGGATCATACTGTTAAGCTTTAGGGATAAAAATCTATTTAAAGCAATTTGAATATTGTTGGACAGTTCTGTAACTTCTATTTCACCTAATATGTAGCACATCTTACTAGAAAACTCAACCTAAAGCTCCATTATCACCATAAAATGTAACTTATGCTAAATGGTGATTTTGTGTCCATCCTTGTTTCTTATGTTGTTTAGAATGTTCAACAACTTTTTCAGAATCTTTTTTGCCTCAGATTATTTGCCCAGAACTGAAATCAATAACAATTCTAGAGTAGACCAATACTGCTCAATGGAACCATGATCAGAAAGCAAGACAATAAGCACTAGTTTCAACTTTCACCCTCGAATGATATGCAAGACGATACTCGTTTCAACTTTCACCCTCGAATGATATGCCAAATGCTAACCATTCATTGACATTTTTTAATTTGAATCACCATGACACTTGGGCTGTAACAGAAGTTATAATTACTTTATTATAGATTTTCTACACATGCTGTCCGGAGTACAAACTAAGAATATAATAACATCACATATAATTCATTTGGCTGGTTCCACTTATAATCACATAACTTGCATTGGAAATTAAATGTTGGATCAAACATGAGGCAACCACAAAGGTAGGCAATGGGAAACAAGCCGGCGGGAGCTTTACGCTGGAAGGGGGGGCGAAGAAACCAAGGAGGGATGCATCACCAGTCGTGCAAAGAAGGGTCTTAAGCAGGAACAAACTGCATTGCTGATCTACTCTTATATTTTTGATGGCGTGAACAGGAAAATGCAAGAATTGTCCTTAAAAACAGCAGAGGCCAAGAAATGGATGGCCAGCAACACTCATAAGGGTGAGAAACATCTCAGTTGCTAAGAACAAAATACATGCAATGAACTCTAGGATTTTATTCAAAAAAGCGAATGCAAATTAACTGTTTAAAGTACCTACCCCTTTCAATGAAAATATCTGTTAGCGTCCCATCCGCATATTCTCGAAGTTCCTGCTTACTCAATGTCCCATTCATATCTTTATCAAGGGCAAGAAACATATCTGGCAGAAAAAATACAAATACATTCAGCTATTAATACCCACAATCTTATCCTAAACTTGATTAATGGTCATGGTACAGCGTTATATAAGCTACTAACAGAATCAGAGCTTTTTGGTGAGATAAGCTACAAAGGTTAATGGGAAATGATTAACGCAGCCAGCCTCAACCACAAGTAGTTGGGATAGGCTTTGTTGAGTTGTTGAGTTGTAGCTACTACCTGTTAATATAGATCTCAAATCAACTCCAAGAGCAAGGACAAGTAGCCAGGGGAAAGTGTAGGTATAAAACTTCCAAAATAATTAAAACTCACCGCATATGCGTTGTGCAGACGTCAATGAAAACCAGTTTTCAGCTTGTTCAGTATCAGTGACTTCTTCCTCACTTTCCTATCATAAGAGAACGTAAGACCAAAAGTAGCCACACAAGCACGTATAGCGGCATCAATGCATCTTTTTCATCCCTTACTAATATACTAACAGACCAAGTCCCCATTAGCAGTCATGCCACTAAAATAACATTCCATATAACTCTTTTATTTCCATTTATTTTAAATCCAGTTAATTCAGAAGCTTCTCTGCAATTTCATATCTAGTTTGATCTTATCCAATAATTTACCAAAAGACTCAAACCAACTCAAACAAAAAAAATAGTTTAATAGTTCAAAACCACTTTCCCATAATCAACCTATGTCTATCATGGTTTCCCTTGGCCACGTTGTATTTCTTTCAATGTGGGAGGAGGGAGTCCCAATCCTGGTCCATGACATGATCAGGCCGGTTTGACAGTAGCAGTAGGACCACATGACACGCTGAATCTTAGAATCACTTCAATTAACACTATAATGAGTTCCCTTATCCCTAGAAAACACCTTTCGCTTGATTATGAGTAATAAGAAGTGTATAAAAACCATCACATCATACGAGGTAAGTAAGCAGATGCATCCGGAAAGGAAACAAGACCTTATCAATTTCAAGTTATGTACTAACAGTATTTAGTTTTACTTCAAAATCAAGTTACTTTAACTCGTGTAGACAACTGCAAATAGGCCTATGCAGCCAATTGCATAAGGTTGATTGATTTAAAATCGGCACTCCTGCTTCAAAAGTAAATATTGTCTGAAGTGCAAGTGCATATTTACTACTCCTTCCGATCCTAAAAAAGATTTGTGCTTGACTCGGTACAGAGTAAGAAAAGCTAATTGACTCTTGTCATAAAAAATAGGATTGTTTGGGCTTTCCAAAGATGACCATGTGCAAGTGGGGCCCATCAATTAAAGGGGGAATCGAATCAAGTGTAAAATGGTAAAGTAATATCTTGAAAAGGAAAGACTAATGGACTGCCCTAAGAAGGAAGATGCAGTCTTTCATAGGAACGGAGGAAGTAAAAACAAATTGGAATCATTCTGTAACAAACAAAAAGTTTCAAAGCAGATTACCACATATTCAAGGAAGAAATCACTACCATTGAAGAGGGTACAACACTGAATATTTTTTTGGGTAGATTTTGCGAGAAAATAACCTATAACTACACAAGCATACGGCCCATCAACATGTTTATTGGCTGTGCCTACTAATGAAACAAGAAGCCAAAATATTTTGTTAAATAAAACCATTTTCTCCTTGCTATGGTTATGTAGTAGTGAGAGTTTATTTAGATTTCTTTTTATTAATTCCTCTTGTAAAAAGTAACAACAATATGATGCAAGCAAAGGGTGACCCTCCACAACCTAAGAAAGTTCTCCGCAGCATCAGAACTTCTCGGTCCAATGCTTCCATCAAAAGTTCATCTAATACACATTGTTCGAGTCATATAGTAGCAATTATGTTTTTCTTTTGAAAAGATGCAGAGGCAATAGACTGTTATGAATCAATATAGTGGCAATAGATTGTTTTGAAACCTAAATGGCAAGGAAATAAATGTTAAAGTATACATTATTACAACCTTCAGTTGCATGCAAACATTCAATTGATATAATTTCAGGTAACAATAACGGGTGAACATACTTGCTGATGTGATTTGACATATTATCGAGGAAAATGAAAGCAAAAGTATAGAAGCTTGAGCAATCTTTGAAAAAGCGCAAGTGAGAAAGAAATGAGTAGAAAGAGAAACATTACTTGGTGCAGTTCCATTAGTTCCTGAAGACAATTACTGAGTAACACCTTTTTTATGCAAGCCTTCCCTGCAAAGACAATAGATGGTCAACCAAAGAGAACCAAAAGCACAACACTGAATTGTGCTTGGGCATGGAAATGAACCAAAAAATTTCAGTCATGTCTAACTGCAGAAAGGGACTGTCAAGATGACTTGAGAAAAAGCAAGGTAGTAACATTTTCCCTGAAACTGAAGGGAAAATAATGATAAGTAAACTTGACATTAAAACCAAAACTAAGTTTTCTAATGAACACTTTTCGTGAAGATCTCTCCGAAATATGGGACTCCAAGAGACTTTTCTATCCTCTATATTCAAAATCGAATTAACTAAGCAATCTTTCTCACTTGCTAAAATAAACAAAAATGGAAAAGATCTCCATAACTCCAGGTCATCACACCATTTATCTTTCCAGAACCTAACTTTGGACCCATTACCAACCTCAAAAGAGATATGTCTCCCAAACTGAACCCAACCCTTCCTAACACCTTTCCAAACCCCCACCCCATAACAAGTAGAAACATCCTTCGGAAACCACATATGCTCAAACTCACCATACAAGCTCACCACCACTCTCGTCCACCAAGCATTCTTATCCACCACAAATCTCCAAAGCTACTTCTCCAAAAGAGCCAAATTGAAAAACTTCAGATTTTTTGATACCAAGCCTCCATTTCTCACGCTGTCACAAACTTTCTCCCACCTAACCAAATGAAACTTTTGCACCTCCGTTGACCCATCCCATAGGAAATTTCTCTCCAATTTTTCAAGTCTACTCAGAAGTCAGAACCGAAACTTGAAGCACAAAAAGAGACATAAAATAGGCAGGAAGGCTAGAGAGGGTATCTTTCACTAGAATTAGCCTTCCCCCTTTGAAAGATATTGTTTTTTCCACCCTGCCAATCTCCACTCGAACCTCTCGACGACCGAGGTCCACATCTCTTTACTTTTATGTTTGGCTCCTAAAGGCAAACCAAGATACACTGTCGGGAGACTCCCAACCTTGCAAGCAAAAAAATTGGCCAAGGGAAACAAATTAGCCCACCACGCCAACAGGAATAATCTCGCTCTTTGCGATATTAATTCTCAAGCCCGAGACTGCTTGAAAGAAAAAAAACACGAGCCGAAGATAACCTAACTATTCAGTGTTAGCCCCACAAAATACAAGCGTGTCATCTGCAAATAAAAGATGGGACACTGTCACCTCCTCTCCACTCCCTCTACCCGCACTAAATCCCTTCAAAAAGCCACCGCACACAACTCTATCCAACATCTTGGTCAAGGCCTCCACATCACCATGATGAATAAAAATGGAGAAAGAGGATCTCCTTGCCTCAACCCCCTCAAACTAGCAAAAAAGCCAGCAGGCTCACCATTCACCAACACTGAGAATCGAACTGTCGAGATACAAAAAAGAATCCACTTCCGCCACTTAAGACCGAACCAAATGCTCTCCTGCATGTACAAAAGAATATCTCAGTTGACATGATCCTAAGCCTTCACAATGTCTAACTTGCATATCAAACCAGGGTCTCCACTTTTAAGCCTAGCCTCCACCACCTCATTAGCTATAAAAGATGCATCCACTATTTGACGATCCCCCGCAAAAGCACGTTGGTTCAGTGAAATAAGTTTGCTCAGCACCTTCCTTAGTCGCAAAGATAGCACCTTAGCAATTAATTTGTAAACTCCACCCACTAAACTGAAATCACTCAAATCCTTCGCCCCTTTCTTCTTTGGAATTAAAGTAATGAAGGACGCATTCAGGCTTCTCTCAAAGCACAAGTTCTCATGAAAATAGAGACACACCCTCATCAAATCCACCTTAATAATCTCCCAGCAATGCTAGAAGAAGGCCATAGAAAAACCATCAAGACCCGGCGCTTTATCACCCCTTAAACCACGAAGGGCTGCCACAACCTCCTCTTCGGAAAAAGAAAGCTCCAGAAAATTGTTGTCATCTACACCAAGACAAGGAAAAGAGGTGCTGTTAAACGTAGGCCGCCACTCCTCCGTTTCAGAAAATAACCGATGATAGAACCCCACAATACCTCCCTTAATATCCTTGCTATCCCACAACTGAACTCCATCAATCCATAATTCCCTAATCTGATTCACAGACTTGTGGGCACTAGCCATTCTATGAAAGAATCTAGTATTTCTATCCCCTTCTTTGAGGCATTGAATTCTAGATTTTTGCTTCCAGCTATCTCTTCGCAAAGCAACAGCTGATCTAGTTCCCTTTGCAAATTCAGGCGAAGCAGCTCTTCTTTCTTGCTCAAAGCTCGAAAGGGCAAGCTAAGGTCACCGGCGGATCTAGGAAATTCGTATAGGGGCAAAAATTAAGTTATTAAGAAAAGGATTATAATAAAAACATCTCTTTTAATTAACATTAAAGTTGACATATGTTGAAAAGAAATTATAGTATAAATGGATTTTTTTTTAATTATGTTTCAGCAAATTTTCTACCTATGGACAAATATTCTCCTTGGGAGGGGAGCTTTTTCCAGGCAATTTAGATAATCTCAAAATCAAAAACATTTTTCAAAGGTTCGGGAGGGGAACCACTGTCCCCCGAATTCAATGTGGATCTGCCACAGGCTAAGGTGATCTGCCTATCTAAGAGGGAGCTTACAAAAGCTCGTTAGTATTTTTTGCTGACATCAAGAGGCCATATGCGCAACGAGGAGGGTACTGTTTCCGTGCCGGATATTTAGCATGTTTCTTAATAGAACAGCTGTCGCTTTTTTCTTTCTCTACCTTTTGAGGCAACCATCTCTGTCAGGTAGAGAACTAGAAGCAAATATGGTATTGGTGAAACCAGCTAGCTGATTGGATTACACCATAGTGTTTTCAATGCACGTGTGACATACAAATTAGAGAACCCACACAAAAACGAAAGAGATAATACTACTATATACTTACAGCCAAGCAACTAGATTACTAGAATGATATATACTTAAAACTACCTGTCCAGATAACCCTCACATCTTACTTATCAAAAAAAAACCCTCACATCTGATCTAGGTTGCACGGATACGGATACGGATACGGATACGCAGATACGGATTCGCAGATACGAGATTTCTGAAAAATCCCGGATACGGATACGTGGGGGTAAAGTGTAAATATTCAAACTATAAGGACCAAAAATATATATATTTAAACTATAAGGACCAAAATGTAAATATACATATATTAATATAATAATATTAATATACACACATTATTTAGATTCAAACAAACAGCATATATAATATACATATATTATTTACAAATAAATAGTATATACTAATATACTAGTACTAAACTACTAATAATAATATATACATGTATTATATAGCCTATATAATATATGTGGACAATTACATTAACAATTTCACGCCCACATCCCGAACCCAATAAGATGAAAAGTCGAAAATCAACTTACCTCGAGTCGAAGACGAAGTCACGACAGCGGCGGCCGACAGAGCGAGAGGCAAGGAAGAGGAGTCGAGGACTCATCATGACAGTAGTCAGCAGGTATGTCCCTCGTCAATCGTCTTCGTCCCTTCCCCTTTCTCTCTCAGACCACAGTCGCATCTTCGTCCCTTCGTCTGTCTCTCTCTCTCTCTCTCAGATCTCACTCATCTCAGTCACATAAACAGAACGAGTATACGAATAGTTTGACCTCAATTAACCCTTCCTTTTTAACCATTAACCGAAACGACAGTGTTTTGTGCCAAAGCGTGTCCGGATTCGGGTATACGTATCTGGGTTATGGACACCCGTATCCGGGTCACGTATCCAAAGTTTGGAAAATTGCAGATTCGGCCCCTGTACGTATCCAAGTGCGTATCGGGCGTATCCGTAACGTATCCGTATCCGGAGCGTATCAGATACGCAAAACGCTGTCTAGGAGCCGTATCCATGCATCATAGCATCTGATGAATTACCCAAATCAATTACCTCTAAAGAAATTACTTATAAAAAAAAAGACCTCTAAAGAAATTTACAGGGTGGGGAAGGAGGGGGTGTGGAAGGTCGAAGAAAGAAAAACAAGAGCACTAATCGCTGACCAATGGAACCGGACTATGGAGACCAATACTTTGGATTGGTATATCCAATGTGTATTTATTATTATTTTATTATATATAATACTAATATAGTATACTTAATATATATATATATATATATATATATATATATAAATTGATAAGAAGATAATAAATGAGATACAACTTACAACCTAAAGAAAATATATAATAATTTGATTCAATATTCAACCAAGTTTCCTTATTTGATTAAAGAGAAAATAGGAGGGAAAACATTGTTCTTCCCTATTAATTAATTTCCTGTCTCTTTTTGTGATTCTAAACATTATTAGTTGGAAGGATTGTTACCTGTAAATTAATTGAATTAACCATAAGGGGATCAGAGAGGAAGATGACTTGCAATAAATTTCCTTACAACTTTCCTCTTTATTAATTTGGAAGTAATGATTTTTACCTTTAGTTTATTTTCACAAGAGCAACGAACCCAACAAAACGTTGTATGAAGGAAGAACATGATTTGATTATGGATCATTGTTTTTTAGAAAATCTAATTTCCTCTTGATATCGTAGGAGGTCTTCAATTGGTTGACCAATGGATTGGGTTGGTCTGGTTCTATATTTTTAAGAAGAAAAGAAAATGGACCAAGACCAAGCTCACCCCACTAATCAATAATTTCTTATTTTCATAATTCAGACACTTCCATAAGGCCCTGTTTGGGAATAAAAGGAACCAAGTTCATTTGGTTCAGCTCTAATCGAAATTGACCATATTAGGATAATACAGGATTTGACAAGAACAAGCTTTATATAAGAAGTTGTTTAGCTCACATTGTGACCTCTTTTAGTTCTTTCAATTTTCCTTTTTCCAAATGGAAAAAGGATTATCAAAATCAGTGTTGAAACAAAAATAAAGACTCATTGTACCGTGCAATTTGAACAAGTAGAACTGAGGAATCACCATTCATCATTTAAATAATCCACATCTAAGTATCAAATTCCCAAATTCTATGCAATAAAGCATAAATTCAACCCAAACTTCAATTTTCCAGATTTATTAGTCAAGTTTCCATTAATTAATGATTACGGTTTGGTTGTGTGTGTGTGTATCTATTAGTCAAGTTTCAATGGTTACTTTATCTCCCTAACTATTGATGGTTACTATTTTTTTTTTTTGATAGGCAAGTTTGACCCCTTGTTGGTATGGTTACTATCAAAGTCTAAAATTTCATTTATCGCATTAATGGTTTGTATTCTTTTGAGGTGAATTAATTGCATTTTCCAACCACCCAATGAATCTCAACCGTTGATTTTTTATCCAAGGGACAATATAATAGTAACCATCAATGGTTAGTGAGAGAAAGTAACAATTAAAACCATCCCCACATACATATATATATATATATATATATATATACATATATATAGAGAGAGAGAGAGGGGACTAAGGAGTTCCTGGTGGAATTCGCAAGCAGGAGATCAGGGTATTGAGAAAAGTATGGCTGCCTGTAGAGCTGTCATATGAAAATAATATATATATATATATATATATGGGAGTATTAGAAATCCATGATGACCTGACTACCCAAATAGCTTCTAAGTGCAGCATGTCTGTAAATGGAACGTGTGCTTATGCAGCATGTCAGCCTTTCAGAATCTGATTACTGTGGCAAATTGTACTAATTTCTAAGCAAGTTCATCTTTGAACTGACTACATTCCAATCCAGAAACTATGAGGTGCCTCTGATGCAATCATTATGAACAAATATTTGGAAATAGTTGCCATTATGTTAAGCGAAGATAAGGAGCAGCAGTGCATTTGCCCTTGAAGGCAGGAGAGTAGACATAAAATAGAATATGAAAATGTCATAAGAAAGCATATTACAGCAATGGAGAAACAGCAGGGCGCAAGAATAGCATCGCAGAAGAAATTAAAATAAAAAATGTTGCATATTGAATCGAAGAAGAATTTAGACCATGACATACCACGTCTATTGGGATCACAAAAGAAAAAAAACTTGTGAGCAGCTATTCGGCAGTACATTTGAACAAAGGCAGCAGGCATGTCTCGAAGTTGAGCCAAATTAGGAATGAGGCCTCGTATATACGCTTCCATTTCCTGTGAGAGAAAAAAATGTCAGGATTAACATACCAAATTGCACCAAAAAGATGATGCAAACAGTATATATATATATATATATATATATATATATATATATGAATTATTGAATTATACTAAACGAACACAAACTAAAACCCATTTGCTTAAAAGTGTAAACACGCATACATGAGGTTGAAGGAAACCATCAGAATCTTCATCAAGCTCACTCATATCAATTCTGGCCTGAGTAAGAGAAACCTGAACAAGAATAGAATCGAAAATTGTTACAAAGAGAATGCAAGTTCAAGTGTACATGATGAAACACATTACTCGTGAACCATGAAGGCCAATCAGATTTACTTGACTAAGCAAACTACTGCCTCATATTATCGCAAAACGAAATGCTTGACGGCTCCACGTATAATATTTCTTTTATCAGTTATATAGGAAACAGATTTTTTGCTTTTCCACTAGCCTCTCTTCGACAATGGACCATCTCGTAAAATAATTGAGTCAATGCAGTAACACAGACCTTATGAATCCATCTGACGCAACAAAAATTTACTGACGGCCTTATCACCCTCTACCATACTAAGCTTGTGAACAGCTTACATAAGAAGACTGTAGGGTTTCATCACCTTTCTAAACTGACAGTGATGAATGCAGCCGAAGGTTCATACTTCACACAAACTCAGCTAGACTGGTACACTCTCAACTGTCAGGCTTTTAGTTACTCAACCAGTTATATGCTAAGCAACAACACCATTGACCTGCAGTACCTTTTGTCTCTTGACCACTAAACAAATTCTCTCTTCATCCCATAAAAAACGTCCTACTTTCCATTTTAGTTTTTTCTAAAGTCGTATCTTTTTTTCATTTTCTCTTACTTTTTTTTCTTTTGTGATAGAAAAAGAGGATTTCATAGATAGGGAAAACAAAAGTGGATAAGGAATCCACCACACTACCAAAAAGAACCAAAAATATAAAATAAAATCATGGACTAACAACCAAGAGCTGCCTTCCAATTGAGGACCAACCCTAAGACAAGACGCTTCTTACAGAAACTATCAAGAGCCTAACCAAACCTACTGAGTGCCCTCCAAACGAACCTAATGACCTGACACAGCTCCTCCTCCTAGGTCGTAGCTGTCCATAATTAACAGAGGAGACCAACCTAAGCATATCTCTGAATTTAAGCTGTGATTTTCCATTATTTTTCCCAACTTTTTCTCTCTTTTCAAAAACATGATGTTGCTCTAATGGGTCGTACCATTAAAATAACAAAGATGTAAATTTGCTGCAATTTTAAAAAAATACATATAAAAATGCAAAACTATTTTGAAAAAGTTTTGACTCTTCCAAGTAACAATTTTTTATTTACTTATTGCTTTCATTTTATTTTTTTATTTTTTTATTTTTTTTTGGGGGGTGGGGAGGGTCAAAAGTATATTGCCTTCCAAAGTAATATAGAAACAAACACTGCTTAGAAATTTGCACCATCATTCCATTGTGGAGCCAAATTCAAGGAACCCTTGGTAAGGAATTTCCATCATCTATCATTTTTGCTCACTCGTCTTATTTTTAGTGGGAAGCTACTTGATATTAATGTGCCTAAATTTAGGGCTCAATAATGCTCAAGTAAAAGAAATATGTGGCAGAGAAAAGGAGACTGATAAACCTTAGAGAATTAGACGCACCGTACGCATCACATAAAGGTAAAAGGGCAGAATAGCAATTCTTCCCGACTCATCCTTCTCAAACTTCATGAAATTTGAAGGACTGAAAAAACGCCGACATTTAGGGCCTATCTGTTCCGTGCATACAGAAGCAATGTGGCAAAAGTCTTCGTAATTCATCTGAAAACATGAGAATATGAGTCAACTATGGATAACTAAGGTAAGATAATGCAAAGTCAAGAGATTAAATCAAAGATGGTGGAAAAGATGGAAACCTGAGACATCAATGAAATGACGTCCAAATTATAACGCGACAAAGATAATTTCTTGGAGTATCAGGTCGATCATATGACAAAATATTAACTAGAAACAAGAAGGCTTCAACAAGGACATGGAAGAAATCAATATGGTTGAATAAGAAGAAAAGTATTAATGTACCATCCTGTTGCAAACTTCTCAAAATTTTCAAGTATTAATAGGAATAATTATTTATTTTTTAAATTATCTTATCTTATCTTATTTTATTATTATTATTATGAGAAGGAACAAATATAAATTAATGTGGCCATTGTAGCATTCAACCACCTACAGACAAATAGACCGTCAACTTTATTGTTTTTTTTTTTTTTGATAGGTAAGTGTGACCTCTTGTTGGTATGGGGATTGGAACCAATAGCTAGCATTAATAAGTCAATTGGCAAGGTTTTTTAGACTGGCCATTCTACGAGGCAAAGACTTAAATGCATCCACAACATCAACTCAATAATATGTTCAGCAGGCTAGATCATTGGGTAGAGGAGGCAAGGGATACATTGCCAACTTTGTTTTCAACTCAATACCTTGACCTTGCTAATACAAGTCATTCAAGGTTGTTAGACAATAAAGACTTTAACGTGTCCTCAAAATTAATTTAATAAAAAGTTAAGCAGACGAGATAAAGTAGCCAAGGAAAGTGACTAACACTATCAGATTTATAAATAAATAACCACTACAGCACAAAGAAACATATATAGAATGAATACAAAGATTGCTAATATCCGAGTGTGATTGGGAAGTGTACGAGCCCGAGTAAGAGTGAGAGTCTGCATAAAAGGCGTTCAGTCAATATCTGCGGGAGTGGGAGTTCCAAGAAAATACTCTGTTCCATTGCAAACTAGCTCTTCCATCAAAACAAGTAAAACCCACATAATAATTGCACAATCAAGTACTATGTGTCAGGTTAAATTTTGGATCATCTTCATACATTTGCAGAAAACAGAGTGCAATAGATTTCTCAACAACATCAGCAGGGAAGCACTGACTATAAGAAGATATACAACCTTTTCAGCACCAGTGGCATCATCAATCACGCAATTTTCTCTTAAGCAAACCCACATAGCATCCAGATCATCAGCATTTAGCAAAAGATCAGATTGTTTCTGCATAAAAGAACCGGGGATTAGAATCACATATAGTCAAACCCATATTTTATTTTAATTTTGATAAGTGTAGTATAGTCAAACCCATATTAATAGAGTGGCATATCTCATCAATCACAAAATGCAATAAATATTAGTAATCATAATGATGTTATAATACGTGGAACTAGAACTCCATACAAGACAGCAACAGAATACAAAGTATGAGGGTGCAAGAAAAGATGTCTTCAATTACCAAAGGTTATCAATAATCAAGGGCTGGGATCAGTCATACGTAGAAATTTATAAACAATTACAGCTAATGCATGAGTCCATGTAGTACCTTCAGAAAACGATATTTTGCCAGCCTCTGGACTCTATGGCTGATCGAACCTTCTTCAGGTTTCTGAAGAGAAGGAAAACAGGAACTTATAAAACAAAACTAAGATAAATGAGCTGAAAGAAATAAAAGAAAAAAAATTATCACATACTCGTCCAGTTAGAAAATTTAATGTAAATAAATATTCCCATTCAAGATCAACTAGGATAAATTGTCTACCAAAGAAAAAAAGAAAGGAATCGCTCAGCAAAAAAGAGGAAAGATATAATGTTTGACTAATTCATATTCAACTGGACTATAAAATCAAATTCTTGACTTAGTAAGAGAAATAGATCATAATAAATACCCTTTTATAGAAGCTCGGGACTGTGCCAGCTTCAGCACTTTTTTGTTGCTTCTCTTTGAAAATATCTAGCAAGATTCTTTTTGTTTCAAGCTCTGCAAAGGGGAATAGGGACACATGGTTAGAGTGCTAAGCAAAATGTACTACTATAACAAATCTACTTGCACTTGCAAAGATAAACATGAATAGATATATTTTTTTTGATAAGTAAAGCATGAGTATTATTAACAAGCGTCAAAAAAGGAGACGCTACCTTGTACACTGGAAGTATATATCTATTCATAATATATGAATAGATATATTATGGGGTTGGCATCTGTAAAAGAAGATTATACAACTTCAAACTAGTGATTAATACAAGTTAAGCACAAGTAACTGAGTAGATCCACTAGAAAAAAAATTTATTGATAAGTGTGACCCCTTGTTGGTTTGGGGATTGGAACAAAGGACCTCAAGGTCTTTGCCTAAGTGCCCTTGCCATCTCTCCCAACCCCAGGGTCGATCCACCAGAAATGAACTCTTCCCCTACCTATCAATCACAATTCACAAGCAGTACTACATACATCAAGGAATCGCTTCAAAAGGACTATTTGAATTCCTCGGGTGCATATTGAAGGGGATAAAGCATCTAAATAAAGTTGGGTACAATTGAGCCCACACACTGTGGGTGTTGTTTTTGTGGATTGCTTAGGAAAGTTTCTAATAATCCTGAGCTCATGCTTCAAGTTTGGCACCCATTACCAAAATATACAAACAGTGGAATCTTATTATCCTATTACCGTAATAAGATTCTAGTAACAATCCTTATATTTTTTCCATTCAAACATTAGGTTGAACTAAAATATTGGGAAGGACTCTACTAAAATGTTAATCAAGGGAAGATAATAGAAACAAATTTAGATGGCTTTGTGTAGATCAACAATGAGGATTCCACCCCACAAAGAAGGGAAAAGATACCCGCTCTTTTTAGGAATCTCATTCACTGAGGAATGAGGATCTTACGAAAAATTATGTGCATTAAACATAAGATTCAAGCTAAACATAATTACATACAGAGATTCCCATTTCCCCACCTCATTCCTTCCATCCAACATAGCCTAAAGGTTTTAAGAAACATTCTATAGTTGATGACAGCCATTGAAATACAGCGGGGGGAGTACCCTGTCTCGGCAAGATTCCAGGATTTATTCAAAATCTAAAGCCAAGAGTGGGGGACCAGTGGTTGTGTCTGTCCCTGAAATAGGAGGGTGAATCTCTTGAAATCTTGTATTCTAGAAATAATTTTAGGGCTCTCAACTTGGTTTTGGTTCTTTCCTTGATGCTTCGGGTGGACTTCCCAGTAGTCATAGACTGAGTCTAACCTAGTTCAGAGACAAACTCAGTTTTTTTACTTAATCATCAAGGCACACTGCTACTCAAGTTTGGATTTTGGGTGGCATAGCACAGGGCCTTCTTTCAATGCCTCTTTTGACAAGACATACAAGGGACTCGACCCATTTGATGCTAATAATATGAATTTGCCAAAAGTAATATTTATCTCACAAAAAGTACACAAGAATAGCCAAAGTATGATATTTTGTATTAATCGATTGAAGCTGAAAATCAGTTCGATAAATCATCTTATTTTATCATTGAAAAAATGCATGTGATAAAAAAGAAGGTAAATGAGTAAAAACAACTAAGAGCAAGAATGTTTTCTAATAGTTGGAGAACTTCCAGGTCATATAAAATCGGATATGTTTATCTCCAACATTTAACCAGAATCTCTACCTTAGATGGATTTAAGACCCAGAAACCCCCTAAACCAAAAGATGATAGCAACTCTAGCTACCAATAAGGATGCTTAATCATCACACACAGCTTCCATAATATGAAACTCACTTTGGAATGGAGGGAGTACATTATTACTAAATTGAAGAAAAACCAATGGAGCCTACATTACCTAATAGCTATCATACTTAACTACATCCTCCTTAAGAAGTAGAAAAATCCAGTCCAACCCAACAACCAACCCTGCACAAAGTTTATCCACCATCATGCTTAATCAAACTTCCCTCAAAAGCAGAAAAATCCAATCCAACAACTACCCCTAAATTAATTTAGTCACTATAAGCACCAACAACACTTCCCAAGACAAAAGTTTCAGACTTCTCCTCTAAAACCTTCCCGAGACAAAAGTTCCAACAACCAACCCTGTACAAAGTTTATCCATTATCAGCACCAACAAAACTTCTCAAGATAAAAGTTCTCATTTTCTCAACCCTAACAACCATTAAGAAACCAATGAAACCCACACTATCTATTCACCATCATACTAAACCAAACTTTCCTCAAAAGCAGAAAAATCCAATCCAACAAGTACCCCTAAATGAATTTAGTCACTATAAGCATGAACAAAAAAAGTTCCAGAGTTCTCTAAAATCTTCCAGCTCATTTCTTTTGTAAAGTACAACTAAAGCAGACTGAGCATTATATAACTAATCACTGAACCCTCCATTATAAAAAGTCACTTCACCATTCACTCTCATAGTCTCATTGCAAGCGATTTAGGTACATTCCAACTGTCATAACTAGTGAAATATACTTGCATACAAATACATATTTTCAAACGCATCAAACCCGATTTAGTAGTTTTATAACATTAGACAATGTCCCAAAGCAACATAAAATACTACCTTCAATTTATAAAAAGAGCCTTAATTTGAATTTTAAAAGTTCATTTTTCACATGGATATTTGATATACATATATTTGGCTTCAAATCATAAAGCTATACCCATTTCACAACACACAGCAAGTACTTCGTAGTTTTGAGAGAGTAATGCTCCCAAAATAATGAACGCACATTTGACGCTTAACTAATGTGTCACACCACAATTGGTTGCCAACCAAATCACTACTTTGGGGCTGGCTCTGTAACCATTCATCTTTTAAACATCATTTGGGAATCAAAAAACCAAATTTGGGATGTTTGTTTGGTGTATACCTGGCAAACTGATTGAAAAGGTAAACTTAAAACTCAGTCATAAAAATAGTCAAGTTAAATTAGAAAAATCAAGCTACAATTTCTTCAACAGAAATGAGGAGGTAAAATGTACAGAAATATGCACTTGCACACAATAGACAAAGAAATGAGGTGCATATATACATTATGCAACGTCTCAATACAGTGTAAAACACTACCTCCCATATAAAGAAAAGAGTTATCTTCTAATCTTTCAAAGTCAACTTGAACTTGATCATATTTAAGATAGTTATGAATTATGAATTTATCATTTATTTAGTTTGAGCCAATAAAGCTACTTCCTCTGTCCTAGGGAGTGTACGCTTTTAGTTTTTCACCAAACTTAAGAAAGCCGACTTTTAGGCTATTTACTGGCACATATTATATGTGACCTATACATGAATCATGAATATCCATAGTGTTCATCTTATAGCATTGCGGTTCATTTTATGAGGGACGGATATTTTACCATTATAAAAGTAATGAGTGGAGCTAACCACACCCAAATTTCCTATCTCTACGCCCCACTTAAAAATATTACAAAAATGTCACCGAGTAAAAAGACCTCCTAAACCCTTCTACTAAAAATATTACAGAAATGCCATCAAATAAAATGATCTAATACCCTTTTCGGGTTGTTCGGCTATGTTGTGATGAACACACTTTGTGGCGTTCGGCCACCATGAGATGAACACCCCCATTGGAGTTCAGCCATCATGAGATGAACACTCTCATTTGTGGCGTCGGCCACCATGAGATGAACACCCTATTGGAGTTCGGCCGCCATGAGATGAACACTACCATTGGAGTTTGGCCACCATGAGATGAACACTTCCATTTTGTAGCGTTCAGCCACCATGAGATGAACACCCCCATTGGAGTTCTGCCACCATGAGATAAACACTTCCATTGGAGTTCGATAGGTATGAGATGATTTGGAAATTAAGACAGGAGAGAAGGGTAAAATGGGTAGTTAGGTGAGGGTGTAGGTAGAGATGTGAGAAAGTATTTGGCTGTAGAGAGTAAGGGGGTGTTGATATAGGAAATTGGGGTGTGGTTAGCCCCACTCAAAAGTAATATGAACCCCAAGCTTCATAATTCCAAACAGGAAAATAGATTGGTATCAAATCCCGATAACTGGTCAAATTAACTTCAGAAATGTCAAAATTTTGTGGGAGTGACGAATTAAAAATGCATACGCACACCGCTAAGCAATGTCGATAAGGGTTAAACATAAAAGAGAAGGAAAGAGTTAGATTACCCATCAAAGCTTCAGACCCGAGCCCGGCACCGGATCCGATAAACCGACGAAGGTTCCGGACCCACAGCATGGAAGACGCAGGTGGGACCTTCCTTGCCGCCGACGAATCGTGGCCTTCACCATCGCTCGATCCACTGTACATTGTCCTCCGAGGGTTGTTCCCCCTCTATAATTTGGAGAATATGGACCCGTAACTCAAGCTCTAGAAATGCAGTCTGTGTAATTTCTACGAATTTCGAGGGTTTATCAAGTTTAGAGCTAGAGGACTGATACTGGTACTGGTCTAGAAACCCTAATTGCTTGTGATTCGCCTTGGCGGGATCTTCGAGCTTGAAGGTGCGTTGGGTGTAGAGCAAAGAAAGCAAGACAGAGAAATGGAAATACGAGCGTTTTTCTGGTTTTTGTATGGACAGTTTCGATAAATTACAAATATCCCTCTTGGCTTTTTGGATTTGAAGATTTCTTCCCTAATATTTATAGAGTAGGTCTTATGCAAGACCGTCTTACGGATCTTAGTTCGTAAGTAAAAGCTTCACTCTCTCACAGCTCAATCCACCAATACACGAAGGATCATCTTACAAAAAATGTTTGTAAGACCATCTTACACAAGTATTTCTCATATTCATATGGGTAAACTTCAATGAGACATTATCCACATTCGTAACACCTTTGACACTTCTAATATTGGTGTGTAAGTTGTAACTCATTCTAGTTGGCTAAGCTTGGCATAACTCTTTATTATGGTTAACATAAAAAAAGACTTAATTGCCCTCACCTTCACTTTTGTATTGACTGCTTTTGATTCCAAAACATGTGCTATTTGTTCAGGGAGTTGCAATGCAAGTTCTTGAGATTGAGAATGAGAACAAGAAATGAGCAAGTTATGTTAAGCCCCAAAAAGGAATTAGAAGGATTAAATAATTATTTGGTCCCTAAACTATCTAAAAACTCTGTGTTTCGTCTCATTATTTTTTTTGTATGCGTTTGGTCCTTCAATTCGATTTTTTTGGTCAATTCCCCCTTCCTACTATTACCGTTACTAAAAAATGTAACATTGACTAACTTTTTAAAATGTCCAAACTTTAGAGAGTTAATGTCCCAATTGAAAAAAGCACAATCTCTTACCTCCAGCTAACCCCCTACTCCATTTTCGACCAAAAAAAAAAAGGAAAAAAAAAGGCGGATGTTTTCTTTCTCTTTCTCTCTCTCTCTCTCCAGTCGCGTCTCACAACAGCACATCGTCTTCTCCACCTTCGCCCCAACCTAGTGACCTCCGCCCAAATCCTCTGTCATATCCTCTTCCATAGCCGCCGGCCTTTCTCTTCAGTCGATTCCTACTCCAAAATCGCCCCAATCTCGGCTATATGTCTCTTCCATTCTCCACCCAGATCTACAGAAGCACTTTGTCCCTGCTTCAACCGAATTTATCGCCAGTCATCTATCCTAGATCTAGACAGTGCCGTCACTCCAGTCGACTTCATCCTAAGTCTCACCGACCTTGCTCCATCGCCGACTTCCCCATCTATTTACCATCATCAAGCGAACCCAGTTCGCTCTCCTTTTTCTCCACAGAGCCGGCCGAGCCTCGTCACCGATCCAACACCACCTTCCCGACCAGCTTCTAACCCTAACTCACTCCCACCACCACAATGACTAAAATCACTTATAACAATCGCCACATTATCCGATTATTTGCCTCTACCACGTCGCCTAGGGTTTCGCCTCAACCAACTCGCTTCCCCCATTTCAATTTTGACCAAAATCGAAGTATACTCTACAATCTTGATTGTGTCTCCGTCATTAATAGTCGTAGGTTACGAAGGAATGATCTTGACTGCATTGAGAAGTGTTCCATTAGAGGAGCCGAGACCTAAGAGGGTCCAATTAACGATATTGGTATCGAATTGGATGGAGAGGTACTAGGAGGAGATACCGTTGTCTTTGATGGCGATTGTGTTGCCACGAACGACCCGACCTATTCGAAGAGTTTTTGTGACGAAAAGTTGTGTGTGTGTTTTATCTCCTCATGTTAGGAAGTGGTGGGTTAACAACGATTTATATTAACCCTCTACGATAGGGGAAAATCACGAAAAATATTTCAAAACAATTTTAAGTTTTAGTTGTTGCAAATATAAAGGATGTATTTTGATAACTAAACTTTTCATGGCTTGTTTTGTGCTTAGTATATAAATAAATTGTGTAGAAGGTTGCGCAAAAGATTGTAAAACTTGTAGGCAAAAACTTAGGTAAAACAGTCTTACGGATATATTTTTGTAAGATGAATATTTTTTACCCGATTTACCGTATGTTGGTGGGTTGAGCTATGAGAGAATGGAACTCCGTTTTACGAATAAAGACTCATAAAACGGTTTTACAAAAGATTTACCCAACTATTGATAGTTTTGTAATAACGTTCAACTTTTCAACTTATAAGAAATTAGAGATTCCAATTTATTAAAAAAAATCTCCAATGTCTCTCAAAATTGACTTTAGATAGAGAATCTCAGTAAAGGATCTAAATTCAATAATTGACTTTTTTTTCTTGATTTAGTATTTCAACTCGTAAATTTGATGGCTTTTTTTCTTTTGGTTTTTGATTGGCTAATAGTGGATGGGGTAGAGAAAGTCAATTGATTTTTCTTTTTTTTTTTCATTTTTCTTTTTTGAGAAAATCAAGGTTAGCTAAATTGTTAATGGTAGGGTTGAGAGAGATTTTTTTTATTGGGTTAAATTAATAAACAAACATATTTAACATTCAAGTAAGCATTTTTCTAGTTAAATAATTGATGAATTATGGGGGAAGTATTTTTATTGATATTAGTTATTTAGCCCGTGCTTCGTACGGGTACAATGCGAGATATATATATATATATATATATATATATATATATATATATATATATATATATATATATATATATATTTGTAATAATAATGTAACTTTTGGACATTATAATTAGATTGTTAATTTTTTTCATGGTTATAATTTTTTTTCTATTGTTATTAATATTAAACAATTTTTTTACCTAAATACTTTTAAAATTAACATAAGTTTCTAACTAGCGTGAGATACATATTTTGTATTAGTAATAATAGTAAAAATCTTTAATCTAAATACTTTTAAAATTAACATCTAACTTGATAATAATATTAGAAGTTTTTTTGTTAAAAACTTTTAAAATCATAATTCATTTTAAAACAATGTGGGATATTTATTTTCTATTTTTATTAGTAATGAAAGTTTAAATCTTTTATCTAAAAACTTTTCAAACCAACACCACATTCTAACCATGTGGTATACATATTTTCTATTAGTAATAATAGTAGTAGATAAAAAACTTTTTAACCAACATCTATTTATAAATAATGTGGATACATATTTTCTATTGGTAATAACATAAAAATGTCTTTATCTAATGACTTTTATAACCAATACTCATTTCTAAATAATATGAGATACATTTCTTTGTAACCAATGTGAGATACATCATCTAAAAACGTTTTAAACTAATATCATTTATCTAATCAATGTGAAATACTTATCTTCTATTGTTAATAATGGTAAACTTTTAAAATCAGCATCACTCTATGAAGTGCACCAAAATATCAGGCCCGAACAGGTAACTTAAAAGTGTACTCCGAAATTATACTTAGAAGATTGGGCCGGAAGAAGGGTCCAAGCCCAATCCCATACTAAAGCCCAGTATGGAAAAACCACATTTTTATAAATAGCAAAAAACTTCCTATGAAAGAGGAGGCAACTTTTCTTATAGAAGAGAGGAGCAACTCTCCCTCTCCAGGATACATTTCAAATAAACACACACACACACACACACCAGTTTTTCTCTCTCTCCTTATTATATACAACATGTACTGATTATCACACCGGAGGGTTTGTGGGGACACCCCCACCCACTCACGGTGCTTTATTTTGCAGATAAAAACATGTCAGATATCCCACCGCGACGACCACCGTTGGACAACGACACCGGCAATCCCGACTTCACGTTACTTTCGGCACCCCGGACGCTACACGACAAGATCACCACATTTTTTGCGTGATCAGTTTGGTTCCGTTGCCGGGAAACGACTATTTCGTTCTTCACTAGTTACTGTCTCCGTCAACTTTGACGGAGCTCCGTTCCAAGGGTGCCAGAATACCACCGAAAAACACAAACATATCTTAAGCGCCGCCATCTAACAGACCCGACGAATCTTCAAAGGCCGGCGTCCACCTATCCATCTTCATCTTCTCCGTTCGAGACCCATACCTTCGCTGTCAATCTTCATCTCCGGTACCAGCCATCACCCAGTTCGAGCCCCTTCATCTTCTCTGTCCATAACCGCCATCCTCCATGGACGCCACCCATCTTCAAGTGCCTTCTGCCACCGTCTTTTTTTTCCACCCCGTTCGCCCAAAGCCTCAACAAAACCTCCAGTCTCCATCCCGTCTTCAGCGTTGACCCCCCTCCGTAATTATCTCGCACAGCCCAGGAGAGTTTAACGCCGCCAACGCTGTAAACGGAACAACCACGCTCCTCCACACACCGCCAAGAGAGGCTGGACTCTTGGATGCCACCTCCATGCCGGCTGTGAAACAAACAAGATCTTTCCCTTTATCGCGCCAAAGCAGAAAAGCATTGTGCCTGAACCAGACGAGTCCAATGCCACCTGAATCACCGCAAATGGAGCAGAAACGCTCGCTCATGCGTCACCTAAACTGGCTGAAAGCTTTACCGATTATTTCTTCTCACCGGCCATGCGCAAAATGCTAGAGGATTGACGTGCTGGCGAGATTCGACTTACCCACTGCAGTCATTGCCCAGGTGTACTCTTTTACCATTTCTCACGCCATTATTCAAATTTAAACAAAAGTCGTAATTTCAGACCACTCAAGTACTCAACTGCCCTCTGTATGACTTGCTTTATCTGAAAAGCCGATCAACCTGCTGCCATAACCTGCCACTATGATTCAAATCACATGCCACCAATGATTGTTATTATGTTGTCCCATTAATTGTGTATGCCCAGTCCAAGAGAAACATGTATATCCAACCTTTCTTTTTATAAAGGGTTCTATTTATTCAATCATTACATACCAACCATCATAATATAATAATAATTTAATGAGGTTAAATTATTTGTATTAAACATGTATTCTTAGGAGGGTAGATATTTTCACACAAATACATGTCATTTAAATACACAAAGCTAATATATAGAATGAGCGAGATTTATTGACTAGTAAACTGAAATTATATGCCGAGCCGAAATTATTTACCGAACTAAAATTATTTGTCGAATTGAAATTATATGCCGAGCCGAAATTATATACCGAGCCGAAATTATTTACCGAACTAAAATTATTTGTCGAATTGAAATTATATGCCGAGCCGAAATTACTTACCGAACTGAAATTATTTGTCGAATTGAAATTATATGCCGAGCCGAAATCATATGCCGAGCCGAAATTATTTACCGAACTGAAATTATTTGTCGAATTGAAATTATATGCCGAGCCAAAATTATTTGACGAGCTGAAATTATTTAACGAGCTGAAATCATATGCGAGCAATAACATAACTTAATCGATTAGATGAAATATATATTACATCGTCGGGTATGATTTATTATACGCAACTATTTGACAATAGCATGCTTTAACGCTCCCCGTAGCAAGTAAAAATATTTTCTTATAAATTTGACAAACTCTGATTAAATGTACACGGGCTCATTAGCCCCATCAATTTAAATATTATATTATTTAACTTTTGTCGGCATAGCGTGACAATTAAATGTGATTCGAGCTCCCCTACTTATGAGAAACATAAACATGCAAATTTAAATAGATTTATGCCGAGCTAACTACTTGCCCACCATACCAAACAGTTATAAAAAATTTCTCGCTTAGAGCTCGCAAATCGCTAGTTTCAATGTTACTAGCTCGAAATAGCATGTTTAGTCTACCTATCATATGTTAGTATGACGCATGCATTCTCTAAAGCTTCACACTCAAATACTTGCATCTTATAAATTCATCGTATCTTCTGATAGCGCGACGTGTCGCCGCAATGATTAATTTACTATTCTCGCACAATAGGCCCATATTTAAATAATTTTATCTTATATGATCGATATGTTTGGACTATGACAAACATTGTATGGCAAAAATATGAATGACGAAAACGTGATTTTTGCCTATACAAAGATGCTCCTAAAAACTTTCAGGTACAAAATACAAACGGGCATAGCCTCGGCAACCACGATCAATAACACAAGTTGTTCCTCTACAAACTATCACACGCTTATTTAAAAGGTTACATACCTACCTCGCCTCACCAAGATCACATTTTAAGCCAAGCTTCATATTTTTATTATTCACGTGCCCGTGCACGCCACGCCGCGCCTGCTCGATTATGCCAAGGCCGCCGAGCCTCGATAATTATTATTCACGTGCCCGTGCACGCCACGCTCGCGCCAGAGCTCGACCTTCAGATTATGCTTGCGCCAAAGCCCGAGCCTCAGACTATTATTCACGTGCCCATGCACGCCGCGCTCGCGACAAAGCTCAAGCTTCAGATTATGCTCGTGCTAAAGCCTGAGCCTCAGATTATTATTTCTTGCGTCCGAGCACACTTCACTCGCGCCTATGCCTGAGCTGCGAATTATATTTCATACATGTGCACGTCGAGCTTTACATTATGCTCCCACTCGAAGTTTACTCGTGGCCGAGCTTACCTTGTCCTCCCGCCGAGTCTACTCGCGGTCGAAGTTGTACACGCCACGCCCATGCGCTTTACGCTCGGCATGACCTTCATATTGTGCTCAAGATCACAATTACTCTCGGACGAGCTTCTACGAGTGTTTAGCACGTTACGCTCCCCTGGCGTCCATCATGCTTTCATCAGCATTTGCGGCTACACTCGGCATGACCTTCATATTGTGCTCCAGCTCGGCATCACAGTTACTCTCGGCACGAGCTTCTACGAGTGTTTAGCACGTTACGATCGACTAGCGTCCATCATGCTTTCATCAGCATTTGCGGCTACACTCGGCATGACCTTCATATTGTGCTCCAGTTCGGCATCACAGCTACTCTCGGCACGAGCTTCTACGAGTGTTTAGCACGTTACGCTCCACTAGCGTCCATCATGCTTTCATCAGCATTTGCGGCTACACTCAAGATGACCTTCATATTGTGTTCCAAAAGATCACGCATTACTCTCGGCACGAGCTTCTACGAGTGTTTAGCACGTTATGCTCCACTAGCGTCCATCATGCTTTCATCAGCATTTGCGGCTACACTCGGCATGACCTTCATATTGTGCTCCAGCTCGGCATCACAGTTACTCTCGGCACAAGCTTCTACGAGTGTTTAGCACGTTACGCTCCACTAGCGTCCATCATGCTTTCATTAGTATTTGCGGCTACACTCGGCATGACCTTCATATTGTGCTCCAGCTCGGCATCACAGTTACTCTCGGCACGAGCTTCTACGAGTGTTTAGCACGTTACGCTCCACTAGCGTCCATCATGCTTTCATCAGCATTTGCGGCTACACTCGGCATGACCTTCATATTGTGCTCCCAAGATCACGCTTACTTCGCACGAGCTTCTACAAGTGTTTAGCATGTTACGCTCCACTAGCGTCCATCGTGCTTTCGTCACCATTTGTGGCTACGCTCGACATGAGCTATATATCTCACTCCAGGTCGACACAGACATTTCTCTTAGTACCTTGCGGTTCAAGGTCACTTTATTTGGGGTCTCTAATGCCTCATACATATCCTCCTCGCCAAGCCGAGGAGAGGCCAGGCTCTAATGCCTCATACCTATTTCCCTCCTCGGGACGCCGAGGAGAGGCCAGGCTCCTAGCGCTTCATACATATCCTCCTCGCCAAACCAAGGAGAGGCCAGGCTCTAATGCTTCTAAATACCTATTGCATCCACATGAGCATTTCATACATATTTACAAGTTACTTAATACATGCATCCTCCATTCATCATTGCATAAACATAAAAACATGTTCCTATTGCCTCTCTCAGTACCTTGCGGTTCAAGGTCACTTTCTTACAGTGCCTTGCGGCTTATGGCCTTATGGCTCGCTTTCTTGAAGGTCCTCGCCTCCCCAAGGATAAATCTTATTATGGCCTTGTGGCTTGCTTTCTTGAAGGTCCTCGCCTCCCCGAGGATAAATCTCATTATGGCCTTATTGCTCGCTTTCTTGAAGGTCCTCGCCTCCCCGAGGATAAATCTTATTATGGCCTTATGGCTCGCTTTCTTGAAGGTCCTTGCCACACTGATGACAAATTTTATTATGGCCTCATGCCAAAGACTACATATCTTATTTTCATGCCTATACTTGCCGGTCGAGGTCTATTTCGCCAATCAAGGATCAAGTATACACAAAACTCATCTGCCAAAGCTCAAAAGTCAGCTACATAAACTCTTTCGGAATTCAAAGCAAAATCTCAAAACCCTCAGCATCACAAAAAGCAACTACAAGCAGATTATACTCCTTACCCTCGATGTTAGCCACGACGGATAAGGAGTAGGGGGCTACTGAAGTGCACCAAAATATCAAGCCCGAACAGGTAACCCAAAATTGTACTCCGAAATTATACTTAGAAGATTGGGCCGGAAGAAGGGCCCAAGCCCAATCCCATACTAAAGCCCAGTATGGAAAAACCACATTTCTATAAATAGCAGGAAACTTCCTATGAAAGAGGAGGCAACTTTTCTTACAGAAGAGAGGAGCAACTCTCCCTCTCCAGGATACATTTCAAATAAACACACACACACACACCAGTTTTTTTCTCTCTCCTTATTATATACAACATATACTGATTATCACACCGGAGGGTTTGTGGGGACACCCCCACCCACTCACGGTGCTTTATTTTGCAGATAAAAACATGCCAGATATCCCACCGCGACGACCACCGTCGGACAACAACGCCGGCAATCCAGACTTCACGTTACTTTCGGCACCCCGGACACTACACGACAAGATCACCACACTTTTGGCGTGATCACTCCCTAACCAATGTGGAATACATATCCTCATTTGGTAATAATTGTAGAAGTATTTTATCTTAAAAAATTTATAGCCAACATCTCTTCCTAAATAATGTGGGATACATCTCTTCTATTATATTGATGATAAAAGTAAAAGTCTTTTATCTAAAGATTTTTAAAATCAACATCATTTTTTAACCAATGTAGGATATCCCTTCTATTATTAATAATAGTAAAATTATTTTATCTAAAATTAAAATTAACATCACTTTCTAACCAACATGAGATATATATCTTCTATTGATAATAATAGTAAAAGTCTTATATCTAAAGACTTTGAAAACCGACCTTACCCTTTACCAAATGTATGATACATCTATTCAATTAGTAATAATAGTATTTTTTAAATCGACATTAATTTATAACCAATGTGTGACATATCTCTTCTATTGATAATAATAGTAGAATACTTTATAACCAATGTGAGATACATGCATCTATATATTTGTAACAAAAAGTCTTTAATCTAAAAACTTTTTAAACCAACATTTATTTTTAAACAGTGTGAGATACATATCTTTTATTGGTAATAAGAGTAAAAGTTTTTAATATAAAACTTTTAAAACTAATATCTTTTTCTAAACAATATAAAATACATCTATTCTATTGTGATAAAAGTAGAAATCTTTTATCAAAATATTATCAAAACGAACATCAATTTATAACCAATGTAAGATACATCTTTTCTATTGGTAATATTAGTAGAGATGTATTTCATATTTGTTATAAATTGATTTTGGTTTTAAAAGTCATTGGATTAAAAATCTAACATTTTATTACTAATAGAAGAGTTGTATCTCACATTGGTTTGAAAATAATGTTGGTTGTAATTATATATATAAATAAGATTTCTATTATTAACAATAGTAGAGATTAATATCTCATTATTGTATTAATTATCAATACCTATTATTAATAGGTAATGATTGAGAAACAATGAGTCACACATGAATGGTTGAGAATAATAATAGTATTATTGTTATAAAAAATAGCAATAGTAATAGTAATAATAAAAATAATATTGTACAATCATCATTGTCATGAATGAAAAGAAAAATAAATTTTCGTCCAAATGGAAGTTTTTTAACATATCTGCGTTAGTAGACACCTTAAATTTTGGACTTTATGGTATTAAAATATTTATTTTAAGACTTTTAAAATTATTATTCATATTCTAACAACGTGAGATACTTCTTTTCTATTTCTATTGGTAATAAAAGCTTAAAGGCTTTTTATCTAAAGACTTTTAAAGTAAACATCTATTTCTAACCATGTAGTTTTAATTTTCATTCGTAACAATAGTATTTTTAAAACCAACATTAATTTATAACAAATGTGAAATACATTCTTCTATAGTAATAATAATAATTTTTTATATAAAAACTTTTGAAATTAACACCTCTTTCTTAACAATGTGAGATACATCTCTTATATTAGTTATAATGTAAAAATAATAATAGTAGTAGTATTTTATCTAAAGAGTTTTGAAACCAACATCTTTTTGTAAACAATATGTGATACATCTCTCATATTGATAATACCATAAAAATTCTTTTACCTATGAGTTTTATAACCAATATATGCTTCTAAATAATGTGAATCTTTTTTTAACCAATGTGAGATACATTATCTAAAAGCATTTAAACCCAATATCGCTTTTCTAACCAATGTGAAATACATATTTTTTCTATTGGTATTAAGTCTTTTATAAAAAGACTTTTAATACCTACATCACTCTCTAACCAATGTGGAATACATTTCATCATTTGGTAATAGTAATAGAAGTTTTTTCTCTTAAAAAATCTAAAACCAACATCTCTTTCTATACAATATGATACATCTCTTCTCTTCTCTTTTATTGATGATAAAAGTATAAGTTTTTTATTTTTATTTAAAGACTTTTAAAATCAACATTACTTTTTAACCAATGTAAGATTTATCTCTTTTATGGGTAATAATATTAATTTAAAACCAACATCAATTTATAACAAATGTGTGATATATATCTTCTATTGGTAATAAGAGTAATTCTTTTATATAATCTAAAATAATTAAAAATCAACATCATTTTTTAACCAATGTGAGATATACATCTTCTATTGGTAATAATGGTAGAAGTCTTTTATCAAAAGATTTTGAAAACCAACATTACTTTCTAACCAATGTATGATGAATCTCTTCAATGGGTAATTAATAATAATATTTTTAAAACAAACATCAATTTCTAGTCAATGTGGGATATTTCTCTTCTATTGGTAATAACAGTAGAATATTTTGTAATCAATGTGAGATACATCTCTTGTAAAAGTGAAAGTTTTTAGTCTAAAGACTTTAAAATCAATTATTTTATTTTTAAACAATGTGTTATACAACTCTTTTATTGGTAATAATATAAAATAATTTAAAATCAACATCATTTTCTAACTAATGTGAGATATACATCTTCTATTAGCAATAATAATAGAAGTCTTTTATCAAATGACTTTGAAAATCAACATCACTTTCTAACCAATGTATGATAAATCTCTTCTATTGGTACTTAATAATAGTATTTTTAAAACTAACATTAATTTCTAGCCAATATGGGATACATCTCTTCTATTGTTGAAAAATTAGTGTTTTTAGTGAAAGAAATTGTGCAACTTGAGGCACAAATTTCTTTACGTGTCATTTGTTTATTTGCGAATGTAACTGCGCAAATGTGTTCTACTCGGTGAGAGCATCGAAGTGATATATTGTTTTTTTTGTTGTCTAAATCGAGTTTTGGATGAATAAGATATCAAGAATTAAAGTATAATACTTGTTAAAAAATTATTGTTTTTAGTGAAAGAAATCGTGCAACTTGAGGCACAGATTTCTTTACGTGTCATTTGTTTGTTGACGAAGGTAATTACACAAATATGTTCTATTCGGTGAGAGCATCGAAATGATATATGTATTTGTACAAATAGAGTTTTAGATGAATAAGATATCAAGACTTAAAGTATAATACTTGTTAAAAATTAGTGTTTTTAGTGAAAGAAATTGTCCAACTTGAGGCACGAATTTCTTGACGTATCATTTGTTTGTTGGCAAAAGTAATTGTGCAAATATTTTCTACTTGGTAAGAGCATCGAAATGATATATTTATTTGTCCAAATCAAATTTTGGATGAATAAGATATAAATGCTTAAAGTATGGTGTTAGAAGTGAGTCATCAGAAGTAATGTCTCACCTTGAGGAGTTTTATCCCACATTGGTTAGAAGTAATGTTAGTTGTAAAAGTTTTTAAATATAAGTCTTCTACTATAGATAATAGAAGAAGTTATATATACTAATACTAATACCCCTTATCATATATTGATTATTATTATTATGTATTAATTATTAGTTAATAGCTAGAAAACCAACAAATTTAAAAGCCTCCACATGGATGCTTTACAATGAAGATTTATCAAAAGGTTGTGAGGTGACACAACCATATCCTCACCAACTTTTATATATATATATATATATATATATATATATATAGATTTTTTACAACTAGGCTCGTCACTTAATCAGGGAAAAATATATTCTTTTCTTTTTGGTATCAAAAAATAGGTGTTCTCAACCTTCTCAACAGGAGAAGGTGAGTATTCTATTTCATTTTCAGAGTAATAGGTGGGACTAGATTCTTGAGCCATTAAGCATATATGAGTTTTCTCAAAATCGTCCTCATCCTCTTCTAAATCAGTTTCAAACCATGTAGCAACCTGATTTTCATTAGTGTCTTCAGTCAGCATACCTCTTTATTTTTTAAATTTCTTATATGGAGGTTTTCGGTATACTTCAAATTTAGGATTGGGACATTTAGAAGTAAATGGCCAGGTTTTTTACAGTTGTAACACACAAGTTCATTGCTAGATGAAGCTTCAGTAGTTTTCTAAAATGGCTGCTGATGTGTGTCCTTCTTACCAGTTTTTGCAAATTTTTGAAAACGTTTTACAAACATAGCAAACTGTTCATCAGATAAAAATTCATTTTCACTAGAGGAAGTAGAAGGTTTGTTATCAACTGGTGATACTTCTTGTACCATGGCTGGCAAGAACATAGTTTTGATTTGCATGTCCTGCTCTTGAGCTTGACTAACCTCTAACTCATAAACCTTTAAACTTGCGTACATACTATGAAGAGTCATTTGTTCAAATTTTTAGATTATTTCTTGGCGGTAGTCTTCACATGCCAAAGACTACCAAGAGAGCCTATAAATCTCATGTTCATCTCTTTTTTGTCATAAATCTTATCAAGAGATAAACAACTATTAATTATCTCACTGAAGCGATCATAGGCCTGTCTCAAGGTCTCCTTTAGATCTTTCTTGAAGAAGTCAAATTGTTGAATGAATGTGTACTTTTTGTTGTCTCTTGTATCTTGGTCTCCTTCCAAGTATTCTATGAGAGTTTCCCACTTCTCCTTGATAGAATTACATCTAATTACTTATTGATAAGTACTAGTGTCTAGTGAGCTTGTGATTATATTTATTGTTTTACTATCTAGCTCCACTAGTTTCCTTTCGTCCTCGATACATTCATCTTCATCTTTAGCAATCTCTGGTAGACCACCATCAATATCTGCAAGGAGGTTTGACTTCATTGATATGTGACGTCCTTTTATCACACATTTCCATAACATGTTATCAATAGAGTTCATGTGAAGCATTATCTTATCCTTCCATACATCAAAATGACATTCGTCCAATATTGGGATGTGGTTTGCATTTGACGTAGATAGCGTATAATGTGTTTGTATCATTGTATCTCATAAGAGGTTAATCATGGAAAAACTTATTTTCGAATAGTTAAGCTCTAATACCAATTGTTAGTCCCAAAGGGCACAATAATAGGCTAGAAAGGGGGGGGGGTGTTAAATAGTCTATTAACAATTAAAAACTTTTAACACAATGTTTCAGAATGTATGCTGTCAACTATAGAGGCAGTTACAGCAGCGGAAAGAACACTTGGAAACAGTTCACCAAGTTTGTTGGTAAGAACTACCAATAGACTTGACGTGTCTTTAAATCTGAAGCCTATGAGACAATTAGCAAAGATAAGATAAGCTGATAAAATAGTTGCAGAAGAGTGAGCAATTAAGAAGTAATAACACATGAATTTTGAGACAGTTCCTACTATAAAGAGTACTACGTCCACCACCAAAGCAGTCAACTTTGGATTTGAAAGTGCATTATGTTTTCCACTAGATATATTACAGAAACACTAATGGATCATATACAAAATATTTGACTTGTGTTTGGGAGGTAGTAAATATCTGAAAAACAGAATATTCACAGTTCTAAAGAACAGTTAATGTAAACAACAATGGAGAAGAAAATAAATGAAAATGATTGAGTAGTCTTCTTATTGTTGTTGAGGACTTCGTTGATCTTTTAGATCTCTTGAATGCACCGAAAGTAATAACTTGTAAGTTGTTGAGTTGTTTCAGAGCATTGAATTATTCAGTCTTCAATGACGGTATATAAATGAGAGCATCTTTGAGACCGTTGGGGAAGATGAAGAGAATAACAGTTCGATTAGGTTAGAGGCATTAAATGTGAAGAGCTGTTAGGTTGAATTCTCTTTATCGATGACTGATCAAGAAAGGAGACGTGGAGCAGGTACTGTGAAGGAGCAGGTGGAAGATGACAGAAGTTACAGACCTTCAAGAGTTGGTACAATTTGTACTTTCCTCAAAGAGTGTTGTGTCAGATTGTGTATCTGCTCTATCCCTTGTTCGGTAATCATCAAAGGGGAAATAATCCACTGTATCCAGAAAAACTGGGATGGTATTTCTTTAAATCCAGAAGTAAACTATGGAAGATATAATTCAAACTGACATTCTAAAATATCTGAATTAATAATCTTTTTGAATATGCTGAGCTGGGCATCTTGATTTCCCTTTAATCTTTAGACGCGTCATACAACTGTACATAGGCAGACAAGGTATGCTGGTGGAACGTTAACAAAGTCTACTGGTGAAGACTATCAAAGGTTGTGAAGTCTAACTAACTATTTTAAAGGCAAAGTTCTATACACAATTTAATTGCAAAAAAAAACCTGACATATTTTAGTTTTTTCGTTTTGAAGCATGTTTTTTTTTGGCATGAAAAACCTTAACCTAAGTCTTTTTTCCAAATAAAACCTTACGTCCAAAACTCGTCACTTTTGTGACGGGAAGGTGACTGGACGTCCGACGTGGCTGCCTACGTGGACTGGGCGGGAGTCTTTACGTCCACGTCAGTTTTCCGCCATTTTTTTATTTTAAGCCCTGAAATATTTTAAAATTTCAAAACCACCTATTTTTTATCAGATTTTTTTCAAATTTGATTGCAATACAAACCTCGTACAATTTTTAAAACTTCATAATGAACCTTGACAGTTTGAATATATATACACACACACACACATACTAATTCATCCAACAATTGAAAATATATTATAAGCATACTACTTGTGCTTAAATATTTTTTGTAATTCAACTTTAGTGATATTAATATATCTCTTAATTATTAGACATTTTCAATCAGACTTTCTAGAACAGAGGAGTGGTATATTGATTTTAGTAATTTGAAGTCAAATGTTCCAATTTTGTATTAATCGAAGGGTTTAGAGACGTTTATTTGGCAGAGGCCAAGATTCCTAAAAGCATGTCAAACCTTAAATGGAAAATGCAGTACTGTCAGTTAAAAAAGACCATACATATTCTTGTGGCACGGAGATGCCCAAGTTTCAACTTATTTCAGTTGGGTATACGGAATGCATTTGTGAGCAAGACCACTCTCACTTGTCAAAGAGATACACATAACAAATCTGATATGGTATACATTTATATACCCATATTCAATTTATTCTATGAGGAATGTTTTTGCACCACCACCACATGTTCTATTCTCAACACCTAGAAGCGGGTCTTTCAGATCGATGAATGTAAGGTTCTCAACACCTGAGAGGTCTGCATACAAGCCTGGAGAACAAATTGACCTTATGACTAAAATCAGTTTTTGGTTAGTCTGCTTTCTTAATTTATTGCTTATTGTTGGTGTATAATTGTATGAATTATTTTAATGCATTTTATTTGTTTTGCAGTCATGACATTGAAGCTGATAATTTTGGCCTGTCAACATGATACATATCTATGTCTAATGAAGGGTTTAAAGAGTCATTCTTTTGGGTATTGATTTATTTTAATGCATTTCATTGTACCTATCTATATTGCTATTGATTTGTTAGCCCTATTATGCAAATGTTATTTTTGGTCAATATACCACTCCTCCGTTCTAAATAGTCTGATTTAAAATGTCTAATAAAGTAACAATTAAGAGATATATTAGTATCACCAAAGTTGATCATAATTACAAAAAAAATATTTAAGCACAAGTAGTATGCTTATAACATATTTTCAATAGTTGGATGAATATATATATATATATATATATATATATATATATATATATATATATATATATATATATATATATATCAAACTGCCAAAGTTCATTATGAAGTTTTAAAAATTGTACGAGATTTGTATTGCAATCAAATTTGAAAAAAAAATCTGATAAAAAAATTGGTGGTTTTGAAATTTCAAAATAGGACATGGTTTAAAATAAATTTTTTTTTTTTTTTGCGGGAAACTAACGTGGACGTGAAGACTCCCGCCCAGGTCACGTAGGCGCCCACGTCGGACGTCTAGTTACCTTTTCGTCACAAAACTAACGAGTTTTGGACGGAAGATTTTATTTGGTAAAAAAAAAAAAAAATTAGGTTGAGGTTTTTCATGCAAAAAAAAAAAAAAAAACAACAACAACACATGGTTAAAAACGAAAAAACTAAAATAAGTCAGGTTTTTTTTCGCAATTAACCTGCTTGATACCCTTGTATAAACATGTTGAAATGCAATGAAGACTTGGAGATTTTTTTTTTTGTCAGTAACTCACTTTTGCTCTCTTTTTATTGCACTAGTAATTCACCCGTGCTATGCACAGACTTAATTATAAATATTGATATAATTAAGTAAAACAATTGTAGACTTTAACAATGACAAAATTATATCGATAAAAATCATAATAATCAAGAAAGATAATTAAAAGACACAAGCCTTATATGTGCTACGCATGTCTTTGACCGAAGAGTGATTGGGAAGGAAAATTAACAAAAATATTAAACGGTCAATACATGTACATCTACACAGTTAAAACTCGATAAATTAATAATCCCTCTAAAATAATTATTTTGCTCGATCCCGATTTGGGGATAACGTACTAAATTAATAATTCACTAAATTTATAAGATAATACATATTTGATTACTCATAAAAGGTCTCATTACACACACTCTCTCTTTCTCATTAATTATATACACATTACTGTAGACACCCCAATTTCGTATCCCTGTTATGTAACTCTAGCATGTGATATCAAGAACTGTTTAAACTTAACAAAATGTCAAGTTACAGGGTTGAAATGCAAAAGGAGTAGGATGCATGAATAGTGAACTGCAGGGGGGAAAGTGTCGAAAATTGGAGAAAATTCAACAGTTGGCGCCGCGCCAAAATCACCTTTTGGCCACGCTAGAGTCCCAAACAGTGCCCGTAGAGTTAACGCATTGTGCAAAATTTCTAGCGCGTAGTACAAGCCGATGAAACACAAATCCAACTATAAATACAGGTGACCGGCTACGCTTTTGGGACACATTTTGACGAAGGCTTGAAGCCCGAAGAAACTTTGCGTATTTTTAACGCAGCGAGCGATCAGTGAGTGAGAGTGAGATCCCCCTCCTATAAAGCCTCGAAACTCTGTCAAACCTCCTCCAAACACAAATTCAACCGGTTAAAGTGATCCCTAACCTTCTAGTTAGGTATCCACCCTATTTCCCCGGTCCAAAACTCTCGGAAAGAGCCGTTGCTCTGCCCGAGTGAAAAGGTCAAATTAGCCAGAAATAAGCCATTGTTCTGCCCAAATTCCACCAGCAACAAGCAAGCAAGTGTCAAAAAGTAAGCAGTTGTTCCGCCCGTTTTACGGGTCCCGAAAGCAACTCTTGCAAGCCGTTACTCGCCGCGGCGGCAAAGAGAAAAAGAATCCCTCTCCCCGGGCGACGAGCGAAGACACACCAACGCTCTTAAAGGTAAGCCTTTAAGAGTTTATTCACTAAAAAGCTATTTTCCGTCCGGTCCAATGTAAAAAATATAAGCCGTTGTGCTGCCCGGATTATTTTAGAAAATAGCATTTAAAAGAGCCGTTATTATGACCAAATATTTTTAAATGTATTTGTAAATTATTGGAAGGAGATAGCTGCAAGTCTGTAAATAATGTAAATATGTATGTATTTGTAGGTAGTTAATGCTTGATTTATTTGTTAAATAAATATAACAAAGAGCATACTTTAGACAAAAACCGCTTTTGAGACCGAAAGGGTGAGTTGGGTGCCTAGCACCTTCCCAACTCGTAACTTAGCCTCCGAACCCCTTTTTTTTTGCAGTCTCTGGTTTTTCTTTTTTGGTTTTTCTTATTTCTTCCTTAAAATAAAGATGGCGACTATAAAACATTTTGGATCCAGTGGGGCGTCGCAACACTCCTTTCTTGCACTTTTCTGTTTTCCCCTTAAAAAAAGGAAAATGAGAATGAAAAAGTGATGCTTTCCTATATCCTGGCATCCCCTAAATAAGGGATAACTTGATGCAGGAAACCCAAAGCACCCATAGTGATCCGAAATAGGCCATAAGGCTATTTTCATAAAATCCATAGTGGGGCCTCGCAACATCTTTTTTTGCACTTTTTCGTTTTCCCATAAAAAATGGAGAATGAGAATGAAAGGGTGATGTATTCCTATATCCTGGTATCCCCTAAACAAGGGATAACTTGATGCATGAAACCCAAAGCTCCCATATTGGACAAAAAATCCACTAAAGTCAACCGATGCGTATTCCAACGCGCTATTTTAGACAGTACTCATCTCGCACTTTTAATTTCGTTTTCCCCTAAACAAGGGAGAATGGAATGAGAGCAGTGGTGTCCCGCATCCGCACGTACGCGCACCCCTATTCAAGGGCGCGCGGGGCGCGGGCGCATCTCGGGCGACCCACAGTGTGGCGACTCTGCTGGGGAGATCGTTTTTATTTTAAATAAAAATGGAACGCTAGACTCATTAAATTTATTATTATTTTTGTTTTTCTTTGTTTCTGGCTAAAGTATGCTTGTTATATTAATTTATGCATTTGAATATTGCGTTCCTATACATCCGTGTCTATATTTATGGATATGATCCTCCATCTTACAGCAGTTTCCTTCCAGTAACTGTTACGGGTATGTTTAAAAATATGTGTTTTAAAAAAAAAATTCAAAATTTTTTTTTCAAAATCAAATATATATATATATATATATATATATATATATATATATTTGCAATAAAATTTCAGGCAGCACAATAAAAGGGTCGGGGCTTTATTTTTAAATATTGCTTTATTCTCGGCCATATATTATTATTTTGTTCTGTATATTATTTTCTTTTTATTCCGCAAAATGTGTATATTTGCATTCATTCTGCCATTTTATTTTGAGGATATATGATCAATTTGTAATTAATATGAATAGATAGATTCCCCGCTTTTCTTTCTATTTCTTAATGTGATGTGCTTACTTGCTTGCGCTCAAACTAAAAAACCGAGAAAATCCACGCGTAACAGCAAGACATGTCATATATGTTTTTATATTCTGTTTGTATATCTGAAAAAAGAAGAAGAGATTTTATTGCTTTTTAGAAGCTGCACACATGCGCACGCATGTAAATATATTCCGAACTGCTACCCTACACCATGGCCAGCCTACCCCCTGCATAAGCCAACGTTAGAATGCATATAGATTCTCAAGACACTTCATTGACCGACTGGTTTTTGCATCTTTGAATCGTGGGTCAGCCCCTGCCAAAAAGAAAAATATAAAAGAGCAAAGAAAATAAATAAATGAATAAATAAAATAAAAGTGTGCAAATAAAAAAAATGAATCAAAAAAAAAGTTGCACAAGAAAAAAAAAAGAAGAGAATAAATGCGTATGGGCTGATTTATTATTCTCTGATGCTCGACCTAGACCATTTTGAATGGTGGATCCTAGAAAGAGTATAGGCCCTTCGCCTAGGATCAATCCGATCTTGGGGAGTCGAAAGACAGGTGGAATACGTTGGTCCTATACTCTGGAGAAAGAATCCACTATTCCAGGAAAAGTCCTGAGACTATCAAAACTAAGCAGGTGCTTGTCCGGTCAATTATAGGGAAAATGCATAAATAAATAAAAAATACTAATAAAAGTACGTTGTACTCCAAGCCCAGAAAGCCTTCAGCCAGTTTTCTGATACCTCCCAAAACCCATTTTCCTCAGAAACCTGGTCCGAATTTGAAAAGGCAGAGATAAGCCGGTTGATACGGGAAACAGGCACAGAGATCAGATCAGAAAGTATTAGGGGTAGATCAGAAAAAGAGCAGTATCAATATAGAGGGTACATATCTGAGCAATATGGCAGCAGAAAGTGAGCAGTCCGCCATGGGTACAGGTACATGCGCTCCAGGGGACGCTCCGACTCCAGCTACGCAGCAATGGTTAAATCCAAATTTGAGTGCACATGTTGATCGTATAGTGGGTCAAGTTGCTAATTTGATGCAAAATTTAAAATCCAGTGGTAAGATAATCTCCTCCCCTGTAGTCCCTCAAGAAGCATCAACCTCCCATTTTCCTCCAAATCCAATTTCCCAGCCAAATACCAACCCACCAAATACTGCCACTACCCCAAATCCAAATCCTCCACCAAATCCCTACTATCCAAATATCAACTCTTACCCATCCTATCCTCCATATCCTTTCCCAAACACCAATATCCACCAAAGCTCAAATGACTTCCCTTTGCCGATTGACCTTTGCGGCTTTGCCCGATTCGCTATCACCTCTTGCCTCAGCTGCTCGCCTGCTCCTCCTGGTAAGTTACCCGAACCCGAAATATGAAGAAGTGAAGATGTTCTGAATCTTCTGATTTCTTATTTCTAAAGAATAAAGATGTTCTCATCATCGCATCTCATGTAATGATGTAAATATTAATTATTAAATATATAATAAAATATGTAATGTAGTCTAGACTGTGTAGTCCTTACTCATGTTCTGATTTGATTTCTGAACTTCTGATCCTCTGATGTTCATTGACCATTGTTCACAGTTGATTGTTCATATGTTCATATTCACATGATAATTGATAAATCATAAACTCATAGTCTCATAAAGTCATAAAGACATAATAAATTAAATTAATTAATGTATTGACATATTATTAATTATTTCATTTGTTCTTCACATATTGTTCATTTTTAAATAATTTTTAATAATTAATATTTGGGTTAATATTTGTTCGATTTTGTCATTCTTACATTCTATTTGAATGCCAATTGCCATTTCACATTTGCCAGATACCGAGTGTCTGAGTCTGAGAGTTGATCAAAAAATTTGAAGAGTTAGCCAATAGCCTTTGACCTTGTTTTTTCTTGAAAGTCAAACCTTGTTACTCCATACAGGTGCTTTCGTTCATTTTCTTGTCCAATTGTTTTTTTCTGGTTACGGTTGCACTGTTTTGTTGCTGCTATTGCTATGTTCTCACTACTGTTTCAGTAAGTTTGTTGTTGTTGACATTTGTAACATGGTTGCTAGATACTATTATGATAGTTATAGCCTTAATATTTTTTTGAGTATGTTATGACTTGGGTCACTTATGTATAAATATTAATTTTGGTTATTAAATAAGAGTCCTTTCTTGAGCTTCGCCCTGGGCCAATTAAATGCTAGGAACGGCCCTGCTTCTGCCACATGACTACTTTATGTTGAATGCTTAAAGTTTTAAAGGATGTGTGTGCTTTGACGTGACACCTTCTTGTGAAGTTGTAATTTTCTTTTTGGTGCCGAAAATTAAAATCAGATAGATTTTAAAACCGGTACCTCCTTTATATATACTCCAGATTTTCATAGAAAAAGTGTTTTTTTGCGGATAGATATTATTAATTCTCATAGATTTTAATATTTCAATTACATATTCATATGATAAATTTTGAATGTTTACCTTATTTTTTGGTTTTTTTTTTCAAATTATTCTAATTAAATTTTTTAATTATTTATTACAATTTTAGAAAATCATCTTATTATAAACAACATTTGCACACAAAAAACCTATTAAAACCGTGCATACGGATATATATATATATATATATATATATATATATATATATATATATATATATATATATATATATATATATATTATTTTTTTTCCTGCCAAAATTAAAATCAGATAGATTTTAAAACTAGTGTCTCCTTTATACTTGGTAAAAGTTTTTTTTAACCAATTTTTTCTACCAAAATCGGTTAATACATGATATATTTTATCACATTTAATTTAAACGAATTTTACCTGATTAGTACTCTAAAATTTCTTGGTAAAAGTTTTTTTGTGGGTAGATTTTATCAATTCTCATAGGTTTTAATTTTTCAATTACATACTCATATGATCAATTTTGATATTTACCTTATTTTTCATTTTTTCAAATTATTCTAATTAACAAATTTAATTATTTGTTACAAATTTAGAAAATCATCTTATTATAAATAAATAAATAAATATATATATAAGGAATTCCAAGGGGGCCCTATAAGAATTTAGAAATCTGACGCTTTGATAGAGTAAGGGATCCCAGATGGAATGATTTTGACTATCAATTCATTAGTAAAAAACCTTCTTCGACTTTTGAATTGTCGAAGCAAGAACTTTATGTCAGAGTCAAAGCGCCAAAAGGAGAATTGAGAATTTTTATGATAGGAGATAAGAGTGTTGATCGATGTCTTATTTTAATTATTTCCTTGCAAATGGACAAGACTATTGTAGAATAGTTTTGGGAAGCAAGGGTCGAACCACAGAGACAAGAAGATCACAGATAGCACGATTATCGGTAGCAAATTATTAAACTAAGGGGGTTTTTCTATTCATTGTATTTTAAACTAATTATTACTCTAGTGTTTAACTAATTAGCAGCAATTACTGATTATGAAGATTTTATGGTGGAAGGAAATCTAGGATTAGAGTTTCACTTGTATCTCCTCTATGACTTATTTTAATAAAATATCATTCAATTACTTGGGTTCGTTCACAAAATATAGATATAGCCTGTTGGATTACCGTTCAGTCTCCATCTTCAAATAATTCATCCATTCTATATCCTAAGCATAAGAACATATGATCTAATTGTCACTTAGGTCATATATAGAACATGAACCTAACTTATCACTCTCGTGCATCGATATGTTCAATTTATTGTGATGGTGAGCCAGTGTGCGACACATGCACATTGATCATGCAGTTATCCGCACCTCTAGGCCTTTATTATTCACGATTACATTCATTTGTTCAAAGTGAAATAATAGAGGGATTGATAAACACCACAATTAACAAGAATTGAATGAATAAAAATATAATTAAAGCATAGATTCGATACAATTTACCTCCCAACTCCTAGATTATTGGGTGATTAGTTAATCCTTGAAGATGATAGAATACATGAATCGATCTTCAATCCTTGTAATTACAACAACTAACTATGTTATACAACCTAAATTATATTCTAAAGCTATAGAAAACTACTTTCTAGCCGTCCTCAAGCCTTGGCTACCGGCCTCTATTTATATTATGGAGTTGTAGGGGGGTTAGATCTCTTGGCCTGTAGTGAAAACCCAAAATTCTGAGTTCTGACCACCTTGCGGTCGCAAAGTATGAGGCACCTTGCGTCCGCAAGGTCCTTGATATTCCCGGAGGCTTGAATTCTTGAGTTTCTGCCTACCTTGCGGAGGCAAGGTATACAACACCTTGCGGCCGCAAGGTGTCCAGTCCTATTCTTCTGTCGTTTCTCCTTCAATTTACACTTTGGCCCCTTCTTGGAATTTTCACCAAAAAACCTTATAATCTGTATACTTTCACCTAAAACCCTAAAACTCATAAAATCACTGAAAAACATACCTCAGTAGCCAAAAGCCTCGTGGAATCGCTCAATTTAAATCATAAAAGTATATGAAATCGACGTATAAAATACATCGATTAAATACCCCCAAACTTAAACTTTGCTCGTCCACGAGTAAACAATACTTATAAATACGAAAGCATTTAAAATAACGAAAATCTTTTTGGAGGGTGACACTATTTACACTCCTCTAGAAACCCACAAACTCAAGGAGACTCTTACGAGTGACTCGACTATGCAGATAAATACAAAAACTAATAAATACAAAAGCAGATAAAAATTAAACTAAAAATAAAATAAAAATCTTTTTTTGACTTCAACCTCAAGTTATAATAGCATGACATAACAAAGCAGTCTCAGTCCGATGCTCACCACATATGTGCAGACTTAGTCACATAAACCAACTGACTTTTACTCAAAGCTGCTACTAGTCTTAATTTCTCCGTGTGTGTGTGATCATCAGTCTTAGAGAATATCTCAACTAAAAGAGTTTTATTAAGCTAAACACCACATTCATATGAAAATCAGAATTTAATTAAAACCCATGCATCATAAAGTATGAGATCTACCATCCAAACCCAGTCTATTACAGAAAGAGAGGTCACCAAGGATTTCAAAAACTTATACATCCATCTCATGCACTTCTATGTATGACATATAATGCTCTCCTATCCCAATTACTTGTAATAGCTAAGATTATGCTAACACAGTGAGCTTTGGCGAATAATGTGATTATGAAGTGTTAGATCAATTTTATATGACTTACTTAGCAGAGAAAACAAATACAAGCATTGGCAAGAAGATCATTAGGTCTTTAATAGCTTGTAATGTAAGACCATGGTGTTGGGGGATTTGATGGAAAGGGATTGGAATTTAAAGTGAGAGAGTAAGACTACCCTTTATCCCTCATACTTCCAAGCAAAAGGAAGTTTTCCCTATTTAGGCTAGGACCTGCAAAGACTACAAGTGGGGGGGGGGTATTTTCTTTTCTTTTATTTCTTAATGTCAAATGCTCATGCATTTTTTAAATCAAGTAAGACACACAAAATATCAAATCAACTATGGGAATTGTGGGGTTGAATGTTTAGCATCACTGTATTTCACATAAGCATTCGCTAAGACAGATGGTAGGGACAATCGAGACTAACATGCAGACACGGTTCAAAAGTGTGCTTGAGATATATTAGTGAGAAAAATCCAAGGGATCTAACTTATCATGTAATTGACCATAAGTTACAATTTAATGCAACAATCATTTCGGACAGCTATTCTTCATATTCTTGTGCATATCTTGTTGTAATGAAATGAATGCTATAAACTTTATAAAACTATTCTAATCAATCCATAATTATGGCTAGTGTAGGTGCATGAAGAATTTGGAGAAAAGTAAGAATTTCGTAAAATTAAGCAAATTCCAGAAGGATCTACGGACAAGTTATGTGGTTCATTGCATTAACTCCTCATCGACTAGTACTACCACACCAACATTTGAGGAATAAATTTTTTAATTAAAATATTTTTAAAAAAATTTTATAAAGAAAATTGGAGATGATGATGACGCAATTGATGATGGGTCCCCATAAAGGGAATCCACGAGCATCCAAAATTATAGTATTCTGGTCAAGGCAACATCTCCGAAAACAAGAAAAATTCAAAAGCAAGAAAGGCAGGTGAGGAGAAGACACGATAGAGGGAAAATAAATTTTTCCCCACCCTAAAAACGTAGCCCAACTCCATTCCTCCTTAGGCTAGGACCTGCTAAGACTCTGGGCTTAGAATCCCCCCCCCCAAAACTTAATTTCTGATTTGTCCTCAAAATTGAGGAACATATGAGAGGCTTGATGGGGAAGGACAAATATAAAGAGGACATAGCAGGCCCCACCTAACGAAAGAGGAAGAAACTTGGGCCTCGACTCACGGTGAGTCGGGAGGAAATAACGAACAAGGACGAAACTCGGGGATCGTGCTAGGCGGCATCCCAAAATAGTTGGAGACATTTTGCCCCACTAGGTTAACCCAACCAAACAAATCTTCTTGGTCGGCACGCATGAGTGCCAACTGTTGATTTGCCATATTAGCCTCAAGGGCAACCTCTTCTACCCTCTTGGAGATTGCCGCCAATGGGTCCTCCTCCTCCTCGGGTTCCTCCTCGTGAGGAACCCTCTCTCGCGGCTGGCGAGTGTGCTCAAACAAAATTGCCCTAGTAATAGCGGGCACCTTCTTCAGCCTCTCCGAATCTGGAGTCCACCTGACTTCAGCGTCCTTACACAGTCTGGTAATCAAATGCGGGAACGCGAACCCCGCATTTGTCGTACCTCTAATCAGGGTCCTAATTTGGCCGTTGATCAGGCGACCAACATCGACAAACCCATTGGTCAAGATGGTGTAGATCAGGACGACCTTAACCCAAGTCACCGTGTGTTGGTGACTGGAAGGCATGAGGCGAGAGCTAATAAATTTGAACACGGCCTTGGTCGTGTCCAACAGGAGGGACTCCTCCATAGTGCGTGGACCAAATGGTGGGTTACGGTTTTGGGTCCAAACCACACCAGGATATGAGATGGTCGCATTGACCACCTCAACAGGGACAAGGGCAGAAAGGTGGCGACTATAGACATCGGCACCTTCTGCAAAGTTAGAGGTGTCGTACAAACGGTTAATGCTTTGGGACTCAAAATTAACGGCTATCCCCTTAACATCAACAACCTCTAAAACCCCACCGTCTATGCTAATGCGGCCATTAGCATAGAATTCACGGACAATGGGCACGATTGCCTTGTCCGGAGACTCAATCAAAGGACCCCACCTACGAGCTTTAAAATTATTGTGGAGGCCAAATTCAGCAGCCTTAAATCTTCTTTCAGGGATCAAGGACTTCGAGAGCTTCGCGGTGTAGCTCTCCGATGCCTCAAAGCTGATAAAGCGAGTGTGGTCAAAAACTTGCTCCTCGTTTTCTTCGACGGGGCGAGAAGTGGAGGGGCCGGTATTCCTACGTTTTGGGACCATCTATGTTTGTGCACAAAAATTAATAAACAAGAAATTCTACTCTGTCTCTAAAAATTAAGAATTAAAAATTCAACCTATCAACTAAAGCATGTAAAAAAAATTATTCTACGTAAACTACTCTAGCACCCTAGTATGCAAATAATTTTTCTACGTCAAAAATTAAAAGAAAGGGTGAGAGTTACTTGGATTTTTGCACACTTTGAAGATGAAAGGTCGCCGGAGTTTGAAGCTTGTTCGCCGAAATAAATGGAGTCTTCCTTCCTCCAACTTCTAATGGAGTGTAATGGTGATGAATGTGGGAGGAGAGTTGAAGGGGGGAGAGCTTTTGCCTTTGTCTTTGCCGGATTTTGGGGAGCTTCCACCGGAATTGAGAGTGAGAGAGTAGATCTGCTGCTGCCTTGAGAGAGAAGAGTGAAATTTTCGGTGAACTGTGAAGCATGCCCGAAGTTTTCTTATATAGAGGACCTTGCGGCCGCAAGGTCCCTTATACCTTGCGTCCGCAAGGTCAGCAATCAAGGCGGCACTGATTCTGTTGGTACTTTGCACGACGGTCACAATTCCCGTATTTATGGGGACCTTGCGGCTGCAAGGTGGCTTAGGCCTTGCGTCCGCAAGGTGTCCAGAACATGCCTCCTTTGTTTTTCTTTCATCCTTTTGGCAGTTTTACAATTTGGTCCGTCCATTAAGTTCCGTTACGTTCCGTTACTTTCCTGCTTTCTAAAAATTCTACAAAAACTCTAAACTAAAATATTAGCAACATATAAAAACAACGCTAAGATGCTTTTCTCCCCCAAACTTGAATTTTGGCATATTTAATTTTAAATTAAATGTCAAAAATTAAATAAGACGGAGAATAACATATTTAAATTAACTACAAAAGCAAATAAAATCCATCATAGTGGGTTGCCTCCCACCTAGCGCACTTGTTTAACGTCTTTAGCTCGACCCAACTACAAACCTAATCTTCGGGTGGTGCATTGTCAGCGAGACGAATTTGTTCAATTGTTCGCTCGACTGACATAGGTTCAAGATATGGTTTGAGTCGGTGACCATTAACTTTGAATACTTCATTGGTTCTCATATTTCTTATGTCAATTGCTCCATGCGGGTAAATTCGGACAATTATGAAAGGACCAGACCATTTTGATTTTAGTTTTCCAGGGAATAACCTAAGTCTATAATTAAAAAGTAAAACTTTTAATCCTGGACGAAACATTTTATTGGATAATTCCATATCATGGTATTTCTTGGTCTTTTCCTTATAAGTTTTAGCATTCTCATACGAATTTAGCCTATGTTCCTCTAGTTCATTTAATTGAAACAGTCTTTCTTCACCGGCTAAAGTTAAATCTAAATTTAATTTTTTGACAGCCCAATAGGCTCTGTGTTCAATTTCTACTGGTAAATGGCATGCTTTGCCATACACCATTCGGTACGGACTCATTCATATCGGGGTCTTATAAGCAGTTCGATATGCCCATAAAGCATCATTAAATTTAGACTGTCAATCTTTACGATTGGACCTAACAGTCTTTTCTAAAACTACTTTTATTTGTCGATTACTTACCTCTACTTGGCCAGATGTCTGAGGATGATAGGGTGTTGCTAACTTGTGAGTTACACCATGTTTTCTAAGAACATTATTTAGTAATTTATTGGTAAAATGTGTTCCATGATCACTGATTATGGTCTTGGGTACTCCATACCGGGCAAAAAGATCTTCAACAAATTTAACCACGGTTTTCCCATAATTGGTTTTAGTACCTATGACTTCTATCCATTTAGATACATAATCAACAACTACTAAAATATATTCACAGTTATTAGAGATTGGGAAAGGCCCCATAATATCAATGCCCCAAACATAAAAAATTTCAACAACCATGTTTGTATGCAAGGGCATTTCATTTCTTTTTCCTATTCCACCAGTTCTCTGACACTTATCACAAGTTTTATAAAATATGTCACAATCTCTAAAAACCGTAGGCCACTATAAACCAGATTGCAAAATTTTCCTAGCAGTCTTATTTCCGCTAAAATGACCTTCACAAGAGTATTCATGACAAAATGCCATAATACTTTGTTGGTCTTGTTCTGGAACACATCGCCTGATTAAAGAGTTTGAACACATTTTATATAAATGAGGTTCTTCCCAAAAATAATTCTTTGCTTCAGTAAAAAATTTCTTTCTTTGATAAAAATCAAAATCAGGATTTATGATATCAGACACATAATAATTGACAAAATAAGCATACCAAGGGTCTGAATCTTTGACTGCTAATAATTGTTCATCTGGAAAGTCTTCATTTACAGGAATTGTATTATCAAGAAATTGACGTTCAAGTAAGGGTGAAAATTCTAATATAGACAAATGGTCAGCTACGACATTTTCGGTTCCCTTTTTATCCTTAATAGTAATATCAAATTTTTGTAATAATAGCATCCATCTAATGAGTCTAGGCTTAGCATCTTTCTTACTCAATAAATATTTTAGAGCAGCATGATCAGAAAATATTATTACTTTTGATCCTAATAAATATGGTCTAAATTTTTCCAATGCATACACAACTGCTAAAAATTCTTTTTCTGTTGTTGTATAATTAAGTTATGCATCATTTAATGTTCTACTGGCATAATGAATTACATGCGACTTTCTATCTACCATTTATCCTAACACGGCTCCAATTGCAAAATCTAAAGCATCACACATGATCTCGAAAGGGAGAGACCAATCGGGGCCGGTTGAAATAGGGGCAGTGGTTAATCTTTCTTTTAATAAATTAAATGCATTTAAGCATTCTTGATCAAAGACGAACTCAGTGTCTTTTGCTAACAAGTTACATAGAGGTTTACAGATTTTTGAAAAATCTTTATAAATCTTCTATAAAAGCCTGCATGCCTTAGAAAACTTATAACACCTTTAACAGAAGTTGGAGGAGGTAGTTATGATATAACTTCAATTTTTGCCTAATCGACTTCAATTCCCTTATTAGACACAACATGCGCTAAGACAATTCCATCTTTGACCATGAAATGACTTTTCTCCCAACTTAAGGTCAGATTAGTTTCACAACATCTTTTTAGGACCGATGTAAGATTTTATAGGCAATGATCAAAAGAGTTTCCAAAAACTGAAAAATCATCCATGAATACTTCAACACATCTTTCGACTAAATCTGAAAATATAGAAATCATGCATCTTTGAAAAGTGGCTGGGGCATTACAAAGTCTAAAGGGCATTCTCCTAAATGCAAAGGTACCAAAAAGACATATAAAGGTGGTTTTCTCTTGGTCTTCGGGTGCTACAGGAATTTGGTTATAGCCAGAAAAACCGTCAAGAAAACAATAATATTCATGACCAGCTAGTCTTTCAAGGCTTTGATCAATAAATGGCAAAGGAAAGTGGTCCTTTCTAGTTGCCGCATTTAGTTTCCTCAAATCAATGCACATTCTAAAACCAGTGATTGTTCGTGTAGGGACTAACTCATCTTTTTCATTTTTAACTACTGTAATTCCTGACTTCTTAGGGACTACCTGAACTGGACTAACCCATTTACTATCGGATATTGGGTAAATTATACCCGCATCGAGAAACTTAAGAACTTCTTTTCTCACCGCTTCTTCCATGTGAGGGTTAAGTCTTCTTTGTCTTTCTCTAGAAGGTTTACTACCTTCTTCTAAATGTATTTTATGCATACACATACATAGACTAATACCTTTTAAATCTGCTAAGGACCATCCTATGGCTTCTCTATGTGTCCATAAAACTTTTAACAAGCTTGCTTTTTGTTCTTCCGTTAAGTCTGTAGCAATTATAACAGGTAGAGTTTTACCTTCCCCTAAAAATGCATATTTTAAGTGGGGGTGGTAATGAATTTAATTCTTCAACGGGAGGAGATTTAACAGACAGAATAAATTCAGAATTTTCAGATTTAATTGTTTCTTCTTTAATCTCCTCAATGTTTTCTACTTTTTCATCCTCTACTTCTATTTCTTCAAAAAGAGATTTTAAAATCTCCACTTCTTCTTTTTCATTATTTTCATCCTCCACTTTTTCTATTTTATCAGAATTAATTTCTGATTCTGTCTTTTTATCTTCATCTTTATTCTTGAGAGCTTCTAATTTTTCTCTCTCTCTCTCTCTCTCTTTTCTTTCTTCTTCTTCTTGAATTTCTCTTTCTAACTCATCAATGTCAATTTTTATGGGAGGGATAGGTCTATCATCATAAACTACAAATACATCTTTCTCATAATCGTCATCCTCACAACTTTCCTCAAAAGTTTGAGTTGTTAATTTTTCGATTTCGTCTATGGAGAAACATGCATTCATGTCACTAGGTCTATTCATAGCATCAAAAACAGAGATTTCAACAGTTTCACCTAGGACTGACATTGTAAGTTTACCATTCTTAACATTTATCATTGTATAGGCAAGTGGCATAAAAGGTCTACCTAACAAGATAGGAACTTCATTATTCGTGCAAATTTTCCTTTCCATCTCTAGGACCACAAAATCGACCGGAATGATTAGTTTATCAACCTGAACTAGGATGTCTTCTACTATGCCCAAGGGATGTTTAATTGAACGATCAGCTAGTTGTAAAGACGTATTAGTGGGCTTTAGTTCTCCTAACCCCAATTGTTTATAGACTGCAAAAGGCATCGAGTTAATACTTGCTCCTAAATCTAGCATGGCTTTCATCTTTTTAGAGCTACCTAAAGAGACTTGGATATTAAAGCTACCAGGATCTTTCAACTTAGGGGGAAGTTCGGGTTGTAAAACTGCACTTACGTTTTCATAAACAATAATTTTTTCATTGTTTTCGAATTTGTGTTTCTTAGAGTGAAGATCTTTGAAAAACTTAGCATAGGCGGAATATTTTAATAACATTAAGCAAAGGAAGGTTAACATTCACTTTGGATAACATATTATAAATTTCCGAAAATTGTTTATCCATTCGGTTTTTCATAAGTCTTCTAGGGAACGGAATTGAGGAACATATGGTGGTGGTGCCACATAAGGTTCCTCTTCTTCTTGTTCTACTTCTTTTGACTTTCTTGATTTTGTACTTCTACTTCATGATTAGTTGTTTGATTATTCTCATTATTATCCCTTTCTACTTCTCTTTCAGAATTATCTACTTTATCAGGCACATTGGAAGATTGAACAGGATCACTTACCTCTTCTCCAATTACTGTTCCGCTTCGCAGAATAGTGATAGATTTTGCTTGCTCGGTTTGACTAGGAACTTCCCTTCTTCTCTTTTCTCGATCTCAAGCTGTTGCAAATTTATTCTTTAAATTTTCTACTTCTTCAAGCAAATATTTTATAAGAACAACTTGACCTTTGTTTGCTCCATCTGATTTTGGAACTTCTTCAATTCACAATTGACCTTGATTTGGGAATTGTTGAGGTTGTGGTGGTTGAGGTTGGTGTTGAGGTTGTTGAGGTTGTAAAGGCTTTATTTCCTCCCCAAGAAAAATTAGGATGATTCCTCCAACTGTGATTATATGTGTTTAGTAGGGATCATTCCTTGGTCTTTGAGGGTACACGCTCATGACATTAGCCTGTTCGTATTATAATGCACTAATGGACAAAAATTAGTAGCATGAGATATATCCACACATAGCACATGCTTCTTGAATTGGCCAATTTTCATATTGAGCTTGTGTATCTGGTTTTTCTTGAACTTGGTATAAACTTTACTTTTACCCCTTGCACTTTTCTCTGTTGAGAATTTATACTTAACATCTCAAATAATTCTCTAGTGCAACCGGTGTCATTCTATTAATAGAACCACCGGCCGCACTATCAACCATAGTTTGTAAACCGTGAAAGAGCATGATAAAATTGAAGTACTAGCACATCTTGGGACGCTTATGATGAGGGCACATAATAAGCATATTTTGAATCTATCCCAAGCCTCATGGAATGTTTCACCCGATTCATTTGAAAGGACATGATTTGTTTTCTATATTCTGTAAGAGATGCAAGCTTATAATATTTACTCATAAACAAATCATAAAGTTGAGTCCAAGTATAAACACTACTAGGTGTTAGATTCATAAACCATCTCTTTGCCAAATCTTTTAATGCACTTGGAAAGTATTTCATTTTTACTTGGTCTTCAATAACCCTCCTAATGGAAAAGTACTCATCATATACTCATAATCTCTAAGGAAAC
>CM028377.1:163277294-163362204 GCA_013146195.2 Codonopsis lanceolata
TTGGTCTTTCCTTATAAGTTTTAGCATTCTCATCACAATTTAGCCTATGTTCCTCTAGTTCATTTAATTGAAAGCAGTCTTTCTTCACGGCTAAAGTTAAATCTAAATTTAATTTTTTGTGACCCAATAGGCTGCAATTTCCTTGGTAAATGGCATGCTTTGCCATACACCATTCGATGCGGACTCATTCATATCGGGGTCTTATAAGCGATTCGATATGCCCATAAAAATATCATTAAATTTAGGCGTCAATCTTTACGATTGGACTAACGATCTTTTCTAAAACTACTTTTATTTGTCGGTGCTTACCTCTACTTGGCGGATAATAGGAGGATGATAGGGTGTTGCTAACTTGTGAGTTACACCATGTTTTCTAAGAACATTATTTAGTAATTTATTGGTAAAATGTGTTCCATGATCACGATTATGGTCTTGGGTACTCCTTACAGGGCAAAAAGATCTTCAACAAATTTAACCACGGTTTTCCCATAATTGGTTTTAGTACCTATGACTTCTATCCATTTAGATACATAATCAACAACTACTAAAATATATTCACAGTTATTAGAGATTGGGAAAGGCCCCATAATATCAATGCCCCAAACATAAAAAATTTCAACAACCATGTTTGTATGCAAGGGCATTTCATTTCTTTTCCTATTCCACAGTTCTCGACACTTATCACAAGTTTTATAAAATATGTCACAATCTCTAAAAACAGAGGCCAATATAAACCGTTGCAAAATTTTCCTAGCGGTCTTATTTCCGCTAAAATGACCTTCACAAGAGTATTCATGACAAAATGCCATAATACTTTGTTGGTCTTGTTCTGGAACACATCGCCTGATTAAAGAGTTTGAACACATTTTATATAAATGAGGTTCTTCCAAAAAATAATTCTTTGCTTCAGTAAAAAATTTCTTTCTTTGATAAAAATCAAAATCAGGATTTATGATATCAGACACATAATAATTGACAAAATAAGCATACCAAGGTGCGAATCTTTGGCTTGCTAATAATTGTTCATCTGGAAAGTCTTCATTTACGACAGAATTGTATTATCAAGAAATTGGCGTTCAAGTAAGGGTGAAAATTCTAATATAGACAAATGGTCACTACGACATTTTCGGTTCCCTTTTATCCTTAATAGTAATATCAAATTTTGTAATAATAACATCCATCTAATGAGTCTAGGCTTAGCATCTTTCTTACTCAATAAATATTTTAGAGCGGCATGATCGAAAATATTATTACTTTTGATCCTAATAAATATGGTCTAAATTTTTCCAATGCATACACAACGCTAAAAATTCTTTTACATTTGTTGTATAATTAAGTTATGCATCATTTAATGTTCTCTTGGCATAATGAATTACATGCGACTTTCTATCTACCATTTATCCTAACACGGCTCCAATTGCAAAATCTAAAGCATCACACATGATCTCGAAGGAGAGACCAATCGGGGCGGTTGAAATAAAGGCGTGGTTAATCTTTCTTTTAATAAATTAAATGCATTTAAGCATTCTTGATCAAAAGAGAACTTCGGTGTCTTTTGCTAACAAGTTACATAGAGGTTCTGATTTTTTGAAAAATCTTTTATAAATCTTCTATAAAAGCTTGCATGCCTTAGAAAACTTATAACACCTTTAACAGAAGTTGGAGGAGGTAGTTATGATATAACTTCAATTTTTGCCTAATCGACTTCAATTCCCTTATTAGACACAACATGCGCTAAGACAATTCCATCTTTGACCATGAAATGACTTTTCTCCCAACTTAAGGTCGATTAGTTTCACAACATCTTTTTAGGACCGATGTAAGATTTTATAGGCAATGATCAAAAGAGTTTCCAAAAGAAAAATCATCCATGAAAAATCATCCATGAATACTTCAACACATCTTTCGACTAAATCTGAAAATATAGAAATCATGCATCTTTGAAAAGTGGCTGGGGCATTACAAAGTCTAAAGGGCATTCTCCTAAATGCAAAGGTACCAAAAAGACATATAAAGGTGGTTTTCTCTTGGTCTTCGGGTGCTACGGGAAGGTGGAGAAAGTGGTTTTCTCTTGGTCTTCGGGTGCTGGGACCGAGAGATTATTAAAAACCATCAAGGTTATAGCAATAATATTCATGAGAAAAACCTATCAAGAAAACAATGGCAAAGGAAAGTGGTCCTTTCTAGTTGCCGCATTTAGTTTCAATAAATGGCTTTGATCAATTTATCAAAGGAAAGTGCACATTCTATAACCATTCTAAAACCGGTGATTGTTCGTAGGGACTAACTCATCTTTTTCATTTTTAACTCTTTGTAATTCGACTTCTTAGGGACTACCTGAACTGGACTAACCCATTTACTATCGGATATTGGGTAAATTATACCCGCATCGAGAAACTTAAGAACTTCTTTTCTCACCGCTTCTTCCATGTGAGGGTTAAGTCTTCTTTGTCTTTCTCTAGAAGGTTTACTACCTTCTTCTAAATGTATTTTATGCATACACATACATAGACTAATACCTTTTAAATCTGCAAGGACCATCCTATGGCTTCTCTATGTGTCCATAAAACTTTTAACAAGCTTGCTTTTTGTTCTTCCGTTAAGTCTGTAGCAATTATAACAGGTAGAGTTTTACCTTCCCCTAAAAATGCATATTTTAAGTGGGGGTGGTAATGAATTTAATTCTTCAACGGGAGGAGATTTAACAGACAGAATAAATTCAGAATTTTCAGATTTAATTGTTTCTTCTTTAATCTCCTCAATGTTTTCTACTTTTTCATCCTCTACTTCTATTTCTTCAAAAAGAGATTTTAAAATCTCCACTTCTTCTTTTTCATTATTTTCATCCTCCACTTTTTCTATTTTATCAGAATTAATTTCTGATTCTGTCTTTTTATCTTCATCTTTATTCTTGAGAGCTTCTAATTTCTCTCTCTCTCTCTCTCTCTCTTTTCTTTCTTCTTCTTCTTGAATTTCTCTTTCTAACTCATCAATGTCAATTTTTATGGGAGGGATAGGTCTATCATCATAAACTACAAATACATCTTTCTCATAATCGTCATCCTCACAACTTTCCTCAAAAGTTTGAGTTGTTAATTTTTCGATTTCGTCTATGGAGAAACATGCATTCATGTCACTAGGTCTATTCATAGCATCAAAAACAGAGATTTCAACAGTTTCACCTAGGACTGACATTGTAAGTTTACCATTCTTAACATTTATCATCGTATAGGCAGTGGCCATAAAAGGTCTACCTAACAAGATAGGAACTTCATTATTCGTGCAAATTTTCCTTTCCATCTCTAGGACCACAAAATCGACCGGAATGATTAGTTTATCAACCTGAACTAGGATGTCTTCTACTATGCCCAAGGGATGTTTAATTGAACGATCAGCTAGTTGTAAAGACGTATTAGTGGGCTTTAGTTCTCCTAACCCCAATTGTTTATAGACTGCAAAAGGCATCGAGTTAATACTTGCTCCTAAATCTAGCATGGCTTTCATCTTTTTAGAGCTACCTAAAGAGACTTGGATATTAAAGCTACAGGATCTTTCAACTTAGGGGAAGTTCGGTTGTAAAACCCACTACGCTTTAAACAATAATTTTTTCATTGTTTTCGATTTTGTGTTTCTTAGAATGAAGATCTTTGAAAAACTTAGCATAGACTGAAATATTTTTAATAACATTAAGCAAAGGAAGGTTAACATTCACTTTGGATAACATATTATAAATTTCCGAAAATTGTTTATCCATTCGGTTTTTCATAAGTCTTCTAGGGAACGGAATTGGAGGAACATATGGTGGTGGTGCCACATAAGGTTCCTCTTCTTCTTGTTCTACTTCTTTTTGGCTTTCTTGATTTTGTACTTCTACTTCATGATTAGTTGTTTGATTATTCTCATTATTATCCCTTTCTACTTCTCTTTCAGAATTATCTACTTTATCAGGCACATTGGAAGATTGAACAGGATCACTTACCTCTTCTCCAATTACTGTTCCGCTTCGCAGAATAGTGATAGATTTTGCTTGCTCGGTTTGACTAGGGAACTTCCCTTCTTCTCTTTTCTCGATCTCAACTGTTGCAAATTTATTCTTTAAATTTTCTACTTCTTCAAGCAAATATTTTATAAGGACAGCTTGACCTTTGCTTGCTCCATCTGATTTTGGAACTTCTTCAATTCGCAATTGACCTTGATTTGGGAATTGTTGAGGTTGTGGTGGTTGAGGTTGGAATTGTTGAGGTTGTAAAGGTTTATTTCCTCCCCAAGAAAAATTAGGATGATTCCTCCAACCAGGATTATATGTGTTTAGTAGGGATCATTCCCTGGTCTTTGAGGGTACACGTTCATGACATTAGCCTGTTCAGAATATAATGCACTTAATGGACAAAAATTAGTAGCATGAGAATATAATCCACACATAGCACATGCTTCTTGAATTGGCCAATTTTCATATTGAGCTTGTGTATCTGGTTTTTCTTGAACTTGGTATAAACTTCTACTTTTACCCCTTGCACTTTTCTGTTGAGAATGTATACTTAACATCTCAAATAATTCCTCTAGTGCAACTGGTGTCATTTTATTAATAGAACCACCGGCTGCACTATCAACCATAGTTTGTAAACCAGGTGAAAGAGCATAATAAAATTGAAGTACTAGCACATCTTGGGACAGTTTATGATGAGGGCACATAATAAGCATATTTTTGAATCTATCCCAAGCCTCATGGAATGTTTCACCTGATTCATTTTGAAAGGACATGATTTGTTTTCTATATTCTGTAAGAGATGCAAGCTTATAATATTTACTCATAAACAAATCATAAAGTTGAGTCCAAGTATAAACACTACTAGGTGTTAGATTCATAAACCATCTCTTTGCCAAATCTTTTAATGCACTTGGAAAGTATTTCATTTTTACTTGGTCTTCAGTCAACCCTCCTAATGGAAAAGTACTCATCATATACTCATAATCTCTAAGGAAACTTACAGGATCTTCGGTTGGCATTCCATGAAAAGAAGGTATAGCATAAAAATAATGGCCTTTTAATTCGAAATTCCTTACTGCTTCCGGTAAGACTAGACATGATGTTACTACATTCAGTGTGGGTCTACTGAAATCATTAATAGTTCTTTGATTTACGACTAATTCCATATTTCTTCTCGCATGCTCTTCTTCTCTTTGATTCACATTAACCGGGCGAACTGGATTTTCTGGATTTTGATTAATATTGTCCATTGGAGGATCAACCAGAGGATCCTCTTGATTCAATTGTTCTTGCTTATCACCCTGGGTTGCTAGATTATTAAGATCTTCTTGATTCTTTCTAATATTATTTATATCTTGATTTAGTTCTACCAGTTTAGGATTCAAAGATCTACGACTGTGCATAAAATAAATAAAGCAATTAAAAACAACTAACTACTAAAATAAATAAAATCTTTTTGTATTTTTATTTTTATAAAAAAACTGAAAACTGAAATAAAAAAATTACGCTACCAACAAACTAATTATGCAAACTAGCTTGTTCCCGGCAACGACACCAAAAACTTGATCGATGTCTTATTTTAATTATTTCCTTGCAAGTGGACAAGACTATTGTAGAATAGTTTTGGGAAGCAAAGGTCGAACCACAAAGAGAAGAAGATCACAGATAGCACGATTATCGGTAGCAAATTATTAAACTAAGGGGGTTTTTCTATTGATTTTATTTTAAACTAATTATTACTCTAGTGTTTAACTAATTAGCAGCAATTACAGATTATGAAGATCTTATGGTGGAAGGAAATCTAGGATTAAAGTTTCACTTGTATCTCCTCTATGACTTATTTTAATAAAGTATCATTCAATTACTTGGGTTCGTTCACAAAATATAGATATAGCCTGTTGGATTACCGTTCAATCTCCATCTTCAAATAACTCATCCATTCTATATCCTAAGCACAAGAACATATGATCTAACTGTCACTTAGGTCATATATGGAACCTGACCCTAACTTATCACTCTCGTGCATTGATAGGTTCAATTTATTGTGATGGTGAGCCAGTGTACGACATATGCACATTGATCATGCAGTTATCCGCGCATCTAGGCCTTTATTATTCAAGATTACATTCATTTGTTCAAAGTGAAATAATAGAGGGATTGATAAACACCACAATCAACAAGAATTGAATGAATAAAAATATAATTAAAGCATAGATTCGATACAAGTTACCTCCCAAGTCCTAGATTAATGGGTGATTAGTTCATCCTTGAAGATGAACATCACATGGAGATGATAGAATACATGAATCGATCTTCAATCCTTGTAATTACAACAACTAACTATGTTATACAACCTAAATTCTATTCTAAAGCTATAGAAAACTACTTTCTGGCCGTCCTCAAGCCTTGGCTACCGGCCTCTATTTATATCATGGAGTTGTAGGGGGATTAGATCTCTTGGTCTGGAGTGAAAACCCAAAATTCTGAGTTTTGACCACCTTGCGCTGCAAGGTATGAGGCACCTTGCGTCCGCAAGGTCCTTGATATTCCCGGGGCTTGAATTCTTGAGTTTCTGCCTACCTTGCGGAGGCAAGGTATACAACACATTGCGGCTGCAAGGTGTCCAGTCCTGTTCTTCTGCCATTTCTCCTTCAATTTACTTTGGCCCCTTCTTGGAATTTTCACCAAAAAGCCTTATAATCTGTATACTTTCACCTAAAACCCTGAAACTCATAAAATCACTGAGAAACATACATCAGTAGCCAAAAGCCTCGTGGAATCGCTCAATTTAAGTCATAAAAGTATATGAAATCGACGTATAAAATACATCGATCAAGTGTTTTTCCTTGGCGATGGAAAATTCGCCCACCCGGTTTTATCAATTTGCAAATTCTTCCTTAGTTATATGTGTGCGCGCGTGTGTGTGTGTATATATATATATATATATATATATATATATATATATATATATATATATGTAACGACCCGAACCCGAAAGCCCGGTTCGATACGTGTAGCCCACACACTGGCCCACTGAGCACGAGACACCTTGGGTCATCAGACTCACCACAAGCCCATCCAAAAGTCTATGGATGATGTTGGTGCCTAGTAGTAGCGCATGACTACCTTATAAATCACACACAAGTCTCACATCTACCGGATGTGGGATTGGGGCATTACAATCTCCCCCACTTAAATCCTTGACGTCCTCGTCAAGGCCGAATCGTACCTCGGACGATGCAGGATTCAAGAAGTGGCTCCCACCTTCTGTGGTGTAGCACTTTAGCCCGCACAACACTTAGTTCTCACATTTCAAACTGGGACCCGCTCTGGTATCATTTGTAACGACCTGAGCCTGAAAGCTCGGTTCACTACGTGTAGCCCACACATTGGCCCACTGAGCACACACCACTTTGGGTCATCAGGCTCACCACAAGCCGACCCAAAAGTTCATGGATGATGTTGGTGCCCAGTAGTAGCGCATGACTACCTTATAAATCGTACACAAGTCTTACATCTATCCGATATGGGATTGAGGTATTACAATGCTATATTTTAATTAGATTTGGACAAGACGAATTAAGACTTCGATCGCGGGTTGGAACTTTTGCTATGTGCACACTTTGTCAAGGTAAGGGATTATACTTCTTACAGTCTATATTTTAAATATCATCCGTTAAACTTCTAATTATTTTTATTGACATCGATATTCCTTTGAAACGTATGCCGACTTGGGTTGGGATGAAGTGGGCGAGAGGCAACTGTTAGGGCCAGAACTTGTGCAGATTACATCGGATAAGGTACAGTTGATCAAGAAGAGACTCCTTACGGCCCAAAGTAGACAGAAATCGTATGCCGATAAGCGTCGTCGCGAACTTGGGTTTGAAGTGGGAGATCATGTGTTTCTCAAAGTTTCACCGACAAGGGGAGTTATGAGATTTGGCATTAAGGGGAAGCTCAGTCCGAGATTTGTAGGCCCTTTTGAAATATTGGATCGGGTGGGGGAAGTCGCGTATAGGCTTGCATTACCACCTACGCTTTCGAGAGTTGATCGATGTTTTAATTAATCTTTTTCCTTACAAGTGGACAAGACTATTATAGAATAGTATTGGAAGCAAGGGTCGAACCCACAGAGACAAGTGATCACGAACAGTGCACTTTATTGATAGCAAATTATTAATCTAAAGGGGTTTTTATATTTATTTTATTCTAAACTATTATTTATATTTAGATGTTTAACTAATTAGCAGTAATTACAGATATGAAGATCTTATGGTGGGTGGCAATCTAGGATTCTGGGTTTCACTTGTATCTCTTTTATGTTCAATTCATAATAATTATCATTCAATTTCTTGGGTTTGTTCACTAAAGATAGATATAGTCTGTTGAACTATTGGTTCATCCTCTATCCCCACAACATTCATCCATTCTATATCCTAAGCACAAGAACTTTAATCTAGTTGTCACCTAGATTTATGATCTATCTGTCACCTAGATCATATATGAACCTGGTCCTAACTTATTACTCTCGTGCATCGATAGGTCCAATTTATTGTGATGGTGAGCCAGTGTACGACATATGCACATTGGTCATGCAGTTATCCGCATCTCTAGGCCTTTATTATTTGCAATTACATTCATTTGTTCAAAGCAAAATAATATAGGGGTTGATAAACATCACAATCAACAAGAATTGAATGAACATATATAAGAATCAAGACATAAATTCGATACAAGTTACCTCCCACCTCCTAGATTATGGATGATTTAGTTCATCATAGACAATGAACAGCACATGGAGATGAACGGATACATGATTTGATCTTCAATACTTTTAATTACACGATCTAACTATGTTATACACTCTAAAAACTATCTAAAATCTACCTAAGACTGCTTCCAGCCGTCCTTTTCTCTATGGCTCTCGGCATCCAACTTCAATATATACTCGGGAGTTGTAATCCAATCGAATCACTGTGTGAAAATACGAGAATATCGCATTCTGACCACCTTGCGATCGCAAGGTGTTGAGTACCTTGCGTCCGCAAGGTCTCCAGTGTGTCTGGCCTTTGCTTTCTTGCCTCGATAAACGTATTGCCTACCTTGCGGTCGCAAGGACTGAGGTACCTTGCGTCCGCAAGGTCTCCAGATTTGACAGTCTTCATTTCTTCTTCATTTTTCCTCTTTGGCCCGTTTTGAAATTTGCATATAAAACCCTGGAGTTTTGCATATTTTCACTAAAAACCCTGAAACTTACAAAACTCACCGAAAACATATATCAGTAGCCAAAAGCCTCACGAAATAGCATAATATAAGTCATAGAAGTATATAAAATCGACGTATAAAATACATCGATCAAGAGTCCACAATGTGTTCCATGTGTCAATGTTGGGAAAGTACGTCCCAGATCCAAGCCACGTGATTGCCTTCGAACACTTACAATTGCGGGAAGATTTGTGCTACGATGAACAACCAGTTTGTATAGTGGACCGGAAAGATCAAGTATTGAGAAGACGTACCATTCCGTATGTGAAGGTACAGTAGACTAATCACACTGAGAGAGAGACTACTTGGGAATTAGAGGAAGATATGCGAGAAAGACATCCAGGCCTCTTCGACTGATTAGGTACGTTAAGTTTAGGGACTAAACTTCTTTTAAGAGGGTGAGAGTGTAATACCCCGATAATTTTAGCTAAAATATTAATTGACGTTAATTAATATTATAATCGTTTTGTACCTATATAATTAATGTTATAATTATTTGTGTTAAATTAATGCTTTGAACCTATTTAGTAACTAATTAATTTGGGTTGGGCTTGGCCCACTTGTGACTAGATTAATTACAATTCCCTAATAATATTACCTAATTAAAAAAAATTGGCCTTGGTCAATTTAATTTCAGGGTGAAAACCTAGTAGGGTTTTACTTATATAAAAAGGGTTTTGAGAAGGAGAAAAGTTGTATAAACAATTAAAGGAGAAAGGAAGAGTGCAGCAGAAAAGAATAAGGCAGACGACGGCGGTGAAATTGGGAGCTAACTGCATAACCTCGAGTCAAGGTAAGAACACTCTTCATCATTGTACTGCCTTGGTAGTGGTAAGTTTAATAGCCGATAATCAATTTAAAAAATATTAATAATAATAAATAAACACAGAAGGTGGCAGTTTGGGTACAGTGCACATTTAATATATATACAAATGGTATCAATTTTCGAGATCAACTGGTTGTATTTTATAAGTCCACTGTTTATCAAGTCCCATCATCAAGCATACATTTAATATATATATATATATATATATATATATATATATATATATATATATATATATATATATATATATATAATACCAAAACAAAGCAAGAGGGATGTGTATGTGTGTGTGTTTGACTGTGGGTCAGTATGTGTGTTCAGTTTTTTTTTTTAACCTTATTGATGTGTGGGTACAGGGAGTATGCTTTTCCAGCATGAAAAAAAATCTTTGGGCTTGGTGGGGTTAAATCAACTAACCAAGTTAACTAATTAATTACCTTACTGATTGTCAATAATAAAATGCTAACTCATTAATATAATTATTTTTCATAAACAGTCAATCATGAGTACGGTATACATATTAAGGGTTAATTATTATAATGACATTAGTTGATAATTATGTATATTTTGAATTTAGATTTGGACAAGCGAGCTTAGGGCGATCGTACGTGGTGCGAATTAATTCTTTTGCTACGCATTTCGAGGTAAGAGATTATACCTCTTTTAGGTCTCCAATCTTTTATGTATCGTTTGTTAGGTTCTCGTTACTTCCTTGATATCAATACTTCTTGAAACGTACGCCGACTTTAAATTATCATTTGAATTCGAACTCTGTCGCTTACACTTCTTTCGAACTCATAACTTGATTATCTGTTTATTCTCACATAATTATTGAATTTCACGTGAGATACCTTTGATATGAAAAGTACGATTTTTGGCAATGTCTGATTTTGTAAAATTATTTGATTACTTGAAATTCTACCATGATCACTAAGTTGAATTTATGACAATATGAATTATGAAACTATGATTTATGATGCTTATGAACCCTACTTGGCCCATGGCGTGGTTATCCGGATATACCAATGATCTATAAATTTCAATCTGTGAACTATGATCTATGAACTATGAACTATGAATTATGAATTTGCTTATGTGATCATGAGATTCTGTGAGTAGTCAACTGTTGCTAATTGGTATGGGACGGTTGGTGACAGTTGATTACTCGAGTCATCTTTGAGCATTTATTTTCATTTGGATTCTTACTCACTTAAATTGAAATTTGATATTTGCTTCCACTTATCGATTTCTAAATAATGAATTTTGACTATTCAAAAAAATATATATATATATTCATCTCTGATTTATTTCTGGTCAACTCTTCCTTAGTAACCGGAGGGCTTGTATATGAACTTACTGAGCATTGTTCGCTCACCCCTTCCTGCATACTCTTCTTCTCAGGTAACGAATAAGAATTAATAGAAGATTTCAGTTCGGGTAGACCGAGATGTCGGCTTTCGAGGATTTTGGATTTAGTCCTTTCTCATTGAATTACTCAGTAGTATTTTAAACGAATTTTGGACTCATGTTAAGTATTAGATAGATTTTGTATTTAATTATTTTGGGTTTATTTTGACTTTAGTCAAGAATGTTTAAGATTTAATTATTTTGAGATTAGAACATTTATGATTTAAGTTATAATTGTTGATGACGTGGCCAAATTGTGGGACCGCGGTGTCAGTGCCGAATATGGGGCGTGACAAGCCAGTGAGGATTCTTGATACGAAGGAACAAGTCTTGAGAACGAAGAAGATACCGTTGGTCAAAGTCTTATGGAAGAACCATGACATTGAAGAAGCTACTTGGGAAACCGAGCTTGATATGAGAGAGAGATACCCTTTCCTATTTGATGATTCCGGTATGAATTTAGGGACTAAATTCCTTTTAGTGGGGGAGGATGTGAGAACCTAAACCCTACTTGTGTAACATGTCTTCTATACTTGATTAATATGTTCATTATATGCCTTAACATGTTTTAGAGTCCATATTGTTCATATCATGCTCGCATTAGGTCATCCATGATTGTAGTTTCTTGTATGCCTTCTATACGTTGCATGCCTTGTTATACTTGCTTCGTGTATCGTCTTAGCACCTAACTAAGTCCTACTAAAGCCTTAGTACCTTTATAACATGTTTTATAACTTCAATTTTGGTCATTGCATGCTTGGTTGAGAGTTCGGAAGCCTGCTTCCTTCATTTGACCTTTTGACTCTTAGGGTCTCTCGGTTTGTCTTTCCTTGCCTCGTTTCATGTCTTTAAGACTTGTGTGATGTTAACTTGAATCCTAGGCCTTGTATTCTAGTCCTAAACATGTTTAAGAATGTTCATTCATGATTGTTGTATCTTTGCTTAACTAGTTGTTTATTCGTTTGATGTTCGTTACGAGTTTCGCCCCTCATCCGTCCTTGTTTTGGGTGATGTTCGGACCTGTTCCGATTGTGTTTTGAGTGTTGGTTTACCCCCTTGAATTGCTTGGGTTGTTTGGGGGTCATTCTAGGCCAAATTTGAAGGCTTTTCAACCTGGAGACCTTGCTATCGCAAGGTGGTTTGGGCTTGCCCTCGCATGGAGGGCAGCAACTTGGGAAGTAATGTTCTGGAGACCTTGCGGGGGCAAGGTGAAATGGGCTTGCAACTGCAAGCTCCCATGTTCCTCCATTACGGGATTTTGAATCCCGATGAGCTTCGTCTTGCACACTTGACCCTTTGTACAACCCAAGGCAACCCCCAACTTGACCCTTGACCCTTTTAAGCCTATTTTCAGCCCTTGGATGTGTTTTAATCAAGGGTACTCTTTCAACCACCAATGAGAAGCCTAATAATTCTAATCTTGGATTGACCCTTTTAGTGAGTTCTTCATCCCTAACCTCTAACTTGTCAGCCATTTTTCCCTCATTCCACCATTGTTGAGTTGGGTTCTTATAGAGAGAAAGCTTGGGAGCTCTACCTTGGTTGCTTGATTGCCGGAGTTCCGGCCATCCGTTTTTCAATCCAAGACCACCGAATCGAAGATCTTGTCCTCTAGTTTAATAATCTCTGCTTTGTTTTAACATGCAACAATTGGATTTTGAATAAGGTAAGCTATTGATTCCCCTTAGGATGTATGCTAGAAATACCATGATATACCCTTTCTTTCATGTCCCTCATGCCTTTGCCATGTTAATATCATGTTTTAGGATGATTTGAGATTTTGGGAATTTTGAAAGACATGTTCATCTTGTTGTTTTGGTCCTAAGCCTAGAATTAAAAGCGTTCTATTCTTCATTTGGAATAATTATTGTTCTTGGACCATTGACTTTTAATGACTTTTAGAAATTATGATTTCTAGGGTTCCATGAAATATTGAATTGATGATAATTCTTGGCTATAGTTATTATTTGGATTAATGGCCTAGTCTATCCTATACAAGAGCTTAGAAAAGGGTTTAGAATTCATTTAGCATTTAAACTCTATTGGGTGAATTTATAGAGACGACTCAATGGAGTCCATTTTAGTGAGCTATTGAACAATACCGGCTCAATGATCAATCCTTACGACGTTCTAAATACATTTCACTAAGAATATTAATTCTAGACTCATGAATTGGATTGATTACCATGCTTAATTTAAATGTCATATAATAGAATGCCTATTTGACGTGTTGAGTTCGCTCTTGTCAAACTAAATCCTACTTGATTTATTGATGAGAATAATTGCTTGTCATGAACGAGATTGCTCTTGTCGACCTCGTTCTCTACTTTAGAATTTGTTAAGTAAACACCACTTGGCATTTGCATGAGTCCAGCTGGCATACCTGTCCTTGTACACACACGCCTCCACTGTGGCCATAGTGGGGAAGTAGCCCCTTTGTTGTAACCATTAGAGCATATTGGTGTGTCTATCCCGGGCATTTCCTCGGAAGGTCGATGTACTTACAATCATCTGACAACTCACATTCCAGATAACGCTTGTATGCAGGAACTACGTAGCGGCACTGACTCTCCATATATCCTTATCCTATGTGATTTAATTACAAGCACCTATGTGAAACAATGTGCATCTTGGATATATGATCTCTATGCTTATGTGATGATATATTGCCTCGTATGTTGCATATTGCCATGACATGTATGATTGATAGCTTACAAGTCTTTATGACTTACCCATTCCCCTTTACTGCTTTAGATCCTAGCAAAGCAGGTCCTTCTCGCTGAGGCTTGCAGTGTTCGTGCTTCCCTTATTTCTCTTTTAGTTCGACGTTGCAGTTGAAGAGGTGGTTTAGATGTCCTCTTCCTTTCTTTTGTAAATTGCAAGGACGACGGGTTTTTAAAGCAAGTCATTTAGACTATGCTTGGGAATGTGTATAGAACTTGTACTTGCTTCCTTTAATTAGCTACTTGTAGTTTTAACACTTGTAGTATTTGTATTCCTTTTGATGCCGGTATTGTGTAAGTCGAGCTTGGTTATCTTGTTAATAGTTCATAACGTATAAGTCTTCCGTTGAGCATCCTATTAGCTATTATTTATTTCTTGTCCTTTAGCTGCTAGCTTGGGTTCCGACATGTAGTGTCGCCGATGACTTGGTTTAATTGTTTAACTGTTATATCAGGAAATGTTTTTTTTTAAAATTCCGGCCTTTTGGTGCTGAGGCGTGTTACGTCTCCAATGTTGCGTCACGTCATTTTCTTAAATTGAGTCCTTGCATGTTTATGTGTTTACTTGTTCCCCCCCCCCCTATTTGGGCGGTCCGACCCGCGGTTCCACCTCAGGTCCCCGGTCGGGTCGCTACAAACAACAACTGATTTATTTATGTTTCTAATTTGCAACTGGTTTTTCTGTTTCAAATTTGTTACACATAGAACTAAACTTAGCAGCTGAACAGTTTCAAAGTATGCAACTTAATTTGTAACTGGTTTTTCTGTTTCAAATTTGTTACACATAGAACTAAACTAACAATTGAATTTTTCAATGAATGGTCAGGATAAACAAAACATAAAACTGATGGGGTAATTCAAACAAAACCAACAATTGAAGGTTTTATATGTAATTATAGAGTGATAATTCAAACATAACTCATAACTGGGGGGTTCATTTGTAACTCATAACTGGGGGGTTCATTTGTAACTCATATACTTACGAATCAATCTGAACCGTCAGTTGTATTTATCACAATTCGATCAGGGCCGCCAATTAGACACTGCGCTCTTTTATAATATAGATTTATAAAAAAGAAAAGAAAAAACTTGTAACGAAATTATTTTCTGAAAATAAAATATTACTAATATTAGGTTTATAAATATTTCACAATTGAACCTGATTGAACATTTCACTTAAAATATCTTAAATCAAACAATTAAAGTCAACAAAGCTTCAAACATTACATTCAAAATGAATTGACAAACTGTCATACTGTTAAACTATATAGAATTGTTACGAAAGGATTAATATATTATTTAGTCCTTGAACTATCCACGAAATATGTGTTTGTTCCCACTATTTTTTTTTTCGGTATGCGTTTGGTCCTTGAACTCGGTTTTTGTTGTGAGATTCCCCCACACGGGGTTACCGTCAAAATTTTATTAAATTTCCGAATTTGCCCTTAATAATGTTAATGGTAGAAAACCCAGGTCCCCTAATTTGATCTCCATTCTCTCCAAACCCTAAGTTGATCTCCATTCTCGTCAATCATGGACTTCTATAGAGCCCTAACTGCACTCACAAATCCCCTTGTTTACGTCCTCTCATTGGTAAAATCAACACCCATCGTTAAGACATTATTGTCCCATGATCTCTCGGGCCATCTATGCTGCTCAATCGACATTGAATTCTCAGTGTGATCCTTACTAGGTGTCGCGACCCAAACCTTTTGGTGGGAGGTCCGTAATCAAAAGTCAGTTTGAACCATCTTACTTGAATCCACAGTGGGAGGTCCATAATCCAAGCCCCACGCTCGAATTGAAAGCATATATTTGATGAAGAGAAGTCGAGCAGAGTTGTGTTTCCAAGAGAACACCCAAACCTGAATTTGTAAATCTAACTATGCCCATTTGAATCCGTGCCCAAATCAATTTCTAGAGTCGTTTCTGGAATAGGAGCAGCAGAGCGCAAAAGCAAAGATGGCGGCTGGGGGTTGAGTTCATTGAATGCCGGTGATTGGAATTTCAGCGGCAGAGCTCAACACTGGGCGTTGGTGATGATGCTGGAGAGTGGCATCTAAGGTGGGTGATGTTGTGGTGTAGATGGAGGGTGCTGAATCGATGACTTTGCTTGTGATAGAGATGGATGAAGATGGAGATGGTGGGTGAAGAAGATAGCTGGACTGTGGAGATGAAATGAAATAAGGAGCCATCTGGAAGATTGACGTTTGGAGTAGGGGCAATAAGTTGGGAAAAAGAAAGGGAAAGGAGGCCGGATCTGTAAAGAAGATCAGAGATGGCAGGGAATCTCTTAACAAAGAGTGTTGATTTCAACCATTAACATTACTAAGGGCAAATTCGAAAATTCAATAAAATTTTGTCGGCAAAACTAACAGTAACCCCGTGAGAGAAGAATCTCACAACAAAAACTGAGTTCAAGGACCAAACGCATACCAAAAAAAATAATGGGACCAAACACATTTCGTGGATAGTTTAGAGACCAAATAATATATTAATCCTACTTTAAACTACATAGGAGCTCGTCGACCATGCTCGGAGCCTCTAAGCCCTCAAATTGAGCATCTCTTGGAATTGCAACTGGAAATCATTTTTCATTTGCTCAAATTTAGTCTCATATGTGGATTGTAATTATGTCGTGATTTCATCCCTCATTTTGGAAATCATTTTCATTTGCTCAAATTTAGCCTCATGTGGATTGTAATTATGATGTGACTTCATCCCTCATTTTCTCAACTCTTTCAGTCAACTTATCTTTAAACTCTTGTGTCTGTGTTAAATCTCCATTTGAACGTGCAAATGAGGAAATCGTGCTGCTACTCAAGATCTCTAATGCAGGAACCAATGAACCAAAGCCGTACAAACGATTCTTTACAACACCACTAGATGCATCCACCCAAGTCGTGGAATCAAAACCATCATATTTCTTTCTAGCAGTATAATCCTCCTAAAATGTAAAAAAAAATGAATATTATAAGTAACTTTTCTATTTGCATTTTACTAATAAGGTTCACGTGCGTTGCACGTGGTGTTAATGATTTTTTAAAAATAATTTGCTAGTTTCTTCATTTTTCTTTGTACTTTTAATTATTGGATTTTTTTTTTGTATTTTAATCATTACAATTTTCGAAACTTATAAATTGTGCTGTTGTGCTTTTATCTTTTTTGTTACTTTGTTTTCCAGTCATTTATAATATACACTTTTAGTCATTGTATAGCAACTTGTCCTACAAATTTGTTTTTTTTTGTTGGTTATTTTCATTCTCTTTTCTTATTATCAAACATGAATTCATTCACTTTTATGAGTGTGTGAATTTAAAATAATTCAAACTTACTATCTTAGATAAACACATTGTTGTTGGAGACTTTGTTTATATAGTTTCTGAAATTTATGACTCCCTATAGAAAATAATATATTATGTTAGAGAAATCAAACTTTCAACCCCAAAGTATATATACTTATACTAAAAATACAAAATTCCCTCAAAGTATATATATAGCCCCACTTTACTACCCAACCTAAGTTTTGTATCATTTTCATATCTCATTTTATAATTCTTTTCTAGTTTTCCCCCTAACTACGACGAAGGTTACCAATCTAACGTTAATGTGCACATGACATTTCACATGTAGGGTATTTCAGTCATTTTTTTGCAATGCTTTCTCTGCTTTTATTACCAACAGAAACCTCATTTTCTTCTTCTCCAGCAATGCTTTCTCTACATCTTCTCCGACAATGACTTCGTATGTAAATTTTAAGTGAGATAAAACTAAAAAGTGTATTAATGTTTTATTCAAATTATTATATCAAAAAATAAATAAAAATAGAGTGAAATCATATCAGAGATATAGAACTCAAGATCAGATAATAACACTTAGGTGTCAAGGTCGCCACGAATAAGAACCCACCAAAAAATTAAAGACGTACAACATAATACACAAGCATACACCAAGAATTTCTCATTTTCTCCCTCGTACAACATAATACACAAGCATACACCAAGAATTTCAAATCTCATATTTGAATCTATCACATACGTATACGACAATGATGAGACGAACCATAGTTAAATCAGTTTTCATTGTCCATAGCTTCAACTCCAATAAATTTCTCATCGACACTGTTGATATTGTTTATGGTTTGATTGGAGCAAATTCTCGATTTTAAACATTATTCGACACACCATGTTTATTACTACGATTACTAGACATGACATCTCATCACCAAATTTGACATGGAATATGGAAATGCTAAAAAATTACATTGTGGGCCAAAGTGGATTTGGTGGATACTTTAGGGGGAAATTTGTATTTTGGATTAATTTCGATGGGGTCAAAATATGATTAACTCCTAAAATTGCACATCAAATCTCACATTACAGCTCAACCTACCGAGTGTCTCACTTTTATAACTTATTTAGCTATTTGTCCGACTTTGCCCCCTCCCGTCTATGGGCGTTAAAAATAGTAACGGAAAATTGTATGTGCGTGTCACATGAAGATTATTTTGGTCATTTTGCTTGGCGCACAAAATGGGAATTGGCTATAAATTCAGTATTTAATTAACCATTTAGTATTTATAATATTTTTTAAATAAAAATAAAAATAAATATTTTAATGATTCAAAATTAATTATAGGGCCAAATTACAATTTCCCCCAAAGTATTCACAAAATCGTATAGTTTACCCCTATGTAAAGTTTGTCTCATAATGGTATCTGACTTTACTTCGCCCCCCCCCCCCCATTTTCCACCCTACCACTAACGGACGTTAGAAAATTTACGTTAAATACCACGTGGTCTTTCACGTACGGGGTGAAAATGTCATTTTTCTTATCTGGTTAAGGAGTAAATGTATTAAAAGTACAAACCCTAATCTCACACCCCTCCTTCTCTTTTCTCCCGGTGTAAGTTCCCATCTCTGGGTCCATCGTAGTAGCTGCAATCTTCAGTTAGCCCCACCATAGCCACCGCCATCTCTGGGTGCAAGTTCTCATATTCGACCCAAACTCTTCCCACTCTGGTCACGCCTATCATAACTCTAGCGTCGTCCTCCTTCGATTCTAGTCAAGCTCCATCTCTAATCTCCCTTGCAAAAGTCGTGCTTAAAGTAGAAATCAAAGGTTATAGAGTATACTTACTAAAAACCCTTGAAAAAACATGCAATTGACAGAAAACTCATAAACCTTATTGACGAGTTCATCAAAGAGAGAGACGAGCTTGAATAAAGAGAAATAGTTATTGGTTTTATTGAAATACTCTTCAATTTTGTGGGAGAAAATTGGGCATACGGCCGATATGCATATGGTTTAAAACAAAGTATCAAAATTGAGAAGATGTTGAATAAGCTATGACTGTAGATTATTTTGACCTCATAGAAGCTGCCATGACAGTCAGGTTGGTTTATTTAAAGAATTAGGAGAGATAAAGTAAAGGTAAAGTCATGTAAGAGGATGAAGGGGGATGAGAAATTGATTGATTTCGGTGGTGGATGGGTTTCACCAGAGAAGGTGGGTATGTGGATCTAATTTCATACATGAAATTGAAGATGGAGACGTGTAACTATGGGTAAGAGTTTTTTTTTTCTTCATATCTTTTGTTTACTTTGTTTTCATTATCAAGATAAGAAAATTGACAATGAAATGGAAAAATGCATATCTATCATCTGGGTTAAGAAATAAATTTAAGAGAAAATTTGGAGGGAGTGGATAAAACCAAGATCGGGTTATGGGTTAATTTTTGTCCTGGAAAGTGAAAATCGGAAAAAATGGTTAGTCTTTTCTCTAGATTTTCTTTTCGTAGGAAAAAAATGGAATTGTGGACCCCACTCCATTTTAACATTTGAACTTTAAGCACCCCAAAATTTACATCGAATTCCTAATATTTCCCTCGAGTTAACATCGTGGAAGACCACATGTTATTTAACGTGACTTTTCTAACCGTTGTCGCGACTAGGGTGGAAAATATGAAAAAAAAAATATAACGTTAGATATCATTATGGAACAAACCTTACGTTGGGATGCGCTATGTGATTTGGTGGATACTTTGGGGGGAGGGATTGTAATTTGGTATAATTATAATGAAATACTATCCTTACAAGACTTGGTAATTGTAAGGAAAGTTATAAAATTAGTTGTAAAGCTAGCAATGTTGTAATTATTATTTGTATCATATTTAAATTTAAAGTTAAAAAAATACATTTCTCTCAAAAAATGAAATTTATAAGTTATTTAATTTATTTTGTTATCCTTCATTTTCTTCCATCACCTCATCTCTCATAGACCCACCACCACTACTACCTCAAATAACATCATTAACCCAAAAATTAATTTTTTTATTTTTATTTTATTTCTTTGTCTAATTTCTTACTCATTCATTCAAATTAATACATATGCAAAACTCATCATTTATAAACCCATCACCACTAGAACCTTAAATTTCACTATTTACAAACCTAAATTCAAATTTTTGAATTTTTAAATTTGATGATTGAAACTCAAACCTATATGAAGATTTGAAAAATTGATGATTTGGAAATCTAACAATATCGTATTCCACACATAAACCATCACTGCCATGGTTACAATCGCCCCCACCACTACCCCTAACCACCACCACCAGCATCCCTGCAACTACTACCACCGGTATCACCACCACCAAGAAATAGGTTCACCTTGTCTTGCTAAAATGGAAAAATAAAATATATTTAGCTTCCATTAAATCGAACTGCTTTCTTCAAACATATCTCATATAGATTCTAGTGTTCTTCTCTAACAAAACGCAAAGATTTGTCAACGAAGTTCTCCATTTTTTTTAAAATCTTCTTGACATTGTATCACATTGCCTTAACGCATTTTCTTAGATTATTCATAAGTAATTATTAAACATGCTACATAAGTGCCTAATATCTTGATACTCACCAACAAATGTATTATTATAGTTACATTTTTTTCATATACCTCTAATAATGTCTTTCCCAACCTATGATGTCTTACTTTCATACATAATTTTTATATTTGTCCGACTTTGTCCTCTCTCGTTCATAGGTGTTAAAACAGTAATGGAAAATCATACATGTTAGTATTATTTTGGTCATATTTTACTTGTGACGCAAAGTGAGATTTGATTATATTTTCATAATTTAGTTTGCCATTTGATATTTAAAATATATTTTAATTAAAATAATAAATAATTATTTCAATAGTTATACTTTGTCTCATTTTAAATTCAAAGGTGAAAAAAATGCATTACTAAAAAAAATGAAATTTAGATTCTATTCAATTTATTATTTCATCTTTCATTTTCTTTCGTCAACCTCATTATTCATAGACTCACTATCACTACCATCTCAAATTTCACCATTAACACAAAAGTTAATTTTTGATTTGATTTTATTTCATTTTCTAATTCCTTACTCCTACCTTCAAAGTAACTCATTTGCAAAAGCCATCATTTATTTACACACCATCACAAAAACCTTAAATTTCACCTTTTACAAACTCAAATTCAATTTTTAAAATTTTGCAAATTTTCAAATTGAAACTGAAACCATATGGATCTTTGAAAATTTGATGATTTGGAAATCTCACAATGTTGTATTTCATCTAAACCACCACTGTCATCCCTACAATCACCGTCATCACCGCCCCTAACACCACTATCCTTGCAGTCGTCAACACCATTATCACCATCACCAAGAAACACACTCACCCCGCCTTACTCAAATGGAGACATAAAATCTTTTTAACTTTCGTTTAGTCGAACTTCTTTCTTTAAACATCTCTCATTTCTTAGTTCCATTACACTTTTTGTGCAAATTACTATGTAAGGAGAAAATCTAATTTTAGGATGAGACTACTTAAAAGGATGTCGGTTGGTGACAACTTATTTCAATAAAAGGAGAGTTGCGGTAGAAGAAAGAAAGTCGATAGCCAGAGGAGGGAATATAGAGATTCTCACATGTAACTATCTCGAGTCTGATGAAGAGGAGCAAGAAAATTAAGACAAAAAGAGGTTAGAGGTTTGGAACTCAGTTATGAAAATGAGTAAAATATTTTGAATCTAGTTATTTGCGATTACTAACATTGGTTTTGTTTGTAATATTTATAAGTTAGGAACCATTGATAGTTTTAAAAGATGTTTTAATAGTCTGAAAATTTAAAGAAGTAAATAGTAGATTTTAGCATTCTTTTATAATAAAACACATAATTCATCAATTGGTTCTTTATTTTCTTCATCTTCTTGAAATTATGACACATTTTCTTAACTCGTTTCTCTTAGCTTATTCATGTGTAATAACTAAACACGCTACAGATTTGCTTAATAGTTTGATACTCACTAACAAATCTATTATAGTTACAATTTTCTATATACATATAATAATGTCTTTCCCGAACATCTATATTTAAGAAATAAAGAAATAAAACTATATTATTTTTTAGTTTAAAATATTTTTTTAGTTTTGAATAAAGTTTTAGTTTCTTGAGTAAATGTATTTTTGTCATTTTAGAATATATTGGACGATATTTGTAACGATAATGGTAGGAGGGGGAAAATGATAACAAAATCAAAATACAAGACGAAGTGAATAGGATTCAATAATGTAGGACCTAACTTTAAAATAGGTACAAGTCAAGGGGTCAAATTATTATTTAATTATTCATAGAGTTAATTAGCCTATGACAAATTTACTTGTTCAACCTTAATTAATAGTGAGTGATTTATTATAATTAGGGCTATTTTTATCCAAACATTAATTTTTGTCATGGTAAATTTACTTGTTTTGTTCTTAATTAAATGGTAGGTAGTTTATTTGGTGAAGGGTTATTTTTGTCTATCAATTAAATTGTAAAAAACAAGCTTGACTTTTATAGTAAGAGAGATAAATAATAAAAAAGAGCATTGAGATCAAAGATACATATTTCAATAGCGATCAACTATAAATAAATGTTCAGGGTGAACTAATAAAAGTACTAAAACATTTAGATTAAACTCACAAATTTTTTTTTGGACTTAGCATCCACAAACTCACCACTTCCTTGTTTTCTCTTGTGGGTTCTGAGGAAAACATTATCTTCTGTGATCACTTTGTTAGAATTCTTCTTTATCTGCAATGACAAAGAATAATAATTTCTCTTATGTTCTATCACAATAAACAGAGTAACCTCAAAACATATTAAGTTTAGCAACCAGAATGTAAATATCCTTTTTGGTTCAATCAAAGTACACAGGGCAACCCAAGCTCGTAATAAATTTAGCAACAAGCATATACTAAAACGTAGCACATGTCCACAAAGACTATATAAACAATAGATAAACTCTTACCATCGCAAGCCCATGAGAGGCAAAACTCTTAGACCCTCCTAAATGTTTAGTTAATCCCAAGCCATTCCGGTCCAACTTTCGATTTTTTCTTGCTTGTCCACACTTTTTCCTCGCCTTTTCATTTGCATAAAATAGAAAATGCCGGTTCCAGTCATGCTGCGTGTACCAAGATGGGTGCCCACTACGCGTGAATTGTTGTCATCCCCTATGACACATCCGTTTGTACTGTTCACAAGCCATCATATTCCAAAATTTTCGAACTTGTCTTTCTGGATAAGTTTCAATGCACTTGTAATGTCTCTGCAATTAGGAAGTTAAAAAAATATGTTATATTAAGCATATACAAATTAACTAATTAATTGAATTGAATATAGATATATTACATTCAATTTCTTGAAATAGTAATCTTTCAATTCCATGGGGTACTTTCTTCCATGTAGGACCATCCTCGCCGACAACAAATTTTCTTTGAATTGCATTTGTTATTCTTTTAGCAACACAAGGAAACTTGATACCATTGCCCTGCTCTGGAACTATCAAGCTGAAAGAAAGTTAGATCGGCTCAGACATCTAAAAGAAAAACATATTCCAGTCACTATTAACAATTTATCACAACAATCATTTCGCAAAGAACCGAAGTGTGAACTTATATACGGGGTAGTGTGTATTTCTTAACATGTTAACTTGTCAAAATGAGACTCTTCAAATGGACTACATGAGTAAACCAAAAACACTTGTACACTTTTGTGATGATAACAGAACATTTTTGGTCACCAGCCAATCAAAAAAACCCAACTCATTTCCCAATAGTATGAGATATTGATTTAAATAGACCAATCCTATGACATTTTTGGGAGACATTTGGCTGGGAGTTTGATGTGGATTATTTGTTAGGCAATTCCCTGTGTATAGAGGCACCACCAGCCAACCGAAATAAGACTGATGGGTCAGAGAGCTGGAGGCCAATTCCAATAACTAACAAAATCACATGCAACAGTCCGTAACAGTAGCTACTAACAAAACTAATCGAACAAAAATTACATGATTCCAACATCTTGTCAAACAAATTGTAACATCAAACAAGCCTAAACATAAGAAATAACAGATATCCAAACCACCGATCTGTAATTCCATGAAGCCATTTTCCTTGGGCTCAAAATGCATACAAGAATATGACTCGATTTCAAACTGAAGATAGTACATAAACTGTTTTATTATAAATGAAACCACCCTCTGATCCCACAAGAAGGGTGTATGCATTAGTAATTCCAAATACATTTTACGTCAACTCGAACTGCGCACAAGAATAATCTACCACCACTCTCTAATTCGATAACAAGAAACTAAATACGAAGATGAGACACCACAGTCTTGCTCATCATAATGGATTTTATTCACAGATTTTAACTTCAAGATTTCTAAAACTTAAATGCCACTTCTCTGTGGATTAATTAATCAAGCACACACACGGGGAACTGCCTAACAAAAGAAAATGACACCAAACTCCTTTGCTTAACAAGAAGTTCAGTATCCAAAGAAGTGATTAACTAAGTTCAACTATGTCAAATGGCCACATTACATGTTGCCTTGACGCCTTCCTTTTTTTTGTTAAGTAAGATTAATTATAAAATAAATACGCGCCAAAAAGAGTAATTTGTTAACTTATTAAGAGGACTGAATGAATCAGAGAGTAGTTCCTCTTTCATTCCTATCTAAGTTCTGAGGGTGGTGAGAAATTTAATTTGCTGAGTCAGAGAGCCATTTGCAAGCTGTAGAAAGTGCAGGAAACTGATACCCTATGATTGCTTCTTTTCTCTTTATTTTTATTTCGATCGTCTCGTAATTCCCAAGTATTTTCACTAACAAGAAATGATGATGTGACAGACTTTATTTTGTATGCAGAAGTAGTCTGTTAACTCAGAGAGACCATATCAATGGAAATAATAAAGGAATGACAAAAATTAGAGCAAGTGAGAATAACTAACAGAGTGTCATACCAATTTGCATAAAAGTAGATCCGTAGTAGGTTATTTATCAAAAACGAAACGAAAAGAAAGATGTAGATACATGGAAATCCTATTATATGTTCTTCTTTGATTAGTATGCTGATTTTATTGCTTTGCATTCTACCTGATGATTCTAGATTAACTGAACATATGTTTTGTGATGTTTTAATGCTTCGTAAATGGAGCTTTACTTTGTGGAAGTTGTTGGAAATCCTCTTGCGATTGATATGAAAATGGTAACTACGAAAAAAAAAATCCAAAATGAACACAATTCATGATCAGAAGTAAAAGTTGCCCCTTGGTAGATAAACGACTAAGTAATTAAGACAAAGACCAAGTTGAATAGAGCTGAGAGTCAAACTTGTAGGAATAGATGTACCCTGTTTCAAGCATTTTTTAATTAGGTGACATTGCTTGCTTAGTTGCTTGGCTATAGTTTAGGGACTCAACTTAATGCACAAATAACATTGATCTTTTAGATTTTCTATTCACTTGGAATCTTGTGCATTGGTTGCTTTGCTGCTACATCTGTAAGTGCACCCATTCTTAACATTTCGTACAGAAGAGAATTAGCTTTCCTGCTAATCTAGCCCCAGTTTACCACGCGAGGTGGGCCATTTTTCTTCATTGATTGCTTCATTATTCTCTATTATTGTTTTTCTTAGATTAGCTGATCCAAGTGAGTTGAGTTGAGTTGTCTTTTCTTACATCTTTTATGTTTGAGACTTCATACTTAATACCCACATTCAGTAATTTTATTTGATTCATCAAAAATACCAATACCAAAACTTGATGTTTAAATTTACAGCCTCGTTCTGTTACTTCTGTACATGAACTATCGAAAAACCTTTTTCACATTGCAATATTAATTATGCACTAAATTTTCGTTGAACATTTTTCACGCTAAAAAAGATTTCAATTCAATTACAAAATTCCGTTTCAATTGCTATGTTTTCTTATAGCGATATGACCTAAAAGAGAGATCATTTTGATCCCAACCTTGCGCCACTAACAACCTGGTATTAACCAGTGGCGGATCTATTCATTGCACTGAAGTGTCAACTAACAAGACATCACCTATCTTAAAATGTTGGTCACCTTTATTTTCTGCCTAAAAGGACAAAAAAAAAAAAAAAAAAAAAGAAGAAGGATAAGTGCTCCACCAAAAAAGTTGTAATAATCGAACGCGTTCACATTATCTTTTGTAAACTTATACTCTATCCGTTCCTCAAAAACAATTCATATTTCCTTTTATTGTCATTTAAACAAATGTTTTTTTTTTAGAAGTTAACTTCACTGTTTTACTCTAAATTGATTCTTATTTTAATTGATGGACTCCATTCTTATACGAGAAGTTTTGAAAAACACATTATTTAAATATTTATAATATAATTAATTATATTTTCTAAATATATATGTTGGGTCAAACATGACACTCTTCTATAAACAGAATGATTATTTTTCTAGCTTAAAAATGAAAAAATAAAATTTTGTGAAATTAGTCCCTTTTAAACTATACATGAAGATTCCTTTATCTACACTATTAAACGCAATTCCCTTTGGATACATCACTTTCAGTTTTGTTTGATTTATTTCTCTATTTTGATAGTACTTATTTATTGTGGATAAGTTTATAGACGAGAGGTTTGAATGTTTCAAATTCTTTTTCACTTCATAATCATAAAAATTAAGTTTTCTGTAAGATCGTCTTATGGATTTTAATTTGTAAGACGGAACTCCACTCTCTCACAATTTAACCTTATCAATACATGATGGGTCGGATAAAGAGAATCTGTCTTATAAAAAATATATGTAATATCATTTTACACTATTTTTACCAATGATTAATAAGTAATTACAATTCAAGGTGAGAGATAAAAGAGAGTTGATGGAACAAATAATGATGAAAAATGAAAAATGTTTGAATGTAAACTAATAATGGTTCAAAATAACATAAAAGTACACCAATCTCATTTTCATCTTTCATAAGTGAAATAAAATTGAAAGAGTACCGGGAGAAGGAATTAGTTTCTGACCTACATTTGAAAACACCTCGTGGAAAACAAAGAAAAAAAACATTTTTCAACATTTTCCGAGTTTGAGTGTAGAGAAATTAAAATGAATATGACAGTTACATCGATTACTTTATCTCCGCTAGATATTATGGTTCAAGTTGAAGCCGAGACAAAAAAAAAAAAAAAAAAAAAAAAAAAAAAAACTAAACACATTTCTTAGCATTTGAAGTAGCTTCTTGCAATAGGTTTTGGAGGCCTTGAAGAAGGGAATTGCTATCACCATTATATTTTTTAATTGCAATATTTTATAACAGTATTTAATACGATCAAAATAAAATAGCGATAAAGTCTCGTAGTTGAAAAAATATAGAGTTGATAGCAATTCCCTTCCAAATATTCCTACACGTCTTTCATTTTTCATTGCTCGGTTTCATTCATACGAGGTAAGTGAGGAATCAAGACTAAGATTATGAGATTAGTAGAAACAAATAGATAGAAAAGCACATTAAAAAAAAAAAAAAAACCTACTTAAATTTGTAAAAACAAAAACTAAAAAGCGAGGTTCTAAAGGATAATACCAACTACAGTATTGGGTTGCTTTTATATTTGATTATTTGTCCCATCATTCAGCTTTTTAAGTTTCATCAATGCGTAGGCTCTAGTACAAAAGCATTGGCCCTCTTCCCCTTCTCCCGCTCCAACACAAAATTAAAAGGGTAAAATTCTTATTAGTCATTTTTCTAAAGTTTTTAACTTTTTCAGTATTTTTTTTATGTAAAAGGTTATTTATTGAAATATTGTTTCAAAAATGTCATCGTCTCATTTAACAGCTTCGACAAACATATTAGATTCGAAAATTACCATTGTTGAACAATGAAACAAGGATCGACCTGTTCAGTCAGGTCGAGGAGGCAGTGCCCCATCGTGAGGATTTGGGGTCAACGCCCCCGAAAGATAAACGATTTTTTTGATTCATTAAGTACGAAACTATAATAGATCTGTGATAAGTTGAATAATTTTTCAGTAAGACGAAGGCGGATGAGAAGAAGGCTTACGGTGAAGGAGATGAAAGAAGAAATTGGAGAACATGGTCTGGTTCATTATGATTTTATATCGCTATGTAAAATTGGATTAGATAATATTTTATATATCGCGATGCAAAAACTAATTTATCGCGATACAAAAACTAATTTATCGCGATACAAAAACTAATTTATCGCGGTATAAAATTGAATTAAGTAATTAAAACTTATGTATCATGGTGCAAAAGTTGATATATCGCGGTGCAATTAGACTAGATAATTAAACTGATGCACCGCGATGAAAAAATTAATGTAATAAAATTGATGCATCATACTTCAAATATTGATGTATCACGGTACAAAAATAGATTAGACAATTAAATTTATGTATCACGATGCAAAAATTAATGCACTAAAATTGATGCATTACAATTCAAACATTGATGTATCGCGATGCAAAAATAGACTACGCAATTAAATTTATGCATCACGGTGCAAAAATTAATGCAATAAAATTGATGCATCATTGTTCAATAGTCAATGCACCGCGATGTATCTCCGTAGCGCGTCTCATGCATATTAAGAGTATTGTAGTTTTTTGTCTCCCAAAAGTGTCATTTTCCGGTTTAAAAAAACATGGGACTGAAGTGATTGAAAACTTTAGAAAGTGGACTGACCCGCAATTATTCTAAATTAAAAACCATGCACATCAAAGTAATATTTCCTCCATTTCGGGCAAAGAGTCCACTATTTTATTTTGAGATGTTTCACTTAAAGAGTTCACTTTAAAACATTAAGATATAAAAGTGTCATTTTATTACTAATGGACTACTAAAAGTATTATTTTGGAATAATTACGGGCTGATCTCCTTTTGTGAAATTATAACCGCTTCACTCCCCTATTTTTGTATTCAATCGCTAAAGTCCATTTTAATAAAATAGTTCCTAAAATACCCACCGTCGTCTTCAATGAGATAAGAAGTAGGAGAATATCCCACTTTCTTCCTTTCTCCTTCATTCCTTCATCCGTTTGAGCTACCTGAAAGATCAAACTTTCTTTCTCTATCGGAAACGAGCCCATTTCGGGTTCAAAAAAGGGCAGACCAATAAATATGATTTGAGCTATAGAGATAAGGAAAAAAGATGGAGATTGTGAGTCCCAAATAGTACAATACTAAGCTAGAAGGGGAGGGGGGGTTGAATAGCTTATTATACACTTAAAAACTTTTTAAGTAAGTTCTTTTGACAAGCACTTACAATCTATGTGGAAGATTGAAATAGCGGAAGTCTTGCAAAGAAACTGGTTCAAGTCTGCCGATTAAGAACTACCGGTAAACTTGACTGGTTACTCAAGTTTGCTGTTAAAGATATAGATGAAGGAAATAATAAACAGTTCAATATGTAAACAAACAATAAAGGAAGAACACAAGTATTTTGGGATGATTCACACTATAAAGAGTGCTACGTCCACCACCAAGGCAGTCAACCTTGGATTTAAAAGTGCACTATGTTTTCCACTAGTTATATTACAAGGAATATACCCAATGGATCGTGTACAAAACATTGACTTGTGTTTGGGGGTTTAGGAATTAAATATTTGGGTAAATAGGATATTTAATTCGTGCAGAAGAATAGCTTTGAATGAAAACAACAAGAAGTTAAAAGATAAGAATTGAAGCAGGTCTTCTTGTTGTTGTCGAGGACTTCTTGATCTGTTTAGGATCTCTTGAATGCACTGAGTATAAAGACTAAGAGTTGTTGTAGATTTTTAGAGCATATCATCGAGTGTTGTTCTTCAGTCTTTAATGGCGGCATTTATAGCTGGAGCATTTCTGGAGATCCGTTGGAGAAGACGAAGTCTAATAGCTCTATTAGGTTGAATGCATTAAATGCATGGAGATGTCTTAGAGATTTTCGTCTTCACAGATATCGAGCAGGGAATGGGTGTAAAGATATTTGCAGAGACTGGCAGTAGGGCAATCCAGATGTCAGATCTGCAAGAGTTGGCTGCATGCAGGTGACAGTCTGTTCACCTGCTCTTTCACTGTTCAGTCTGCGAAAGTCTTCTTGCTTTTCGGAAAGCTGCTTTCGGCGGGTCTGAGATGTCAAGGAATGTCTCAATTTGAATTTAAACTGCTAAGGATAAATTTAACTGATCCATTAAGATTTGTTTGACTGGACACGTCATGATTGATCATGTGCAGACAAGGTCTGCCGCTAGTTGTTGTAGCAGGTCTTCCGGTGAAGCTTTAACTGAGGTCTTCCGCTGAACCTGTGAAGTCCTATAAAATAAACTATTATTGGCAAAGTTCTATACACAGTTGCCACGCTAATTGATACGCATCCCAATTAGCCACTAATGTATAAAACTAATGTAATGTATGAGCAGATATAAATCTAAATAAGAATCAACAGAGATCTTAATCTCTTCCATGGCGGATTGATTTGCTGATGAGCCTCCAACCTTAATCTTTCTTTTTCAAACTTCCTCCATGAAGAATACGTCTAACTATCGAAACTTTCCCTTCCGTTTTCTTTGTTTCTTTATTACAGAAACAAATGTGACCATCTAACAATTACTTTTGAAATGTTTTAGAGCCCCACAAAAAAAAAAACACACACACACATAGATTGCCGTTCAATGTGTATATGTATGTGTACGTGAAATTGTATGAGACATGGGGGGGATTGAGATCGAGATCAAGTTCAGGTTGTGTAAAATTGTTTGTGTGTGAAATTGTTGCATCGTAGGCTTCGATTGTTGCATTGTTGACTTAGATTGTTGCATCGTTGGATTTGATTGTTGCGTCGTTGGCTTCGATTGTTCTATTATGACTTTGTCCGCACGCCTTTCCTTCATTAAGGGTATTTTCGTCATTATTCCTCAAAAAGTGTACTTTAACGGTTTAAAACAAATATAGTTGACTTTTGCGGTTATATTTTCTCCACAATGGACCGACCCGAACTTCTCCCTATTATCTCTCTTACTATAAAAGTTAAGCTTGTTTCTTACAATTTAATTGATAGACAAAAATAACCCTTACCAAATAAACTACCCACCTTTTAATTAAGGACAAAACAAGTAAATTTACCATGACAAAAAAGTGATGTTTGGACAAAAATAGCCCTAAACATAATAAATCACTCACTATTAATTAAGGTTGAACATGCAAATTTGTCATAGGCTAATTAATTCCATAAATAATTAAATAATAATTCGATCCCTTGACTTGTACCTATTTTAACGTTAAGTCCTACATTATTGAATTCTATTCATTTCGTCTTATATTTTGATTTTGTTATCATTTTTCCCCTCCTACCATTATTGTTACAAATATCGTCCAATATATTCTAAAATGACAAAAATACATTTACTCAAGAGACTAAAACTTTATGCAAAACTAAATATTTGAAAGTAAAAAATAGTATAATTTTATTTATTTATTTCTTAAATATATATGTTCGGGAAATGCATTATTAAATGTATATAGAAAATTGTAACTATAATGATAGATTTGTTAGTGCGTATCAAACTATTAAGCAAATATGTAGCGTGCTTAGTTATTACCCATAAATAAGCTAAGAGAAACGGGTTAAGAAAATGTGTCATAATGTCAAGAAGATGAAAAAAATGAAGAACCAATTGATGAATCTATGCATTTTATTAGAAAAAAAGCTAAAATCTACTATTTAGTTCTTTAAATTTTCAAACTACTACAACAACTTTTAAAACTATCAATGGTTCTTAGCTTATAGATATTACAAACAAAACCACTGTTAGTAATCGAAAATAACTACATTCAAAATATTTTACTCATTTTATTAACTAGGTTCCAAACCTCTAACCTCTTTTGGTCTTAATTTGTTTGCTCCTCTTCATCGGACTCGAGGTAGTTACATGTGAGAATCTTTATATTCCCTCCTCTAGCTATTGACTTTCTTTCTTCTACCGCAACTTTCCTTTTATTGAAATAGGTTGTCACCAACCGACATCCTTTTAAGTAGTCTCATCCTAAAAGTAGATTTTCTCCTAACTAAGTAATTTGTACAAAAAGTGTATTGGAACTAAGAAATGAGATGTTTAAAGAAAGAAGTTCGACTAAACGAAAGTCAAAGAGATTTTATGTCTCCATTTGAGCAAGGCGAAGTAAGTGTGTTTCTTGGTGATGGTGATAACGGTGTTGACGACTGCAAGGATAGTGGTGTTAGGGGCGGTGATGACGGTGATTGTAGGGATGACAGTGGTGGTTTAGATGAAATACAACATTGTGAGATTTCCAAATCATCAAATTTTCAAAGATCCATATGGGTTTCAGTTTCAATTTGAAAATTTGAAAAATTAAAAAATTGAATTTGAGTTTGTAAAAAGTGAAATTTAAGGTTGTGGTAGTGGTGTGTCCATAAATGATGACTTTTGCAAATGAGCTACTTTGAAGGTAGGAGTAAAGAATTAGAATATAAAATAAAATCAAATCAAAAATTAACTTTTGTGCTAATGGTAAAATTTGAGGTGGTAATTGTGGTGAGTCTATGAATAATGAGGTTGACAGATGAAAGTAAAGGATGAAATAATAAATTGAATAGAATCTATTTTTTTTTTTGAGTAATGCATTTTTTTCACCTTTGAATTTAAAATGAGACAAAGTATAACTATTGAAATAATTATTTATTATTTTAATTAAAATATACTTTAAATATCAAATGGCAAACTAAATTATAAAAGTATAATCAAATTTCACTTTGCATCACAAGTAAAATATGACCAAAATAATCCTAACATGTATGATTTTCCATTAAAGTTTTTAACACCCATGAACGGGAGAGGACAAAGTCAGACAAATATAAAAATTATGTATAAAAGCGAGACATCATAGGTTGAGAAAGACATTATTAGAGATATATGAAAAAATGTAACTATAATAATATATTTATCGGTGAGTATCAAGATATTAGACACTTATGTAGCTTATTTATAATTACTTATGAATAATCTAAGAAAATGCGTTAAGGCAAAGTGATATAATGTCAAGAAAATTAAAAAAAAATTGAGAACTTCGTTGACAAATCTTTGTGTTTTGTTTGAGAAGAACACTAGAATCTATAGGAGATACGTTTGAAGAAAACAGTTCGATTTAATGGAAACTAAATATATTTTATTTTTCCATTTTAGCAAGACAATGTGAACGTATTTCTTGGTGGTAGTGATATCGGTGGTGGTAGTTGTAGGGATGCTGGTGGTGGTGGTTAGAGGTAGTGGTGGGATCGATTATAACCATGGCAGTGGAGGTTTAGGTATGGAATACGATATTATTAGATTTCCAAATCATCAATATTTCAAATCTTCATATGGGTTTAACGTGTTTTAATCATCAAATTTAAAAATTCAAAAAATTGAATTTAAGTTTGTAAATAGTGAAATTTAAAGTTCTGATGGTCGTGGGTCTATAAATGATGAGTTTTGCATATGTGTTAATTTGAACGAAGGAGTAAGAAATTAGATAAAGAAATAAAATAAAAATAGTTGATTTTTGGTGGTAGTGGTGGTGGGTCTATGAGAGATGAGGTTGATGGAAGAAAATGAAGGATAACAAAATAAATTAAATAACTTTTAAATTTCATTTTTTGAGAGTAATGTATTTTTTAACATTAAATTTAAATATGATATAAATTATAATTACAACATTGCTAACCTTACAACTAATTTTATAACTTTCCTTACAAATACTAAATCTTGTAAGAATAGTATTTTCTTATAATTATACCAAAGTACAATCCCCCCCCCTAAAGTATCCACCAAATCACATAGTGCACCCCAACCTAAGGTTTGTCCCATAATGATATCTGACGTTATATTTTTTTCATATTTTCCACACTGGCCGCGACAACGGTTAGAAAAGTAACGTTAAATAACACGTGGTCTTCCACGATGTTAACTCGAGGGAAATATTAGGAATTTGATGTAAACTTTGGAGTGCTTAAAATTCAAATGTTAAAATGGAGTACGGTCCATAATTCCATTTTTTTCTACTGAAAGAAAATCTAGAGAAAAGACCAACCATTTTTTCCGATCTTCACTTTCAACAACAAAAATTAACCCATGACTCGATCTTGGTTTTGTCCACTCCCTCCAAATTTTCTCTTAAATTTCTCTCTTAACCCAGATGAAAGATATGTATTTTTGCATTTCATTGTCAATTTTCTTATCATGATAATGAAAACAAAGTAAACGAAAGATATGAAAAAAAACTCTTACCCATATTTACACGTCTCCATCTTCAATTTCATGTATGAAATTGAATCCATGTACCCACCTTCTCTGGTGAAACCCATCCACCATCGCAATCAATCAATTTCTCATCCCCCTTCATCCTCTTACATGACTTTAACGTTACTTTATCTCTCATAATTCTTTTAATAAACCAACATGACCGCCATGACAGTTTCTATGAGGTCAAAATCATCTAAAGTCATAGCTTCTTCAACATCTTCTCAATTTTGATACTTTGTTTTAAACCATATACCATGGTTCTAAAAATCGTTAGGCGGCCGCTAGGCGTCCTACTGGCGCCTAGCGCCTAGGGGACTACTCGGGGCATAATCGAGGCCTAGAATTAAGGCATAATTATCATTTTTTTTATAATTTACATAAAAGATCAAACACATTCACTACAATTTTTTTTTTTTTATGTTTGTCATTTTATCAAACACTTGTCTATATTTGTAAAATGAACAAAAATATACAAACCTACTTTTAATCCCAATTCTCAACAACCCCAAAGCAATAAACCAGCCAAGTTCAGAACTAAAAAAAATAAAAAATTACTCCACCTACCTACTACCCCTACAACCTACACTCTAACATATCCTCCATAATCACTTCTCATTCTAAATTATGAGTCTCGAGACAGCCCCCTTCTTCTTCATCTTTTTTTTCTTTTTCTCTCTTCTATCTATCTGGCAGACCGGCAACGTAGGCACCGAATTGGTCGATTAGGCGGCGACTAAGAAATTCGCGGCGGTAGAGAGGGGCCTAGCGCCTAGGCGGGGAGTTTTAGAACACTGCCATATACATATCGGCCGTATGCCCAATATTCTCCCACAAAATTGAAGAGTATTTTAATAAAACTCATAACTATTTCTCTTAATTCAAGTATGTCTCTCTCTCTCTCTCTCTCTTTGATGAACTCGTCAATAAGGTTTATGGATTTTCTGTCAATTGCATGTTTTTTCAAGGGTTTTTAGTAAGTATACTCTATAGCCTTTGATTTCTACTTTAAGCACGACTTTTGCAGGAGAGAGAATGATGGAAATCAGAGATGAAGCTTGGCTAGAATCGAAGGAGGACAACGCTAGAGTTATGATAGGCGTGACCAGAGTAGGAAGGGTTTGGGCCGGATTTGGGAACTTGTACCCAGAGATGACGGTGGCTATGGTGGGGCTAACTGGAGATTGCGGCTACTACGATGGACCCAGAGATTGGAACTTACACCGTGAGAAGAGAGAAGGAGAGTGTGTGAGATTAGAGTTTGTACTTTTAATACATTTGCTCCTTAACCAGATAAGAGAAATGACATTTTCACCCCGTATGTGAAAGACCACGTGCTATTCAACGTGAATTTTCTAACGTCCGTCAGTGGTAGGTTGGAAAATGGGGGGAGGGGGGAAGTAAAGTCAGATATCATTATGAGTCAAACTTTACATAGGGTAAACTATACTCACTCAGTCCCTAAATTATCGTCCTCCTTTCCTTTTCGTTCGTCCCAAAATAATTGTCCACTTTGAAACTTACCTTTTTAGAACATCACTTTTACCACTTTACCCTTTCTTTTTCACTCTATTTTAATTATGGGCCACATACACATGGACATTAAAGGAAACTACACATTAAACCAATATAAATAATCAAGTCAATTGTTTTTTCTTAAACTGTGCGCCAGGTCAACTAGGACGATTATTTAGGGACGGAGGGAGTACAATTTTGTAGATACTTTGGGGGAAATTGTAATTTGGCACTATAATTATTTTTAAATTATTAAAATAATTATTTTTATTTTTATTTAAAAACATATTCTAAATACTGAATGGTTAATTAAATACTGAATTTATAGCCAATTCCCATTTTGTGCGTGAAGCAAAATATAAAAATACAAAAAAAAAATCTAATAATTAAAAGTAAATAGAAAAATAAAGAAACTAGCAAATCATTTTTAAAAAATCATTAACACCACGTGCAACGCACGTGAACCTTACTAGTTTTATTAAAAAGTTTGACTTTCAAATAAGGACTCTTTGTCTGAAATAAAGAGAGTATTGTTTAGCGTGTTTTACATATGTTATGCGGAATTCAAATAACAAATACAAATTGTTAAGCAACACATAATAACTTGGACAAACATGACACTGAGAAAGATAAGAAACCACAAAACACAAGATTTAAAGATGAACGATTTCACCATAATATCATGTAGTTACAAAGACAATATGATCATGACTCGCAAATACAAAAGAGAGACACAAACAAAGGATATTTCAAAATTCTAAAGGCTAACGAATCTCTCTCCAAATATCTCTAGTGACTACAAACTGTGGTTTTTCCCCCAGGAAGTCACCATAAATTGGTATAGTAAGACGCACCCACACTAAGAGAGAAGATCTCAGTTTGACAAATCCAAAACCCACAAGAAATCATCTACGACTTTCTAGTAACTTCAAACCACAATACGATTTTATATCCTAATTTGGGTCCAACATTTTAAAGTAAAAATTGTTATTAAATTTTTAAATATGTGTAATTTCTGTACCAAATTTCTTCCAACATCTCCAACAGTTATAGTCAAAGTTAACTCTAAAAAGAATATTCCAAGTATATTCTTCTTGTAATTTTTGTTTTTTTTATTAATGTCTAATATTTATAAATAAGTTTAATATTATATATAACTAATAACTAACAATATAAATAAAAATAATTGAATTAATTTTTTTGTATTATTTAAACCAAAACATCAAAGTAGTATTTAAAATAAACAACAAAACTAACAATAATAATAAAATCATAAAACACAAAATAATTACTTAAACAAAAAGAGAAAAGAAAAGATGAAGTGGGTGAATAATATGGGCAGGGTTTGAAGTCTCCAAGCTCAATCTTCAAATTAAAAAAAAAAAAAAAAAAAAACTTTTGAAGTTGGTGTTGGAGGGCCAAATAGTAGCAAAATACTTGAAGATGAAGGGATGAAGAGATGGTGAATTAAATCCTAATCCAATTCATTAATTCAATAATATCTCACCTCCGGCCATCAAAATCAAATACAGATTTTAATTTTAACACAATGAAGAGGGCCAACTAATGATGAGAGTAACAACAGTTTAGAGCTCTTACCCAATCACAGATTATAGTTTTGATCGAAATTAATAAAAAACAATTTGATTGATCTCAAGATTAAAATAATAATAATCATAATTTAAAGAAAGTTTATGACCCTTATGATGATGAGATAAAGCTCTTTACAGCTTTTTACCTTTTGATCTGACAATGATATGATGTTTAGTGTTTACAGTATACATATACACACCCACCGTCCCTTAATAATCGTCCTAGTTGACCCGATACATAATTTAAGAAAAAACAATTAACTTGATTATTTATATTGATTTAATGTGTAGTTTCTTTTAAAGTCCATGTGTATATGTCCCATAATTAAAGTAAAATGAAAAAGTAAAGATAAAGTGATAAAAGTGATGTTCTAAAAAGATAAGTTTCAAACTGAACAATTATTTTGGGACGGACGAAAAAGAAAAGAAGGACGATAATTTAAGGGACGGATGGAATATAATTAACACTTAACACTTACAATCACACTCTCCAATTTTGAAGAAATAAAATTTTATTCATTCTAGTGCTTTAGCATGTTAAATCAACTCTCAAAACTTTTGACAGATTTCAATGAACATGAATCTTAAATATATCTTTAGCAAGATATGATTAGGACATAACTTTAGGGCAGAAAATGGGCTTCTTTGTTGTATAGTAAGTTCAACAGCACATGACATTGTTTCACATATTCTAGGGTGAAATTCGACCTGATTTCTTTTTAAAAATTTATAATCGTTACGGTCCATTATCGTTTTTTTAATTTTTTAAAAAAATCATTTTTAAAAGTGAAAAGACTACGATACCCTTAATAAACTGAAGCGTGCTACAGATCATTCAATCAAAGGTATCGCATTGCATCAACATTTACACCATGATGTATCAATTTAAAATTATCTAACTTAATTTGCACCGCGATGCAAAACATCGTAGCATCGCGATGTATTAATTTAAATACCTCATCTAATTTTACAGCACGATGCATCAAATTATATATTTTTTTCAGTACACAATCAACAAATGATTCAAAATGTATATACATCTTTCATGCATCCTAAAATCCAAATCGATACATCACGCTTTATAAATGATGCATTGCAATTCAAAACTAATACATGCAAATTCAAAAAGGTGTCTAATAACAAAAAAAAAAAAAAATTATCCAGACACTTCATCAACACTTTACATGTATAGCAACTTAAATCTATTTTGAATCACATAAACACAAATATTGAAAGAAGAAGAAGAAAAACAATAACAACATGATATGAATTAGTAAAAGAGTGGGAAGTTCGAGTGACAAAGAAATATTATGTAGTAACTACCATTCTTCCTCGCACTCAACTACCCATTCTCTTACCACTTCATATTTTTTTGCGTCTTCAGGCAAACGAATGAGAAGAAGCATCACATGAAGCAAAAGAACACACTGTTGAAACTAAAGATCCAAATATGAAAATGAAAGAAAATGAGAAGTTAGAGTGGTGGATTAATCAAATCCAAGATGAAAAACACAATTGTTCTTCAACACCCGACGTACCCATTCTCTTCCTCTCCATCCGTGCGAATTCCAACTGTAAATTTTCTTATAAGGAACATTTTAGGAAAGATTTCACGAAAATAGTCTTTAACGGTTCAAAAAAAAAAGGGGGTGGAGGGGTTAAATATTTGAGAAAATAAGACTAACCCGCAATTTCTCTTGTTGTGAATGGGATGGCTCGATTACTCTGGCAATACGAGCGCATCACTAAGGGAGAATTCCGGAAGAAGTTTCTGTCGACAATGCGACCACACTCATGAAAGGTATGCAACCGCACTTGATGGCAAAGCAGTCGCATCACATAAGGCAATGCGACCGCATCGGTGCGAATTACTTGTTTTCGGTTTTCCTTAATTAGGCAGTTTAAGGATTAGTATTGTATCTCTATATAATTGTAACCTTAGAACGTATTTAAGATCGGCATTAATAAAATTTCAATAATCCATTGACCCCAATCTCTTTTTATATTATCTTTAATTGATCTTAAATTACTTAGTTAATTGATTGCAAAATCTTGCATAACATCTCCCATATTCTACTTGTATATCAAATGGTCCACATGCTGTACTTGATGATGAGGGTTGCCAGCAACTTGACTGGGCTAGACATTGACCAAGTAGGGTCTTAAGTTGACCCCCAATGGAAAGCAAATAAGCAAATACTGAAAATGAGGATCTGTGGTGGTCATGGCTGATGAAATAAGCTAGTCTTTAGGACCACTCGTAGAGCTCCTTTTTGCCAGAGTATGGCCCAACAACAAATATACAGAAACAATCTTACATATTCACTTTCAGCTTATGAAACAATCAAACTGTTAAAAAAAAAAAAAGATTAAAACTTTCTGTTAAGCAGGCCATGCACAAGCACAAACACAAACACAAACATCCGACTTGCTTCCAAGGACTCAGACAACAGATCCAAACAACATCCTCTTTTAGATATCCACATTTCCCAAGAAACAACCCCTCTTTCTCTCTCTTTCTCTCTGACAAGAGCATCTTGATCCAGCCTTGTCACTGCACAAGATGACAAATGCCTTTCCACCAATCCCCTTCAGCTTTCCAGCGCCCCCCCCCCCCCAAAATACAACAAATTCAGGAAACCAAGACAAATATAAATTAATGAGAGAGAAAGAGAACATTACAGCTCAAGAATCTTCCTCATCACCAGTTCAAACCTATTACAGCATAAGGGCAAGTTAAATGGTAGTACTTGGCTATAGATATCAAAATCAAAATTTGATACCTATTGGTTATTATTCATGGATATCAAATGATCATCTCTAATCATAGGTATCAAAATAAAGGGTATTAAAATTAGGAAAGGTACTAAAAGAAGTATCAAATTTGGTACTTTTCCTAGTACCACACCTAATTTTGATACCTTTTACTTTAACCATTGGAGAACCTAATACTTTTACATAAATATCAAAATTTGGTTTTGACCCCTACAATTGGACTTGCCCAAAGATATACAAATAACAACAAAAAACCAAGTAACAATGGGTAAACTTGAGTACCCTTTTCCCCACAACTCTTTAAACGGGTACTCTTTTCATTTCACCGGAAGTACAAGTACTCAGTATCGCCATGACATAGATACTGACATGGACACGACTGTAACAACAAAAATCAAGTTAAATAGTGTTAAACTTAAGTACCCTTTTCCCTGTATTTGATTTTCACCAATTACACTTCATTGCAGACAGTCAACCTATGTTACTAGGATACTTCATTTTGGCAAAAGAATCCATTGTTCAATCCTTACGGCCTCAGCATGGGTAAGAGGGCGACAATTTTGCACTACATTTAGAGTGAAATCTAAAAAAATTACATACTGAATACTTGGGCTAATACCCGTATCTGGTCCTTGTTGGCAAGTCCCCACAACAAAGGTCAAGAAGGGACTTAATAATTAACACCCTTTTCCCAATACAAATTACTCTTTTCTCTATTACAAGAAAAACAAAAAACAACCTGCACAACTTGCTATGGTAGACTGGTAGTGTCTTGTTAGCTTAGCTGTCAAGAGTTTTTATGAGAGACGATAGATAATATACAAATGTGGGAGATCACTCTCTCAAAATTTCCAGGTCATATGGCCGAAAAGAGGCAAAAAGGCAGTGTGAGAAATTGAAGGGAAAAAAAAAAGACTGAAAAAGATAGCTTGATAACAACCTTTTCCTTTGATGATCCCATCCTTCAATTATTATGTCTTCCAGCGCCAGTGCCTGTCCAGTTGAAGTCACCTTCATCCCTGTCCCCATCCTAGTAAATATCAAACTTTTTTTACAGTTCATAACAGCCCATCACATGGGTCTCCATTTTCTTTTTTCCTTTTATTTTTTACTAGACACTCCAAATAGTTGATATATATTCATCTCTTTTACATTATAGAAATTCTTGCTGACATGCAGCTCTTTCTCCCCAAGGTACTGCAATCGAAAACTACAGCAACCAAATATACTGTGTTGGCAATTCAATCACTACGACGGCAATCAGAAAGTTAAGATATGTATTGACTTTTTGACTTCAGCTTGATTTGAGTTCTCGTTTTGAGAATCACCCACCTTCCCTTTTCTCCACAGCCAATGAGGAATATAATTAATCAAGCATTTGGGCACACAAGGAGGGGTCATTTAGCCATGGGATTATGAACACTGGCCAGCAACGTAGTAGGGTACAATAGAAATGACAGTGCGTTGTCCTCTGGCCACTTTACAAGAAATTAGCACCACTTATACTTGAGATAAGCCGGCTAGCATTCTCTGCAACCATTTGGCTAACAGAAAACGGGAGTAACTGTCGAAAAGTTCATAGCAATTAAGGAGACTCCAATCAAGAGTAAGTGACTAATTCTCTATACTGACATTGTTGTTCTTCAGATACTTTATTTGATCTGTTTCTTACGAAAAATTCACTAGTATTTGCAGGTTCAATGTTCAAGATAGTTGAGAAACACGCGGATGTCAAGTTCATTTGCAGCCATAGTAGGAGGTGCAGTAGGGGCATTCATACTATTAGGAATAGTAATTGGAATTTTGTGGTTTTTTTTGTTACATTGTAATAAGTCTTCAAACAATAATTCAGACACGGGTTCTTCAGATCCATCTGCAGTAGGTAATGTTTCAACGAATTTAGCTATGGAAAGACAGCACAATGCCATTTGTTTATGTTTTCGTTAGCATTTTGCTAATTCTTGTGCAATAATTACAGTGGAGTTCAAAAGACTAGGTGGGCCATCTTCTTCATCTATAAGTCAACCGTTTTCTGGACCACCAAATGGAGCAAGGCAGTTCAAAATGGAAGAGCTGGAACAAGCTACTAAGCATTTTGATGAGACTAATCTCATTGGATACGGAAGTTTTGGTCTGGTTTATAAGGGATTGCTTCGAGATGGGACAGTTGCTGGTCTAGTGGTTATCAAAAGGCGGACCGGTGCCCCTCGACAAGAATTTGTTGATGAGGTATGACAAAGTTTCAATACAACTCCCACATTCAATTGATACAAAACCGTGTGTATGAAAAGAAAGAGAACAGAAATTAAAAGATCAATATCTGTGTGCTCATTGACATTTTAAATAATTTTAACAAAGGGTTCTTCATAAAACATCACTTCGAAGTTAAGTTGCTAGTAGAATGCATAATGTTATCCTCTGTTCTTTTCCTACAATCAGCAACTTCTAATATCAAATTCTAGTACTCTCTCTGTTCCTATAAAAGAGTCATACTATCCATTTTAGTGTTTATCCAAAAGACTGACATTTCTAAAGTTTAAGCATAAAATCTTCATATTTCTTCAAATTCTTGTCGAAGATATGATGTTTGTGTCAAACAATATATATATACACACACACACACACACATGCGCTTAGACAACATGCAGCTCTTTTTTGGGGGCAGAGGGAGTACGAGAAATTACATAAAAACACGTCTTGCACATCTAAACTCTCCTATTCTGAATAACAGGTTTCCAATATGTCAAGAATTTGGCACCGACATTTAGTTACTCTTCTAGGTTACTGCCAGGACAAGGGTTATCAAATGTTAGTATATGAATATTTACCGAATGGAAGCATGTGCAATCATTTATATGGTATGAATCCTTTCTATTACAGAAACTGTATATCCTTGTGAATTAGATATGTGCATTTTGATTTATTTTGAGACAGATACCAGAAAAGATTCAACAGCAAAGCTAGAGTTCAGGCAGAGGTTGTCCATTGCCCTTGCGGCAGCTAAAGGTATCTTAATGACAACATTTGGATCTTTCTAGTTAAGAAGAGTTATAGTTTACAAACAGGACTTATTTTTCACCCCAAGGGGAGTGGGAAGGGTCGAGCCTCGGACTTCACATTTTCTGAAGCCCCAAATATACGACTGGGCCACCCTTAAGGGGTTTACAAACACAACTTGTTAGAGAAATTTCATGCAGATGATAATGCAAATTGCTGTCCAGTAACTCCAGAAAATGGGACGGCAATTGTTGATCATTCTGGATGAATATTTAAAACTTCTGTATTCCTAATATTTTCATCAAATGAATAAACTTAATTGAAGAAAGAGCTTCTCTGGTGATGCAGGTCTATGCCATTTACATAGCCAACAACCTCCTACAACTCACAATGACTTTAAAACAGCTAATGTTTTGGTTGATGAGGATTTCATAGCCAAGGTTGCGGATGCAGGGCTTCAGAGATTACTAGAAAGGATTGAGGAGGCGGGTCCATCTCGGTCAACCAGAGAAAATGTTTTTGAAGATCCAGAGTAAACATTTTTCCTGGTTGTGTTTCAGTTTGTTAGTAGCTTTACTTATCTTTAATGTGTCATATATCCCAATTTTTAGGGTAGGTCGATTGGGGGTATATTCAGAAAGGAGTGATGTGTATAGTTTTGGGGTATTTCTTTTGGAGCTTATTACTGGCCAGGAGGCTTCACAGTTTGATTGCTTTGGATCAGACGGAAGTATGCTCCAATGGGTATGTCAAAAGCTGTCATTGATAAGTTCATATAATTCAAGAGAATTGGAATTTAAGGATATCCATGTTATTTTAATTTTTTGTTAATCTTTCTAAACTTTGTTAAGGTGGAAACACATTTGAGTTCAGACGATCTGGTGGATCGTCGACTGGTTGGGAGCTTTTCCGCTGAGGGAATGAAAGATTTTCTCAGACTCACACTGCGCTGCCTAAGTTTTCCAGGAATAAGAAGACCAAATATGGAAATGGTCATGTCAGAGCTTGATGGTATTCTAGAGAAAGAGATCATGCTCACGACAGTCACGGGCGAAGGTACTGCAACAGTTACCCTAGGCAGCCACCTCTTTACTTTAAACTAATTGATTCAAGGAGGAAGAAAAAGAAGAGAGCGGTTAACAAAATGGAAAGGCAAAATTATCTTGTTAATGGAATTTGAGCTTAAAAGTATCAGTCACAACAAGTAGCTGTTATGAATTCATCTGTACATTGAGAATGAAATTATGCAGATATCGAGAACTTCAATCAAGAAGGCCAAGTAGGAAACCTTTATCCTTCCACAGTTCCACTCCTAGGCATTTTTTATGTCCATAGTTATTTAATTGCAATGCATTTTTGCTAATTTGCAAGGATGATGATTTCACATACTGGTTTCATGATTTACTTCGGTACTGGGGCACAAAAATTGCTTAATATATTTCTTTCTATGATACTTCAAACATCTCAACAATGTGAATATACTCTAACTTAGTAGGGTTGTAAAGTTGAGCTCTGAAATTTCAAGTTTGGCTGACTAGAATCTCAAACGAGTTTGAGCCAAACTTGAAGTTGACTCAAGCGGATCGACCAAGGCTCAAGCTCCACTCATTACACCAAGAATTGTCGAGACAATGTTGAGCCTGTTGGTGAGCCATGTTGTAAAATATTATTAGAACCGACCAAATACAAATGACTCATTCCAATTTCCTCTTTTCAAGCTCATTCGAGCGGGCTCGCTCGCTCATACTCCATGGAGTCTGATTTCATGTTCAAGCTTGAGTAATTACTTCACGAGCTCAAGTTGAAGCAAGCTATAAGCGCAAGCACAGGCCAAACTCGAGCCATAGAGCTTTATTTTTTAGCCATTTAACCTTAAGTAATTAATGACCAACCACTTAAAGTTAGAGTAGAAAGAGACATCCGCTAGTTTATGCTCTCAATGCAGCTTATTGCACTTGCATAAGCCCAAATATGCCGTGAGTTTGTTTCTGTCAATGACTTTCCAATTAAACTGTAACCTATTTGTCCGTCAATCATGATAAGCTTCATGACAAGCCAATGTCCTTACACTAAAGCCAACACCATAAAGTCACCATGCTGATAATGCAAATTATCAAGACAACTTTAACTGCAACATTTGAAAATCTTTGATTTGAAGTTTAATCAATCAACTACTAGGCTATGTAGGCTTTGACAAACATTCATTTATAGTCCTCTTTGAATAAAGCAAACTACTGATGATTCAAAATTAACAACTGTCTTAATAAAATATAGTAAGGAAAAGATGGCATAGTACCTGTAGCAAGACAATTCTTTAACCCCCCCCCCTCCTTTCTTGAGATTCTTTTCTCAGTTTTTTCACCTCTCAAACTAGGAACTGAATGATTCAGGTAATGGAGCCAAAGAAGTTTTAGGAAACCCTGCATGTTATAGAAATTAAAAAGTTCAAGCTTCTAAAATTTCAAGATTTTTTATTTTATCCTAGAAAACAAATTATGGAAAAGAAAGATATCATAGAGAGAATCTAGGAAATGGAACCCAAGCATCATACATGATTGCATCTTACTGGTAAATTACCCCCAAAAGATATCCTGCTCCTTCATTCCATAAGTAAGATCTCAAATGATTCAGGTTATAGGTCCACAAAGATTTCTGGGCAACCAACTACAATATCACATCCAGATCATAGTGGCACACACGTATATTCGACTACTCAAAGAGTCCAATTACCCCTTTCTCTGTGTGTGTTTGTGTGTAATCCCACTTTCCTCTTGTCATTTTATCCAGTACAAAGGCTGGACAGACTACTCAACAAGTATACAGATAACAGTGACATAAGAGATTCCAAGGCATAATAGACATTCAAATTGTGCAAAACTTACCCCACATCTCCCCCTTTGTGCACACACACAGCCACAACACACAGAGCCACAACACACGAGCAAACATTTATGTATAATGTATTTTCACTTTATTGCTGTCATTTTTCCCAAGTAATTAAGTTTGGATAGAAAGATTCTGATGGATGGTGATAGTACAGCTACAGGCTACATCTGTTCAAATGGCAAAGAAATTTACTTATTTCTCTAATCCTGTCCCACCTTTTTGTACCTTAAAAATTCATCTGATAATGAGGTAAATGAACTAGTAATTCCAAGCCATAATAGATCTTTTTGCTACAACTTACTAAATTTCCCTCTTGCACCCTCTACAAAACATTATGGAGGAACACATGCATACATTATATATATATATATATATATATATATATACACACGCGTACAATATCATCTTATTATTGTTATTGTTTCTATAACTAAACACGAAAACTGAAACCCTTATACAGATCACAGTTTCAGAAAGAGATTCTAGTGGTTCTTCAAATTGAAACAAGAACAGTCGAGCCATAAATAGGTATTCAATCACACACAAAACTTAACCCATCACTCCCTCTATACACAAGACAAACACACATAGGCACATTGAACACAAACACATGAATAAATTTATGAATCATGCCAAGTATCTCAAATAACTCGTGTCTTTCAATTTTGAATCCCAACTTATGTAAACATGACGTGATTGGTTCAGGGTTTCCGCTAGTAAGTGATATCTTGACACATCATTCCGAAGGCGATCAAAGTTAAGGATATTTTTCCGGACAACTAGCATTACTATCTATATATATGAATAATATCACTTTCTTTCATGCTATTTTCCGGGTAAGTTTGAAGGCTAGGATAAAAAAAATAGTGATCCTTAAGCTCTACGTCAATTGCATGATTGCAAAACAGCTATGAATACATTTATTTTTCAAAAGTGTTTTTATTTTAAAAAAACGTTTATAAGTATAAGGGTTCAATAGCTGTAAATGGAGTCAATATTACTTCCTCCATCCCAAAATTTTGCAACTCTGTAAGGTGAAAATTAAGGGTATTTATGTATGTGTCACAAAAATGGTTAAAACTTAAAAGTCAATTTTTATAATTTTCTCAAAAATCCAAAAGGGGTAATCATTTTGGGACCATAATAGTGTCCCATTAATTCTGGAGCACGCTGATATTTTCTCAAAAAGTAAAACCCATAGTAAGATCACAATGACAGAAATACTGGAATGGATAATGGCAAAGAAGATTACCCATTTCTCTATTCAACCCCCACAATGCTCTAATCACATGGGGTAGATCAAAATCTCTGAATACAAACAGGAACAGGATCAATTTTGCAAATGTTGGAGGTTTTAAAGATGGAAAAAAAAATAGAAAAAATAGGTATAGATTGTTTAAAGATTAGTTAGAAGTGACTTAGTGTTGTGAATACCTTTTTTAAAGCACAGATAATCAAAACCGAATTGCAGAGCAGAACAGGTCCCCGAACGCGGACGGAGACATGGAAATAAAGGACAGAAATAATCCGCGAAACACTAAGCGCTTCTGGTACTGGTATAGAAGGTTTAGGAAAACGTATATTTGTTAAACGTTTTTTGGTGATGGAAGGAATGTTGTACGATGCTGTTCTTGAGTTTGGAATATTGCCTAATGACACCCCTTTACTTCCTTACCATTTTTATTTTCACAATAATTAAATTTCATCTACTGACGGACCGACGGTGCATAATCTTTTATACACAAGTGGCCATTGAAACATGACATATTGACAAGTGACCAACCAAAATTTAAAAAAAATAAAGAAAAAGATTATGATTGGCGTCATGACATGTGTTATTATCCAAGGGTCGCTGTTCACAAAAAAAATTATATACATACATCCGGTGGATGAAAAAATTAATCTTTTCATAAAAATCAAGATCAGACACTTAGAGCATGAACAACAGTTTGGATCAAACAACTCAAATCAAATATCAAATCAAACATAACTCATTAAAAACCAATAAAATAATCTATTTGATACACATTTGAGTCAAAACCAAAAAACTCATACAACAGTGACACATAATCCAATATTTTTTCATACCCCACTATTTTTATCTCCAATAACTTTAATTACCCTACCATCTTTATCTACATTAATTTAATATATTATTTCAATTTATATTAACAATTAATAATAATATTGCAGAAATTATTAAATCCGAAATAATTAATTATTTATAATTATTAATTATACTAATATTAAATTTGAAATAACTACAATGATTCGATATTTTATTAACAATAATAATTTTCCCACTTTATAATAATATTAACAATAATAAACAACCAATTAACAATAATAATAATACGATATTTAACAATAAATAATGACAATAATAAACAATTAACAATACTAACAATAACATTAATAATTTGTAACACTAAAAATTAAAATATTGAAGTAGAAATTTAGTTAATAAAAACAAATTTAAAATGGTTAATTATATGAAAATTGGAGAGAGAAAGGAGAGAGAGAAATGTGAGAAATATCAAATTTCTCAAAAAATTCATTTGGTATCTAAATGAGACAAACCTAGTCTCTATTTATAGATAAAAATGTAAACTTTTTTTAAAAAAAACATTTTTTTAATATCGAAAATACCCAAAAACGGTGGATAATTGCAAAATTGTACGGACTAACCAAAAGTTGACTTGCGGGGAAAGCGTGCCAGCCCCATTGTCAGCACGCGTGCACAATGGCTGTGTCCACCTTTTTTTTTTTTTTTTTTAAATTTTTGGCTTTGAAACATCGTCGTTTCATGCCTTTAAAGGCCAAAAGTATGTAATTTTATGTCATGGTCGGTTGGTTTTTTTTATTTGATTTTGATTTGTAATCTATATTAATCCAAATCAAATAAGAATTAAATTATATTTTATTTAGATACAACGTTGTAACTTAAGATTTGGTTTGATTCGGTGTTTGATACACCGTTGTTTATGCTCTTAGAGTTGATTGAATATAATTGAGAATTTTTTTTTCTATTTTGACAAAAACTTAAAAAAAATACCATCTTACAAGTATTTTGAATGTTCTAGAAGTTGTTAGGCGGCACACCAGCGCCTAACGCTTAAGACGCCTAGGTGGGATCTAGTCAGGACCTAGAAATTAAGACATATTTACAATAATTTTTAATTTTTTATATAAATTATAACATTGTTAATTAACAAGCATTAAAACTTTGCATATAAATATACTAATAATGAATATCACTTAAAAAGCATAACATTATCTAAACAATGATCACAAAATTGTAAAATAGTAAAAACTACTAAATTAGTACTTCCTATGTTTTCAAATAATCGTCTTTTTTACTCGATACGTTATAAATTAATTGATTATATTATAAATATTGATGTAATATATGGTTTTTAATACCTTTAAACATGTAGCTATAATTAAAATAAGTTAAAAAATAAAAATAAAATAGTAAAAATAATTTATTTTTAAAAGACAATTATTTTTAAACATATAAAAAAGAAAAATAGGGTAATTGTTTGAAAAGGGTTCAGGAGTTTTATTCAACGGCAAAGAAACACAAGGAAAAGAAAATCTAATCTAATCTATCTACTGCCACAAGGACAAGACAACACATCCACACTCACAAGATACAATCAATCATCCCACTTTTTTTTTCTCTCTTCTCTTTTTTTTTTTTTCGCCCTTTCTTTCCCTCTTTCTCTTCGGGAAGCCTTCCCCATTTTTCTTCTTTATTTTCTTCTTCTTCCCTCCCTCTCTGTATCTCCTTCGCTCCCTCCATTTTCTCTTCTTCAACTGCAGTCACACCCGAACTCCACTCTCTCTTTCTCTCTCCTCTCTATACGAACCCAAAATCCATCTCTTCTTCTTCTTTATCCCAGCGCCCACACACAAACACACTTTTATATCTTGTGCCACATCTCTCTCCCTCTTTCATCAACTCTTCCATCCCAAAGCTTAGCCACGCAAGCTACAACAATCCCAAACAAGTTGCTCTTCACCCTCCTCGTTAAGTTCAGCGGACTAGCCACCGCCGAGGGCGACTAGTAGACGATTTCTACCCCGAGCGATATTTTGGCCGATTTGGAGGAAATCGCTACGTTTGACTGCACGTCTAGGTCAATTTTTAGAATCATACTGTATTATTTTTTAAAAACGGATCTTCCCGACCTGACTCAAGGCGTGTTGGTAACTGTTAGTAAGGTGAATTGTAATCTCACACTTCTTCTTATGAATTTTGATCTAAGACTTGAACATTTGATCATCCGTTAGTTGTGTGACGAGTTAGTTTTTAATGGGACCAATTCTTAAATTTCTATTTTGAGAACAATTTTCAATTTTTGGTCAAAGTCTAGGAAGTTTTTTTTTTTTTTCCACCTAAGGGGGCATGGGAAGTCAAAGTCTAGGAAGTTATTCTCCGACAACTTGTAATTTTCAATGATCGATCACAACGATAAAATTTGAGTTTGAATATTGATAGTCATGGATATTTATCATAAAATTATACAGAAATAAATATCATTAAATACAAATTATATTTAAAGACTTTATAAATATAATTTTAATTATTTTATGTCAAATTAATGATACTCGTCATTAATTTTTAAAAAATATTAAATATTTTTTTAATGGGTTAAGATCCATATTTTATCTTATCTCAAGTCACTTTTGATTGATTATCCAATATTTGATTATTTAAGTAGAAAATAATTTTTAATTACATCACCATGTAACTCTTGGATCAATTGGACGAATAACTATTTATTCTAATCGATTTTATAGATTATATCACAGTTACATGTCTTTAAGCTTACAACTGAATTGTTTTAGCTTAGTTAAGTTGGATCCAATTATATGACAATTGAATATTACTAACTTATTCTATCACGTCTCATCTAAGATAAATCAAGGTACTCATGTTTTGATAAACCTACCATTGAATGATATCGACCATGACGAGTGTCACATATTTAGAAGACATAAACTTAATATTTTAAAAAAAGATTTTAAAGTTATTTGATCTCATCAAATAATACTACATAATTATATCATGTATCACATATATACATCATATAACAATTATGTGACATGGATATGACCCATAGTCTAACGATTTAGTTAAGGTAGTGAGAAGCTGAACAAAAGTGTTGAATGAGAAAAACGAAAAACTTCTCCAAGTGCTTCCGTTGTCTCCAAGTTCCCGCTTGCTTTCTATGGTTTCCGTCTTCTCAAAATAAATTATAAAATTCGATTAGAAACCTCGTTTTAATATACGAGTGGATTTAGACGAAAAAAGAATTTGCATTCAGAATATATAGATAGAGGCACGATAAACATGTCGTATTTTAAATGAATAAAATAAACCAATCATCAACCATCACATAAAGTGATATGCCCGGCCCAAGCCGGGTCACGTGCAAGGCACGAGCTAGCATTACGTGCCAATCACGAGCACAATGCATAGGGGGCCTACAGGCCCAGCGAGCAGCATAACTCTCATCCAAGCCTGGCCGGGCAAAGGCCATGCCTGTCCGACCAGGGGCTGTGACCGGATATCACACATTTAGCAAAGAAACCAGATTCATCTCGTCCAAACCTGGTCGAGCATCGGCCTTGCCCGCCCGACCAGGGGCCCCCCCTTGGACCTACAACAAGTTCAAGAGCCATGCAAGTGGGAAAGCCGGGCAGAACCCTGCTCGCCCGGTCACACATCAAATGGGAAGCACCGAAGGCTTGCTCTCCAAGACAAGTCAAAGGTTTCCATGTTTAGGCGGAACACTTGCCTTATCTGCTCCTACATCTACGCGCCCAGCCGCCTATCACGCCCAAAATCAAGGGATTCTCTCCTTGATTGATTTGGTAACTATGGAAACTGAATCCTAGACGGATTCAACCACCTTGGGGGCCTATAAATACCTCTCCATAATCCTTAACAAGAGACACACACACTTTTCTTGAGCCTCGATACTCTGTTGATTTGCTTTCAAGCTTACACACGAGACTTACTCTCACGCCGGAGGGGTTTCGCGAGGCCCTGCCTTGCACTTCCACTCAGGTTCTCTTGTGTTCTTAACAGGCTCAAAGAAGGTGATCCGAAGCCCAGATATCCTACCCAACTCAAGGACGGTCCAAGCTGTGATTTTGCCACATCATAAAGAAAACTTGGGTCATATTGTTGAATCTTTAAAACTAAAAGATTTGCTTAAAAACATTTCACTTGATTGTCAGCCAGGACAAGTAGCTTATAATTGGTCAGCTGAATATTATTGTCAGCCAACTTTCTCAGCTGATCCATACGCTGCTATTGAATGAGTTTATCTTTCCTTATTTGTTTAAACATACTCTAGTACTAACTCTTTCCCACTTTGTGCTTGTGATAGATGTTCTGCCAAATATTATCTCACAAGATCCTTTGTGATCTTGCATCTGTCATAACACATTTTCAAAATTCAAATGTGTTCCTAACGGGTTGCTCGGAAAGACTATCTATATATACCCATTGGAAGCACTGGTGAAGACAACGAATCCGAAGAACTTTTCAAGTCAAGAAACTTTCAAATTACAAACTCTCTGTCTTCGTCTTCGAAAAACTTTAGCTAGATACTCACCATTGAAAATTTCTTTCTAGTTATTGTTTAGGCAAAACACTGAGTACTTCATTTCAAATTATTTCGAACTCAGTCAGTTTGTCTCACGAGTTTGATTGTTTCTCAATCATTCTCCCAAACACCGGTCTTTTGTTGTACACTGATCCATTAGAGATCAATTAGATTTTTAATAAAATTAGTGCACTTCAAAAATCCAAGTCTGACCAACTTGGTAGTGGACGTAGCAGTTTATCTGTGAACCACTTCAACTGAATTGTCAGCCATTTCTCATATCCTTGCTAACTGACTTAACACTTAAGTAGTTATTAAACTGATTAAGTGTCAGCCAGTTAACAACACTTGTTTGCTTACTTGTGCAGATAACTTGTGTTTTAATTTCTTCTCTATATTCAGTGATCAAACATCAAAACAAATTTTCTTTTGAAAAACTGTTGTGTCAGTCAACTGACCAATTCACTCCAGCTTAAGGAATTTCAAAAGTGTCAGCCAACTGACCATTTCTTCAGTTGACTGACAAGATCAAGTTTTCCGCTGCCAATATTTTAGGATTTTCAAATCAACCACCAAAAGTTTTTTTAAAGGCTATTCACCCCCCCTCTAGCCTTAACTGTTGCCATCTGGACTTACACATATCCACGCACCATGCAATTATATCCATCATATAATTAAAAGTGTAATCCCATTCAATTGAATAAAAAGAGTAAATATAAATATATAATAAAACCTAATAGGGAAATTTAAAGCATATAAATATACCAATTTTGTGTGCTGATTTAACTTTGGGATTAATTTATTCTGAAGATTTATAAAAACAATTTTTATCAATTCTAAATAAAATGGGTAACAATTTTTATCAATTTTTATTAATAAGAGCAGAATAATTTCAATAAGAATGGTAGAAAAGTTGTACACTAAAAGTTTTTAGGAACATTAGTTGGGACATACCAAAATAGAAAGTAGGAATATTTATCCAGGACGAAGGGAGTATGATTTTGCAGTCTTCTTTGATTTTTTTTGTTTTTATGACAAATGTACATCTTTTTTTATGGCAAAACACACCTTTGGGTCACTGTACTTTTCAAAAAATTGCAATTAAGCCACTGAGACGTCAAATTTTTTGGGATGGCCACTGTACCAGACTTATCTTGCATGCTAACCCAATTTTTTGATGGACGTTAAGTTCGGACGTTAAATTATGTTAAGTACCTATTTTACCCTTGTATTTTTTGTCATCATATTGTGTAAACCATTAAGAACAAAAAATCCCAAATTTGCATTGCCTCTATAGACCAAGTAACCTAGATCTGGGTTTTAAAACTCAGATCTGAGTTTTACACCGTAATTAAGAAGTACCCTATCGTCTTCATCATCAATCGAATGATATTATTAGAACTCAAATCTAATGTCTCCAAATTGGTCAATTTGTACAAAGATTCAGGCAAACCACCAATAAAATTATTGAAAGACAATACTAAATCTTAATGGCCTAAGATATTAACAAGCTAAAGAAAAGAGTCCAGATTTCTCGGTGAGACCATGGTAGTCACTGAACGTCATAAGTCTTACTTAGAAAGGATGAAACTTTGGGGACTATGTCCATTCTGGCAATCTGGAACAACTTTTCCTTCATCTTCCTCAACGTAAAACCTTCGATCTCAAAGCCAAATTAACCAAAACGATGGTGGAATTAATGGTCAAAGGATTCGATGGATTCCTCAGATGGAGACGGGGTGGTGGTGGGGCTTCGATGGATTCCTCAAATGGAGACTTCTTGGTGGTGGTGGGGTTTGCGCTGTCCGCGTCTTTGGGAGATGAAAGATGAAAGATCTGAATGGGAGATGAAAGGTGACAGATCTGAATGGGAGATGAAAGATCTGGATTCAATTACTTCCACCGTCTTTCTCAATCACTTCCACAACAACGATTGGCTCTGCCGGTGAGAGAGCGGGTTTCTCTTCTTCCTTTTCCACCTTGGTTTCGACAGATGATGAAGTTGCTACAACAGATTTGCCAGATTTGGATTTGTAGAAGAAAGATGACAGATCTGAATGGGAGATGAAAGATGACAGATCTAAATGAGAGATGAAAGATCTGGATTCAATTGTTTCCACCGTCTTTCTCAATCACTTCCGCAACAACGATTGGCTCTGCCGGTGAGGGAGTGGCTTTTTCTTCTTCCTTCTCCACCTTGGTTTCGACAGATGATGGAGTTGCTACAACACATTTATCAGATTTGGATTTGTAGAAGAAAGATGACAGATTTAAATGGGAGATGAAAGATGATGGGTTGTTTATTAAAGTTTATCTGGGCTCTTATTAAAATTTATCTGGTTTTTTAAAGCTAACTATGTGCAAGGGCAAGGTTTTTTTAATTAACGAAGAAGAAGACGATGATATAGAGGGCAAAATAGGTATTTAACCTACGTTAACGTCCATTCAAAATTTGGGTTAAATTGTAAGATAAGTCTGGTACAGTGGCCATCCCGAAAATTTTGATGTTTCAGTGGCTTAATTGTAATTTTTTGAAAAGTACAGTGGCCCAAATGTGTGTTTTGCCATTTTTTATAATGTATTTATAGCTATGTGCGCAAACAAGTCTAAATTTAAAATTGAAGTCAAATTAATTTATATAACATTTCTAACATATTCCGTTATTGTAGTTGTTTAACTATATGTTTATGTAGGACATTTATTTTTTAGGTGCATAAGAATTAGAAACGATGATTTAAATTTTTACTGCAAGTAAAGGTTCGTTAGTACAGAGGAAGCCCCTGAAACACATGGATTATGAAGTGGACCTCAACACTTGATCGGAGAAGACTAATGTTAGGATGTTTGTTTTTGAGTTGTCACTACCACTTGATCTAAGTTACAACTTGCAACTTTGGAATGTGAATTGGGGATTTTTTGTTCTTATAAGAATTTTTGTTACGAATGTTCATGGATTGCTTGCTTTTATATATGTACATCTTCACATTGTAATATTGCTTATATCTGGTTGTAGAAATTGAGCATCCAAACTCATTGTTATAGCATCTGACACAACATATACTGTTATCAAGCCGGTGAACTTTCAATTATGTTTTTCACGTAATTTGATATCTCTCAGGTTTCAACATATATATATATATATATATATATATGTGTGTGTGTGTGTGTGTGTTAAAGCAAAAATTCTTCCTTTTAGACTGAAAGTTAAGGATTTTGTAGAAGGTCAGGCAAGGGTGAGTTTGGTTCGGTTCGGTCCAGTTATTTTGCAAAAACTTAGAATACCAAAATTAGACCAATAGTTTGGTTCTCAAAAATTTAGAAAAGTAAAATTTTGGTCCGCCTGTGGTGGAAAAACAATTCTAACAAGCGGCTTTGAGTAACTAACACATGACAAACTAAAATCATGTGTCAAAAAGAAAGATTTTGGTTTGCTCACTCAATGCCGCTTGTGTAGAATTATGTTTCCACTGTCGGTGGACCAAAATTTGATCAAATTCACAATTAGAACCAACCCAATATGTATGAGAACCAGTACTTTGGTCTGGTCTATAACCAACCTAGGGTGTACGAGAACTATGATCAGACCAATATTACGGTTTTCAATTGTTGAATACAATCAAATAATAAAATCTTAAACTTAATAAAAAGATTACAAATCATTCAATACTAGTACATTTAGCAATTAAAAAATATCAGTCATAGTTTTACATCATAACAATTCGGTTGAAACAAAATCACAAATTTGAATAATAACATAATATCATAATTAAGAAAGCTAATTATTTTTAGAAATTATAAAAAAAATATTCAATTTCCTACTATTTCAATTTTTATTTATTTTAAATTTAAGATAGAAAGTATTTAGTTGTTAACTATTTTTAAATTACTAGTTATTATGATAAATTTAAGAAGCTATTAATTTTATTATTTTATTTTATCTTATAGTAAATTGAGTTGATTAAGTAAATTTGAAATTCATATTACCCGCCCGTTTTTACAACAATTTCATAAGATAATAGATTTATTTAATTACAGTGTTTCTTTTATATTATATTAAATATTCATATATTAATTTCAGTATTTACCCTATTTTAGATTAGTTCAAAAGATTCTAATTATAAGGAGTTTGAAAAATTCTCTTATTATAAGCAATTTTCGTAAAAAAAAAAAAAAAAATCTTAAAAGCATGCATGTATAACCTAGTTTTCTAATATAAAAATTATATTTACCATATCACCCCCAGTTTATACTTTAATTGTGGTATCTGACTATCTGAGACAGCCGTGGGACTGTGGGAGTATACGTTTTCTTTCAAATTCTACTGTTATCCGTTTCGATCCAATACCATGACACACCACTAATCAACAATGGCCTTCTCCATATCATCTTCTATATCCTTCTACCCGCAAGCTCTATCTCGCTCCAACCCTAACAAATCCAAAAACCCTCGCCAAAAATCCGCCCCCAAATCCCTAAAACCCCCTAATCCTAAACTCCCCCCGCCTCTGTCTCTCTCCTCCCTATCCGGCGGTGATGCCACCACTTACACTCGACTCCCACCCAAGGACGACTCATTTTTCTCTCCTTTCGCTTCTCCCCCTCCCCAATTGTCCACAGAAATCAAACTCTCGGACTTAATTGTCCCAAATCCCTCAAACCAGAACCGAAATGGAAAGGCGTCTGACAGTAATAAGCCGTCGATTAACAAAATTGACAGTAAAAACAATGATGAATTAGATCTTGATGACGGTAAATTCGAGCTGTTCGAGGTAACATCGGATGACGAAGACGACGGTGAAGTCGAGTTCGGTAATGGACCAATTGAAGAAAGGGAAGGGGAAGAGAAGGAGAAAGGAGTACCGGCGGTAATGCGATGTTTCGACCGGGCGAAAATCTTTGTAAAAGCTGGAGACGGAGGTGACGGAGTAATGGCATTTCGGCGGGAGAAGTACGTGCCGTTAGGTGGGCCGTCTGGTGGTGATGGAGGGAGGGGAGGGAATGTGTATATGGAAGTTGACTCTTCGATGAGTTCGTTGTTGCCGTTTAGGCAAAGTATTCATTTTAGGGGAGGGAGGGGTAGTCACGGGCAAGGGAAGAATATGCATGGGGCTAAGGGAGAGGATGTGGTGGTGAAAGTGCCCCCAGGGACGGTTGTTAGAGATGGTGAAGGTGGGAAAGTGTTGTTGGAGTTGTTGCGGCCGGGGGACAAGGCGTTGGTTTTGCCCGGTGGGAGAGGTGGGAGAGGGAATGCTTCATTTAAGTCGGGGTTGAATAAGGTCCCAAAGATTGCGGAGGATGGTGAAGAAGGTGCAGAACTGTAAGTGGCTTTTTATTGTTGTCCTTATTTATCATTGTTTACTACTCTCATAGGTTCTGTTTGAAAGTCTAACCTCTTAAGAAAATGACATTTTTACTAGCTAAGAATACTTTTAGCCTTAATTTTTGAAAGTGAGCTCTTTAAGGGAAAATGAAATATCCCAAAATGAAACAGTGGACTCATTGCCCGGAACAATGGGAGTATTAATTTTGTTGTAGATTTGTGCATAGCATTATAGCATATTAGAGCGTATCATAGGATTGGCATCGCCTTACACCTTCATGAGCTACAAAACTTTAGAACTTCGAAAATGTTATGCAATATGGTGGGATAATTCTTATGGACATGCTAAGTTCAAACATATACAACAACTCCAAAAAATAAAATATCTTACAACTCGAACTTTAGCACAAATAATTGCTTTGTTAAGGAAGTGCCTATTTTGAACACTAAATAGTAGGTGAACTGCTAGTTTATAATGAGAAATATGTAATAACTTGTACTCCATTTGTCCAAAAACGAGTGTCCAATTTTACTTTTTCACTAACTTAAGGAAGTTGATTTTTGGGCTATTTTAGAAGCACATATATATTAGTGTCCACACTAGGATATCATAGGTGATAGGTGCTAAAGATGAAATTAGTAAACTTATACAAAAATGGACATTCATTTTGGACGAGAGAGGATATACATATTATGATATGGTTGAATTATTGGGAGATTAGGTGATGCAATACTTACATGCTTGTTTTTGATACAAGTCTAGTTAAGTTAGTCGAGGTGATTTGACATTTGAATAGCTGTACCAGACACTCTGCCCTAGTCCTGATAACATAGCATGTCTACTATTTTATGGCAATCATTAAGAAGAGCTAGGTCACGTACTAATCCTGTTTACACTATATACAAGAGAGCTACTGTCCCAAATATAAGAATGATGGCGAAAGCCCTTTTCTGACTGTTTCTTTTAGAACTTTAAAAGGTAAGAAGAGAGGGACTCTGGTTATAGGTCAGATTTGGGAAGGGGCCTTGGTCTGAGCTGAATATAACTGGCAGGATTTTTTGGGGGATTTCTTCAACTTGAAACCGGACACGTTAAGAAGCTCAGGCTTAGGGTAATAAACGTTATTTTGCTACCCGTTTTCCTTTGCATCAATTGCTAATGCTGTTTCTTGTCAGGTGGTTGGAGTTGGAGCTGAAGTTAGTTGCGGATGTTGGGATAGTTGGTGCTCCAAATGCAGGCAAAAGCACGCTTCTCAGTGTCGTTAGTGCTGCTCAACCAAACATCGCAAATTACCCATTCACAACTTTACTTCCAAATTTGGGTGTGGTTTCATTTGGTTACAATGCCACTATGGTTGTAGCAGACCTGCCAGGTTTACTTGAAGGAGCTCACCGAGGTTTTGGTTTAGGCCACGAATTTCTTCGGCATACAGAAAGATGTTCGGTTCTGGTATAATATTTCTCTCTGTAACCACTTCATGTTGATGGCATCAAAAATTGAGATAAAGGATTTTCTTTTGGTTGTATAGCCAACTAGTTTTCAAATGTCTTATCAAAAATTATTTGTGCTAGCAGTTTAGTATCAAGAAATACTTTCCACGTGTTCTATCTCACTTAATAACCAAGCATTGTTTTCCATCTGATACTGATATGATACCTTTTCATACCTCAAAACATGGCCCGATACATCTCTTTGCGTCTTTATGGATAGTTAAAGCGCTTGAAATACTGAATTCTTATCTATATGAAACAGACTTAAAAGATATTTCTATCATCATTTTACCTTTTCTTGATGCTTGTGAGTCTGTTGTCGACTAATAGAAACATAATGTATATGGAGGCTTAGGTACATGTGATTGATGGCTCATCACAGCAACCAGAATATGAATTTGATGCAGTTCGACTTGAGCTGGAAATGTTCAGTCCTGAACTTTCTGAAAAACCTTATATAGTTGCATACAACAAAATGGATCTTCCAGACGCATATGAAAATTGGGCATCATTCAATGAGAATCTCTCTGCCCGTGGGATTAAAACCTTTTGCATGAGTGCAGTAAAGCAAGAGGGCACTCACGAAGTAATCTGTGCTGCTTATGAGCTCGTGCAAAAAAGACTAGAAGATGCTAAGGAGGAAAGTAAGTTGTTCTTTTAAAAATTCTTTTTTGAACACTTTGTGCTATGCCTTCACACTTCCATATCTCAGCCTTAGTATGTAGTGAAACTCAAAGAACATTTCTTGTGTAGACCTAGAGTCTTGGAATCAAGAAATCACAGATTAAGCTCTGCAGAAGAATACTAGTGTATTTGGTCTGTTTTTTTTTTCAGTACATTTGTTTTTGTAGTGCTGATGTGTTCCCTCTGCTCTAGGTTGGAGAGGTCCGGTAAATGTAAATCTGAATCATGTGGGTGATATGGTAAAGAAGCAGCGGATGTCTCCTATTAATGAGTTTGAGATCTCTCATGACAGTGACTCCAATACATGGCATGTAGAGGGGGAAGGCTTACTACGTTTTGTTCAGATGACAAACTGGAAGTATGTAGCTCTCTTTTCTCTCATTTTGTTATCCTTTAAGCATTGTAACTGTATCCTTTTGTCTTGGTCTTGCTGTCATTCATGTACAAGTTTTTCTGTCTTGGTCTATCACATTTATCCCGAGTGAGTGGGAGCTACATTTTTCTTTGAGACCATATGTTCATGTCTAGATTGACAACTCAGATTTGAAGGAGGAAGATATTAACCGTGCCTGGGAAGTTTGTATGTTTTATCAATCATTGTAAATAGGCAAATAGGTAAACTATAAGTCTTTTTATCCTTATAACATGGGTTAGTAGAAAAGTTGGGAGATGTGGGAAGTTCTTAATTTCCATTCTGTTCCACTTCTCTCACTCTTTAACTTTTTTATTTTTCTGCAATGGATTTTCTCAAAAATATTTATTAGAAACTATTTTTCGACATTATAATTTTTTATATTGAATCACTTGTGCAGTACAACTACTAATAATACTATGCTGCTTGTATTTACACAGATACATAGATTCTGACAAAAGGTTCCAGAATGTGTTGGATGCATGTGGCGTTAACAAGTCTCTCCTCAAACTTGGTGTGAAGGAGGGTGACACCGTTGTCATCGGCGAGGTGTGTATTTTGCTGTCATCCACACCTTTTCCTCGTTATATTCAGTTATATACACAAACTGAAAGGAGGAATAAGTGAGTTTTTTTCAAAGATGTGGAAATTCCTGCAAACTCAACAAAGTGCCTAACTTGACTATTTGCATTGGAGTTTATCCATTCAAAGCTCTTACGCGATGGCTAATTCCTTTCCATTTAAATTAGTTCAGAATTTTTGGAAGATCGCCATGGTTGTGTGATCCCATCATTCAGTCAATATGTGAAAAACTATAAGCTTCGTGTCACTTTAACTTAATTCATTATAGTCAAACTTGGATTTGTTTGTTGACATCTCTTTGTTCCTGCCAGATGGAGCTGGTATGGCATGATTATCCCAACAATCGTGGCCCATCAAATATGAAGAAACGATCAGCAGATACATTCAAGTGGCCTCAGTGGACGTAATCTGTTTATAAACAATTGAAGGTATTCTTGTGTTAGTCGTTTCCTGCACGTGTTCTAAATAAAAAACTGCAGCGACAATCTTTGTAGATATGCTCCAATGGTAGATTTACTATACAAAAATATCCGTGACATTTAGGTATATAAATTATAAACTCCTAGTAATCTATTCTCTTGCAAATTCTTTCCTAATTTTAAGAAAAGCTACCAGTTTTATAGCAACCAAGGTTACAAGTTTGTATCTACAAGAATGGTTGTTCATAAACAAAATACCTCAACATCTGCATGCAGTGTTTGATGCGGATTGTGAGAGGTGCTTCTACATTTCGGGCGCAGATGTTCAAAGCACTCTACCGTAACCACAGAAAATCACGGTGTGAGAGCAAATTGTCTTTGATGCCTATGATGAAGTGCTATTGATCCAGATCTTAAAGGCTCTATTTTTTGATTGTCCATCTCATCGCAGGTGTCGAACTAGCATATGATATGTATTACTTTTATTCTGCAGTCCAATGGGCCGGTAGGCTTGTCCTGTAAATCAGTTGATCAGCTAAATAAGAGAAAATGTGCAACTGCAGTTTTTCCAGCACTGGTGTTCCTTGCAAGTTCTTGGCTTCAATATATACGTTCCATTCCTTGAGTATGTTTCCTGAAAGACAATCTTACGGATTTTAATTCGTAAGACGGAGCCCTACTATCTTACAACTTATCCCCCCAACACACTGTGGGTCGGATAAGGAAGATCCATTTAACAAAAAATATCTGTAAGACCGTCTTACTTAAGTTTTTATCCCATTCCCCTTGGGCCCATAATAGAATCATAATATTTTCTCATGATTTTTGCACATACTGATATTAAAGTTGAGTGCCATTGGTTCAAGATTCAGCCATGAACAGGGTGTGGTGATGGTGGTGGTTGTTTGGGTGGGAGAGTTGGTTGGCCATCAAGAATCATTGATTGAGATGCAATGATGCAATGGTGGATGAAAAGTGGCCCTCGGACTCCGATTGCTCCCTCCACTCCATACAAAGACTTGTTATTTGAAAAATCTAATTATTAAGGGGATATATTAATAATATTGAAGTTAGTTATAATTACAAAATTATTTAAGCACATGCAACATGATTACAACCAAGTGGAAGGTAAAAATGTAATATAGTATAGTTGATTTTTTGCGTGAAAAGAAAAGGATGGAGTATAAGCTATTTTATTTAGGTGTGGTAGCTTATGTTGGAGCAAGGGAAATTACTAAGGTTGGCTTTGTGTTGCTTGGAGTTAGAGCCGTCAAAACGGATCAACGAAGTGGACAAACCCGCTAAATGGTGGACCCCGTCACTTGGCGGGGCGGGGCGGATCAACCCGTCTAAAAGAGAGATGTTTGACCAAAAACAAGAAATTAACCAGGCAAGCACAAGCATTTATCTTAATAACTAATGCTTGGTAGAATCAATCCAGAAATAACGCCCTTTCAATATGATATATAATAATATAACTAACACTTTGTAATGAAAAATTGAAAATTGAAAACATATAAAGCGTATTCCAAAGAACCTTGGGAAGCATATATACTCAAAATTCTAGCAACGAAGTTCAAAGCAAGAGATCTAAGTATCTAACAACCCATATCTTTCATTACATATGCAAAGCAATCCAGATCTTTCCTGAAAATGAAGATACTATCCACGTTTGTGAAGCAGCAGTGGTTTGACCGGAGCGCGGAGGTCGGAAAGTGTAGAGAGAGAGTGAGACCAACCGACTTAGAAAGAAAGATATCGAGGATGGCGGACGGACAAGACTGATATATCGACGATGGCGAGACGAAGAGGAGTCGAGAGATCATCAATGGCGATGACGGATTCGAGAAAAGCGACTATTTTAGGGTTTTACTTTTAAGAGAGAGAAAGAGGTCTTTGAGAGGCTTTTTGAGAGAGAGAGAGAGAGATAGAGAGAGAGAGAGAGAGAGCTGTTTGGGTAAAAAAGAGATGTTTGAGCAGTTATCCTTTCTTGGTGATCTGAAAGGATTTTCCATTATTAATTACTTACTAATTTGTACACAAAATTGCGGGTCACCCGCCCCCGCCCCGCCTAAACCCGTGACCCGTGCGGACCAAACCCATTAAGCTCGCCTCCTAGCGGGTTTGTATTTTTAAAACCCAACCCACCTTTTTTAAGTAGCGGGGCGGACCAACCCAACAGGTTTGGCCCATTTTGACAGCTCTACTTGGAGTGTGGTGTTCTCGTAATGCACACTAATTTAGGATAAAATAACTTTTTGATATTATTGCAAATGTTTTTCAGAATTCCTTTGCCATGAGTAGTTTGGGACAAACGTTTTATTAACTACTCCTACGACACACACACTTTGGGGCAGTTAAGAAAAGTACCGATTCCTAATAATAAAAAAAAAGAAAAATAAAGGTTGATTCCTACAAATTTATACTATCGTGTTGGATAAATGTTGACGAAAAAGGGAGAACCCTTTGGAGGTCGACTCTAGGAAAACAGGTTGGAAGGCTTTTCACTATGTCGGTGTGTCTTCCTCGGTATGCAGGGTCAAAACTGAGGTATTCAACTCGGCAACCGAGGCTTTTCACTCCTATCACACGCAATCTGTAAACCACGTACGTAGATGATGAGCTCAAAATTTTTACGAATTTTCTCAGGAATTTTCTTCTATTTTGTGCTATTTTTGAGTTAATTATGTTTTGAAAATATTATTATTTGTATATTTGTGCTTAATGTAGGTTTTCATGCATAATTGAGTAATTATATGGTGTTTAGCATGAAGTTCGAGGCAATTCCGGGCTTTAAAGTTGAATTAGAAATTATTTGGTCAAAGTGCGTTAAGTCCGTTAAGTGTTTCAAGGCAAAAAGAGGTCTAACAGAGGCTAACTAGGCTAACGGAGGACTAATCTACGAAGTCTGGGAGGGGAAGGAAAGCGGCACCAACTTAAGGAAGCCCAGGGGCACCGAACCAATGTTTAAAATAGAAGGGGAGGCCGACGCAATTGCTAGGTTCCCCCTTTTGAGTTGTTGAGCTCCCAAGCGGCCACGTGTCCCCTGCTCCAGTCACTCATCAAGCCTTGACCCGCGAACTCTCTCCTTGGACCCAAGCTAACCCGCCCCATTCCAGCCCACCTACCTTCCAATCCACCCGCTCCCTCTTACATGCCGGCCCATATCTCACCTGGGTGACCCGCGAGCCCCAGCCTAGTTTTGCCCATGCCCAGTTCCCTATTTTCTTCAAATTCAGCCCCCAACACTCCATTGTGCTTCCTAAAATACCCCCTACCTAGGCTGCCCTCCTTTGCCTTCTCATTTTTAATTTTCCAGCCTTCATCATTTGTGAAACCAAGTCCCCATTACGGGACATTGTTCCCAAAATAGGGCACCATCCCCATTTCTTCCAAAATCCTTACATTCTTTCAAAAATTGTTCACCATTGAAGGTTTGGAGCAACAAATCAAGAGCCAAGGAAACATTTACAAGGGATTTCAACCCGGGATTCGTTCTTCATTTGGTATAATTCTTTCAACCTATTTTTTGAGATAATTGTTGTATTTTCTTGGGTTGATTAAATTTGTAAATGATGAATTGGTTTATGCTTAAATTATTTATGGAAATATAATTATTTTTCTATGTCAAATGTAGTGATTTAATTTAATCTATCTCTTTATTTAGTACATATTCATGTTGGGTTATTATTTTTGTGAACTTAATGCTTTTAATTAATTTACCAATAATTAAATGATTTTAGAAATATTTTAGATTCGCAAGAGCTACCTTTATATTTCAAACCAATCAATTTAATAGTTGGTATTTTGTGACACACACCGATAGCCATTGTGAGACTTTGTTTGACATGCGATCGAACCACCTTAGCCATTCGCGAGGTCGGGGAGGTTAGGGCTGACTATAAGATGCGAGAGCCTATAGTTAACTAATTTTGTTGTCTCGGCTACCAATATGACTTGTAGAAAAATATAAATAGTTTCTTTTTGTGAAGTATTAATCATACGCTTGGTTATTATTGTGTGTTCTTCATGCTTTTAATGGCGTAGCGAACCATTAGATGATCATTAGAATTCTAGGATAAGATGCGAGAGCCCGTCCTATTAATTCCGAAAATCACAATACTTGTTTGTGTTACGTGAGACTGAGAGGAGATCGTGCGTAGATAGTGTGGGCTCCCGGGACGTGCGCCCGCGCCCCGCGCGCCCTTGGTTAGGGGTGCGCGTACGTGCGGATGCGGGACATCCACTACTCTCGTTCCACCCTCCTTTGTTTAGGGGAAGACGAAATCAAAAGTGCGAGAGTAGTGCTGTCTAAGATAGCGCGTTGGAATGCGCCTCAGTTGCCTTTAGTGGATTTTTGATCCAATATGGGAACTTTGGGTTTCCCGCATCAAGTTATCCTTTTTTTAGGGGATATCAGGATATGAGAATGCATCACCCTTTTATTCACATTTTCCCCTTTTTAGGGGAAAACAGAAAAGTGCAAAAAAGGATGTTGCGACGCCCCCACTATGAGTTTTATTAAAAATAGCCTTATGGCCCGTTTCGGATCACTATGGGAGCTTTGGGTTTCCCGCATCAAGTTATCCCTTGTTTAGGGGATATCAGGATATGTGAATACACCACCCTTTCATTCCCATTTTCCCTTTTTTAGGGGAAGACAGAAAAGTGCAAGAAAGGAGTGTTGCGAGGCCCCACTGGATCCAAAAAGTTTTAGAGTCGCCATCTTTATTTTAAGGCAAAAATAAAGCAAAATCAGAAAAAAAGAAAACCAGAGATATAAAACGGGTTTGGAGGTTAAGTTACGAGTTGGGAAGGTGCTAGGCACCCAACTCGCCCTTTCGGTCTCAAAATAGTTTTTGGCTAAAGTATGCTTATTGTTCTATTTATTTAGCAGATAAATAAAACATTAAAAGACAGGAAAATAAAACAAATACATCAGTGGCTACATTATTTACGGACTTGCAGCCATTTCCTTACAATAATTACAAATGTATTTAAAAATATTTGGCTATTATAACGGCTCTTTTACATAATATTTCCTAATCTAATCCGGGCAGCACAACGGCTTATATTGTCTACATTGGGCCGGATTTAAATAACAACTTTTGTAAATAATAAATAAATAAAACGCCCTTAAAGGCTATTACCTTTTAGAGCGGGGTGTGCTAGATCTGTCCTTCTCGGGAGAGGGAGACTTTTATTGCTGCTGCTGATGTAATTCGGGCAGAGTGACGGCTTACTTATAGTAGTTTTGGCTTATTCACTCGGGCAGAATGACGGCTTAGTTTCGGTGGTTTTGGGCCTATTTGGTTGGGCGGAATAACGACTTATTTCAGGTGATTTCAGCCTATTTACTTGGGCAGAGTAACGACTTACTTTATGGTTTTTGGGCCGAGGAAATATGGTGGATACCTAACTAAAGGGCTAGAGATCACTTTAACCGGTTGGATTTGTGTTTGGAAGAGGTTTGACAGGGTTTTGAGGCTTTATGAGAGGAGGGGATCGCACACTGCGTTAAAATTACGCAGAGTTTTCCTGGGCTTCAAGCCTTCGTCGAAGAAATCTGTCCCAAAGCGTAGCTGGGGACCTCTATTTATAGTTGGATTCGTGCTTCATCGGTTTGTACCGCGCGCTTGACATTTTGTACAATGCGTTAACTGAGTGGGCACTATTCAGGACCTTGGCGCGGCCAAACAGCAAGTTGGGGGCAGCGCCAAGGCCACGTGGCGCGGCGCCAAGGGGCAAAACTTCCTCACTTTTTTGACACTTTCCCCCCTGCAGTTCACTATTCATGCATCCTACTTTCTCCTTTTGCATTTTCAACCCTGTAACTTGACATTTTGTTAAGTTTAAACAATTCTTGATATCACATGCCAGAGTTACACATCAGGGGTACGAAATTGGGGTGTCTACAGAGCCCCTCAACGATGGAGTCTACGGGTAACCCAAGGCTTACTGAGTAGACGAACATCGTTGATAAACAATAGACTCTCCAATTTCGTTCAATTATAAGACGGGGAAGAGATGCAACAGGTAGTAGTTATAATGCAATAGTTTATAATGCAAACCAAACCTCACATATCCTAGACATATTTAGTCGGTTATAGCAAGTTATCGTAGTTTTTAAGCAGATATGAAAATTAAATGCTCTAATGGTCGGACCTACTGGTGTAGGCTGCTTACGTATCCCTTAATAAAGGAAATCAGACCAAACGTAGTTCGGGCCAAAACCTAAACTATCATTCGTGCGGCCGTGCCTATCGAAATAGGCGCCTGCGTATCCTTATACAAGGAATCGAGGCCAGAGACGTAGTTCACTTGCCAGGGGACCAAATCTTTGCCGGTGCAAGTGCGGCAATACTAAATGAGCAAGTGCGGCAAAGCTTTATCAAGTAAGTGCTGCAAAGGTAATTATAACATGCTGCGATGGTCGCGTCTACCGAGATAGACTGCCTACGTATCCTTAGCCAAGGAATCAGACCAATCGTAGTTCGCTTGCGGCTGTGCGGCATGAATTGTCTCCTCAGGAACTCAACCTTCTTCGGAGGACAAGACCTTTCCCTCTGATCCGGGGTTGCGTGCCCCTTAAAGGAAAGTTCCCAACACAGCTAAAAATGCATGGAATGCATTGCCTCCTCAGGAACACAGCCTTCGTCGGAGAACAAAGCCTTTCCCTCTAATCCGGGGTTGCGTGCCCCTTAAGGGAAAGTCTTCCAAACATCATACAAATGCACTGAAAAAAGGAAAATACCTTCCTTTTCTTACCCTTGCGGTGCCCATGCGACAAATTGTTTGCTCGTTGCTTTCTTTGCTTCTTCTTTGCTTTTTGTTCTGTTCTTTGCACTTTCTTTGGGGATTTTTCTTTTGTCACCGTTTCAGCCTTCGCTGGAAAATCTTTTCCCCTGTCCCGCTATGTTTTCGGCTTTAGCTAGAAAATTTTTCTTGATGCTGCTGCATTTTTCTTTACTGCTCCTTCTAACATTGGTTAGAAACTTCCTTTCCTTGCTGCCGCATCTTTTGGTACCAGTTGAAATCATCTTTTCTTTGCTGCTGTTTTTTTTCGCTCCATTTTCTAGCTTCAGCCGAAAATTTCTTCTTCTGCCGTCGCATTTCCTTTTGTTGCATGCACTTATGAATTTTTCCTTTTCTTTTCTTGTACATGCATTTTCCCCTCTCCCGATTTTTTTTTATTCTGCATGCTTGTCATTTCTCTTTATTTGCATGCTTATTATCTGTTTATTATCTTTTTTTTTTCTTTTTCACTTTCTTTATTCTTTTTTTTCTTTTTTACTTTTTTTTTCTTTATTCTGCTTGGATATACTTCAGATCTGTTAGATTGTGGCACTGTTTGGCACTTTTGAAGCATTCCTGTCTTTATTAATAATGCTTATACATGTTCTATCTATGCCTAAATGATGCAATTAGGTAATGATGCATGAAATTTATGTAATTTATTCATGCGATGCATGATTGAACTAGTGGTCACTATTTGACCCTACTATGCATGATTTATACTATAAATGCAAATGAAGCTATATGATGCATGTTCTAGGCTAAAACTTATTTTTGCATGCTATGTGTTCATGAAACGGATTTTCGGAATACAATTCAAATTTTTCCGAACACATTTTCGGGCATATTTTCGGATAAATATGGGACAAAACAGATATATTTCATGCGCTAGAATTTATTTTTCTTGCATGCTCATGCTGCAGGGACGTAGTAAATGCCATAAAAATATTTACTTTCACGATTGGTGACATTTTGTTTTCTTTTTTAGCGTATCCCTAATGCAGCTTATTGGACAATAAATGTAAATGATGGAAGCATGTACTATTTTACTTGATGCAAATGCAATGCAGAACAATTATAGGATGATCTATTAACATAATGCATGAACATTCTCGTATCTTATTATGCACATGATAAATGCAAAATGCAGTATACATACTTAAAATGTATTTTTATGATGCCTAGGATGCAAAAATAACTATTTATATGCAAAACAATACACACAATCTTTTTTTTTTATGGCTAAAATATATGTTTAGACGCACAAAATGCGTTTTTATTTATTAAAAGGATGTAAAAGAATACAACATATATTTTCAAAATACACATTTTTTGTTTTTTTTTTATTTTTTTGTTTTTTGTTTTTTTGGTTAAAACCTGTACAAACATTTACAATGCAATCTAATTTTATATGATGCAAAATAAAAAAAAATGCAGACTCAAAACACACGCACAAAGCAAAGCTATACCGATATCTAATATATAATGGCACGCTGTATCTCCAAAACGGATTTTAAAGGAATATACCTTCAGGCTCGAGCAGGCTTTTCTCTTTTTTTTTTTTTTTTTTTTTTTTGATATGCAGGGAGGGGAAAAAGCAGTCACCTCCTCTTGTTCTCGGTCATACAATTGTTGCAGGGCTACACTTGGCATAAGGCTTTTCTCATAGCCCCTGCATTTTTCTTCATAATCAGACAGAGCAGCAGTGAATGATTAGAACCCAAGTCGTCTAGCTGCTTCAGGACAACGACAGCGCGGCTAATGAATAGGACGGACACTTCTGGTGCTTCTCATTCTGATGAGACTGAGCCTTTTCTGTGCCTTGCAGAAGAAGTATATGGGCCCGGCTGGGCGAACGCTGCAGACATTGATGGATCACCTTGGGGCTTAGGCTGCAAAAGAGGGATAGTTTGGGGGAACAAAGGGGGTAGAGGCAATAAATAGATATGTACAGGCAATCAATGTATAATCTAAATTTCTTTAGCAATTATTCCTAAGGTGCACCTTAGGACCTGAAAATTTTATATTTTAGAGTTTTATTGCGAGCTTCCTGTCGTGGTTTTCCTTCTTTTCCTTTTGTCAGTCGAGCCCCTTTGCATGCTGAAGACTGGAGGTAGGATGCCGAGGTTTCAAAGAGTGTCTTCCCTCCCCTTTTTCTCCTGATATATATTTTTTATTTGGCTCTAACTTTTGCCTAGGCCGCCCTTTTGGGTTTTCAACCTAGCGAGCCCTTATTTCTCCTTTTTATATATTTATTTATTTGCTCTAATTTTTGCCTAGGCCACCCTTTTGGGTTTTCAGCCTAGCGAGCCCTTATTTCTCCTTTATATATATATATATTTTTTATTTGCTCTAATTTTTGCCTAAGCCGCCCTTTTGGGTTTTCAGCCCAGTGAGCCCTTATTTTTCTTTTTTTGTTTTTCATTTTTTTAAATTTGCTCTAATTTTTTCCTAGGCCGCCCTTTCGGGTTTTCAGCCTAGCGAGCTGGAGAAGGAAGCACTTGCCAGATAGGGTGGCTCAAGCATAATACCTTTTGAGCTCGTTGAGATTGGAGGGCTGAACAAGGTCTTCTCTTTCCTGGTTTGTGAGGAGTACGACACTTCTTGACCGGATTTCTTTGACAATATACGGCACATCGTGGAAGAGAGTGGTGGAAGCCCCTTGATAAGTAGCCCCAACATTTTTTTAGTCCAGACGGCATGACATGATAGCAGTAGGTCTCCCAAAGGGGTGGTGAATGAGGTATTTTCTTGGTCCTCTACTGCCATTTTGATTTGATTATGACCCAGCATGCCGTCGACGAAGGATCTGATTTCATGAGCAGCAACGGCGTCTACCACAATATTGATATTGCGTAAAGGGAAGTCATCTTTGGGCGACGCCTTGTTGAGGTCGCGAAAGTCTACGCAGATGCGGACCTTCCTGTTGGGCTTGGGAACGGTCACTATATTGGACAGCCAGATTGGGTATTTTACTACCCGAATGAAATTGACGTGCAGCTGCTTCATGATTTCCTTTTTAACTTGTAGTGACCATTTCAGCTTAATTCGGTAGAGCTTTTGTTTGATTGGCCGAGCATCCGGATATATGGGGATCCGGTGTTCAGCTATGACTGGATCTAGCCCCGACACATCTTCATAAGACCAGGCAAATATGTCCATGAACTCTTTGAGGAGATCAATGAGTGTTACCGTTTCAGAGCCTTGCAGGTAGTTGCTGATTTTGATTCCTTTGGTTTCATTGTCCAGCCCCAGATTGATAGTGGATCAGTCTTTAGTTGCTGTTGATGAATGATGTTGTTCCTGGTGCTCAACTGACTTTACAAGCTCAAGCAAATAATTTTTTATCTTTTGGGTCCTATTAAATGACTCATCATTATAATTATTTAATGTGTCTTTTAATGTAGGTGCAACTAAGAAATAAGCAAAGACATTTAGATTATCATTAAAAGCAAACTGTACATGGTTTATTACATTGTTGAGGACCTGGGGTTTGAGATCTTCAATTTTATGGAGCGGATCGGTAGATGTCCAATCCGTAAAGCTATGGAAAGGAGTAGGGATAATATATTCGAAGCGGTCCACCAGATTTGCGGGCGTCAAAAGCGGGCCGGTCGTAGTATACTAGTTCTGCAGAGGCTTATTAGAAATAAACTCAAACTTAGCAAGGAGCTTCTCATAATCAGTGCCTCTGCCTATCATACCCAGGAAGCTGTCGCTTGGTCTGTGTCAGAGTGATTACCTCTTTCCAGGTTTGGTTGGTAGGCTCGACCAGATCGGGTAAGGTGGCTAACATTTCCACCAACCCAAGTGGCTTCTTCAATATTGCCATTATTTTGGCTACCCAAGATAGTGTCCCAAGAGAGCATATTGCAGCTAGGCTCTTTTATGGATGGGGATGGAAAGAAAGGAACAAGGATATATGATAATGGGTGTTTATTTGTTACGAACTCGGGTACACAAAAATCTTCATCAACCTCAATCATGTTGATTTGAGGTAGAGGGTTATTGACTATATTTGGTCTGGGAGGAGGCTTTTCAATAACCTTATCATCTATAAGATCTTGGATAGCATCTCTGAGCATATAACATTTATCGGTGAGGTGACCACTACAGCGATGGTATTCATAGTACTGGGCATGATTCCAGGTCCTGGGCACGGGGTTCGGTGGCTTATAATTTTCCATAGGCTTTAACACTCCTTGTGCCATTAGCCCTTGCAGGATCACAGACTGGGAGGCTTGTAGTTCATCATAATGCCGCCTCGATTTAAATTACGACCGTTATTTCTCCGATCAAGCTTGACACTGTCCGCTCCATAAGACCATGGAACAATGCCATAACTTTGGGTAGGAAAAGTGGTGATGCATTTCTACCATATTGACGATCGGTGCCGCGTGTCGGTCTTTTTCCTTTAGAGTAACGGAAAGAGCTGGGAGGCGTATTGACTTGTAATTGCCCCGTCCATATATCTTCATCAATGCAGGCTCCTATCTCCACTATTTCTTTAAAATTTGTGTAAGGGAGATACCGCATGTGTTCCAGCTAAATGGGCTGGAGGTTTTTGATGAACATTCTGCATGACTCAGCCGAATCAGGTCTGTCAAAAGTCTGGGCCAACTTTCTTTTCCACCTGACTGCAAACTCAGCACATGTTTCTTTTTCCCTCTGGGTGCACGACTCAAGGTCCCTTTTATTTTCAGGACTGGTGTTGTCTTTGTACCTTTCCAGAACGCCAAACTATCTCGGTCCCACGTATTCATGGTGCCGCTATCGACAACATTAGCCATTGTTTGGCGGCCCTATTAGGGTGAGGTGAAAATTGGAAACCATAACCTCAAAGCTAGCTCCCCTTGACTGCATGCCAGTGGAATAAGATTTTAAGTGGGATATAGGGCATCCAGTCCCATCAAATTTTTCTATGTTGGGCATTTTGAATTTTAAAGGCAATACTGCCGCAGGTTGTAATGTCAGTGCCCGCGTAGAAAATTCCCCTTTGTTGAGAAGTTTGAGTATCATGGCCTTCATATTTTCCATGTCAGCCTCTATTTTGGTGGTTGGGGGAGTTGGCTTTTGGTATATACTGGCTGGACTAGGGAAGACTGGGTTAATTTCTGGCTGCGGTGTCTGGTAAGGATTTTGGGCTGGATACGGATTTTGGGTTGGTGGATTTTGGGCTGGATGCGGATTCTGGGCTGGTAGAACTTGGGTAGGATATGGATTTTGGGTTGGTGGAACTTGGGTAAGATAAGGATTTTGGGTTGGTGAATTTTGGGTTAGTGGGTTCTGGATGGTTTCGGCTGGGTGGCCATGATCATTATAAGGTAAATAAGTGGTAACTTGACCTGGCGGGTTAGAAATTTGTGGGTCTATATATGGGCTGTTCTAGAGTGGGTTGGTTATGGGAAAAGGGAGGTCATTTGGGCTTTGGGGAATTTTGGTGCTTGGGGAAGGATATGAAGGATAAGACGGGTAAGGGCTGATATTTGGGTAGTAGAGACTTGGTGGAGGATTGAGATTCGGGGTATCGGCAGTATTTGGTGGGTTAGTGTTTGGCTGGGGGTTTGGGTTTGGAGGCAGATGAGATGTTGATGCTTCTAGGGGGACTACAGGGGAAGAGTTCACCTTACCACTGGATTTTGGACCTTGTATAAGGCTTGCTATTTGGCTTAGCAAGCGATCATGTCGTGCATCCAGATTTTGGTCTAGCCACTGCTGCATTGCCGGGGTCGGAGCGTACCCTGGAGCCCCTATATCTGTACCCATATCGGACTGTTCATCTGTTGCCATACTGCTCGGATCTGTTCCCTCTGAACTGATTCTGCCCTTATCTGATCTGATACTGATACCCTCTGGTCTGATTTCTGCGCTTATTTCCCGTATCAACCGGCCAGTACTATCTCTGCCTTTCCAAATTTGGGTCGGGTTTCTGAGGAAAATGAGTTTGGAGGTATTAGAAGGCTGGTTGAAGACTTTCTGGGTTTGGAGTACAGCGTGCCTTTATTAGTATTTTTTATTATTATTTATTTTCCCTACAATTGACCGGATAAGCACCTGCTTTATTTTGACAGTCTCATGACTTTTTCTGGAATAGTGGATTCTTTCTCCAGAGTATAGGACCAACGTATTCCACTTGCCTTTCGACTCCCCAAAATCGGACAAATCCTAGGCGAACGGCCTATACTCTTTTCAGGATCCACCATTCGAAATGGTCTAGGTCGAGCATCAAGGAATAATAAATCAGCCCCTGCGTATTTATATATATTTTTTTATTTGCGCAATTTATTTATTTATTTATTTTTTCAACATTTTTTTTGATTTGCGCATCATTATTTTTTTTCTAATATTTTTTTTACTATACATATTTTTTTTTATTTCTTTTTTTTCCATCATTTATTTTTTGACAGGGGCTGACCCACGATTCAAAGATGCAAAAACCGGTTGGTCATTGAAGTATCCTGAGAATCTATATGCCTTCTAACGTTGGTTTATGCAGGGGTAGGCTGGCCATGGTGTAGGGTAACAGTTCGGAATATACCTATATGCGTGCGTGTGTGTGCGGTATCTAAAAAGCAGTAAAATCTTTATTTATTTTCAGATATATATAAACATAAAATAAAACAGATATGGCCTGTCTTGATGTTACGCGTGGATTTTCTCGACTTTTTAGTTTGAGCGCAAGCAAGCAAGCACATCACATTAAGAAATAGAAAGAAAAGTGGGGAATCTATCTATCCCGATTAATTACAAATTAGTCATATATTCCTAAAATAAAATGACAGAATGAATGCAAATATGTACAAATTAAGTAGAATAATAAAAAGGAGTAATAAACAGAAAGAAATAATAATACAGAGCCGAAAATAAAACGATATTAAAAATAAAGCCCCGGCCCTTTTATTGTGATGCCCGGAATTTTATTTGTAACATAGATTTTATATATATATATATATATATATATATATATATGATTTTTTATTTATTTTCAAATTTTTTTTCGAATTTTTTTTCTCCTTTTCTTTTTTATTTAAAAAAAATATTTTTAAATACACCTGTAACAGTTATCGGAACGAAACTGCTGCAAGATGGAGGATCATATCCACAAATATAGACACGGATGTATAGAAACGCAATATTCAAATGCATAAATTAATATAACAAGCATACGTTAGCCAGAAACAAAGAAAAACAATTTTTTTTTTGTTTTATGAGTCTAGCCCACCATTTTATTTAAAATAAAATAACTTTCCAAATAGAGTCGCCACTGGGCTCAGACGGCGCCGCCCGCGCCGCCCTTGGTTAGGGTGCGCGTGCACGTGTGATGCGGGACATCCATCGCCTCGCTCCACCCTCCCTTGTTTAGGGGAAGACGAAATCAAAAGTGCGAGAGGAGTGCTGTTTAAGATAGCGCGTTGGAATGCGCCTCGGTTGCCTTTAGCGGATTTTTGATCAAATATGGGAACTTTGGGTTTCCCACATCAAGTTATCTCTTTTTTAGGGGATATAAGGATATGAGAATGCATCACACTTTCATTCTCAATTTCCCTTTTTTAAGGGAAAACGGAAAAGTGCAAGAAAGGATGTTGCGACGCCCCCACTATGAGTTTTATTAAAAATAGCCTTATGGCCCGTTTCGGATCACTATGGGAGCTTTGAGTTTCTCGCATCAAGTTATCCCTTGTTTAGGGGATATCATGATATGGGAATACACCACCCTTTCATTCCCATTTTTCCTTTTTTAGAGGAAGACAGAAAAGTGCAAGAAAGGAGTGCTGCGAGGTCCCACTTGGTCCAAAAAGTTTTAGAGTCGTCATCTTTATTTTAAGGCAAAAATAAAGCAAAACCAGAGATATAAAACGGGTTCGGAGGCTAAGTTACGAGTTGGGAAGGTGCTAGACACCCAACTCGCCCTTTCGGTCTCAAAATAGTTTTTGGCTAAAGTATGCTTATTGTTATATTTATTTAGCAGATAAATAAAGTATTAAAAGATAGAAAAATAAAACAAATACATCCGTGGCTACATTATTTACGGACTTGCGGCCATTTCCTTACAATAATTACAGATGTATTTAAAAATATTTGGCCATTATAACGGCTCTTTTACATAATATTTCCTAATCTAATCCGGGCAGCACAACGACTTATATTGTCTATATTGGGCTGGATTTAAATAACAACTTTTGTAACTAATAAATAAATAAGTAAATAAATAAAACGCCTTTAAAGGCTATTACCTTTTAGAGCGGGGTGTACTCGATCTGTCCTTCTCGGGAGAGGGAGACTTTTATTGCTGCTGCTGATGCGATTCAGGCAGAGTGACGGCTTATTTATGGTAGTTTTGGCTTACTCACTCGGGCAGAATCACGGCTTAGTTTCGGTGGTTTTGGGCCTATTTGGTTAGGCGGAATAACGGCTTATTTCGGGTGATTTCAGCCTATTTACTCGGGCAGAGTAACGGCTTACTTTATGGTTTTTGGGCCGAGGAAATATGGCGGATACCTAACTAAAGGGCTAGGGATCACTTTAACCGGTTGGATTTGTGTTTGGAGGAGGTTTGGCAGGGTTTTGAGGCTTTATGAGATGAGGGGATTGCACATTGCGTTAAAATTACGCAGAGTTTTCCTGGGCTTCAAGCCTTCGTCGAAGAAATCTGTCCCAAAGCGTAGCCAGGGACCTCTATTTATAGTTGGATTCGTGCTTCATCGGCTTGTACCGCGCGTTTGACATTTTGTACAATGCGTTAACTGAGTGGGCACTATTCAGGACCTTGGCGCGGCCAAACAGCAAGTTGGGCGCGGCGCCAAGGGGCAAAACTTCCTCATTTTTTTGACACTTTCCCCCCTGCAGTTCACTATTCATGCATCCTACTTTCTCCTTTTGCATTTTCAACCTTGTAACTTGACATTTTGTTAAGTTTAAACAGTTCTTGATATCACATGCCAGAGTTACACATCAGGGGTATGAAATTGGGGTGTCTACAGATAGTCATTGGGTGTTTGTTTTGACATGCGGCTATTTTCTCTTATTTTATAAGAAGCGAGAGCCCGTAACTAGGAGTTGTAGCTAGATTTGCTGTACGTTGCGAGAGTCCTTAGCGAATATAATAGTACGCCCGACTACCAAGACTTGAGTTAAAGAAAAGTAAAAAGATGATTAAATTAAACACCGGCTAGACTAGAAATATTGTACTCATATATTTTTATCTTGATTTGTTGTTGCCAAACCACCTCCGCAGTAGTGTAGATTTAATTGCTTTCTAGGTTGTTTATATTTTTAGATTTTAATTCATTTTCTTTTCGCTCAAATATAATTAGTTAGCCTAATTTTGGTACTTAGTTGGAGTGAGAATTACGTGCATTCCATGTGGGATCGATAATTCATACTTAAGGTACACTTTATTACTTGATACGGTCGGGTATTCTTGCCCGAGTTGCATTTTTGCGTACATCAGCAGACGTGTCTATTCAGTATGGCAGTATGGCTAGCCTAACCTCCAACCCGACAAGGCGTTAGAGGAGAGGTGTTGACTTCTCCATCATCCAATGATGAAGCACCGCGTCACCACCACCTTCAGGTATAAATAAGAGACATTCCTTACATTCATTCGGCATGCCAATTTTGATATCCTATCACACTTATCATATTTAATCTAGTTGAATATATAGCAATAATTGCTTCTTCCTGTATTATTGTATTGGGTTCACAGGAAATCTCACTCTCACGCTGGAGGGTTTGAGTTGGAAAACCCCTGACTCATTAACGATGTTTGCTCATCTTTGCCAGGTTACAAGTCTTTATTTCAATCAAGCAATTCGCGTCACCAACTTTGCTTCATATCTGGACAATACGATAAGGTCACCACAATTTTGGTATGATCAGTTTGGTTCCGTTGCCAGGAAATGTTTAGTTTCTTAATCACACCTTGTCCTTAGCAAAGCAAAGATGGTTAAATCCAAGAGACAAGCCTCTAAAAATGTTACGCCAGCCGCGTCAACCCTCCCAGAAAACGAACCCACCAGACATGCCGAGGGAGGAGGTGACTCAGGGCCTGTCCCCCCGCGAGACAGGCCTCGCCGCCTGGGTGAGCGTGTTTTCCTGAACCCACTGACTGCACTGCCAAAATGGATCGTGACCAATACTTTGGATTGGTCCCGGATCTGAATTTTACGTAACCCACAATTGGTCGGTCTGGCCCCTGCCTTAAAACCAAAAACATAGAACCGGACCGAACCGACCAATGTGTATTTATTATTATTTTATTATATATAATATACTAATATAGTATAATTAATATATATATATATATATATATATATATATATATATATATATATATATATATATATATATTGATAAGAAGATAATAAAAGGGATACAACTTACAACCTAAAGAAAATATATAATAATTTGATTCAATATTCAACCAAGGTTCCTTATTTGATTAAAGAGAAAATAGAAGGGAAAACATTGTTCTTCCCTATTAATTAATTTCCTGCCTCTTTTTGTGATTCCAAACATTATTAGTTTGAAGGATTGTTACATGTAAATTAATTAAATCAACCATAAGGGGATCGGAGAGGAAGATGACTTGCAATAAATTTCCTTACAACTTTCTTTTTCATTTCTCTTTATTAATTTGGAAGTAATGATTTTTTACCTTTAGTTTATTTTCACAAGAACAACGAACCCAACAAAATGTTATATGAAGGAAGAACATGATTTGATTATTGATCATTGTTTTTTAGAAAATATAGTTATCCTCTTGATCAAAGATACGCATCGTATTGGTCCGGTACTGGTTCTCGTATGTCTTCAATTGATTCTGGACCGGACCAATGTATTGGTTCTCAGAAATATTGGGTTGGTCCTGGTTCTATATTTTTTAAGAACCGGACTATTAGTCTGGTCCTGGTTCTCTTAGTTTTTTCAAAAAGTGGACCGAACCGGACCAAACTCACCCCTACTGTCGCCCCAATACTCGAATTGTCTGCAAGGGCTCAAAAGAGGCTCACACTAGCCAAACGAATGTCTAATGGAAAAGACATGGTACCCGAAGAGGGTGCCTTTAGGGATGGTCATTTCATTGATGTTGATCAGTCGGGAGCCGATAAAGAAGGCGATAACCACCGACCAATCCGAGAGGAGGTTCAGAGTATCGCGCAATTGTAAAACACAATTAACAGCCTGATACTCTGTTGGAAGCAGTGATTGAGAACGAAATCATGTTTAGAGATGCCGAGCTAGCCACCAATCCAACAGCTCGACAACAACCCCTGACCTTGCAGGTTGGAATACATGATAGCTACGTGAAAAGAGTGTTAGTTGATACGGGGGCAGGAAAAGACGTGATGTATTATAAGTGCTTATTGGCACTAGGCCTCGGAGATTCCAATCTAACTTCGAGTCGAGTCACAAGGGTTTACGAGCCACAAGGTGGCGACTAAAGGCATGGTGACCCTCAAGGTCGACCTTGGTGAAGGGAACATCACCAGAGGCGAGGAAGTAACTTTTCTGGTTCTTGATTCCCTCCCCATACAACGCCATCCTCAGCACACCATCTTAGGCGAAATTACAGATGGTGGCCTCCATGACATACCAAAGCATGAAGTATATTACTCCAAATGGAGTAGAAGTCCTTAAAAATGATGCAAGAACAACTTTGGAGTACATTATCAGTGAGAGGAAGGAAAAGGAGAAAAGGTTGAAGGAGCCCGAAGTCGGTCAGTGGGAAAGAAAAAGTGAAGAGACAGTGTCAAAGCGAGCAAGGGGGCTCGACGAGGAATCTTCCACCCAATAGCAATGGCCGAGGCAAAAACCTCTAGAAGACGAGTAGAGGAAAAACATTAGGTTCGACGAGTAGAAATGGACAGTCTAGATATAAGAGATCACCCAATTCTACAGCCCCTAGAAGACGTGGATGTGGTTGTCATCAATTTTAGCTACCCTGAGTAGAAAGTCAAAGTGGGGATAGAAATCCTAGAGGAGGAACGAGAAGCCATAATACAGTTTTTGAAGGATAACACCGATGTGTTCTCATGGAGGGTCGATGACATGGAAGGGGTGAGCGAGGTAGTGTCGATCCACAAACTAAGCATTGATCCCAAGTTCGCACTTGTTCAACAAAGACCAAGATACTTCTCCCCAAAGAAACAGGAGGTGATCAAAAAGGAAGTGGTGTAGCTCTTACGAGCCAAGATCATCAAGGAGATTCATTACCCCACCTAGATTACAAATATGGTGATGGCGAAGAAAACTAACGAAAAATGAAGAATGTGTGTCGATTTCACCGATCTGAATGAAACGTGCCCAAAAGATTGGTACCCACTTTCGAGCATAGACCAGTTGGTTGACTCTCTCTCGGGGTAAAAAAATCTTAAGTTTTGTTGACGCTTATTTTGGGTGTTGGTCTCGGAGTAGGCTCATTCTAGGCTAGAAGGGGGGGGGGGGTTGAATAGCCTAGTTGTGTTTTTATAAAAAAAAATTTCAAACACTTCTTAATGATTTCTTAAAAGGATTTTACTAGAAGTGTTAAAGCAGCGGAAAACTAAAGAGATTCTGAACAGACTGGTAGGTTGCTTAAGTATAGCACAGATTCAGTAGAATTCTTTGATAAGTAGCAGCAGTTAATAGAGAGATAGAAACAGATCAAACAAAACACAGAGTTTAGAAGTGGTTCGTACTGTGAATAGTACTACGTCCACTACCAAAGTGGTTAGCTTTGGATTTTAAAAAGTGCACTTGTTTATCCACTAGGTTTATAAGTAAGATCTCTAATGGATCATGTACAAAATGAGTTTTTAACCAATTGTATAATGGTGAGAGAAACAATCAATGATTAATTGTTTTCTCACGTGCTAAAATAAAGAACAGTTTTTAAAACAAACTAGATGAAGCTGAAAAGGAGTATAGATTGGCAGATCTGCAGCTTCAGGAAGTTTAGTGAAATGTTAGTTCTTGTCCTTTTGATCTCTTGAATGCTTGAGTGTTGAAGATGAAGCTTGAATGTTTAATGCGCAAGAGTTATGTTTTCAGATTTTCAAAACTTGAATAAATACCAGAGAGATCTTTTGGACCGTTGGACTGAGGCAGAGGGAACTGTGTCCAATGTTCTATTGCATTAAATACAATTCGGCACTTTGGGGATGTATGCGGCCACGAGTCATCGAGATGCGTGTGTGCAGTGTGTGCAGAAGACATTCCCAAATAGAGTAAGGTTTCGGAGTTCGCGTTGCGGTGTGAAAGTCTTCTTAGCTAAAAGAGGTAATGTCTTCAGACTTCATGATTCAAGAGACAGACTGGACCGTTGTCAGTATGTAGTTGACTTCTTTTGAGTGAAATCTGATGAAGATATTTTGACTAGATATTTGAAAAATATCTAGATAAGACTTTATGAGACATAACTCCATGTTTTGGCTAGTCTTGATTTTTCGCTCTTGAGCAGACTTCAAAGTCTATTTGTTCTTCCAAGGTTGCTTTGTTGAAGCACCGCTTATCTAGCGCGCCCTAAACTAACACTAAAACAGCTTCTAACAACCTTGATTCTAAGGCAGGTTGCCACACTAATCGATGCACGCAGAACCTATTAGCCACTGTACAATAGAATCAGAAGATGACTCAACCAAATCTAGAACCTATGAGGATCAACAATCTCCTCCTATTTGGTTGATGTCATCATCTCAGCTACTAGCAGACTTTGAATCATGCATTGAGATAATAACATGTCTTAAAGATTTTTATTAAGAAGAGCATACATGCCTCTCGGAGAGCGTAAGTCTTAGTAGAGATAGCTAGACTAAGTACTTACAAGATAAAAACATGAATATCGAGTACAAAGTAAAGCAGAGTTTAAATCTTTTAGAAGTAAGCACATGCAATATAAAGATTTAAACGCGAAATTTAAATATACCAGATCATGATAAGATAGAGCAATTTAAACTTAAATAAAACATATGAATCATCTGTCATTAAACAAAGCCGTTTAACGGGTACAGGTTTTTCAAATAGAAGTTTGAATATAGAACGTATACCAACATGTTCGTAATAGATGTGGTTGGGTGCCGACGCTCTAAGAAGTCACCAACCCAGATTCTGATTTCGCTATTTAGGCGCTTCTCGAAGTCTCGTTATATTCTTCAATAAGAGCTTGATTCAAAAAGTGTAGCTCTTTCCTCTCGATGGCAAAGAACCGCCGTTGTTCTGCGCAGCCAGCAGCCATTGGCACGCTCGACATGGCGGTCAACAATGAAGTCGAACCTCGCTCTGCTGATGACAGCTTGCGCCAAGTCAGTCTTGAGCTCGTCAAAGACGTCACGAATGCTGATTTGCTGAGAGTGTAGCATGCCGATCAGAGACGCATGCTGGTCTTGAACGAGAAACCGATGAGTGGTGAAGGCTTGAGCGGTATCGTTCACCAACTGATCAACAATCTTTCCGATATCAAAAATTGTAGCATAAGTGGCATTTAAGCCATAGTTGAGTACTTCGATCTGCTGGGCCATGGAGGAGACTGTGTTGTTGAGCCGTTCTAGGTTGGCATTGTTGGTGCGGGGGAGGTCGAGAAGAGCAGGGTCAGTAGTGTTTGAAGGAAGGTAAGAAGGGTTAAGATTGACTGAGATATGGGTATCAGTAAGGTTAGGAGCAGAGATTGGAGAGGAGGAAGAGGAAGCAGGTTGGTGAGCAGCAGAGACTGTAGTCGGAGGAGAAGAGGGTTTAGAATCAAGTTCAATGTCAGTGTCTGAGTTACTGACATTGGAGGAAGTAGAAGAGGAAGAAGAGGCTTCTAGAAGATAGGAGGGAAAAGGATAATCAGGTAAAAGAATGAAATTTGGAGGGGAGACAGAAGAGTATAGAAGATCAAAGATGGAAGTGAGATTAAAGAGAAAAGAATGAGTAGCAGAAGAGATAGAGGGAAATAGAATCTGATATAAATCTGCAGAGATGAAAATGGGGGTAATGTACTGGGAGATAGGAGGAAAGATTTCTGGTAGGAAAGCTGTTTGGTAGAGAAGAGTGGATAGGTGAGAATCAAGAGAGGAGAAGTTTTCTGGCATAGAGAAGGAAAAAGAAGAGATTGTGGGAGCAGGAATGATGGCTAAAGAGAAGTCGGGAAGGATAGTGAAGATAGGTTCGGGAGAAGAGGGTGGAGAAGGAATGACATCTAGGGTGAGAGAAGGTGGATAAGAGGATGTTGAAAACCACGTACTTCGCGTGAAGCCTCGCGCTTCTTCTGCTTTTGAACCGAGAGAGAGCTCCTCCTCATCAACAGCAAGGGTTGATGAGGAAGTAGGAGAAGAAGGGGTGGCAGTAGGCTCCTCCCCAACAGCAGTCGGGGATGTTGAAGAAGTAAGAGAGGGAGATGAAGAAGAGATAGGAGAGGAAGGAAGGATAAACGGAATGAAAGGTTCAGAAGGTTCGGCGCTTTTGACTTACGCTACGAGCGAAGTGGGAGCAGTGGTCCGGTTCGCCAGCCTCACAGTATAGGCGGAGTAATAGCGCCAGCTTTCTTTTTCTTCTTTATTTGGGAGCGAGCATGGTTGGCAGCAGCAGCAGAGCTGGAAGAAGAGATTTTCCTCTTCTTGGCAACAGTTCCTCCTCAACCCGGAAATCTTCTTCTTTGGATGTTGTGGAGGAGCAGTGGTCGATGGTTTTGCTTTTTGAGCCAGCCTTCCTTTGGAGCTTCTTGTTTAGTCGCTTAGCCATGAAGGTATCCACCGTTGTCTCAAGTTGATTTTGAGGATCACAAGAGGAGGTGGGTTCATAGCATGGACTATGAGCAGAGGAGGGAGACCTTGTTGTGCTTCTCTTTCATTCTTCGCTTCTAGTGGTTGATGATGAATGTGCCGGTGAACTAGATGGACTTCTGTGACCTTCTTCTTCTCAAAGTTTACTAGGTGTTTAAGGAATGACCTGCTTGAGCCGTAAGAAGAGAGTTGATAAGATCTAACAAATGGCCGCCGCTTGATAGAGGCTTTAACAAAGA
>CM028377.1:163362304-163402122 GCA_013146195.2 Codonopsis lanceolata
AAAGAAAAGGGGAAAAAATTAAGATGTTGAAATGTAGTATTGGTCAATATGGTAGGGGAGAAAAGATGTATCTTCTGGCAATAATCATCATGATGATATTTATTAGTGTGTTGATGGCATCATACTTTAAATTGGATGTAACTGCCAAAATGTTAATGCCTTAGTTGATTTCAAACTTCTGAACAAGTAATAAAATGGTGAAGCATTATGTAATGTGTTTGTGCAAATTTTAATTGTTTGTGTTTGAATTGTAATGTGCTTGTGCAAATTTTAATTGTAATGTGTTTGTGCAAATTTTAATTGTAATGCGTTTGAACAAATTTTAATTGTAATGTGTTTGTGCAAATTTTAACTGCCAAATTTTAATTGTTTGGGATTTTAAATTTTAACTGCATGCTTCCTTTAAACCAAACTAACCATTGCAACAATATCATTACATTAGGGTCAAAACAAGAACATAAGTTTACAAAAGCCGAGAGACAAAACCATTAATGTGCAACTGTTGCCTTGCTTTGTACTAAACCAACCATTGCAAAACAGAGAGGCAAAACATGGAAAAATAAAACAAACCATACACAATCATTGCATGCTTCCTTTAAACCAAACCAGCCATTGCAACAATATCATTAGGGTCAGAACAGAGATTTACAAAAACGGAGAGGCAAAAACCATTAATGTGCAACTCTTGCATTCCTGTAAACCAAATTGTTACAAAAACCAACAATGCAGCTTTTGTGCCAACACTGCTGCCATACAAAACAGAGATGTACATAAATTGTTTGGTCTAACTAACACTACAGAACAAAGATTTACATACCTGAGAGGCAAAACAGATGAACAAAAAATGAGTTACTCTAAACTCTCAAGCACTTTAAACATCTAATCCCAATCACCTATATTGTTCAACATTTCCCCACAATCATTTTTCGCTTACATCTATTCTTGCTTTTTGCTTTGCTCACCTTTGTACCTAAATTCATTGTACACCTTTGGAGACTTTGCTTCCGCTTGGAGGCCTTTATTCAGCTTGCCGCAATTGAAGACTTATTTTTGTCTTCAGGTACAACCTCCCCTCTTGCAGTTGCCTCCTTAGCCAGTTTGCATGACCCACTATTATGCCATTTTTCCTTACAAAACCTAAAAGTTGAAGACAAATGCAAGTTAATTCAAAAGGTTCAATTTGGGAATATTATGTAAATTAAGTCCAACAAATGCAACTTATTACCTGCTAGTGATTTCTTTTCCATTTTTAGTCAAGATGTTTGGATCTTGACTAGCTTTTGCTTTTTTTTTTTCTTCATTAGGATCTTTAACCCTACATTTCTTTGGTTTACCAGGCATCTTCTTGTTTGGTGGTGGTTGAAGAGGCTGTTGAGATGATCTTGGTCATTGATTCTCACCATTGATGGCATTTAGAGATGGGAATAAGTACTAACAAAAGTTTCCTTCTTGTACCGCTTGAGACATAATTTTCTGGATCTTGATCAATCTTGTATATGCCTGCCATAGCATAGTGCAATGAATGCCGCTTAGATCCCATTCTCTACAATGACAGGTCATCTCCCTAATGTTAACACTAAATACATCCTTCACGCGCTTAACTTCAAATTCATCTCCATCATTATACACCACAGACCAATGTTTTACAACTTCCTTACTTTTCTCCATCCTCTTCCTGATCCTTGGACAAATATTATGGCCATATTTTGAAATCCAATCCTTTCTCTTTTGAATTCAGACCATCATTGCCAACCTAATCTCCTCAAGCATATATATATATATATATAGAGGTCTAGACCTCAGCCTATTATACTACCATTGAATACCTCTCGCAATATTGTTTTCAACGTTGTCTACCTTTGAATATGTGTCAAAATAGGCCTTGGACCAATGAATAGGATCTATCCTCACAAGATCTTCACAGCCACCGCTTGTCTAAATTCTTCAAGACTTCAAATTTTGCTTTGAATTTATCTAATGTGCAAGACATGATAATACTCCAAAAGCCTCCTATACTCCCTCCCTTGTATTTCTTCCTCCAATTGCTATAGATATGTTTGGCACACATTCTGTGCTCAACATTAGACAACAAGCTTGCAATAGCATGTAGTAATCCCTATCAAACATATAAATCAATGTCATTAAATCAATATTGATAAAACTAATGAGGAAAAAAGGTAATAATATTCTGATATTACCTTTTGTTGATCTGTAATGATAGTCCACCCATCTTCATCTCTCATTTCAAGGTCTTCAATCAAATTCTGAAGAAACCAAGTCCAATTGTCCTTGTTTTCCACCTGAACTACAGCCCAAGTCACATGATACATCCGATTATTTGCATCCTTGGCAACTGCAGATAACAACTCTCCTTCAGATTCTTTTCAAGAATGCTCCATCAATTCCCAACATGGGCCTACAAATCTCCATAAATGTTGTCTTCACTTGATCAAAACAAACATACATTCTTCTAAAGAACAAACCTTTGGATGGGATAGGGTTGACATGCTCAATGATCACAGTACTACCAGGATTTCTATTCTCCAACTCATCTTTATAACTCAATAGCTTTGCATAATGTTCAGACATTGATCCATCAAGGTGTTGCAATGTTTTCCTCCTTGCTCGCTGCACACGCAGCCACCAATTCCACCCCAAATTGTTTCAAAACATCACCCTTCATATCCGCCAATTTATAAGGTGGTTTCTTTTATATGTTTCAAAGAATTCCTTAGACAAAAATGATGATTTGCATGTTCTTAAATGATATCCCACAATCATGTTGAGGATTAAATGATATAATTTGCCAAAACTTATTTTGGTTCAATCCAGCCAAACTCTCCCTGGGCATGAGTCGAGTTCATGCACACCTGCACATCCTCATCTACGCATTCCTAATCCATTTAATAACATTTTTTCATCCAATTCCATACTTAACCACCGCAACCTTAAAATTTTCTTTTGTTTCAAACTGAAGCCCAAGTTTTAATTGCACAACTTCCAGTCAGTGTTTGGATTGAAAATTAGAAATTTTAGACCTTACTTCTTCCTCAAAGTTAATTGTTCTCCATGAAATATGTTGTCATCTACCTTATCCTCTTCATCATTAAAATCATAATCACTATCGAAGAAGTCAACCCACCATCATCATTTCTACTGGTCATGTGGTTGTCCCTAGAGGTGTAGGCTCAACTGATCACCTTCTTGGGGTACACTAACAGATCAATCCCTTTCTATTTTTGTTTCTTCTATTATTGTTCACAGCAACCCTAATTTCTACAAGTTCTTCATCACTATCATGGAAATCATTATCACTTAAACATTGATCCCCACATCTTCTACCTCATATGGATATTCAAAAGTAATATCATATTATGTCATATCAGCCTCAGCACCTGTTTGTTCATTACTATTTTCATGTCCAACATTAGTCTGTTCATTATTCTCAACCTGACTCTTTTCAAATTTCATATTGAGCCACACAACCTCAACCTCAACCTCATCCCAATAAAAATCATCTTCATCTTGACCCATATCGCTTGACCCTTACCCTTTTTCGACTCATCTTGACCCATATCGTTTGACCTATCTTGACCCATATCGCTTGACCTATCTTGACCCATATCGCTTGATCTACCCTTTTCAGACTCATCTTGATCCATATCATCTTGACCCTTACCCTTTTCAGACTCATCTTGACCCATATCAGTTTGACCCTTCCTCTTTTTCAGACTTATCTTCACCCATATTACCCTCACCCATATAAGCCTCACCCTTTTCAATCTCATTGTAAACCAGACTCTTTTCAGGGTCACCATTATCCATCTAAACCTCCATCTCATCCTCACCTCTATTCAATAATTCATGTCCTTCCTCAGAGTGGAGTCGTGGATGTATGATGGGTGTAGATGAAGATGAGTCGGGTAAGGTTGGAGAAGTATGAGGAGTTGGGGGAATATGAATATATGTATCCGAGTGATTACAGGCATTGTGGGAATCAGTAGAGGTAGGGATGGGACCAGCAGAGAATCAGAAAGATGGAGGGGATAAGAAGGATGAGTTGGTCTGGTAGGTTTGACTGTTGGTTGGGTGGTTGGAGGGCTGGGGAATAGATCCGTTATGGATGAAAGTTCAAAGATGAACTTCGTTGCAGCTGAAGATAGAACGGATGGGAACCAGGGTACAAGAATGAATGGTACGGATGGGTTTGGTGTGGATGTGGAAGTTGTAGTAGGGGTGGATGTGTGTTGGTAGGTTGAAATAGGTGAAGATGGTGGAGTAGGTAAATGGTGAGGGAGGTGAGGGTTTAGGGGATTGGGTTGGCTCTCCCGAGGTATAGACTCCCAGGGGTTGGCTCCTCCGCTCAAACCCCCTCCCCTTCTAGCCTATTATTGTGCCCTTTGGTCCCTCTTTTTTTCTTCTTTTTTTTCTTCTCTTCAATTCTTCTTCAAAGGAGATGGAGGTAGTTTTCCCTTTTTTTTTTTCTTCTGCCTTGTGTGTGTAATGGAGGAATGGGAAGGGAAGGCAGTTCACATTTTTGGTTGGAGGTGGGGGTTTAGGGTGGGTTAGGGGGGTTAGTGTAGATAGGGTGGTTTAATTAGGGAGGGGGTTTGTGTAAAAAGTAGTTGAAAAAAATTAAAAGGGCCAAATGGGTAATCGATGGGGGGTCAAGAAATAGTTTTCAAGTTTTTTAAATTTGGGTTGGGGGTACATTTAGAAGGGGGATTAACAGATAGAAAATGGGGGTCGGAATAGCGCGTCCCTTAGATTTGGCAGAAGAAAGTTGTGGATTAAAATATAGGGCTCAACAACAGTCAACACGGTTTGAGAAAATATTGGAAAGATACAATCTCAAACCCACCCAGGTGCGTACCCCATTTAAGGGCTTATCTTGAATTATTCACGCCATGTTTAATTATGTATGCAAAAGACAAGTTTAACCCATTTGGGGGCTTTTCTTGAATTTCCACCATGTAATTGTCGCTATCTTTGCTCATTATCATCATCACCAACAACAATTATCTGCTTAAGTTCTTCAAAAAGCCTCTCATTGACGACCTCTTACCTCATGCTTCATGTGGGTTACCTACATAAAAAGCTATTTTAGCTTCAAAGCATGTGAATATTACATCAACAAAGAAAGTGGACTCGTGTTTGCGATGTTCAAAAACCATGGCTTCACCGAAACCCAGATTTCATTTAATCAGAAAATGTCCTTGAGTCCTCTTACTTGATCCCAATAGAAAGATTTTGCCCAAGCTTGAATTTCTCTGCTTTATAGGCCTTTCAAGCACTGAGCTTGCTTGAGTTATCTCTGCGTAAGGATAAAGACCAGAGTCATCTTTGAGAGTAGCACTGGCCATTTGGGCAGTGGTAATCATGTTCTTGACATAGTTAGTGTGTCTGAGGCAGTCAACATGGTCGTAGGGTCGGCTTATAGTTTCGTACTCCACGGTGGTGATCGTAATAGTAATACCTAGGGTCTGTTCTTTGGGAGCAGCATTGAGTTCATTAGATTTATTAACAACGTGGGAACAAGAGTTGAGAGAAGGTACTATAGGTGAAGGAGGATAATGATCACTGGATTGGTTGCGGATAGTTGTAGTGGTGGTGTGGGTAGTGGCGTCCCTTCGAAAATAGGGGTTGATGTCGATGGAGTTGGGGGCTTGAGTACGGGAAGCTCGCAGTGCTTGCAATTCAGTAAGCATTGTTTGCAAAGTTGAATTGATTCGAAGGAAGTTGATTCATGTCGTGCCAAGGCTCCGTAAACCTCGTTACAAAACTCAGCATTGGATTTTTTCCAAATGTCCATGATTGGAGCCGACTCTGATACCATTGATAAGAGTAATATTTAGAACAGAAGGAAGAAGATTAAGAAGACAGTGGGACTGGAGAAGTAGGGAGAGACTTTAGCAATTTTCATCATGTATCTTCTATTCATAAGAAAGCAAACTATTTAAACAAGAACAAGACCTACAAACTAGGAATACTAAGGCATGATCTCCATTACTTGGTAAGGGAAACTAACATAAACTAACGTGCATCATGGGCCACTAACACTAAATCCCCTTTGATGTGGTTGTAACCGTATCACAGGTGTGCCCGAATCTAATATAAAATATTTCTTGTTGTACCATCCTGGATCCTTCATCACTAATCCTAATGATTTTAGAAGGATTGTGGAGGAAGTCGTGGAGATGGGATTTACCTTTGAAAAAGCACTTTATATATGCAGTTCAAGCACTTGAGCAAATGAGTAAATCAACTTGGGAAAAAAAAGGTACAAGTCTACGAGAAATGGGGTTTGTCCAAAGATGAGATTCTTGAGGCTTTTAGAAAGAATCCAGAATGTATGATCAAGTCTAAGGATAAAATATTTCATTGGACTTTCAGAATTTTTTTAAGTTTTCAACAAAAAAAATTGGACGAAGTGATGAACTTGATATTTATGTCCAAGTAGAGTGATTAAATTGGAAAAAAAAAGTAGATTGACTTTAATGAATTTTGGCCGAAAGTAGGGTGACCAAATTAATATTTAAACCTAAATGAAATAATGTCTCATTTGATTGATTTCATTTTTTAACTTAGATGGAGCTTATAAAATTCCAAATATGATAACACATAGCCACATTATTTTGTCGCAAAATTAAGTACTCATTAATGCGTATGAATGCTACTAAATCATTTAAAAGTTGATCATTTGACGTAAATTCAAGGCGAAATGCGCTAGGTTTATTCAAGTACACCAAGTATATTATATTGGTATCTAGTGGTAGACTTGCAGTAGGAGACTACTTAAGTACTTATAAAGTTTTCACATCTAGTTGATATAAGTCGATGGTATTATAATGGTTTAATATATAATTTGGTCCATGAACTTAACAATTTAGGTTGATTTGATTCAACTACTTTGACTCTTCCTATTTTGGTGCTTGAACTCAATTTTGGACACACGGTTAGTCCCTCTGATAACATCCGCCTATTTTGTCGTTTAATTTTCCTGACAATGACCGAAATACCCTTAATGTATGCTGAGTAGGATTTCCAGCTACACAACTAATCTTGGAGGGAAAAGTTGGCGCCTCCTCTTCCCTTCTAACGTATTATGTTTTATATATATATATATATATATATATATATATATATATATATATATATATATTTGTATATTTGTTTCTCTCTCTTCTACCTTTCTTCTTTACTAGTTTCTTTTTTGCTAATTTCCTGTGTTTTCTTCTCTCTTTCTCTCTCTAATTTATCAGCTCCATTTTTTCTTTTGTTTTTGTTTATCACTTTTGTTTCTCAGTTTGTTTTCTTCACTTAAGATTCATCTTCATCCATGGCTTCATCTTCAACTAGATCGGATCAACAAAGTAATAGATATGGATTTGTGAAGTTTTGTAGGTATGGCTTGCGAGCTCTTGAATGAACTTCATTCACTTGAAAACACCTAGGAATGAGGTTTAATGGGTGTCCAAATTATAAGGTACTGTCTCTTTCATAGACATTTTTAAAATAAATTTTGTGTTAGGAATTTATAATCAGTCAAAGTGTCACATTTTGTAGGAACGTGAAAAGGATTATAGTTATTTTGAATGGATTGATGAGTTTCCTAAGAGAGCAATTGATGTTATCAATGAAGCAAGAGATGAGGCAAACAATTTACAAATGGAAAAATCGAAGAAGGAAGTTCTATTGTCCAAGAGAAGCGAGAGGATTTCAACTTTAAAACAAGAGATTGAAAGAAATTTGAAACTTGAGTCTAGAAGGCTAAAATATGAAAATGAAAAATATGAGTGGAAGGGGAAGATGTTGTAAGGGTAAAATAGGCAAGACCTATTTTTACTTGTTTTCACCTTTCTTGGTCAAAATAGGATTTTAGATAAGCTTGTGTTAATTTAGGACTTAGTATATTGTTTTAGATTTAGTTTATTTATTTTTGGTAGCAAAATCTTTTTCTAGATTTCGGCTACATCATATTTGGTAACTAAATCTTGGCAAAAATCCTAGTCAAACCAAGTCTCTTGACTTCCTTCATGATTGGTAAGAAAATCTTACAAGTTTGGAAAGTTGTTGATTTTACCATTAAATAGCTAATCCTTTTCCTTGTAGTAGATGATCTCTTTTGCTGTGTGTTGTAGGGACCGCCGACTATATATTCTGAGCAAGGAAACGGGTTAAGACAGAGAGCTTGAGAAAGAGAATCAAGGCAATACATCTAAGAGCAGAAGTCATAAGATACAGAAGCTGTTTTCCAGACCTGAAGATCATTCATTCGATGAAGGCTGTCAATGTTACAACATTGGCAGTAACATCAGATTTCTGGAAAACCATTTGTGCTTCCTGTTTTGTTTTACGGAGGCTGAGTTTGTTTCATCCCACGTTTTATTTAACTGTTTTATGTGGGGTTTTTGTTCTCCAAGATTCATTATCTTGTGAGAATTTTTGTTAGTAATTTCACTAGTATTTTTCGTGTAAAACAATCATTCTTTTTAGTGAAATTTGTGTGGCCTTGAGGCTAAACCTACAAGTATTATCTTATAGATTGTTTTTGGTAAAAACTTGAGTTCAATCTTTCTGTTTTGTGTTGTGTTAAAATCAAACTTCCGCTGCTACTATTATTTGTTGTTTCATTGTGATTCCCATTGTAGCTACAATCACAGATACATTGGTGATCACTTTGATTACTTTCTTGAGAATCCGTGCTATTACGATCTTTCAGATGTATTTGGGATTGCTTGTTGTGCTAGGGATTTTAAATGGGTTGTTTGTCTATTTGATGACAAGAGATAAAAAAGACAATTCATGTTACCATAGAAATGGTATGTTTATGTTCTTTGTTTTTTAATGTGTGTCCAAATTACAAGGTACTTACATGGACATTTTTTTAATAAATTTTGTGTTAGGGATTTAAAATCAGTCAAAGTGTCACATTTTATAGGAACTTGAAAAGGATTGTGGTTATTTTGAATGGGTTGATGAGTTTTCTAAGAGAGCAATTGATGTAATCAATGAAGTCATTACATCTGTAAATATCGAAGAAGGAAGTTACATCAATTGGAAATTCATGAACAATCAAAGTTACAAATTCATTACACATGAGAGTTTCATAATAAGGTTATGAAGTCATTACATCTGTAATGTGCTTACATTAACTGTCAAGAGGCCAAAAAAGTTACAAAGTCAAGGCCAAGTTAAACATGTCTAAACTGCTCAACATACAAAAGGTCATAAAGTTCATAACTTTGAATTGCATTTGTAATGCCTTTAGAATTAATAACTACTAATTTAAAAGGCCAACATACAAAAAGAGGCCAATAAAGCTAAGTCATTACAAATACCAGCAATAGTATCCAAAAGAAATGTCATAACAACTGAGAATACAGTCATACACTTGGCTTCTGAGGTGATCTCTCACTGAAAGTAACAAATTTCTTTCCCCTCCATACACCCAACACAACAAATGCTTAAAAAATAGAAACCAAGACCAAACAAACAGACACATACTTATAGAATATGCTCTAGACTCTTACCCTGTAGTAGGTGTCTCTAGTGGGTGAAACATGCAACCCAACACCACTAAGTTGAAAGGTTGACTTAGCTATTTGGGGTCTTCCTCTCTTTCTTGGTTGAGTGCCATCTTCTTGTCTCTCTGCCACCTTTTTTCTGCCATCATACCTTGTTTTTATGTATGTTGGGCCTGCATCAGTCTTCTTCTTCTTGGCCTTGGTCTTTGAATTTGTTTTTTGGGTAGCATCACCTTCAACCTACATTAGAGAAGAAACAAATATTAGTACTTGTTAAGAAACTGAATATAATACATATTAATATTGAAATTCACTTACATTTTCAGTAGCTGCAGCATTGATTTTTGGCCTTTTGCAACCTCTTTTATTATGTCCAACTTCATTACAGTAACTACATGTCATATCCCTTCATTGCCTTGACAGTGTGTCAGTTGTGTCACATCTTTGTTGTCTTTTCTTCTTTGGCTCCTCATTAGGTTCCTTAACCCTCTTTCTTTTTGGTCTACCTAGCATTTTTTTGAATGCTGGAGGTTTCAAAATTTTCTTCCAAAACTTGGGCCAGTTATCTTCCTCATTAATAGGTTGCAATACATTATAGTATGTCTTAAGGAAGACATCTCTCATGTACGAATCAGAAACAAAGTCCTCTGGATGCCTATCAATTCTATATATACTTGACACAGCATGACAACATGGTATACCAATCAAGTCTCATTCCATAGATGTACATTTCTTGGCATCAATATCAACAACATGTCCTTCAGTTAGATATTTGACTTCAAACTTTGTATCCCCATTATACATTGACTGCCATTTCTTACCCTCGGTTACATTTTGATCTAACTTTTTTCTAATTCTTGGACACAACTTATCCCAATGTTTGGACATCCAAACCTTTCTTTTTGTGATTCTAGTCATCATCATCACACTTATGTCCTCTAGCATGTAAATTAAAGGCTTAGACCTAGATACAACAAGGGATCCATTGAACCCTTCTGACATGTTGTTTTCACGTTATCATCACTTACTTACTATGATCTTCAAAAAATACATTTGACCATACATTTTTATTCATTAAATCATCATGAGCCTCAGGATCAACCTCTTTCAACCCACCCTTCACAGGCTTTTTGGTAAGCATCTATGTGTGTGTCTTTTGCAATTCTCTAGAACCATTTTCTAAGTTCAGTACCCTTGAACTTTTTGGACCAATTGGCACAAACATGTCTAGCACATGTTATATGCTTAATTGCAGGCAACAGTTCACCAATTGAGTTGACCCTGGATTAACAAATAAAATTATCATTATAAACAAAAATGCAAGTTAAATAACTGAATAAATTAAAGGCTTAGACCGATTATAAACTACCTTTTGTTGATCACTAATAATAGTCCATCCCCTACCATCTTCCATGTCCAAGTCCTTAACTAAAAGGGATAAGAACCATGTCCAAGCTCTTGTATTCTCAACTTGTACCACTGCCCATGCAATTGGCCACATCAGATTATTTGCATCTATTCCACCAGCTATCAATAATTCACCCTTCATCAACCCTTTCAGAAAACAACCATCAACCCCAATAACTGGCCTACATCCACTTACAAAACCATGTTTAAAAGCCTAGAAATAAACATATATTCTCTTTAAAACAGGAGCAACAAGTGGATTAGACTGATGATACTTTATTTCCACAATACTTCCTGGATTTTTCTTCTTCAATTCTTTTATGTAATCCCACAATCTTTCATAGTGGTCATCCATAGAACCTAATGCATACCTTAGAGCTTTTTGTTTAGCTCTATAACACAAACTGATAATCACATTTAACTCAAATTTGTTTAAAATTTCCTTGGCAATATCTTCACTAGTCTAGTTGCATTCTTAATGTACTTCAAGTCATACCCATTACCAATTGCAAAATTACTTTGTGCTTCTTTGAACTCTTTAGCATTTGTAAACTCTAACCCAATCTTGAATTCCACATTTTTCATTTCACACTTTGGGTTGAAAGTATATCTTATTGGTTTCTTTTTCTTCTTATACATGACAGGTGCATTATCACCGTTATCATTACCTGATTCAATAGATCCTAGATTTGAGTCACTAGAGGAAGCATGCAATTCCCTTTCTACTTCCCTCTCTTCATCAGAATTTAGATAAACATCAGTTTCCTTTGCTACACCACCATGTCGTTCATTTGTATTTGGATTATCTATTTCTTTCTCACTTGCATTTTCATTTGCATTATCAACTTCTTTCTCACCTACATTTGTTTTATCACCAACATTTTCATTTGCAGACCCCTCTACTCCCACAATTGTTGTTTGATCTTTAAAAGTCTTCTCCTTCTTAATTCAGCCAATTCATCGTCACTAGTATCCAAGTCTTCTCGATTCAACTCATACTCAGTTGACTCTTCCTAATCCATTTCAGCAAAATATGTTTCATCAGAAGAGACTTCACTATTTTCAATGCTATGATTCCCATCAACCATTTTTTTCCTTTGCACTTCTTCAACTTATGTACTGTCATGATCATCAAACTCTGCCTCTAGCCAATCCTCATCATTTGGGACACTCTCATTAATCCTATCAATTCCCTTGTTAACACTATTTGGTACACCTTCACTAACCCCATCAGTTCCTTTGTTAACATAAGCTGGTACACCTTCACTAACCCCATCAGTTCCTTGTTAACACTATTTGGTACACCTTCACTAACCCCATCAATTCCCTTGTTAACACTATCTGGTACACATTCACTAACCCCATCAGTTCCCTTGTTCACATTACCTGGTACACTTTCACTAACCCTATCAATTCCCTTAATACAAACAAAACCACCAAGATGTTCATTTATCATATCTAGTAAAACACAATCTTTAGTAAGTAAAGTACTTGGGTCAAAAGTATATAATCTGGAGCCACTATTCTAGGTATTTCATCACATATAGTGTATCTATAGCATGTTCAACAAACATGTCAACCACCATCTGACTCCTTGATCAACCCAATCATTTCAACCACCTCACTGTTACAATACATTCTTCTAAACCCAAAATCTAAATCAGTGCCAGGAACCTTGTAATAAAATGCCAAAACATTTTGATACTTCAGAAAAGTACAAACAGACTTCTTTATCTCAAAAAAGGATAATGTGTCAGTATCCCAACCATCTATTAAATCCAATTGAGCCCCGACATACTTAAAACCTTCCTTATTACAAAATTTGCCACCAAGATGCAAACTAATGGCAAAATTGGGCATTCTGCATAACAATGTATTTTATTAGCATAATGTTTGGGGGCCTACAACCATATATGTATATTGCTAACAAGGAATGTCCCCTACTAACACGTCAAATGACCATGACTCACATATAAAGTCTCATTTAAAAGGCCAATTTGAGGCCACATGTAACAAAGGAAGTAAACAAATAATAACAGACAAATTATAATAGACAAAGTAGATATACAAATTATAACACATACACCCACTTACATCCAGTGCAATAAATAATACAAACATCACCATAAATGATAATAATACACACACATAGATTACAAAAGTCTGTTCACAAAATATAATAAAGAAGTGAAGAAAGGTTCACAATATCAGGACCACATGGACCCTAACCATCTTCATAAAATCATATTTTAGCCAAATCATTTCTCTACATACAATGTTATTGACTTAAATATAACAGCCGTTAATAGAAAATTTTAATGAACAACAATAAACTCGAAATATCATACAATATTCCTATTCAAGTCATGAAACCCTAATTTTTACAAAAAAAATTACTCGAAATATCAATTACTGATACACATACCTTGGTTGTCCAGCTTTATACAACATTTTCTCTTCGATTTGGTAGAACAATTGCTCATTTACTTGATCGATCTTAAACGCTAATCAACATTCGAAACCCTTATCGCTCAGTCTGACTCTCTCTCTCTCTCTCTCTCTCTCTCTCTCTCTCTTGCTAATAAGTTTCTATAATTTTTAATTTTTTTGTTTCTTTTTTGTTTCTTTTTTATATCTCATTTAGACATCAAGACAAAACAATTTATTATTATTATTATTATTATTATTATTATTATTATTATTATTATTATTATTATTATTATTATTATTATTATTATTATTATTATTATTATTATTGTTTTTTTTTTTTCTTTTTTATATCTCATCATCATCATCATCATCATCATCATCATCATCATCATCATATCATCATTATCATTATTATTATCATTATCATCATCATGATTATTATCATCATCATTATTATTATCATCATCATTATTATTATCATCATTATTATCATCATCATTATTATTATCATCATCATTATTATTATCATCATCATTATTATTATTATCATTATTATTATTATTATTATCATCATTATTATTATCATCATCATTATTATTATCATCATCATTATTATCATCATTATTATCATCATCATTATCATCATTTTTATCATCATTTTTATCATCATTATTATCATCATTATTATCATCATTATTATCATTATTATTATCATTATTATTATCATTATTATTATCATTATTATTATCATCATCATCATCATTATTATCATTATTATTATTATTATTATTATTATTATTATTATTATTATTATTATTATTATTATTATTATTATTATTATTATTATTATTATTATTATTATTATTATTATTATTATTATTATTATTATTATATAAGTTCCATCTCAGCAATGTTAGCCACGTCTACCAATACCCATCAAAAAAGCAGACGTTATCAAAGGGACTACCCGTGTGCCTAAAATTGAGAGTTCAAATACCAAAGTAGGAAGTGTCAAAGTAATTGAACCAAATCAACCTAAAGTGTTAAGTTCGGGAACCAAATTATATATTAAACCTATTATAATCCCCTACTTAAATTCTTCTTCATAACCCTGCTTGAGAAATTGACTTTCCGTTAAGGACACCATAGTCATTATGGTCATCAGTTTCAGCTTACCATTGATTATTCAACAATCAATATAATTACCGGGAGTAAGTGCTATAGCCTGTTTCCAATACTCAGAGGCTTGATCGAACCAAGCCTCCGCAATTTCAGAATCTCCCTGTCGAATGGCTTGTTCTCCCCGGGCGGAATAGGTGAGTTAATTCCTTCCCTTAGAACCGTACTATGAAATATTCTGGTATATAGATTCAGTGATTCAAAGTCTCTTTTATTCGTTTTCAGAGTTAGTTTTTTTATCAAAAAAAGAAAGACAAGAACAAAGTATATTTTGTACGATATCCATGTATAGATTCAATTATAATCGGGCTGGTTCCATGTGAAGAAAATATAACCGCAAAAGTCCACTATATTTGTTTTAAACCGCTAAAGTACACTTTTGGAAGGAAAATGATGAAAATACCCTTAATGTAGAAAGGCGCGCGAACAAAGCCACAACCCAAATTTGGGAATCGCAATGAAAAGCATTGGGCATTGCTCAAAATTTTGGGCATCGCTCAAAACATTGGGCGTAGTTCATTTTGGGCAACACAACCTGGATTTATTGAGATTAGAATGACTCATCATAGGCAACGACACCCACCTCATAGGCAACGACGCCCACATCATAGACAACGACACCCACATCGGAGGCATGTTTGGAAACTAAGCATCATAGTATTAGAACATTAGGCATCATAGTATCAAAACATTGGACATCACTCAAAACATTGCCCAAATCACAGGTATCTCTACATCTTCTTGGAGCATTTTAAGCACATCCAAAATGGTAGGCAACGAGGTCCACATCGGAGGCAACGACACCCACATCATAGGCAACGACACCCACTTCATAGGCAACGACGCCCACATCGGAGCCATTGCAAGTGATTTCTTCGCCATCGAAATGGACAAAATTGGCGTCAGAATGAATAATTAACCACTGCCACCAAATATCAACAAAGGTAGGTATCAAAATGGACAAATTTGACATCGAAATAAATAAATTGAACACTGCCCCTAAATCTGTGTGTAAAAATTGAGCCTCCGAAAACTTTCGAAGCCCAAAACAGTGCTTAAACATCATTTTTTTGGCCTTAGAACAAAGACATCACTAGGTGAAACTGGGTGAAACCCAGTGAGTTTGTAAATATCGTCGAGAGCTTCGATTTGTTATGTGGTGGGTCTTGTGGTTCATCCGGGATCAAAAGTTATAGAAAAAATGGTCAGAGAAGATGAAAATAGGTCAACAATGGACAAAGGAAGATAAAGACGAAACTGGAGGAAGGAGAGAAATAGAGTGTGACAGACAGAAGAGAAAGAAATAGCAAGAGGAAGAAAAAGAGAGAAAACTCTGTTAGAGAGAGAGGACGGTGTATGCTTGGGTATTTTGGGTAGAAATTAACGAAAATGAACTTTAGAGGTTTTAAAAAAAAGGGAGTAGAGCAGTTATAATTTCCCAAAAGGGGACCGGGCCGCAATTTTTCCTTTTAAAAACTGTTGTGCACAGCGAAAGACTTTGCAAATAATTTAATAGAGTATAACAAGATCACTCACAAAGAAAAGAGAGATTGATGTCAACAGACTATGAAAATTTTAATAGAGCCAACCTTAAATTTTTTTTAGGGATACAACTATATATATGGATACAATAGAAATCCTAAAACCCTTAAATAAGGAAACTGGACAAAGGAGCACAACGGGACAAGGCGGTCACCTAACATTAATACTAAGCAACCGCCTATTTGACCGAGCTTGGTCCGTAACAACAACGACAAGGCAGTCGCCTAGCACCAACATGATGCGTCTGCCTTGTCCGAAACCCGACAATCCCTACCCCAAGGGGCGTAGCCCCCCGTACCCCCCTTCGAGGTCCAATTAAGTAACTGACATGTTGTCTCGGTAATCGAGTCATCTCATTCTCAACAAAAACAATACAATATTTAAAAAAAAAAACATTTTCGTTCTTGAGAATGCTGTCAAATCCATTCAGTCATGACTGTAAGCCTCCAAGTCCATTTGACCAAAACTAATGGGAATAATTACGAGCCGGTCTCTTTTTTGGAAATTATAAATGCTCTCCAGTGTCCTCTTTTTTTGGGTAAAATTCTCGTCGGTCCCTTTTTCAAAATTTGTAACCCCTTCAGTACTCCGTTTTTTTTTTCCAATTGCAAAAGGTCATTTTTCGAAATACTGTTCCAAAAATGTCACCGTGTCCTTCAACAGCTCCGACAAACACATTGAATTCGAAAATTACCATTATTGGGCAACAAAATGGGGATCAACCTGCCCAGTCAGGTCGCAGGGGTGGAGGGAGTCATGCCCCCAAAAGGTAAATGATTTTTTTGATTCATTAAGTACGAAAGTGTAATGGATCTGACTAGATTGAAAGATTTTTCAGTAGGACAAAGGTGGAGGAGGAAGAAGAAGACTTACGACGAAGGAGATGGAAGAAGAAGATGGAGGACATGGAAGAAGAAGAAGATGGAAGAAGAAGGTAAACAATTTTTTTGATTCATTTGTATCTCGGTGCAAATTTGGATTAGATAATATTTTACGTATCGCGGTTCAAAAAAGAATTCATCGTGGTGCAAAATTTGATTATGTAATTAAGACTTATGTATCGCAGTTCAAAAATTGATGAAGTTAAATTTTTGTATCGCGATGCAAAATTTGATATAGCGGGATACACCGAGTAAGTGACCTCCATAGCACGCCTTCTGTTTATTAAGGGTATCGTAGTTATTTTGCCACAAAAGTGATTTTTTCCGGTTGAAACAAAAGGATATAGAGGGTACTTTAACGATTAAAAACTTCAAAAAGTGGACCGACCCGCAATTTCTCTTTTATTTTTTTCTAACCGCATAAGTCAATTTTCATTAATTTCTTCCTAAAATGCTCTCCTCTTCCCGTTCTTCCTTCTCCAAAATTTCATACCCATTCCCCGCAACCCCGATTCACTGCCTACATGAATGAGAACGAAATCAAATAAATTGTCTACCTGTTAACACGCTCAACAACCCCATCTTTATCATTCCATCCAGAAATTTCTCAAAAAAAAAAAAGTGATAGTAAATAGAACCTGGAAAGGAAGCCTCTCTCCATCACCTTGGGCAGAACCTTGAAAGATGTTGACGATCTACTTTCTTGACCAATCGGTAAGTAAGTGAAGATGTTGCAAGTGGCACTTTCGCGTTGGAGCGCGCTCAATCGGTCAAGCGAGCGCCCTTATTATTTTCTTGTGCAACGAAGGGACGCACGGAGAAAGAAAAAGAATTACCCACCTTTCTCATCGAAATCTTCGATGCGAGCATCAGAGTCTTCGATGCGAGATTACTGTAGTTTACCCAGATGGCAAATTTCTTCAACATTCACGATTTCTGCTTCAGGCCTATGATTGATGAGCAAATCAATATATTTTCGTTGGGCTCAATTCGTCAGGTTCCAAAGTTCTTTGAACCCAATCTGGTATGCTTGTGAGCTTGGCCCAGAAAAGAGAGAATTTTTCTCAATTCCTAGTTAATGCCAATGAAGTCACTTCTTGGGAAGAGAGGGAGAAAGCATGTCACGTGAAAAAGAAAGGGAGAAAGTGGGTTTGGTGGTGGTTGGAGGCGCGATGCCCAATTTCTACATTGCAATGCTCAAATTTGGGAGAGTATTTTTGTATTGCGATGCCCAAATTTGGTCAGACTTCAATTGTGCAGTATGATGCCTAAATTTTGCATTGCAACGCCCAAATTTGAACAGACTTCAATTTTGTATTATGATGCCTAATTTTTGCATTGTGATGTCTAATTTTTGCATTGCGATGCCCAAATTTGGGTAGGGGCTTTGTCTGCACGCATTTTCTTCATTAAGGGTATCTTCGTCATTTCCCTCACAAAAGTGTACTTTAGCGGTTTAAAACAAATCTAAGGAATTTAGGCAGTTCAAAATTCCACAAAAGGAACTGGCATGATTACCACCCAAACTAATGTTTATGTAAGAAACAATAAAACCCAACAGTTAAGAAACCCTAGTACTTGAGCCAAACCACAAGCCCAATAACCAAACCAACAAAACAAAAATACTGAAAAGCAAGTCGATCGCCTCAATACAATTTTCAACCACATTAAACCTCAATACTTCTTTTAATTTTTAATAGGTAAAAAACACTTATATTATAAAAGGATGACTATACCCTTAATGAACCGAACATGTGCAAGTAAAATATCTATTCATGCATCGCGATACACGAATCACAATGCGTGATTTTGCGCATCACGATGCATGTCATTTCCATTTAATAGTGATACATCACTATTTCAAATCGATGTATCGCAATTTATGATTTGAAATCACGGTGCAAGATTCAAAATTGGGTAGCTGCCATTTCCATATATATCATACTGATGCATCGCGACTCAAAATTAATGCATTGTGATTCAAAAAGGTGTCAAAGAACCAACAAGTTTTTATTCGGGCATTTCATCAAATAATTTACATGCATGGCAACTCTTCGTTACTTGAAAGTATCTTCATAACTAAAGTCACAATATAAACCCAAAAAAGAGAAAGAAAATAATTTTGTTATACAAAAAATCCAAGCAATACATAAAATCACAATATAATGCTATTGACAAAGAATTATGAGAAAATCATGCTTGTTTCGAACAGAATCATTCCAAAACATACATAATCCTCTTGTTTCGGTTGTCCAATAATTATGATTTTCGAACAATTTAGATACATTAAGGAAGAAACTAGTTTGATGGTTAGAGGACATTATTGGAACAATTTTATGAAAGTGTGTGCTAATGGTTAAAAAAAATATGAAGTACTAAACAGTAGAGGTGGCAAATTTTGCCCGCACCCATTTGCCCGCCCAGACCGCCCAACAAATAATGGACATGGGCACACCCAACATTTTAAGTGGGCACAAATGGGCATGCCCATTTAAGACCATTAATTATGATGGGCTAAATGAGCTCCCACTTGGGCACCCGTGCTAAAACATATTCTCTTGCTCTTTGCAAGCGTTTCCACTATATAATGGAAAACCCAGTCAACAACTCAGCATTAAGAACCATTGAACCAACAACCCCTACTATTAGACTGTAACGTAAAAATAAGGATACTTTACCGAATCAAACGAACACCGGAGCCACACCAAATTATAATAGAACTTTGAATAAGTACCGTCTTCGACTTTGGCAGTAAACTTACAATATACCAAAGTTGAAAAAGACACACTAATATATCAAACTATATTGCAATGTATCACCTTCAAAAACAATTTATAACAAATCAATATAAATAATAAAATTAGTGCTATGAGTATCCTCGGCTCAACGGAGCCTAACTCGAATCTGTCTAGGGCTTATAATGCCTAGGCTCGGAACCTCACTGCCTATACACAAAGTATAGCAGTCCAACCCAAGAGTTCACTACCGAAGGGACAATGTTTCCAAGGATTTCACCCAACTGTGTATACAACCCAGCCTTCCAACAAGAAATCCCACAACCCGAAAACCCTCCCTCACAGAACTCTCTATCACAGTAACCTCAGCTCACACACACACAAAGTATTGAGCATAGCTCTCACTCTTTTCAAAAGAGTCATGTTCATACGCTCGGCAACACCATTCTGTTGCGGGTTATAGGGAACAGTTTTATGTCGACCAATACCATGAATAACACAGAATTCATCAAACTCATGATTACAGAATTCTAATCCATTATCGGTCCTAAGCATTTTGATTTTCTTTCCTGTTTGATTTTCAATAAAAACTTTCCAAGTTTTAAATTCTCAAACGACTCAGATTTGTGTCTCATTAAGAAAACTCAGACTTTTCGTAAAAAGTCATCAATGATTGATAGAAAATACCTATTGCCACCTTGAGTGGGCACACTAGAGGGCCCCTATACATCGGCATGTATGTAGCCAAGGAATTTCTTGCTAGAATGCTTTCCTAGGGAAGAGAGTGGAAAACTCACTTTATGATGTTTGCTCTTAACACAAGTATCACAAAAAGGTAAACCAGAAAATTTTTCATTTCCAAAAACACCAGTTTTTTGGCAAAATTTCTAACCCTTTATTACTTATGTGACCTAATCTCTTATGCCACAAAATCGTTTTATCTTCCTTAACGACATTAGCATAAATCTCAGAAGTAGACATAGGTAAAGCATGACAAACATATAAGTTTCGACGTTTTTCACATTTTGCAATAACTAAAGACCCCTTTAATATTTTCATAACACCCTTACCTCATTTTCTTTCTAAACCATCATCCTCTAACGAGGCACATGAAATCAAATTGTTATATAATTCAGGCACATGTCTCACATTTTTCAAAGTTAAAACATAACCAGAATTACATTTCAAATCAATATCACCAATACCAAGTATATCACATTTTTTCTCGTTAGCCAGAGAGACAGAACCGACATTAACTTCTCTATAAGTAGTAAACAATGATTTCAATGGTATCATATGATAAGTGCAACCAGAATCTATAAGTAATTCACTAGCACAAGCAGAATGCATAGAATTCACAACATTATCACAAGAATCAGTAACCATAAGCACATCAGCGGAAATATTACTACCAGAAGCTAAGTTGCAATCACCTTGGTTTTGTTCTTGATTTTGATTTTTCCTTTTCGGATTAGGGCACTCCTTTTTAAAATGGCCCACTTCACCACAATTGTAACAAGTTCTATATCTTTGCTTAGAGCTCGACCTACTTTTGTTTCTCCCTTTATTCTTGCTCGAATTTTGATTTTGACCTTGATTTTGATTTTGATGAGATTTTCCATTATTCCTATGGAGAGATCTACCCCTAACCATATTAATCTCATCCATACTAGACTTCCCTTTATTGACCTTTAAATCTAACTCATTACTCTTCAACCCGTTAATCACCGTATCAAGTTTTACCTGGTCTCTACCATATTTGATCGCAAACTTAACATCAGAGTAAGATTCAGGTATAGCATTTAATAGGACAATAGAAGTATAGTTGTCTATGTGCTCATCACCCGTTTGCTTTATTTCTTGAACTAACTTGGTAAAAGCATCAACATTATCTTCGATATCTTTATTGAGATATAATTTAAAACTAAAGAATTTTTCTAATAGATATGTCTTATTAGGCAAATTCTTTTCAAAGTAAATTTCCTCAAGTTTATCCCAAAGATTTTTAGCATGCGACTGTTTACCACACTTACGAATCACATATTCAGTCAAGTTCAAAATAATAGACGAGTAAGCACATTCATCAATTTCAAGTATAGCATCTTTAGATGCATCTTTTTTTAATTTTTGAGTTATAGCAGAAAAACACTTTTCTTTTATCAAAATTTCTTTCATCTTTTGTTGTCAAATTGAAAAATCAGATTTTCCATTAAACGGTTCCAAAGTGTAAGTAGACATAGTAAAAAAAATACAATTTAGCGTTTATGAGAAAAATCACTGATTTTAATTTTGCATGCAAGAATGATAGGCAAAGGGAAAAAAATTTATCCGGAAGCAAAAAATAATATAGCAGACAAGAAACACAATTAATAGGCGAATAATAAACACCAAAGTCACAACCCAAATTTGGAATGAAGAAAGCTCCAAAAAATTTGATTCAATCCACCTACGCTCTGATACCATTGTAACGTAAAAATAAAGATATTTTACCAAATCAAACGAACACCGGAGCCACACCAAATTATAATAGGACTTTGAATAAGTACCCGTCTTCGACTTTGACAGTAAACTTACAATATACCAAAGTCGAAAAAGACACACTAATATATCAAACTAGATTGCAATGTATCACCTGCAAAAACAATTTATAACAAAACAATATAAATAATAAAATTAGTGCTAAGAGTATCCTCGGCTCAACGTTGCCTAACTCGAATCTGTCTAGGGCTTATAATGCCTAGACTTAAATCCCCACTGCCAATACACAAAGTATAGCAGTCCAACCCAAGAGTTCACTACCGAAGGTACAATGTTTCCAAAGATTTCACCCAACTGTGTATACAACCCAGCCTTCCAACAAGAAATCCCACAACCCGAAAACCCTCCCTCACAGAACTCTCTATCACAGTAACCTCAGCTCACACACACACAAAGTGTATACCCAAAGTGCACGGCTCGTAACAGAGACGCAGAGAGAGAGAGAGATTAGTGTAACAATGGAACAAGATTGTTACCTTCTGCTAATGCTACTGTGATATCGTGTGTTCCCCAAAGCGGCAGAATAAAGGGAGTATATATAGTGCACCAAGAACCAATCAATCAACCGAAGGATCCGGGCAAGATGCTGACAGAGAGCACAAAAGGAAGGGGCTGATGAAATAGAAGGGAAATCAAAGATTCTCCCAAAATAACCACATCAGCCGAAAGTCAAAGGGAGGAAGCAAGGTAAGTGGGTTTGGGTCTTGGGTTGCTGGGTTGGGTGTTTGAAAGTGGGCTGCCCATTCGGGCTAAAGCCAACACTCACATTAGCATAACACAATTGCAATTGCATAAACGGACAAAACTCAATAATGAAAATATTTTATACAAGCCCGGAACTGCTTTAGAGGCTACGATCCGAGAAGCAGCCTGAGGCATTTGACAATTGATGAAAAGATACAGAAGCAGCGACAGACGAGGGAGCCTGATTCTCTTGGGTTAGGGCCAGACTTGGTAGTGCGAGGAGGGGTAAATCTTAAGACACATTTAACAAAATAAACATGCTGGCAATAGTGCATAGGGTGACATCGTAAAAAAAATACAGGGATGAAAGAAAAGCTATAACAAAATAAGGGGATAAGGGATTAAAAAATCGTGACAATAATACAATTCAGGAAATATTAATATTATTGTGTCCTTTGTTTGTTTAGTTTTTCACAAGTAGCTAACAGATGTTTAACTGTTGAAGGACTTTACCTGAAATATAATGGTATCAAACACTGAATTTTAAAGCTCTTATAGATTATAGAAATGTGGTTTTACAACCAACCTCTTTTACCTCCAAATTATAACTGCACTACAAAACCAAGGTTTAAACCAAAATAGAAAATTATTCAAATTAAAAAGAGGATGCTCGACCTTGAAATCAAACATTAGTATTAGACTAGATCAGATTTTCTCTGAATCCAGTTTGAGTCAAAAGTTATTTTTAAGATATAGATTTAAATCAGATTATCCAATGATAATCTAAATCTGATAACTCAATAACTTAAAAAGCCGGATTTAGATTCCAAGTTAACTATAAAAGAGTTTTGTTATCATAAGGGAGCACATTATTCATTACTCTGTTAGCCTCTTGGGAACCCTGAACTTTCTGAAACTGGTTAATGAACAAGTAGTTGCTATCTGGAACCGTAATTTGGTTGAAGTTGTTTCAAGAGGAGCAGCATAAGAGCAATATATTGTAAATCAAATCAAACAGCAAGTCACTTTGATTTATCCTACATTTCATGACATAAATTCAAGAGTTCAGGCGCTTCATTCTCATATCGCTTTATAAACCTGCTGAGAAACACATTTTCCGTTAAGTACAACAAAGTACGTATACTCATTTTCCTCTTGAGCAATCCTTTCTCCGACAAGACTTGATAAACCAAACACCTAGGAACAATCCTCTTCTCCAAGCTCATGCCAAATACTCCTGACCAACTAGCAATAGTTGCTGCCTCAACACCCATTCTGTTAACAAGGAAATCCATTACTCTCACAATTTTATCCTCAGACGACATGATAAACTTTGGATTTTTCTCAAATGCCAGCAAAATCTCACGATCAGACCAACCATAGTTCTTAAGTGCCTGTGTTTTATGTTCCCAAGTGGATTTGCTCATTGACCTCATCGCCCGAATAGCCCATAGAAACTTCATATGAGAAGGGTCAAATCCCATTTCCTTGACTTTCTCCACCAGCATCCTATAAGCATAAGCAGTAAGCGGAAAACCCCTACGCTGGTAGGTCATGGAAGCTACAATATTCGCTTTGGGCACGCCTACTTCTTGCAAAATTTGAATATTATCTACTTCAGGGTCACGAGTCAAAAACCATGGATATCGTTTGATCATCTCAACAGTTTTATCATCTGACTCAAGCAAATTACGCAGGAGATTATACGACGGGATGAGTACCTTCATCAAACTCCTATACAGGAGAACTGGTGATGCAGTTATAACACTATTGATTTCAACTGTTGAAAGGCCTATGGAGCTCAAAAATTGAAGCTTGGGCAAAAGGGTCACTTGAGGATCGCAGAGGATGAGCTGTGGAATTTTCTCAACTATATTTGAAATCTGGGTTTTGGTGAATCCATGTTTCTTGAAAGCGGCCAGCGCATTGTCTGGTTTCTCTGAGGTGTTGAATTTCACATACTTGGCTCTTGAAATAGCTAATTTTGGAGACCACCCAAATGTGTTTATTAGGTAAGAGACCTCAAATGAGTATTCAGTTGAAGAATTTTCAGAGAGAGAAACTGGAGCTGGTGACGATGATAATGAGAGAGAATGCAGTTTATTGAAGGGCAAAAATGTTTTAATAGAAGTCCTAAATTGGGGGAAAGTTTTTGTCCTAGAACAAGAGATGAAATTGAGAATGGAAAACGTAGGAATTAGTGGGAATTCACTCACCTGTACATTGAGCAAATGCAATTTTTGAATTTTGAGATTGGATCCCATAACGCCACCTTCGCTGGAAGAACCCTAGAATGAAGCCAACTATCGTGTATGCAAGAAAATCCAGCAGATATCAAAAAAAAAAAAAAAAAATAGTGTTCACGCCCTCACAAGTTATCCATAAGCTCCTATTCTATTTAATCACAAAAATACCATAAATGTAAAAGACTAAACAGCCCTTATGGATCAAATACACCTTTTCCCCCTCTTTCTCCTTCCTCCTCCCTATATTGGCACCAATTTTTTTCCCCTCTCCCAGTTTCTCATGCCACTTGCATTCTTTTCTTCTTAATCTTTTTTTCTTTCTCCTTCCCACTTTTTCTCTCCTCGCCCACACGTCTTATCCTCGGGCGATGTCACTTTATTTGTGTCTGTGTGTTTGATTTAAAATAAGATTCATTTTGTGTGTTGTATTGTTATACATGTAAATTATTCTATGAAATGTCTGAATATATTTTTATTCATTGTTGGACATCGATTTTGAATTTAGATGCATCAATTTTGAATTACAATGCATCATTTGTGGATTGTGATGTATCGATTTCAATTTGGGATACATGAAAGATGAATTAATTTGAAATCATTTTGTTGAGTTTGGTACTGGAAACAATGTACATGAAGGTCAAATTCGTTATGATTTTACAACGCAAAGCATCATCAATTTTTGCATTGCGGTGGAAAATTGAATTATGTAATTTAAATTTTGATTAGGTAATTAAATTGTGATGCATCGCGGTGCAAAAATTAACTCAGTGCGATGTAAAATAGGGTTAGGTGATTAAAATGATGCATTGTGATGTAAAAATTGATGCATCGCGATGCAAAATTTATGTAGTGTGATGCATTTGGATATGTGATCCGTAGCGCGACTCAGGCTCATTAAGGGTATCATAGTCTTTTCACCCCCAAAATTGATTTTTCCGATTAAAAAAAACATAGCGTACTATAGCGATTGAAAACTTATTAAAGTGGACATGCCCAAATTCACCCAACTTATTATTTGGTTCAGGTCCTAAGTTAGAAGAACCGATGAATTTGTTTAATTTAAGACCTAAAAACCGAATTGAGCTAGAGCATGAAAAACCCTAATATGCTCCACTAAATTGTGAAAAAGTTAATTTTCCCCTTTAAATATAAGACATTATAGAAATAATAATGAATTAAAAAGAAATTTTACTTTATGTTTAATCTTTAATATTAAATTTGATATTTAAGACTTGGAATTCAATTTTTATCCACTAGTGAAATCTTTTTTACACAAGCGGCTTTTAGAACATAACATGCGGTCAATAACAATCTAAGAAAATCAAGACAAAAATTGTGATGGGCACATGTTATGATCTGATGGCCGCTTTTGTAAAAAAATTATACATCGCATAATGATATTTTACTTTTGATTCAATTAAAGATATTGGAGTCTTTTAGCTTTAGTCAAAATGGTCAAACAAAAGTTATGCCTTATTGAATATAGAATAAAATAATATTTTGGTCCCTGAACATATAAAAAAAGAATAGTTTGGTCCTCGGGGTTTAAAACATATTAATGTGGTCCCTCAACTCGTTTTTTTGAATTAATTTCCCCCTCCCACCGTTACTGTTACACTTTCTATCTAATATTATTTCAAATACCAAAAATACTCTTACTAAATTACCCTTACTAACAACATACAAGGGAATTTTAAAAAGTTCAAAACATAAGGGGGTTTTGTTAGTCCCAAATGACACAATAATAGGCTAGAAGGAGGTTTTGAATAGTCTATTAATAATTAAAAGGCAAAACACACAAATGAGCCACCCAACTTTCCGACTTTTTATAATTTGACCACCGAAAGTTTGAAATATCTATTTTAGCCACCCAACTTTCAATCTGTTGCAAGCGAGTCCATTTTCTAACGCCCGTTAGAAAATAGCGTTAACTTTATGTGATTTCCCTATTTTGCCCCTGTTATTGGACAATTATACCCTTTGTAAGCAATATACCCTCAACGCATATCAATTACACCCATTTCATCATCTTATGATTCATCATCTCTATTAGACGCGCCCATACTCAATTTCATCTTCAAACGAAGAAGGTAGGTTTCATCATTGAAGCTACCCAGACATTAGTTAACAATGTCAATGAGTGGGTATGGGATATCAAGGTTAGAAGGCTCGTCTTCATCACGAGGGTCTGATTTTGTTACTGAATATCGCCATAAAACTTGTCGATGTAACCTTAGGGAGGCCCTATTTACATCTGGGACTGAGAATAACCCATGACGAAGATTCATTTGATGCCCTAGATATATGGTAAGCAATGTTGCCACTTTTGCTATAGATTTTTACAAGAGCCCTAATTTATTTACAAAACCCCCAATTTTTTACAAGAACCCTAACTGTTGTAGTAGTATTTTCTGTTACTCTCCAACATTATTGTCACAAGACCCTAATTTTTTTTTGCTTCTTATAGAATGAACATGGTTGTGGTTTCTATTTGTGGGTTGATGACGAATTTACAAAGAGGTTAGTGGAAGTGATTAATGATTTGAAGAAATTGATCAAGGATTCGAGAGAGAGAGAACATGACTTCAAGGAAGAACAATTGTTGAAGAAAGAGTTTGACAAGCTTCAAAAGGAATGTGCCAAGAAAAGGGGAAAAAATTAAGATGTTGAAATGTAGTATTGGTCAATATGGTAGGGGAGAAAAGATGTATCTTCTGGCAATAATCATCATGATGATATTTATTAGTGTGTTGATGGCATCATACTTCAAATTGGATGTAACTGCCAAAATGTTAATGCCTTAGTTGATTTCAAACTTCTGAACAAGTAATAAAATGGTGAAGCATTATGTAATGTGTTTGTGCAAATTTTAATTGTTTGTGTTTGAATTGTAATGTGCTTGTGCAAATTTTAATTGTAATGTGTTTGTGCAAATTTTAATTGTAATGTGTTTGAACAAATTTTAATTGTAATGTGTTTGTGCAAATTTTAACTGCCAAATTTTAATTGTTTGGGATTTTAAATTTTAACTGCATGCTTCCTTTAAACCAAACTAACCATTGCAACAATATCATTACATTAGGGTCAAAACAAGAACATAAGTTTACAAAAGCTGAGAGACAAAAACCATTAATGTGCAACCGTTGCCTTGCTTTGAACTAAACCAACCATTGCAAAACAGAGAGGCAAAACATGGAAAAATAAAACAAACCATACACAATCATTGCATGCTTCCTTTAAACCAAACCAGCCATTGCAACAATATCATTAGGGTCAGAACAGAGATTTACAAAAACGGAGAGGCAAAAACCATTAATGTGCAACTGTTGCATTCCTGTAAACCAAATTGTTACAAAAACCAACAATGCAGCTTTTGTGTGCCAACACTGCTGCCATACAAAACAGAGATGTACATAAATTGTTTGGTCTAACTAACACTACAGAACAAAGATTTACATACCTGAGAGGCAAAACAGAGATGAACAAAAAATGAGTTACTCTAAACCTCAGTTACTTTAAACATCTAATCCCAATCACCTATATTGTTCAACATTTCCCCACAATCATTTTTCAGTTACATCTATTCTTGCTTTTTTGCGTTTGCTCACTCCTTTGTACCTAAATTCATTGTACACCTTTGGAGACTTTGCTTCAGTTGGAGGCCTTTATTCAGTTGCTGCAATTGAAGACTTATTTTTTGTCTTCTTAGGTACAACCTCCCCTCTTGCAGTTGCCTCCTTAGCCAGTTTGCATGACCCACTATTATGCCATTTTTCCTTACAAAACCTAAAAGTTGAAGACAAATGCAAGTTAATTCAAAAGGTTCAATTTGGGAATATTATGTAAATTAAGTCCAACAAATGCAACTTATTACCTGCTAGTGATTTCTTTTCCATTTTTAGTCAAGATGTTTGGATCTTGACTAGCTTTTGCTTTTTTTTTTCTTCATTAGGATCTTTAACCCTACATTTCTTTGGTTTACCAGGCATCTTCTTGTTTGGTGGTGGTTGAAGAGGCTGTTGAGATGATCTTGGTCATTGATTCTCACCATTGATGGCATTTAGGAGATGGGAATAAGTACTAACAAAAGTTTCCTTCTTGTACCAGTTGGAGACATAATTTTATGGATCTTGATCAATCTTGTATATGCCTGCCATAGCATAGTGCAATGAATGCCGCTTAGATCCCATTCTCTACAATGACAGGTCCTCTCCCTAATGTTAACACTAAATACATCCTTCACGCGCTTAACTTCAAATTCATCTCCATCATTATACACCACAGACCAATGTTTAACAACTTCCTTACTTTTCTCCATCCTCTTCCTGATCCTTGGACAAATATTATGGCCATATTTTGAAATCCAATCCTTTCTCTTTTGAATTCAGACCATCATTGCCAACCTAATCTCCTCAAGCATATATATATATATATATATAAGAGGTCTAGACCTTGCAGCTATTATACTACCATTGAATACCTCTGCAATATTGTTTTCAACGTTGTCTACCTTTGAATATGTGTCAAAATAGGCCTTGGACCAATGAATAGGATCTATCCTCACAAGATCTTCAGCAGCCTGCTTGTCTAAATTCTTCAAGACTTCAAATTTTGCTTTGAATTTATCTAATGTGCAAGACATGATAATACTCCAAAAGCCTCTCCTATACTCCCCTCCCTTGTATTTCTTCCTCCAATTGCTATAGATATGTTTGGCACACATTCTGTGCTCAACATTAGGCAACAAGCTTGCAATAGCATGTAGTAATCCCTATCAAACATATAAATCAATGTCATTAAATCAATATTGATAAAACTAATGAGGAAAAAAGGTAATAATATTATGATATTACCTTTTGTTGATCTGTAATGATAGTCCACCCATCTTCATCTCTCATTTCAAGGTCTTCAATCAAATTCTGAAGAAACCAAGTCCAATTGTCCTTGTTTTCCACCTGAACTACAGCCCAAGTCACATGATACATCTGATTATTTGCATCCTTGGCAACTGCAGATAACAACTCTCCCTTCTGTATTCTTTTCAAGAATGCTCCATCAATTCCCAACATGGGCCTACAAATCTCCATAAATGTTGTCTTCACTTGATCAAAACAAACATACATTCTTCTAAAGAACAAACCTTTGGATGGGATAGGGTTGACATGCTCAATGATCACAGTACTACCAGGATTTCTATTCTCCAACTCATCTTTATAACTCAATAGCTTTGCATAATGTTCAGACATTGATCCATCAAGGTGTTGCAATGTTTTCCTCCTTGCTCTGCTGCACATGCAGTCACTCAATTCCACCCCAAATTGTTTCAAAACATCAGCCTTCATATCCGTCAATTTATAAGCAGGGTTTCTTTTATATGTTTCAAAGAATTCCTTAGACAAAAATGATGATTTGCATGTTCTTAAATGATATCCCACAATCATGTTGAGGATTAAATGATATAATTTGCCAAAACTTATTTTGGTTCAATCCAGCCCAAACTCTCCCTGGGCATAGAGCTGAGTTCATGCACACTCCAGACATCCTCATCTACGCATTCCTAATCCATTTAATAACATTTTTTTCATCCAGTCCATACTTAACCACTGCAACCTTAAAATTTTCTTTTGTTTCAAACTGAAGCCCAAGTTTTAATTGCACAACTTCCAGTCAGTGTTTGGATTGAAAATTAGAAATTTTAGACCTTACTTCTTCCTCAAAGTTAATTGTTCTCCATGAAATATGTTGTCATCTACCTTATCCTCTTCATCATTAAAATCATAATCACTATCAGAAGAAGTCAACCCACCATCATCATTTCTACTCTGGGTCTATGTGGTTGTCCCCTAGTAGGTGTAGGCTCAACTGGATCACCTTCTTGGGGTACACTAACAGGATCAATCCCTTTCTATTTTTTGTTTCTTCTATTATTGTTCACAGCAACCCTAATTTCTACAAGTTCTTCATCACTATCATGGAAATCATTATCACTTAAACATTGATCCCCACATCTTCTACCTCATATGGATATTCAAAAGTAATATCATATTGTGTCATATCAGCCTCAGCACCTGTTTGTTCATTACTATTTTCATGTCCAACATTAGTCTGTTCATTATTCTCAACCTGACTCTTTTCAGCCTCATATTGAGCCACACAACCTCAACCTCAACCTCATCCCAATAAAAATCATCTTCATCTTGACCCATATCAGTTTGACCCTTACCCTTTTTCAGACTCATCTTGACCCATATCAATTTGACCTATCTTGACCCATATCAGTTTGACCTATCTTGACCCATATCAGTTTGACCGTTACCCTTTTCAGACTCATCTTGATCCATATCATCTTGACCCTTACCCTTTTCAGACTCATCTTGACCCATATCAGTTTGACCCTTACTCTTTTTCAGACTCATCTTCACCCATATTACCCTCACCCATATAAGCCTCACCCTTTTCAAGCTCATTGTAAACCAGACTCTTTTCAGGGTCACCATTATCCATCTAAACCTCCATCTCATCCTCACCTCTATTCAATAATTCATGTCCTTCTGTAGCTGGAGTCAGGGATAGGTATGATGGGTGTAGATGAAGATGAGTCGGGTAAGGTTGGAGAAGTATGAGGAGTTGGGGGAATATGAATATCTGTATCCGAGTGATTACAGGCATTGTGGGAATCAGTAGAGGTAGGGATGGGACCAGCAGAGAATCAGAAAGATGGAGGGGATAAGAAGGATGAGTTGGTCTGGTAGGTTTGACTGTTGGTTGGGTGGTTGGAGGGCTGGGGAATAGATCCGTTATGGATGAAAGTTCAAAGATGAACTTCGTTGCAGCTAAAGATAGAACGGATGGGAACCAGGGTACAAGAATGAATGGTACGGATGGGTTTGGTGTGGATGTGGAAGTTGTAGTAGGGGTGGATGTGTGCTGGTAGGTTGAAATAGGTGAAGATGGTGGAGAGTAGGTAAATGGTGAGGGAGGTGAGGGTTTAGGGGATTGGGTTGGCTCCTTCCTGAGGTATAGACTCCTCCGGAGGGGTTGGCTCCTCCGTTCAAACCCCCTCCCCTTCTAGCCTATTATTGTGCCCTTTGGTCCCTCTTTTTTTCTTCTTTTTTTTCTTCTCTTCAATTCTTCTTCAAAGGAGATGGAGGTGGTTTTCCCTTTTTTTTTTCTTCTGCCTTGTGTGTGTAATGGAGGAATGGGAAGGGAAGGCAGTTCACGTTTTTGGTTGGAGGTGGGGGTTTAGGGTGGGTTAGGGGGGTTAGTGTAGATAGGGTGGTTTAATTAGGGAGGGGGTTTGTGTAAAAAGTAGTTGAAAAAAATTAAAAGGGCCAAATGGGTAATCGATGGGGGGTCAAGAAATAGTTTTCAAGTTTTTTAAATTTGGGTTGGGGTACATTTAGAAGGGGGATTAACAGATAGAAAATGGGGGTCGGAATAGCGCGTCCCTTAGATTTGGTAGAAGAAAGTTGTGGATTAAAATATAGGGCTCAACAACAGTCAACACGGTTTGAGAAAATATTGGAAAGATACAATCTCAAACCCACCCAGGTGCGTACCCCATTTAAGGGCTTATCTTGAATTATTCACGCCATGTTTAATTATGTATGCAAAAGACAAGTTTAACCCATTTGGGGGCTTTTCTTGAATTTCCACCATGTAATTGTCGCTATCTTTGCTCATTATCATCATCACCAACAACAATTATCTGCTTAAGTTCTTCAAAAAGCCTCTCATTGACAGCCTCTTACCTCATGCGTTCATGTGGGTTACCTACATAAAAAGCTATTTTAGCTTCAAAGCATGTGAATATTACATCAACAAAGAAAGTGGACTCTGTGTTTGCGATGTTCAAAAACCATGGCTTCACCGAAACCCAGATTTCATTTAATCAGAAAATGTCCTTGAGTCCTCTTACTTGATCCCAATAGAAAGATTTTGCCCAAGCTTGAATTTCTCTGCTTTATAGGCCTTTCAAGCACTGAGCTTGCTTGAGTTATCTCTGCGTAAGGATAAAGACCCGAGTCATCTTTGTTTGGGCGTGGTAATCATGTTCTTGACATAGTTAGTGTGTCTGAGGCAGTCAACATGGTCGTAGGGTCGGCTTATAGTTTCGTACTCCACGGTGGTGATCGTAATAGTAATACCTAGGGTCTGTTCTTTGGGAGCAGCATTGAGTTCATTAGATTTATTAACAACGTGGGAACAAGAGTTGAGAGAAGGTACTATAGGTGAAGGAGGATAATGATCACTGGATTGGTTGCGGATAGTTGTAGTGGTGGTGTGGGTAGTGGCATCCCTTCGAAAATAGGGGTTGATGTCGATGGAGTTGGGGGCTTGAGTACGGGAAGCTCGCAGTGCTTGCAATTCAGTAAGCATTGTTTGCAAAGTTGAATTGATTCGAAGGAAGTTGATTCATGTCGTGCCAAGGCTCCGTAAACCTCGTTACAAAACTCAGCATTGGATTTTTTCCAAATGTCCATGATTGGAGCCGACTCTGATACCATTGATAAGAGTAATATTTAGAACAGAAGGAAGAAGATTAAGAAGACAGTGGGACTGGAGAAGTAGGGAGAGACTTTAGCAATTTTCATCATGTATCTTCTATTCATAAGAAAACAAACTATTTAAACAAGAACAAGACCTACAAACTAGGAATACTAAGGCATGATCTCCATTACTTGGTAAGGGAAACTAACATAAACTAACGTGCATCATGGGCCACTAACACTAAATCCCCTTTGATGTGGTTGTAACCGTATCACAGGTGTGCCCGAATCTAATATAAAATATTTCTTGTTGTACCATCCTGGATCCTTCATCACTAATCCTAATGATTTTAGAAGGATTGTGGAGGAAGTCGTGGAGATGGGATTTACCTTTGAAAAAGCACTTTATATATGCAGTTCAAGCACTTGAGCAAATGAGTAAATCAACTTGGGAAAAAAAAGGTACAAGTCTACGAGAAATGGGGTTTGTCCAAAGATGAGATTCTTGAGGCTTTTAGAAAGAATCCAGAATGTATGATCAAGTCTAAGGATAAAATATTTCATTGGACTTTCAGAATTTTTTTAAGTTTTCAACAAAAAAAATTGGACGAAGTGATGAACTTGATATTTATGTCCAAGTAGAGTGATTAAATTGAAAAAAAAAAGTAGAGTGACTTTAATGAATTTTGGCCGAAAGTAGGGTGACCAAATTAATATTTAAACCTAAATGAAATAATGTCTCATTTGATTGATTTCATTTTTTAACTTAGATGGAGCTTATAAAATTCCAAATATGATAACACATAGCCACATTATTTTGTCTGCAAAATTAAGTACTCATTGTGCGTATGAATGCTACTAAATCATTTAAAAGTTGATCATTTGACGTAAATTCAAGACGAAATGAGCGCTAGGTTTATTCAAGTACACAAGTATATTATATTGGTATCTAGTGGTAGACTTGCAGTAGGAGACTACTTAAGTACTTATAAAGTTTTCACATCTAGTTGATATAAGTCGATGGTATTATAATGGTTTAATATATAATTTGGTCCCTAAACTTAACAATTTAGGTTGATTTGATTCAACTACTTTGACTCTTCCTATTTTGGTGCTTGAACTCAATTTTGGACACACGGTTAGTCCCTCTGATAACATCCGCCTATTTTGTCGTTTAATTTTCCTGACAATGACCGAAATACCCTTAATGTATGCTGAGTAGGATTTCCAGCTACACAACTAATCTTGGAGGGAAAAGTTGGCGCCTCCTCTTCCCTTCTAACGTATTATGTTTATATATATATATATATATATATATATATATATATATATATATATATATATATTTGTATATTTGTTTCTCTCTTCTACCTTTCTTCTTTACTAGTTTCTTTTTTGCTAATTTCTTGTGTTTTCTTCTCTCTCTAATCTACTCCATTTTTCTTGTGTTTTCTTCTCTCTTTCTCTCTCTAATTTATCAGCTCCATTTTTTCTTTTGTTTTTGTTTATCACTTTTGTTTCTCAGTTTGTTTTCTTCACTTAAGATTCATCTTCATCCATGGCTTCATCTTCAACTAGATCGGATCAACAAAGTAATAGATATGGATTTGTGAAGTTTTGTAGGTATGGCTTGCGAGCTCTTGAATGAACTTCATTCACTTGAAAACACCCAGGAATGAGGTTTAATGGGTGTCCAAATTATAAGGTACTGTCTCTTTCATAGACATTTTTAAAATAAATTTTGTGTTAGGAATTTATAATCAGTCAAAGTGTCACATTTTGTAGGAACGTGAAAAGGATTATAGTTATTTTGAATGGATTGATGAGTTTCCTAAGAGAGCAATTGATGTTATCAATGAAGCAAGAGATGAGGCAAACAATTTACAAATGGAAAAATCGAAGAAGGAAGTTCTATTGTCCAAGAGAAAGCAGAGGATTTCAACTTTAAAACAAGAGATTGAAAGGCTGAAACTTGAGTCTAGAAGGCTAAAATATGAAAATGAAAAATATGAGTGGAAGGGGAAGATGTTGTAAGGGTAAAATAGGCAAGACCTATTTTTACTTGTTTTCACCTTTATTGGTCAAAATAGGATTTTAGATAAGCTTGTGTTAATTTAGGACTTAGTATATTGTTTTAGATTTAGTTTAGTTATTTTTGGTAGCAAAATCTTTTTCTAGATTTCGGCTACATCATATTTGGTAACTAAATCTTGGCAAAAATCCTAGTCAAACCAAGTCTCTTGACTTCCTTCATGATTGGTAAGAAAATCTTACAAGTTTGGAAAGTTGTTGATTTTACCATTAAATAGCTAATCCTTTTCCTTGTAGTAGATGATCTCTTTTGCTGTGTGTTGTAGGGATCGCCAACTATATATTCTGAGCAAGGAAACGGGTTAAGACAGAGAGCTTGAGAAAGAGAATCAAGGCAATACATCTGAGAGCAGAAGTCATAAGATACAGAAGCTGTTTTCCAGACCTGAAGATCATTCACTCGCTGAAGGCTGTCAATGTTACAACATTGGCAGTAACATCAGATTTCTGGAAAACCATTTGTGCTTCCTGTTTTGTTTTACGGAGGCTGAGTTTGTTTCATCCCATGTTTTATTCAACTGTTTTATGTGGGTTTTTTATTCTCCAAGATTCATTATCTTGTGAGAATTTTTGTTAGTAATTTCACTAGTATTTTTCGTGTAAAACAATCATTCTTTTTAGTGAAATTTGTGTGGCCTTGAGGCTAAACCTACAAGTATTATCTTATAGATTGTTTTTTGGTAAAAACTTGAGTTCAATCTTTCTGTTTTGTGCTGTGTTAAAATCAAACTTCCGCTGCTACTATTATTTGTTGTTTCATTGTGATTCCCATTGTAGCTACAATCACAGATAATTGGTGATCACTTTGATTACTTTCTTGAGAATCCGTGCTATTACGATCTTTCAGATGTATTTGGGATTGCTTGTTGTGCTAGGGATTTTAAATGGGTTGTTTGTCTATTTGATGACAAGAGATAAAAAAGACAATTCATGTTACCATAGAAATGGTATGTTTATGTTCTTTGTTTTTTAATGGGTGTCCAAATTACAAGGTACTTACATGGACATTTTTTTAATAAATTTTGTGTTAGGGATTTAAAATCAGTCAAAGTGTCACATTTTATAGGAACTTGAAAAGGATTGTGGTTATTTTGAATGGGTTGATGAGTTTTCTAAGAGAGCAATTGATGTAATCAATGAAGTCATTACATCTCAGAATATCGAAGAAGGAAGTTACATCAATTGGAAATTCATGAACAATCAAAGTTACAAATTCATTACACATGAGAGTTTCATAATAAGGTTATGAAGTCATTACATCTGTAATGTGCTTACATTAACTGTCAAGAGGCCAAAAAAGTTACAAAGTCAAGGCCAAGTTAAACATGTCTAAACTGCTCAACATACAAAAGGTCATAAAGTTCATAACTTTGAATTGCATTTGTAATGCCTTTAGAGTTAATAACTACTAATTTAAAAGGCCAACATACAAAAAGAGGCCAATAAAGCTAAGTCATTACAAATACCAGCAATAGTATCCAAAAGAAATGTCATAACAATTGAGAATACAGTCATACACTTGGCTTCTGAGGTGATCTCTCACTGAAAGTAACAAATTTCTTTCCCCTCCATACACCCAACACAACAAATGCTTAAAAAATAGAAACCAAGACCAAACAAACAGACACATACTTATAGAATATGCTCTAGACTCTTACCCTGTAGTAGGTGTCTCTAGTGGGTGAAACATGCAACCCAACACCACTAAGTTGAAAGGTTGACTTAGCTATTTGGGGTCTCCCTCTCTTTCTTGGTTGAGTGCCATCTTCTTGTCTCTCTGCCACCTTTTTTTTGCCATCATACCTTGTTTTTATGTATGTTGGGCCTGCATCAGTCTTCTTCTTCTTGGCCTTGGTCTTTGAATTTGTTTTTTGGGTAGCATCACCTTCAACCTACATTAGAGAAGAAACAAATATTAGTACTTGTTAAGAAACTGAATATAATACACATTAATATTGAAATTCACTTACATTTTCAGTAGCTGCAGCATTGATTTTTGGCCTTTTGCAACCTCTTTTATTATGTCCAACTTCATTACAGTAACTACATGTCATATCCCTTCATTGCCTTGACAGTGTGTCAGTTGTGTCACATCTTTGTTGTCTTTTCTTCTTTGGCTCCTCATTAGGTTCCTTAACCCTCTTTCTTTTTGGTCTACCTAGCATTTTTTTGAACGCTGGAGGTTTCAAAATTTTCTTCCAAAACTTGGGCCAGTTATCTTCCTCATTAATAGGTTGCAATACATTATAGTATGTCTTAAGGAAGACATCTCTCATGTACGAATCAGAAACAAAGTCCTCTGGATGCCTATCAATTCTATATATACTTGACACAGCATGACAACATGGTATACCAATCAAGTCCCATTCCATAGATGTACATTTCTTGGCATCAATATCAACAACATGTCCTTCAGTTAGATATTTGACTTCAAACTTTGTATCCCCATTATACATTGACTGCCATTTCTTACCCTCGGTTACATTTTGATCTAACTTTTTTCTAATTCTTGGACACAACTTATCCCAATGTTTGGACATCCAAACCTTTCTTTTTGTGATTCTAGTCATCATCATCACACTTATGTCCTCTAGCATGTAAATTAAAGGCTTAGACCTAGATACAACAAGGGATCCATTGAACCCTTCTGACATGTTGTTTTCACAGTTATCACACTTACTATGATCTTCAAAAAATACATTTGACCATACATTTTTATTCATTAAATCATCATGAGCCTCAGGATCAACCTCTTTCAACCCACCCTTCACAGGCTTTTTGGTAAGCATCTATGTGTGTGTCTTTTGCAATTCTCTAGAACCATTTTCTAAGTTCAGTACCCTTGAACTTTTTGGACCAATTGGCACAAACATGTCTAGCACATGTTATATGCTTAATTGCAGGCAACAGTTCCGCAATTGAGTTGACCAAACCCTGGATTAACAAATAAAATTATCATTATAAACAAAAATGCAAGTTAAATAACTGAATAAATTAAAGGCTTAGACCGATTATAAACTACCTTTTGTTGATCACTAATAATAGTCCATCCCCTACCATCTTCCATGTCCAAGTCCTTAACTAAAAGGGATAAGAACCATGTCCAAGCTCTTGTATTCTCAACTTGTACCACTGCCCATGCAATTGGCCACATCAGATTATTTGCATCTATTCCACCAGCTATCAATAATTCACCCTTCATCAACCCTTTCAGAAAACAACCATCAACCCCAATAACTGGCCTACATCCACTTACAAAACCATGTTTAAAAGCCTAGAAATAAACATATATTCTCTTTAAAACAGGAGCAACAAGTGGATTAGACTGATGATACTTTATTTCCACAATACTTCCTGGATTTTTCTTCTTCAATTCTTTTATGTAATCCCACAATCTTTCATAGTGGTCATCCATAGAACCTAATGCATACCTTAGAGCTTTTTGTTTAGCTCTATAACACAAACTGATAATCACATTTAACTCAAATTTGTTTAAAATTTCCTTGGCAATATCTTCACTAGTCTAGTTGCATTCTTAATGTACTTCAAGTCATACCATTACCAATTGCAAAATTACTTTGTGCTTCTTTGAACTCTTTAGCATTTGTAAACTCTAAAATCTTGAATTCCACATTTTTCATTTCACACTTTGGGTTGAAAGTATATCTTATTGGTTTCTTTTTCTTCTTATACATGACAGTGCATTATCACCGTTATCATTACGATTCAATAGATCCTAGATTTGAGTCACTAGAGGAAGATGCAATTCCTTTCTACTTCCCCTCTTCATCGAATTTAGATAAACATCGTTTCCTTTGCTACACCACCATGTCGTTCATTTGTATTTGGATTATCTATTTCTTTCTCACTTGCATTTTCATTTGCATTATCAACTTCTTCTCACCTACATTTGTTTTTATCACCAACATTTTCATTTGCACCCCTCTACTCCCACAATTGTTGTTTGATCTTTAAAAGTCTTCTCCTTCTTAATTCACCAATTCATCGTCACTAGTATCCAAGTCTTCTCGATTCAACTCATACTCGCTTGACTCTTCCTAATCCATTT
>CM028377.1:163402222-163567782 GCA_013146195.2 Codonopsis lanceolata
ATTTACGGAGCTACTTAGTTCTTAGACCCAAAAGGGTCTCAATGATATTTGAAGCGGATGATGTCTAGCTTCCCAATTTCCTAGGAAGATCGGCAAGAGGCTCGGTTTGTAAAGGTAGAGAAGGGTGTGTGTCGGTTGGTGAATGGCTTGAGGACTAAGTGTGTCGGTGGTGATCTATTGTAATAGGATGAGGATTGTCGGTGGTGAAGGGTGTCTGCTGTTTAGGTTCATTTTGAAGGTTTAGAGTTTTACGTAGTAGGAGTTGAAGATGGAGGATTATTTTGAATTGAACTGTCTTGTTTCTGTCTCAAATATTTCAAAATTGTTAGTAACATCGGGGAGTTTCATAATACTCAATTAAACTTGATTCATCAAAATTAACATGCATAGATTCAACAATTACTTGAGTTTTTCTATTATAAACTCTATAGGCTTTACTATGCTTGGCATAACCAACAAAAATACCTTCATCGAGCTTTTCATCAAATTTACCTCTGTAGTCTCCACCATTGTAATGAATGAAGCATTTGCACCCAAGATTTTAAAGAAAGCAATATTAGGTGTTCTACCTCTCCATATTTCATAAGGAGTCTTACCATGAAATTTGTTTATAAGAGATCTATTTTGAGTAAAACCTGTTTGTGTTGGCTTACGCCCAAAAATATTTTGGCAATTTTGCTTCGACTAACATTGTTTACACTGCTTCGATCAAAGTCTGTTCTTCCTTTCAGCTATACCATTTCTTTGCGGAGTTCTTCTTCTTTGAAAAGTTATGATCAATTCCATGATCATCACGGTATGTGTCCATCCCAATTTTTTGAACTACGTTCCATTGTCGGATCTAACACTTATAATCTCACATTCTTTTTGAGTTTGGAGAATTGAATAGGGAAGAGAATCTTTGTAAGTTTCATCTTTGGATTGCATCATCTCAACCCAAGTATATCTAGAATAGTCATCCTGACAACTAATGTATACTTGTTTCCTCTAAGCTTGCGGTAGTTCTGGGCCAAATAAATCCATGTGTAGAAGCTCAAGAGTTCTTTTGGTAGAAAGATATGGTTTTGGTTTAAAAGGGACTTTTGTTATTTTTCCCAAAATCAGGGCATCACATTTTTTGTCGGAGGGACAATTTATGGAAGGCAAACCTTTTACCAAATCTCCTTTTGAAAGTTTTGAAAGATACTTAAAGTTTAAATGTGAAAGTCTTTTGTGCCAAAGCCATGAATTTTTGGAAATATTATTTGCTACTAGACAAATTTGAGTCTTGCTATTTAAGGAAAGTAAATCTATAGCAAAAACATTTCTTTTTCTAGTACCCGATAAGCAAAATTTCATTGGTGAGGCTATTTTGATGAAACAATGTGTGGAGGAGAATGAGCGGCTCATACCTTTATCCGCGAATTGTGAGATACTTAGAAGATTGTGTTTCGGACCTTGTACCGAAGAGACATTTTCAATTATTATAGATCCTCGATAATGGATCCATAGCCGATAGTTTTTCCTTTTGAATTGTCCCAAAGATTCTGAGAAGGTCCTTTTCTTTGCAATAATATTAGTAAGGAGTTCGGTGATCGATCATGTGTGCGGAGCATCCTTTATCTAATATCCATATGTCGGTTGAATGATCATCGGCCATTAAGCATACGAAATATGAATATTTAAATCATGGTACCCATTATACTTTTGGGTCCAAAGGGTTAGTTTTCTTCGGTATCGGACTTGCCTATAATTAGGCTTTTTGATTATCAATAGGTTTAAATCTATATAAGCATTCATGTGTCGATGACCAAGCATAGAACAAATATTACACTTGTGGTAACCGGGTTTATCGATCATTTGAGGTGAATTCTTTGATTCTTTTTTATTGACTTTGAGGTCTTAGCGGCAACAAAATTTATTGGCTTGAACTTGTCGGTTGCCCTTCTTACGAATCCTCCTCTTTTGTCGGCTAGGCGACACTTCGATTGTGACATTTGTCGGTTTTGAGTTAGGGCCGATTTTGAGGTTTGTGACGAGAGAAGGCCGACAACTTTCATTGTTCACCTATCCTTTTTGTTGATGTACCTCTTGTCTTGATTCTTATTTACGGGATAAGTGAATGAGTACGGCATTATAGACTAATCCCTTGTCCTTTTCGAATCTTAGGTTCACCTTTTTATTTGTCGATCTCACTGACCTTCATCATTTTTTGAGTATCCAGACCATCTTTGGTCTTCATGATCTTTCTTTGTCGATGATAGTTTCTCTGGCTTTTGACTTTGAATAAGTATCAACAACATTGGTCGATCGAAGATTTCTTTCTACAAAATGAATTTGGGCATCGAGATTTTTTTGAGTCTCATATTTTTCATTGAGACTTTTAAGTTCAACAACTCTTTCTTTGAACTTTGTAAAACTCATTGATCTTTTTAAGCTCACAGTTCTCTTGAGAAATTCTTTCAAAGTCACTAGATAAAGAAAAATGGATTCTTTTAAGTGTTTCAAACTTGGAATACATTTCTTGCATTTGTTCGACAAATCATCAACACTTGAGTCGATAATCTTCTCCTCCTGCCTTTTGAATCATGAGTTATTTTAGCGGTCCTTGGAGAAGCGACTTGACTTTCTTTTACAGGCGACTTATTATTCCTTGTCCATAAAATCCATTTCCTATTTTCTTAACCACAAGATCGGGTTTGATGACCTTTGTCGGTTTGGGTTTGTAATAAGTGAGCTTGACGGCTCATTATCGGGCATCTTTGAGTATTTAGGACTTGGAAGCTCATTTTGAATCATATATAGATTACGCTACAAGACACAAATTTGCTTCTTGCTCAAAATCGGCGATTCATCTTGAGTCTGTTTCAATCAAGTTGCAAGATTATGATCTTACGCACCAAACCTTTTTGTTTTCAAAATTTCTAGAGCTCTTTTATAATACTCATTTCTTGTAAAAGGCGGTTTGAAGCAAAATGACCGGGCTTTCTGCGGTTAAAGCACAACGGTTTTCTTTCTCAACCTTGTCTTCATTTGATTTGAAGTAAGGTTTTTGAAAGTTGGAGTAGATGGTTTTGGAAGCTTGGAGAAGGTTTTGATAATTTTGAAGGAGACTTTTGAAAATTCTTTGAAGGTTTTTAAAATTCTTTTTAAAAGATTTGTATTTTCTAAATTGTCTAGCAAAGGCGACAAATTCATCTTCATCAAAGTCATCATCGGAGATGTAGAAGTTTTTGATGTTTCTTCTTCTTGACTTGAAGCCCTTCAAATTTTTCTCAATTTCTTGAGTTTTGAGAACTTCTTTTTCATAAATTTTTAGACTTGCAACAAGACTACGTATATGAGTTTTGTTCAAGTCTCTAGCTTCCTTTATGGCGATCACTTTTACATGCCATCTACTTCCCAAATGCTAAGAAAACGCATATTTAAATCTTTCATACTATAAACTTTACCAAGAGAAGAACATCATTACTTACCTCGAAATGCGTCGTAGGCATTTTTAAAGATTCTTTTGGGTCCTTCTTGAATGCATCAAATTCTTGTATGCAATCATATAGTTTGTTGTCCTTGGTATTCGATCTCCTTCTACATATTCTACAAGAGCATCCCAAATTTCCTTAGCGATCCACACGATCATATATACGCTTGTAGTTTTCATCGAGTGCGCACTTGACGGGATATATGCAGCTCGGCATCCGATCCATCGGTAATCTTGTCTTCCTCGGTCCATTACGTTTGAGGTTTGAGAACATATTCTTCTTCTCACGAGGCAGAGAGGTTCTGATATCATCATCTGAGGAAGATTTTCCAACTTTAGTATTTATTTTCATTGGTTGCATAGGACCACCTCTTACACATTCCATCAACCGTTTGTCTATATTGTTCATATATCTTGTAATTCTTTCCTTCCGGATATCAAAGTGATCTTCATCAAAAATGGGAACTTGAGTGACATTGTTTGATTGAAAAGCTTTAGAGTTGCCATGATCGAGCTTTCAAGGCATTAGGCTTGGAAAATAATTTTCAAAAAGCTAAGCTCATACCAATTGTAAGTCCGGATAGCCTTGATTAAGGCTAGAGGGGGTGAATAGCCTTTAAAAACTTTTGAGGGTTGATTTGAAAATCATAAAATATTGGCGAGGAAAACTTGATCTTGTCGTCAAGCGAAGAGTTGGTCGGTTAGGCGACACTTTGAAATTTCTTAAAGCGAAGTGAGTTGGTCGGTTGACACAAGTTTTTTCAAAAGAAATTTGTTTTGATGTTTGATCACTTGAATATAGAAAGAAATTGAAATACAAGTTAACTAAACAAGTAAGCAAACAAGTGTTGTTAAGCGGGCGACACTTAATCAGTTTAATAACTTCTTAAGTGTTAAGTCAGTTAGCAGGGATATAAGAAATGGCTGACAATTCAGTTGAAGTGGTTCACAGATAAGCGCTACGTCCACTACCAAGTTGGTCGGACTTGGATTAGATTTTGAAGTGCACTAATTTTATTAAAAATCTAATTGATCTCTAATGGATCGGTGTACAATAAAGACCGGTGTTTGGGAGAATGATTGAGAAACAATCAAACTCGTGTGACAAATGGCGAGTTCGAAATAATTTGAAATGAAGTACTCGGTGTTTTGCCTAAACAATAACTAGAAAGAAATTTTCAATGGTAAGTATCTAGCTAAAGTTTTCGTGAAGACGAGGACTGAGAGTTTGTGAGTGAAAAGTTTCTAGACTTCAAAAATTCTTCAGATTCGTTGTCTTCACCAATGCTTCCAATGGGTATTTATAGATAGTCTTTGCAAGCAACCCGTTAGGAACACATTTGAATTTTGAAAATGTGTTATGACAGATGCAAGATTACACATGATCTTGTGAGATATTATATGGCAGGACATCTATCACAAACACAAAGTGGGAAAGAGTTAGTACAAGTGCATGATTAAACAAATAAGGAAAGATAAACTCATTCTTTAATAACGTATATAGGTCAGCTGAGATAGGTGGCTGACAAAATGATATTCAGCTAACCAATATTAATCTACTTGTCCTGGCTGACAATTAAGTGAAATGTTTTTAAGCAAATCTTTTTAATTTCAAGATTTAACAGAAGTTTATGTGTATGGGGAGGAGCTAGCACTGATGGGTTGGCAAGGTATTTTTTGACTTTTTCGAAGGCTAGCTGGCATTTTTCGTCCCAGACTCGGTCAGTGTCTTTCTTTAGGAGCTTGAATAGGGGCTCACACTTGGAGGTCAGCTGTTTGATAAAACAACTGATATATTGTAATCGACCCAGGAAGCCTTTGACTTCTGTTGGAGTTTTTGGCTGCGGCATGTTGATGATGGCTTTGATTTTGGCTGGCTCTATCTCTATGCCTTGCTTGGTGACCAGGAATCCCAAGACTTTGCCTTTGGTAACCCCGAATGTGCATTTGGTCGGGTTGAGCTTCATTTGGTGCTTTCTTAGTCTTCCGAAGAATTTTCGAAGATCTCTGATATGGGCCCCATTTGTATCGTTGGAATGCACAATCATGTCGTCTACGTACACTTCGACTTCTTTGTGTATCATGTCATGGAAGAGGGTAGTGGCGGCTCTTTGATATGTAGCCCCAACATTTTTTAGCCCAAACGACATGACAATATAGCAGTAGGTTCCCAGAGGGTAATGAAAGAAGTTTTCTCTTGGTCTTCTGCTGCCATTTTAATTTGGTTGTAGCCCAGCATGTCGTCTACAAATGATCTTATTTTATGAGAAGCCACAGTGTCTACCACAATGTCAATGTTGGGTAGAGGGAAGTCATCTTTGGGCAATGCCTTGTTGAGGTCGCGGAAATCCACACAGATCCGAACCTTTCAGTTGGGTTTCGGAACGGTCACTATATTTGACAGCCAAATAGGGTATTCAACTACTCGGATGAATTTGACGTGCAGTTGTTTCATGATTTCTTCTTTTACTTGTAGTGACCATTCCTGCTTGATTCGGCGAAGTTTCTGCTTGATTGGCCTTGCATCGAGGTAAGTGGGAATTCGGTGCTCTACTATGGCTGGATCATGTCCATGCATGTCTTCGTAGGACCACACAAAGATGTCTACAAATTCTACGAGGAGGTTGATCGATTACTACCCTTTAGGACCCTTGAATAATTGCCGATTTTGACTTCTTTGATTTCATTTATTCGACCCAGTTGATACATGCGGACAAGTCTTAAATCATACCCGGATGCGTTTTTCTTCCCGGTGTTTGAGAAGCCGACTTGGCAGAGCTCAAGCAAGTAACTTTTATCTTTTGGTCCATTTCGTTAAACAACTCATTAGTAATACTAATTAATTCGTCTTTTAACGAAGGTGCAACTAAGGAATACGCGAAGACATCTAGACTATCATTATTAAGAGCAAACTGTACAGGGTTAGTTACATTATTGAGGCCCTGGGGTTTGAGGTCCTCAATTTTAGGGAGTGAATCAGTAGATGACCAATCCGTAAGGCTAAAGGAAGGAGAGGGAAAAGCGTATTCGAAACGGTCCACCAAGTCTGCGGTCGTCAGAAAATGGCCGGTTGTGGTATACCAATTCTGCAGGGTTATCAGCAATAGACTCGAATTTAGCTGGAAGCTTTTCATAGCTAGTCCCAGTCAATCATTCCCGAGAAAATGTCTCCCAAAAGTCATTATCAAACGGGGCCGAGGCACGCATTCTTCTTGGTCTATAGACCAAATGTTTTTCAATTGTGGCCAGCTTTTATATGTGGCTACTGGGGCTCGGTAACTGCTCCATTTCATGGGTGGCGAGGCCGACATCTTCGAAGATTTCCCAACTGCATGTCTTTTTCCCATTTTGGTCTATCCGAGGGCTCGGGAAACATGAGGTAGGTATCATTTTCTCCTTTCCTTACAAAGTATCCATTTAGAGTTTTTCTATATGGTTGGAGGGGAGGATCTATGTAAGGATGTTTTTCACGTTCTGCCTTACTCTTCTCATGTTTCTGCTTCATGACTGCAGCTAGCTCGACTGGCGTGGGTTTGTATCCTAGACCGAATGGAGGGATACATTCCTTAAGTTCATCTTGGACTAGATTGACAAGTCCTTGCTGATTTCTGCCGAGACCTAGACCAAGCATATAATTCATTTTTCGAAACATGTTTAATAGGACCGTGTTTCCTAAAGGCGTGGTTTTCTTTCCAGTGATGTTAGTTTCTCGCCCATATTCAATGGCGTTAACTCTGGTTTGGGGGATAACCTCGAAACAACTGAGGAAGATACCCGTGTCATCGTGCTCTATTTCGAGGATTGGGATGTCCCCGATTTCTTTGTTTTCCACGATCTTATCATCAAGAATGATTACTATGTGGTCATCGTGGATAAATTTGACACGCTGATGCAGTGAGGAGGCTACCCCTTTTACCCCATGAATCCAGGGCGTCCAATGATAGGCGAAAGTAGGAAGAATGTCTAGGACTTGGAACTCGACTGGCATAGTGAGTGGCCCAATAATCATCATCAAAGTCACCACCCCTAGGACACATCGACTAGTGTTGTCATATGCCCTTACTGTTTGTGATGAAGGAGTCAGTTCTGATATTTTTGTCCCCAGTTTGGCTAGCGTGCTTGTGGGACATACATTCAAAGACGAGCCGTTATCTATCAGGACTCGGGGCACCCTTTTTTCCATGACCCCCACAGTGATGTGGAGAGAATCAATGTGATTGGTTCCTTCTCTTGGCAGATCTAGATCAGTAAACATAATCACGTTTCCAAAGTGTATGTTTCCGATCATTTGGGTGAGCTCGTTTGGAGAGGTTTCAATAGGGATGACTGCCTGACTCAGGGATTTGGCCAGTGTATCACGATGGGTTTTGGAGGCACATAGCAAGCCCTAGATAGATATGTTTGCTTGGGTTTTCTCCATCTGAGATAGCAGGGTATCTTCCATATCTTTAGCCCTAGTATCTGTTTCTTTATCTTTGTTAGAGCGGTTACAACTTTCTTGGTTTGGTTGATAGGCTCGGTTAGATCTGGTAAGGTGACTGACATCCCCACTGACCCAAGTGGCTTTTTTAGTGCTACTGGTATTTTGGCTACCCAGGATAGTGTCCCAAGAAAGCATGTTGAAGCTAGCTAGGCTCTTTTATGGGTGGAAAGAAAGGGACAATGATATATGGTAATGGCTTTTTATTCCTTTCAAAATTGGGTACACAATTTTCTTTACCAACCTCAATCATATTGATTTGAGGTAAAAGGTTATTGACTACATTTGGTCTTAGGGGAGGTTTTTCAATGACCTTATCATCTATTAGGTCCTGGATTGCGTTTTTAGCACGTAGCACTTGTCGGTGAGGTGACCACTGTAGCGATGGTATTCACAGTACTGGGCGTGGTTCCATGTGTTGGGCAGATGATTCGGCGGCCTATAGTTTTCCATGGGTTTTAGCACTCCATGTGCTATTAGCCCTTGCAATATTACAGACTGAGGAGCTTGCAGTTCATCATAGTGTCTATTTCCTCTGTTCAGACCCCTGAAGTTTCTATTTGGAACATTGTTTCCACCCACTGTATTAACGGACCTATTTGTTCCATAGGACCATGGAACAGTGTTGTAGCTCTGGGTAGGGAAATTGGCTGACGGCGTAACAGGCGTATTTCCTACCATATTAACGGCTGATCCTGATGCAGTTGTCTTTCCTTTTGAGTAACGGAAAGAGTTGAGAGGTGTATTGATTTTTAAATGCCCAGTCCGTATATCTTCGTCGATACGGATCCCTATCTATACTATTTCTTTGAAATTACTATAAGGGAGGTACCGCATATGTTCCAGGTAAATAGGTTGGAGGTTTTTGATGAACATCCTGGATGATTCAGCAAGATCAGGCCTATCCAATGTTTGAGCTATTTTTCTTTTCCACCTGGCTGCAAACTCCGTGCAGGTTTCTTTTTCCCTTTGGATGCACGCCTCAAGATCTCTTTTATTTTCAGCGGTAGTATTGTCCTTATACCTCTTTAGGAATTCCTCGACTATTTAGTTTGAGTCCTTGAAAGGACGGCGCGAGCAAGCATAACGACCATTCAGATCAAGAAATATAAAGTAAAGTGGGGAATCTATCTCTTCCTATTAATTACAAATTGGTCCTAGTCCCCAAAATAAAATGACTGAAATAAAAGAATATTTACATTTTTTGTGACATAAATAAAACAAGAAGAATAATAGCAAGATAGAGCAGAATAAAACAATAATAAAATAAAGCCCCAGACCCCTTTTTTTTTGTTATCCTGCCCGAACTTCTATTTTTGATTTTTTTTATATTCACAACGGTACCCAGAACGAGACTGCTGCAAGTTTTACGGTTATTTGCACAAATATATATACAGATATATAAAAATACGATATTTAAACTGTTAAATAAATATGATAAGCATATTTAGCCAAAAAGAAAGGAAAACTTGTTTTTTGTTTTTTGTTTTTTTTTAAATGAGTCTAGCCCTCAGTTTTTATTTTCTTTTAAAATAAAAACAACGTCCCCAGCGGAGTCGCCACTGTGAGTCCCCCGATTTTTTGACGTTTTATTTTCCCTTAAAGGAAAACAAAACCAAAACGTTTTAAGGCGCGTGGAATACACCCGGCCTCATTGTGGACTCAAAATGATAAAACAGAGTCGCCATCTTTATTTTAAGGAGAAATAAAGAAAAACCAAATGTAACCAGATTTGTAAAAGGGTTCAGAGGCTAAGTTACATGGTGGGAAGATGTTAGGCACCCAACTCGCTCTTTCGGTCTCAAAATAGTTTTTTTGGCTAAAATATGCTTTTATTATATTTATTTAGCAGATGAAATAAAACATTTAAACATATATATATATATATATATATATATATATATATATATATATATCTGTATCTATATTATTACAAACTTGCAACAGTCTCCTTTCGGGAGTCACGAATACATTTATAAATATTTGGCCATGATAATGGATCTTTTTAGTGTTATTTCGTATAGAAATTCGGGCAGCATAATTGCTTATTTTTATTACATTGGGCCGGTCTAAATAGCCTTTTTTTTTAATAAATAAAACTTTAAATAGCCTACTTTTTGAAGCGTGGAGGTTTTATCTCGTACCAACTGGCTTCTAGTAGATTTTAGGGTGTGCTCGCTCTGTCCTTCCGGGAGAGAGAGTCTTTTTGCTGTTGTTTTGTTGTTGCGGAGATTCGGGTAGAGTAACTGCTTCCGAAAGTTGCTTTCTGGCCTCGGGAACCGGGCGAAGCAATTGCTTGCTTTTTTGCTGTTGTTTGCTTGTTGACGACGGAAATCGGGCAGGGCAACTGCTTGTTTTTTGCTGATTTGGCGTCTGGATTCGGGCAGGGCAACTACTTTTTTGGGGATTTTGGAATCGGTGGAATAGGGCAGAATCCTAGCAGGGTAACTAGGTTTCACTTTGGCCAGTTGGTTTTGTGTTTGGGGGAGATTTGGCGAAGCTTCGAGGCTAGAGGAGTAAATCTCTCAAGGCGTTCTCTCATAACTCATTGCGGAGGCTTTCTTACTGCGTGAAGTGTGGGTTTAACTGTGTGCGCTAACTGTGAATTCAACAAGCCGGGGGCCTCTTATTTATAGGATGGGTCATGATTAAAATTTATCTTTCTGTGCTTCATCGACTTGTACCGCGCGCTTGAGAAATTGCACTGAAGGCAAACTACTACAGGGAACAAGGCATTGTTGGGCGCCACCCATGGTGGAGGCTGGCACGGTGCCCAGTGTCACTATGGGCGGCGCCAGGGGGCCCCAGATAGATATGTTTGCTTGTGTTTTCTTCTTCTGAACTCACAAGGTATCTTCCATACTTTTAGCCCCAGTATCTATTTCTTTGTCTTTGCTAGAGTGATCGCCACTTTCTTGGTTTGGTTGATATGCTCGACCAGACCTGGTAAGATAACTGACATCCCCACTGATCCAAATGGTTTTCTCAGTAGCACTGATAGTTTGACTGCCCATGATAGTGTCCCAAGAGAGCATGTTGCAGCTAAGCTCTTTTATTCGAAAGGGGAATGATATAACGCTTTTTATTCTAGCTGAATATATACTTTTGATCCTGTCATACTTTCTTTGCTTGATTGGGTACCAAGTTTTGTTCTCTTTTGTCTGCCACCGTGATTATTTTATTGTTGATGAGGTCTTGGATAGCATTTTTGAGCGAGTAGCACTTGTCGGTGGAATAACCACTATGGAGATGATATTCACAATACTAGGTATGGTTCCATGTGCTAGGTAATGAGTTTGGTGGTGTATAATTAATGATTAGTTTAAGCTCTTCATGAGCCCATATTATTTGAAAGATCATGGACCTTAAAGCTGGCAAATCATCATAATGCCTCTGAATTTGATCCCTCCTTCCTTTTGGTTGGGGTGAAGTGTTTGGTTGGGATTTGGTTGAGTAGCTAGATTGAACATCTTCTTTTTGGTTTGAGAAATATTATGCCAGGAACTGGTTGTATGTGCTTCTATTTGAGGGAGGTTGTTCTTTTTCGTGCGCACAAATCATTCCAGTCAGGGTTCCGTGGGCCATTTGCTGGGTATATGTATTTGAAGGGTCGAGAGGGAGGTAGCTTTTTGGTTATGGTAACAGGCATTTAGGTGAATAAGTTTAGGGTTGGTGTCTGGGGTAGCTGGTAGATTAGGGTTATAAATATTTGGAATGATATTGCTTTGGGAAATAGGCTTGGTATTTGGCTGAAGGCTGGTGTTTGATTGAGTTTTGAAGGTTTGAAGGAGGATATCTTCTGTTGGGTTAGAGAAGTTTATTCTTGGAAGGAGGGAATTATCGGGAGGAGGTACTTGGCTTTTGATTTGATGAGAGAGGGTAGCGAAAGTTTCTGTGAATTTTTCCAAAAGATTGCCAACTACTTGGTTTGTTACTCTTTCTATATTGGCATCCAATTCCCTTTTCAGCCAGTTCTGAAATTCAGGGTGTGGGGCATACCCAGGAGCTTTTATTTCTGGTCCTAGAGCATTCTGTCCATTGCTGGTCTCTGCCACATTCTGTTTGTTTTTGGCGGCCATTCTTCCCAAATCTGTACTTTCTGAATTGATTCTGATATTTTCTGATACGACCCCTGTGCCTGTATCCCGTATCAATCAACCGGTGCTATCTTTTCCTTTCCAAACTCGCGCCAGGTTTATGAGGAAAAGGGTTGAAGGTATCAGAAGGGAATGTTCCAGGCTTTTGGTTCTGAGTACAGTGTACCTTTAACATTTTATTATTATTCATTTTCCCCTAAGATTGATCGGACAAGCACCCGCTTTGTTTTGATAGTCTCGAGACTCTTCCTGGAATAATTGATTCTTTCTCCAGAGTTTAGGACCTTCGTATTCCACCTGCCTTTCGACTCCCCAAGATTGGACTGATCTCAGGCGAAGGGCCTATACTCTTTCCGGGATCCACCATTCGAATAGTCTAGGCCAAATATCATAAAAATTATTGGTCAGCCCATGTGCATATATCTTTATTCATTTATGTATATTTTTGCAACAGAGATTGGTCAATAATTTAAAGACATAAAAACCAATCGGTTCATGAAGTGTCCTAAGAATCTATATGCATTTAACGTTGGCTGATGCAGGGGGTAGGCTGGCCATGGTATAAGGGTAGCAGTTCGGAATATTTCTACGTGCGTGCACGTGTGTGAGGTATCTAAAAAGCAGTGAAGTCTTTTTTTTCCAGATATAAAGCAGTAAATAAAGCAGTAAATGACCCGTCTTTCTGTTCTTTGTGGATTTTCTCGGCTAATTAGTTTGAATCCTTGAAAGAACAGCGCGAGCGAGCGTGACGGCCATTCAGATCAATAAATAGAAAGAAAAGCAGGGAATCTATCTGTTCCTATTAATTACATTTGGTCATAATCCCCAAAGTAAAATGACAGAATAAAATAATATTTACATATTTTGCGAGGAATAATAAATAAAACAGAGTAAAAATAAAATAAAGCGATAGCACCTCCGCACTTTTTTTTTTGTTATCCTGCCCGAAATTCTATTTTTGTTTCTTTTTTTTTTCCGCAACGGTATCCGAAACAAAACTGCTACAAGTTTTCACAGTTATTTGCACAAATATATATACAGATATATAAAAATGCAATATTTAAGTTGTTAAATAAATATAATAAGCATATTTAGCCAAAAACAAAAGAAAATCCTTTTTTTTTCTTTTTCATGAAAAATGAGTCTAGCCCTCAGTTTTTATTTTATTTAAAATAAAAACAACGTCTCCAGCAGAGTCGCCACTGTGAGTGCCTCGATTCACGACCTTCCCCCCCCCCACTTGGTGAAGAGCGGGTGGTTTCAAAACCTTTTAAAGCGCGTGGAATACGCTCGGCCTCAATTGTGGACTCAAAATGTGATCAACAGAGTCGCCATCTTTATTTTAAGGAAAACAAAGAAAACCAAAAATAACCAAATTTGTAAAGGGTTTGGAGGTTAAGTTACGAGGTGAGAAGAAGTTAGGCACCCAACTCGCCCTTTCGGTCTCAAAATAGTGATTTGACTAAATATGCTTTTTTATATTTATTTAAACAGTTGAAATAAAGCATTAAATCTATATATTTGCATATATATAAGGAAATTATCACAAACTTACAACAGCCTCCTTCCTGGAGTTACAAATACATTTATAAAAATTTGGTCATAATAATGGCTCTTTTTAGTGCTATTTTCTATAGAATTTCGGGCAGCACAACTGCTTATTTTGTTTACATTTGACTAGTCTAAATAACACTTTTTATAAATAAAAATTTTAATAAACGTATCTCTTGAAGAGTGAGGGTTTTATCTCGTACCAAACTACTTTTTGGTAGGTCCCACGGTGCGCTCGCTCTGTTCTTCAGGAAGAGGGAGTCTTTTTGCTGTTGCTTTGTTGTTGCGAGGATTCGGGCAGAGCGATTGCTTTGATTAGTTACTTTTTCGCCTCGGGATCCGGGCGACACAACTGCTTGCTTTTGCTGGTGTTGTTTACTTGCTGGCGTCGGAAATCGGGGCAGAGCAACTGCATGTTTTTTGCTGATTTGATGTCTGGATTCGGGCAGGGCAACTGCTTTTTTTTGGATTTTTGGACCGGTGGAATAAGGCGGAATCCTAGCATTGAAATTAGGCTTCACTTTGGCCGGAGAGTTTTAGTGTTTGGGGGAGATTTGACAGAGCTTCGGGGCTAGAGGAAGAAATTCCTTCGACGTTCACTCGGGAGAGCAGACCGCGGAGAGAATTTTCACCCAATTAAAATTTCATTGTGTGCTCACTGTGTGAATTCTGAAAGCCGGATGCCTTTATTTATAGGCTGGGAGTGAGGCTTCCTTTGTCATAGTTCCTTTCTATGCTTCATCGGCTTGTACCGTGCGTTGAGAAGATTGCACTTTAGGCTAACTGCTACAATACACTTGGCATTGTTGGGCATTGCCCATAAGGAGGTTGGGCGCGGCGCCCAGGGCCATTTTCCTCTTCTTTTTGGCACTTTGCCCCCCTGCAATTCACTGTTTATGCATCCTACTTTTTCCTTTGCATATTCAACCCTGTAACTCGACATTCGTTAGTCCTTTTAACATGTCTTGATATTTTATGTCATGTCACATACCAGGGGTACGAAATTGGGGTGTCTACATGCAACGTACATTTCTATGACATATACGATTAATATATAACTATTTGACGATCATATGTGATGACATGCTCATCATAACGAGTAAAATGTTTTCTTACAAATTTGACAATATAATTTCAACTAAACTAGCACAAGCTCGCCGACCTTATCAACTTCAATATTATATTAGTTAACTATCATCGACATAGCATGAAAAATTAGATGTGATGCAAGCTCACTCGCCAATGAGACATATAACATGCTAATTAAAAGCGCCTTATGCTTAGTTATCTACTCGTATATTCATATCATATAGTAGAAAAATGCATGCGTGAAACTCGTAAATTGTCTGTTTTATCTTTTCTAGCTCGGCATAACACGCTTAGTCTACTTATACTATGTTAGCATGATACGCTCACATGATCCCTTAATTGCACGCATTCAAATAACAACAAAATATAAGTATCATATCTTTTGTAACGTGACGTGTCGCCACCATGATTTATCCTCGTACAATACGAACATATATACATTATCTCCTCTTATGTGGTGAACATGCTCAAACTATGATATTATTATTTGATCAAAATACATTAAATAATATGATCTTTTGCCAATGCAATATTCACACTTATTTATACATATTCACATGAAATGTGAGCACAATTACCTTCTTATTTACGTGAGAATAAATACGAGATATGCACCCCAATTTTACATATAGAAATATATGCTTCATCTACAATGATGCTTTTAAATTTTCAGACACTAAATCCACAACAATCTCACTGCTCTCAGAGCTAAAGCATCAGACTATCACAAAGCCCAAGAGCCCACATTTGCCCCCGAGAGCTTTTTTCATGGTTATCTTGCCATATCGAGATCACAAGGTCCAAGTGCCCATCATCGGTGACTCTCGCCACACCGAGATCACAAAGCCAAGTGCCCACCTTCGCTCGTGAGAGTTGTTATCATTGGGGTCTTGCCACGCCAAGGTCCAATCATGACCTGATTCTCACCAAGTGGGGGAAGATTATGTGAAGCATTATTTCATCAAGTCAGAAACTGCTGCAGTACAAGAAGTCGTAACATTTATCTATTTATTAGTGCCTAGTCAAAAGTTAACTAGGGGTGCTACTAAAGCATGGAGCAAACGAAGATCCTCATTAGTTCTCGAACTAAAGACATGCTCACACGCTCGAGAAGTGGGGGGCTACCACCGCTACTACTACTATTGTTGCTGATGGGATCCTATAACACCTTATTCATATGGCAGAGCCCTACTACCACGATAGTTATTTACATGTCATCTCCATTCATATCAGATCATCGACGATGATAGACACTACTATTTGGAAGATCCTCGCTTGCCATATTCATGTCAGCGCCCTCATGCGCTTATGCTCCTCGCTCGAAATTACTCGCGGCTGAAATCCATATTGTCCTCCCACTCGAGTCTTACTCGTGGTTGAGTAGTACACTACGCCTTCTTGCGCTTATGCTCCCCGCTAAAGTTTACTCATGGTTGAGCTTCATACTGTCCTCCCGCTCAAGTCTTACTCGCGGTTGAGTAGTACACCATGCCTTCCTACGCTTATGCTCCCCGTTCGAGTTTACTTGCGGTTGAGCTTCATGTTGTCTTCCCACTCGAGTATTACTCGCGGTTGAGTAGTACACGTGCCTTCCTTCGCTTATGCTACCTGCTCGATTTTACTCGTGGCTGAGCTTCATATTGTCCTTCCACTCGAGTTTACTCGCGGTTGAGTATTACATTGCGCCTTATTTTGCTTATCTTCCCCCTTGAGCTTACTCGGGGCTGAGCTCTATCTTGTCCTCCCGCTCAATTTTACTCGCAGTTAAGTAGTACACCGCGTCCTTCTGCGCTTATGCTCCCTGTTCGAGTTTACTTGCGATTGAGCTTCATATTGTCCTCCCGCTCGAGTCTTACTCGCGGTTGAGTAGTGCACCACACCTACCCGCGTTTATGTTCCCCCCTCAAGCTTACTCGCGACTGAGCTCTATCTTATTATCTCACTCGATTCTACTCGCGGTTGAGTAGTACACCGTGTCTTCCTGCACTTATGCTCCATGCTCAAGTTTACTCGTGATTGAGCTTCATATTGTCCTCTCGCTCAAGTCTTACTCGCGGTTGAGTAATGCACCGCGCCTACCGGCGTTTATGTTCCCCGCTCGAGTCTTATTCACGGTTGAGTAGTACACCGTGCCTTACTGCGCTTATGCTCCTTGATCGAGTTTACTCGCGGTTGAATAATACACTGCGCCTTCCTGCGCTTATGCTCCCCGCTCGAGCTTACTTGCGGCTGAGCTCTTTTTTTCCTCCCGCTCGAGTTTACTCGCGGTTGAGTAGTATATCGCACCTTTATGCGCTTATGCTCCCCGCTCGAGTTTACTCGCGGCTAAGCTTCATATTGTCCTCCCGCTCGAGTCTTACTCGTGGTTGAGTAGTACACCGCGCCTTCATGCGCTTATGTTCCCCGCTCGAGTTACTCGCGGTTTAGCTTCATATTGTCCTCCCGCTCGAGTCTTACTCGCGGTTGAGTATTATATCGGGCCTTTCTGCGCTTATGTTCCCCGCTCAAGTTTACTCGCGACTGAGCTTCATATTGTCCTCCTGCTCGAGTTTACTTGTGATTGAGTAGTACACTGCGCCTTCCAGTGCTTATGCTCCATGCTCAAGTTTACTCGTGGCTGAGCTTCATATTATCCTCCCACTTGAGTCTTACTCGCGGTTGAGTAATACACTCACGGCCGAGCTCATAATCACTGTACATGGTTTGTTCCTCGATAATAAGAGAAACCATCCTCAGCATTCCCGAGCTATACTGGTTTGTTCATCGATACTGAGGGAAACCATCATTGACATTCCCAAGATATACACGACCTACTCCTATATACCGAGAAAAACACCTCAGAACGCAAGGTAAGATTTTGAAACACGAGATAAAAGACCTCGACACACGAGGCAAATACCTCGGAACGCGAGGAAGATCATAAAGAACAAAAGAGTGCTGATTCCATCCTCGATACTAGGGTGGAACAAAAAGGTCTTACCCACAATACCAAGGAAGATCACAAAGAACAAAAGCCCAAGTGCTAAGTCCATCCTCGATCAATACTGCGGTGGAGCAAGAAAGGTCTTACCCTCAATACCGAGGAAGATCACAATGGGGAAAACCCAAATACAAATCTATCCTCGACACTAAGGTGGAACATTCTCGATCTGTCCGAGCAGTCAAAAACGATCTAAGGCAAAGTCCTCGACACACGAGGACCAACTCTTATTTTCTTGAAGACCCTCAGAACTCAAGGATGAATTATTATTTTCTTGAAGACCCTCGAAACTCGAGTACGATTTACTATTTTCTTGAAGACCCTCAGAACACGAGGACCAACTATTATTTTCCTAAAGACCCTCGAAACTCGAGGACACTTTAGTATTGTCTTGAAGACCCTCGGAACACGAGGACCAATTATTATTTTCTCTAAGATCCTAGGAATTCAAGGACCAATTATTGTTTTATTGAAAATCCTCGGAACACGAGGACCAACTATTATTTTTCTAAAGATCCTCGGAACTCGAGGACCAATTATAATCTTCTTGAAGATCCTTGCTTAACTGAAGACCAATTATTTGAGGCCTTAGCGCCCACTTTCTATATCATACCTCGGTCAACCCGAGCACCTACGTGAGTATCTCCTGCCATGCTCAACACCTATCCGAAGAAACCTTCTACAGGCTCAAGACAAAAATCACTAACTCTCGACATGACAAGACAGAATCACAAGCAAATAATACTCCTTACCCTTAGGTAAACCTCGAAGAATATGGAGTAGGGGGCTACTGATGTGCATTGAAAATACACCTCCCAAAGTACTTGCCAAAAGATCCCGAGCCAGGCCTATAGCAAAAGAAGGGCCCATGCCCAAACTAGGTAAAAGCCTATGAGGCATTATTCTCTCTTTTTGACACACACGGGAGGCACACTCCCTTTTTTCAGACTGAGACTTACTCGCACACCAAATGATTTTGGCGGGGAACCCTCCCCGTTGACTCATGGTGCTCCATTTTGCAGATTACACAGCCATATATCCATAGATGACACCACGGACGACTCACGTACGACGAGACTTTCGACACCTCCCTCTCGTGGCGTGATCAGTTACAAATATTGGTGACGAGCAATCTTTGACCAATAATTGATCCTAGTTCCATTTAGTGGAATTAGAAACAAGTTGCAAATTATTAATCTACGTTTCAAGTAGATACGAATAATGTATTTATTTGCTCAAAACCAATTTCGGGTGAATGATAAATTAATGCGCAAAGTGAGAAACTTGAGCTTATAGATGATGAGTAAATGAGTATACATAATGACATATACCACATTGTGAATATAAAGTGTAGGAGAACACTTTATTAATATGTGCACTTTATGAGAATTCAATTACGTGTTCAAAGGTGCATCTATCGTAGTTGTTCACATGGGTGTGTTAGCCTTCGGTTAACACAATGCAAGTTGCCCCATCCGAGCCCGCACGCGTAGGTTGCATTGGGCGATTTAGAGGCGCACTTTGCACGTGCGCATTGTTACTAGGAGCTGTGGAGCATGCTTTAAAGTTTTGACCTATCTTGAGTTTGGTCCTCATTGTTTCGGGTCAAGTGGGTGCCTGCATGTGAACGGACGTGTCCGCTCGAGGTCGGATCTGGCGCAAACCGTGTTGGTGCAACCGGTGGTTACAACAGGCGACAATCTAGTCCATCTTGCACCTGTGCAACCGACTGCCTCCTTTGATCAGCCACTAGTCCAGCAGTTCGGATTGCATCTGCCCAATTTGTGGCTCTTGGCAAAAGACACCCCTACATTTTCAATAACAATAAATAAACCCCCCTTCCATCCATTTCATTCATTCCACTACAATTGCATTCATTGTAGTTCTCTCTCTCTCTCTCTCTCTCTCTCTCTCTCTCTCATTTCTTGTCATAGAAAGTCTCGGGTATCCGATTAAGTTCACTGAAAACTTTTAATCGTTCTGCATCGATTATCAGTTAGAAAGTCGTTGTATCTTGGGGACGATTGGCATAGACCGTTAGCACGATATACACAATTTCGTCTTACGAAAAAAGAGTCATTCTCTTACCTCGTCTTTTACGTAATTTAGTTATGTAATTAATTAACGTATTATTTTTTGTATTTATTTTATTGCCATTTTTAGATTACACCGCAACTTATTCCAACAGTATGTACTAGCTAAAAAACCCAAGAAAATATCATACTGATTGAAGCATAGAAACTTTAAACCAACATATATGTTTATGCATTTCATCACTACTATATATATATATATATATATATATATAAAGTCTTTACCGTGATTCATAAAATTCCATCACAATGGTCCTACTTGTTTGCAAAATTGGGATGGCCGAAAATGGAGGTGGTCATGAAGCTCAAGAGTACTCCAAACAAATTACCACAAGTTTGCAATCACTCTAGTTCATCATCATTTTTTTTAATCGGAAAAATCACTTTTGGGGGCGAAAAGACTACGATACCCTTAATGAACATTAGGCGCGCTATGCATCACTCACTTAAATGCACCGCGATGCATCAATTTAATTACATCAATTTTTGTACAGTGATGCATCAAATTATTTACTTAATTCAATTTTTCGTGCTGCATCAAAATTTATACCGCGATGCATCAGTTTTAAATTATCTAATCCAATTTTACAGTGCGATGCATCAAATTATGCATCGTGATGCATAAATTTTAAATTACCAGACCTTATCTACCTTCTTTTTAGTACAAAATCAACAAATGATTAAAAATGTATATGCATCTCAAATCCAAATCGATGCATCACAATCCATAAGTGATGCATTGTGATACAAAATTAATGCATCCAGATTAAAAAAAGGTGTACAACAACGAAAAAAAATTCTATTTAGGCATTTCATCGAACACTTCACATGCATAACAATACAAAACACAAAAAAAAGCTTTGTGTTTTGTTTCAAAATAGAACGTTTTTCTTTCAACAAAAAAGTGTTACTAAATCTATTTTGAATCATATAAACACAAATAATAAAAAGAAGAAGAACAACAACAACATTATGATATGAATTAGTAAAAGAGTGGGAGATTCGAGTGACGAAGAAACAGTATGTAGTAACTACAGTTCTTCCTCGCTACTCTCTTTCCATTTCATACTTTTTTTTGCGTCTTCGGGTGAACGAGGGATAAGAAGAAGAAGAAGCAGATGAAGAAAAAAAAACACACCGTTGAAACTGAAGATCGATATATAAAGAAGAAAGATAATACTCTCTCTGTCCCTAAATTATCGTACTCCTTTTCTTTTTCGTTCGTCCCAAAATAATTATCCTGTTTGAAACTTACATTTTTAGAATATCACTTTTACCACTTTACTATTATTTTTTCACTCTACTTTAATTATGGAGCACATACACATGAGCTTTAAAGGAAACTACACACTAAACCAATATAAATAATCAAGTCAATTGTTTTTTCTTAAACTGTGCTCTGGGTCAATTAGGACGATTATTTAGGGACGGAGGGAGTATTTAGAAGTTAGAGTGATGGATTAATCGAATCCAATATGAAAAACACAAGTATTCTTCACCACTCGATCTACTCACTCTCTTCCTCTCCATCCGCGCAAACTTCAACCGTAAATTTTCTTTTGCAAGCATTTAAGGAAAGATTTCACAAGATAAACTTTAGCAGTTGAAAAAAAAAACGCTTGATTATAATGAAAAAACTTTTGGAAAAAGGTAACATCCCAAAATTTCACTCACAATTTTTGTACAACTTTATAGTACAAATCCTAGTCACAAAGCACATGAATATATCACATGGGTTAGCTTGTGATGTGACCCTTTAACATAGTACATACATGCTTGACACTTGGAATTATATACATAAATATAAAAAATATGTAATTTTTATTTATTTACATCATTCTATTTAGTATATATTATGGCAATAGAATCTAAAACCCAATCTACGAATAATGAAGTTTGTCATAGGCTTGTTGCTAATTACACGAAAGTTCGGTGGCCAAATTTGAATTTTGTTAGCAATAATTTGGTTTGGCAAGAGACTGGAAAACCCGAGCAAGAAGGACAGAAGGGTTTTTGAAAAGAAAGCGGGTTGTCATTGCGAGAGCTCGTTAGCATTATTCAAACTGTAACTCACAAACCAAAAAAAATGGACGTTCCAAAGGATCAAATGTCTTCGCTCCTCGATTGTGGCCTCTACAACTCAGCTCAAATGCTCGTAAGCTCATTCCCACTATTTATTAGGGTTTTTATCTCCAATCCACTGTTGTGCTGATTCTAATTTTTTCCTGTAAATTAGCTCAATTTCTTAAAATTGACCCAAATTGATGTAATTTTGGAACAGGGTTGTTTTCTTGTTTCTTCAGCTTCTGTAAATGCAGAAACCAGCCCTCATCTCAAGGCTGAATATCTGGTGGGTTTCTTGAATTTCAGCCTATTCATTCGATTAGCTTGTTATTCGAGTAATAGTGCTTCAAACCGAATAATCTAGCAAAAAATTATTTGAAGCTCTCTCTGGTTCTTGGAAAATTACCGGGTAAAGGTAAATGAGTAAGGAAACTGTAATTTATAAGGAAAAATATGAGTTTTGAAGTGGTTGAATACTTGAATTATCACATTTGATTTTCTCATTGTACTTAGTTGTGGGATATGGTTAGATGTATGTTCCAGCCCACATATTAAGGCGGTAGTTTTCTCAAATTGCAGTCTGTTATTCCTTTTCCATATGTTATAAGAGTATATTGAATAGTGTTAATCAACCCAATGAATATTGCAAATTTGGTCAAGGCTCCTGTTTGGTTCTTAGAAAATATAAAGGAAAAGGAAAAATGAAAAGAATTTAATTTCTGTGTGAAACATATTCTAATGTTGGTGTTCTATCATACTTGATTTTATCATTGTACTTCATATGAGATCTGTAGAAGCATGGATTGGAAGATTTGTTTCCACGGAGATGTTTGTATTTCCTTTTTCACTTTACCTTTCATTTTGCTTTCCCCTACACTCCCCTAGATCCTAACAAGCCCCAACAAATTGGTGCTGAGATGAAAGGTATAGAAGAGTGGATAGAACAGAATAAAAACTGGTGCAAATTGGTAGAATGCTACATCTCTGTGTATTTTTTCTTTGTGGGGTTGTGCTTTTTAGTAATATTTTACTAGAGAATTGATTTAGTGGTTTATGTTTCAGGTTCTCCATGGCGATGCATTGCTTCGGGAGAAAGAGTATAGAAGAGCAATTGTAAGACGACATTCATTTTTACATTTATGTGACAGTCTATTTAGGGTCACACATAGTGCAGTGGTAAAATGGATTGGTTTAACTAGTCTGTGTTCCCAGCAACCCTCAAGGTTCCTGAAATTGGCCTTAATGTGTGAATGCCAATTCTTGCAACATATGAGCTTACGATTTATTTAGGATACTTTAATGTGTATGCACCCACAAAGAATACCCATTACTGTATAAATTCACTTTCATGCTTACATATGGTTGGCAGTCGTTTCTGTATAGATTCTACTTATTCCTTTTGATAAACTTCTACTTGCTACTTATCTGGTGAAGCAATAGTCATGTCTCACACTGAGTTTGTTGTTGTTGCTGTTGCTTTCTTTTTTCCTTTTTTTATTAATCTAAAGATTTGTTTATTTTATTTTTGTAGAAAACTATGTTTCTCACCTTCTGAGAACTTCATATCATCTTAACGTTCTATTTGTTAACAGCATATGTACAAGCAAGCATTGCAACATCACAAGATCATACCCAAACAAAATGCATCGACTAGAAGTTCTTTGTCCACATCAAACAGGTCTTCTTCCCCAAATTCTTTTAATGTTTCAGCAATAAATGAAAATGAGGTAGTATGATTTGTTCTCTTATTCCTTTCCTTTGTGGCAATTTTATCTCTCTTTTGAAACTTTTGTTAAAATCAAATAACTATGACCGGAAATATCATTTTGTTATCTCATTTTCAGTTGAAGTTCAAACTTGCATCTTGCCATTGTGCTGTAAATGAAAACAGAGCTGCTCTTTCAGAGGTTCTAATCTAATGCCTTCTTTTGATTGTCATCAATTCTGTTTGAAACTTGGACTTATGCAACACAAGGTTGATGTGAGTTTTTATCTGTAGTTTCTTTCATTTTATGATCACTGTCACTGCATAATTCTACAGATGGAGACGATTCCAGGCAAAGCAAGAAACTTGCAGATGAACCTTTTGATGGGAAAGCTTTATCGAAGTTCTAGACATACCCGTGCGTCAATCGCATGTTACAAAGAGTGTTTGAGGTCTGTGATGAATGGTTTGTTGATGAGTGATGGCAATAATCCTTTCTTTATTAAGAATTATAGTACTTCGACTTCAAGTCCTGTTTCTCCGTTGACACTAGTACTGCTTTCATTTATTTCATACAGAAGCTAAAAAGTGTAGACTAGTTGAAGTTTTTCGTTTTCTTATATTGCATAAAATCTTGCTATTGGTCATTTCAGAAGCCACTTATGGCTTGTTAATCCAGACCATTTGAGCTCAGATTGCCAGAAAACTTTTTATTCTTTTCTGTGCACATGATTAGTCATCAGAGACATATAGATGTAAATTACTTTGTCATATTTTAGTGTCAACTGATATTCAATGTGTTTCGCTATCTTAGATATCTGCATGCTCCATATAAGTGTAAGTTAGCATGACTACCATAACTTTTGGTGAAGGGAACTACTGAAGAAGAGGCTAAAACTAAGTTTTCTGTTTTGTACATTTTCAAGTGAATATGTATATATATATATATATATATATATATATTTTATTTTTTTTAGGGGGGGGGGGCGGTGGTGGTGTGAATTTTGATTTTGGTTTTACCAGGCTCATTTAGTCCTTTTCTTATGATATGCTTAATTGTGGATCCGACCTTAATAGTGCATTTTCATTGTCCCATGCACTCTCTGTTCAAAGCCAATGTGGAATACATGTTTATTGGTCATAAACTGTAATCTATCATCATGTCTGAAATATTACCATATACCACTGTCATCATTATTGTTATATCTTTACTGGCATTTTTTCTGTTTTGCTGCTGCATTCTTGGTGCTTAATTGGTATCCTTTCTTTAGGCATTGCCCTTGTGTTATCGAAGCTATTACAGCCTTGGCAGAGTTGGGGGTTCCAGCAAAGGACATTTTTTCATTGTTTCCTCAGGTGCGCTGTCGAAAAATCTTCATGCGATTATTCTATTGTTGAATAAGTGGAATAGAAATAGTGGCTTCTGTGGTTTATCATTTACGTCGTCCATACACAATGACATTGGCTTGGCTCAAGTCCAGCTATATTCTACGTGTGAGTCCATCACATTGACTTGAAATACTCCTTTCCCTCACCCTCACTAGTAATTGCATATATGGATCAGAAATAGTGCATACGTTTTGTATAGTTCTTGCATTTTCTTGCTCATATTGCGTTTGTGTGTGCGTAAAGTTCTTTATTTCTACTTGTTTTTCATGTAAAATTATTGTGTGGCCGAGGGATAAGTTATTTATTATTTTCAATTCTAATTAACTGTCTCTAGGTCATGGATCTGCATGGTTATTTAAGAATTATTATGTTTTTATCTCTTTAACCAGACACCTAATAGAAGTGGGAGGCCTCCTTTTGATCATTTTGACTCAAGTCGTTGGTTGCAAGTAAGTTGATGTGTTTCGCTCTGTGATGTTATAATCACTACATTGTTGTGCTTTCTGTTTAGCTTATGATCCTTTTAAGCGCTAGCTTTTGTTTAAGGACTGAAACAAGGCATGTAAAGGAAACAAAACTCAGCAATTGTACTCCTAATTATTTGACTGATTACATGAGTTTGATTCTGTTGTTATCTGACATAGTGCTCAGTGGATAAAAGACAAAGGAGTTTTAGAAAATTGATGTCATGTGCACTTATCTCCCTAAAAGACAAAGGAGTTTTAAGTCGGGAGGGGTATTTATGACCCATCATGCATTTTAGCTTTGTGAAAAGGCTCAAAGCTACGCTCAAATTTAAAAAAACAATTATCTAGATAGTAATATTAGGGTTTTGCTGAAAAGTGCCCTTATGGCAGTTGTTAAGCTTCCATTAATAGAAATAAGTTGCATTGGAGATCAGTTTCAAGGCATTGAAACACTCCCCAATATAGTGAAAATGATTTCCAATGTAATAAATATCCTAAATGGGATAACTTAACGCACTTGTTAAGCAAGACCCATTATATTATTATACATAACTCTAAAATAGCTACCCACTTTCTCCACTACTTTCAGAATGCGGAGTTCAAAATGTATCATATAACAAAGTCATTCCTTCTTTCCTTTTATCTCCAACAGGCAGACATGTGCAATATCCGTATTCCTAAGATGCATTCTTCATAGACCAAGTTATTGCATCATTAAAACTATTTAAAAGAATGAAGTAATTCCTCATGGCAAATGAGGCATCATGCAAACTTGTATAGGGACATACTACCTTCTGTAGGAACCCTGTTGAAATGTCTTCTGAATAGGTAAGATATGCAGTTACTTGTTCTCGGGTTCCATTGATGCTAGCAGAGTTGCTTTGAAGTTGAGAGCATGGTCGTTATAGTCATTAAATCTATATACTTGTGTTGCAGATGTTCTTTCATTGATAATATTCTTCGTTTTTTGTGCAGCGCTATGTTGAGGCTCAATGTTGTATTGCATCTAATGATTACAAAGGTTGAGTAATTTTTCCTGCAGATAGGGCATCATTATGGTTTGTTTGTTTGCACGTTTATTTGTTTGTTTGCTTTTCCCTCTTTACCTGTGCTACTCTGCATGATTCAAATCCAGCATTGCATAGCATCGCACCAACATGCCTTCTCCTAGTGCTGGTCAACCTTATTTGTGAACTCTTTTCCTGCTTTCGTGGGTTCTGTCATGCACACAGATATACAACCTTGATACTCATTGTTGGGGCTTCTCTCTAACAACTTAAACTTTTTAAATGGTTCAAACTTTGACATGCTATCGAAGCTTTGGTTTTGGATAGGAGTCTTTGGTTCAAGTCTCCCCTTTTGGTACGTCTTGTATGTTGTTATGTTCGTGCAGTTAGCACTCCGCTTGGTTGTACATATTGATGCACCAGAGTAAGTCCCTCCATGTTAGACAGGGGTTGCATGTAATGAAGTGTTAAGCTAGACATGCATTGTCGTGCCCTCTGTCTAATAGCTTGAGCTCTTAGATACGCTGAAAACTTGGCATAGATGATTGATATTTTCTGGTTATTTACAACTTTTTGTTTCTGCAGGTGGTCTGGAACTCTTCTCAGAACTCCTACAACGATTTCCAAATAACACACACATATTACTTGAAATAGCAAAGGTGAGCTTCTAAAATGTTATCCTAATGACACACATGTATCACTTGACATGGTAAAGGCCAGGATTAGTTGGTGGAAGATGACTTGTAAGAGAGTGCTTCATTACTCTTATTAATGATGTGCATGTAACTATCTTTAGTATGCATTTTTATTGATTGTTCACAATGTTCATAGCACTAGGCTAGTATGTGTTTCAATAATGTTTTTGTTGTAGAGTTACTACTCAAATCATGTTTTGTTTCTTTTTCTTCAATGCTCTCTTTTGTTATTTATATTTACGAACATTGGTAAATGTTAGTAAATTGCTACTAATATGCACATATACTAGTTTTCCGGCTAGTATTAAGATTCCATATTTCTAGAAATAAGTGCATTTCTTCCAATCTCAACACTAACATCTAACAACTGTCTTGTTTTTGTTTGAGGTTGGACTCATTCTTATCGTACTTATACCTTAATTTAATATCACTTCCTAAAATTACCCTGCTGTGCGTCTTACTGTTGCCTATTCATGTATAAAACTACCTGGCTCAATCAATACTATTATTTCCTTTGTTTATTGTTTATAAGACGTGATCTGTTGTCTGACTTTTCCTTTAAAGAGCTCAACTAGCAATTAAATTAAACTAATCGTGACTCGTGATGAATCATAATTTTACCCAAGGACTTCAAAAATATCAGGGCAATGTGGTACGCAGTTTCATATATTTTTTCTTGTTTTGAATCATAATTGAAATCTGATCAACAAACTAGAGGATGGTGTCATCATGTAAATATTTTGTGTATTTCTTATCTTCCTTTGATAAGTCTATGATTTTTCTGTCACTAATCTCATTACCACTAGCGTAAAATGCAAATCAAATACAACTTGGAACTTCCTTTCTACTCTCTGATGCACAAATCCTTTTTGAAGGTTGAAGCTATTATTGGAAAAAATGATGAAGCCATTATGAACTTTGAGAAGGTAAGACCATAAGAAGACTGTTACATATTTATTATGAGATTTCATAATTGAGACTCATTTCACTTTGTTATTTTGTAGGTTCGATCAATTGATCCTTATGTGGTGACCTATATGGACGAGTATGCAATGCTCTTAAAGCTAAAGGCTGATCAGTCAAAACTAAACAAGTTAGTGCATGATTTGCTGAATATAGATCCAACGAAGCCTGAAGTGTTTGTGTCTATGTCTGTTTTGTGGGAAAGGAAAGATGAGAGGGGAGCTTTATCTTATGCTGAGAAGGTAAGCTTACTGATTTGTATTTAGAACAGAATATTTTTCCTTGGTGATGCTTAATGTTTCCATTGTTCAGAGCATCCGGATTGATGAGAGGCATGTAGCTGGTTATATAATGAAGGTACTGCCCTATTTGATTCATTCAAGTGTCGGCATGAAGTCTTGAGTTGAGGACATCTATTTGAGATGTATATTTTGAAAATTTCTAGTTTATGGTTCTTTTACAAACTTGAGGTCGATAAATTTGTTCAAGGCTCCCTTTGTTTCATGGAAAATAACTTGCAAAAGGCCTTTTCAGGGAGTCATTTTCATGTAAAAATTCTTCATGTTCTTCCTTTTGGTTAATGCACGGAATAGTAGCCCAGAAATTTCTTATGCAAGTCCATTTAATTGACACAAATGGAGGAGAATGATTTTATATAGAGGTATGTATAGACAAAAGGGGGGGAAGAGAGAGAGAGAGGAGCTTCCTGGAAAATGACTTATTGAGTTCAAGCTGCAAGTCTTTTCCTTGGGAAATGGATGATTTTGTGTTGACTTGTACAATATTCTATAGTTGACTTGTTTTCTTGAAACTACGAACCACCGGAAAATTCGAAATGCTTTCCTTAAATCATTTTCCATGAAACCAAAGGAGCCTAAATCTTTTGAGTTTTCAGGGTAACTTATTCTTATCAATGAATCGACCAGAAGCAGCTGTGGTTGCCTTCCGTGGCGCTCAAGAGTTGAGACCCGATCTTCGTTCTTATCAAGGTGAGATTTGCAGGGAAATCCACAATGTTTTTATTGATTTAATTTTTTTTTTTTCAAGATTGGAGGGTACATAGACCTTATCCCAATTTTTAATATCATTATTAATGCCTTGAAAGACTCCACAAAGTATTTAGATAGTGTCATTCAAGTTGTGTGGATAAAACAACGGTGCCTCTTGAGCAAGAGTGCTATGTGGCTAAAACAACGGTGCCTGTGGTGAGGATTGAGCATCAGTGCCTTGTGATTCTTGAACACTCAACCTCTCCGTTAAGAGAAGTGAGCAGTACCAGTTGAGCTAGAGCTCTTTCAATTTTTAGCTCCATTTTTTATTGATTAATTGAACTGCAGATTTGCGTCAAATACATTTTTGGTGCTGCGTATTTTTATGCCTTCTTTTATTTTCTTTCTTTGTAATAATGACATTATTTGCTAAGAAACAGATTAGCTAAGCCTTTTATAATAGGGAACTATACATGTTTATTCAGGCTTGGTTCGGTCTTATCTGGCACTTTCAAAGGTGAAGGAGGCCCTGTATGCTGCAAGGGAGGCAATGAAATCTATGCCTCAGTCAGCGAAGGCTCTAAAATTAGTTGGTGACGTACATGCTAGCAACTCCAGTGGCAGGGAGAAGGTATGCCAAGAATATATTCAGCGTCTACAACATACTATTGTATGTGTGGGCCCATCAAATCTGAAATGTTTACTTGTTCACAGGCGAAGAAGTTCTATGAGTCGGCCCTGAGGCTGGAACCTGGTTACCTTGGAGCTGCATTAGCATTGGCGGAGTTGCATGTAATGGAGGGACGAAATGGAGAAGCTGTAGCTCTCCTTGAACGATATCTCAAAGATTGGGCTGATGACTCTCTTCATGTCAAGCTGGCCCAAGTATTTGCTGCCACGAATATGCTGCAAGACTCTCTATCACACTATCAGGCAGCCTTGAGGTTCAATTTCATAAATTTTTGTTCTTTGGCTCTTTTGAACGATATATGGAATCATTAATGGTACATATTGAATGAAAGAATGGTTATCGAAATATGCTGCCATGAAAACTAAAAAAAGAAAAAGAAAAAGAAAAGAAAAGAAACTATTATGTTCTTGTAAATGTCAATAATCAGTTTTTCAATATGTATGTCAGGATAAACCCCCAAAACGAGGCAGCAAAAAAAGGGCTGGAGCGCTTGGAGAAGCAGATGAAGGTGTGTTTTCTGCACCATCTGTTTCACTTCAAAATCATTACCCTGTGTGTTAGTGTGTGTATTTGTGAACTTCACACCTCTATAAGCATACTTCGAACCAAAATGTCCATTCCCTTTCTGGGATTAATTTGCGTATGAAACAGAGCTCGTTTTATTCAAACAATCAAACTATAATTTGATTGTGAAGATGTTATTAGAAACTCAAGTCCTGCGCTTGTGAGGTACTGAACTAGTGATCTCTTACAGGGAGTGGATCCTGATGCCCCCGAAGAAGACGAGGAAAATGATGTCGATGATGCTGACGGAGAACCTGAAGAGGCTGAACTTTTATAATGGGAAGTGCATAAGGTTTTATTAGATGCCTGTCTTGGAGGTTGTCCTTATCAAAACTTCGTAGGATTGCCATGCAATACTCTATATAAGTGTTACTCGGAGCCTATATCTTAAAAGAGACTTGGCAAGTGGAATAGGTCTAACCTCCGAGACTTTTCGCATTGGCACACAGAAAGTGGATGCATTCGTTAGGAGGCAGAGATCTGTATTAGCTTTAAAAGCAGAAGATAGTGTACAATTTCCCTAGTACTCGGCCAAATGTAAATGTTTAACTTTGAAGTGTTTTTGGAACAATTTTTTAAATTTTTTTGAAAATACAACCATCAAAATCAATATTGTTAGTTGAACATTATGATCCCGGTTATTCGTTTGCCTACTTTGCATGACACAAAAGATCGAGCTGCAGCTTGGTAGCTCAGTGACTTGTATGAGCAGATTTCAAGGAAAATGCAACTTTGAGGTATAGGGTTTAAGCTCAGTGGCTTGTTCGAGCAAATTTCAAGTAAAATACAAGGATAATTGTTGGTTGGTCCCATTATGTAAGTTTTTAACCTGTTTAGTATTCCATATATTTTAAAACTGGATTAAGGTTCCTAAAATGCCCCGCCCCCCCCCAAATCCATGAAAATGGTTTTCTATGTTAATCTTCTCTATTTTGTTATTGTATCTAAATTGTTTGGAAATCTAAATTGTTGAGACAACGAAACGAGTATCGACCTGCCAAGTTAGGTCGCGAGGGTTGAGTGGGCAGCACCTCATTTGTGGGGGTACGAGGGCAATGCTCCCGAAAGGTAACTGATTTTTAGGTTGATTGATGGGCGTAACGGAAAGAAGAGTCAAGTCTCTTCAAAACAAGCTGGGGAAAGGAAGAAGGTAGTCTAATATCCACCCTAATTGCAAGGCTTACGAGTTACGACGGAGGAGGAAGTAGACGGAATAGATGCAGATAAAATCAGTTTGAGTTGTGATACATCAATTTGGAATCACAATGCTATAAAGTGGAAATGTAGTTACAAAATTTGGAATCATGCATTGCAATGCACAAATCATGCATCACGCAGCACATAATCATGCATCATGGTTAAATATTGTGCATCGCAATGCGTGAGCTGATGCTTTCTGTGTGCCTTGGTTCATTAAGGAAATTATAACCTCTTCAGTCAATTTTTTTATTCAACCGCTAAAATACATTTTTTGAGGTAAAATGTCGAAGATACCTTTAATGAATAAAAGACACATGCATAAAACCACTGTTTAAATCTGGGCATCGCAATGCAAAAATTGGGCATCACAAGTGTTCAAATTTGGGCATTACAATAGGAAATTCCTCGCCCAAATTGGGCATCGCAATGCAAAATTTGGGCATCGCAAATACAGATTTTTGGAATCGCAATGAATTAAATATCTCTCTCCCCTCAATGACTCCCATTAAATGTATATCTTTCCTCATTAATGTCTTTTTCTCTTTTTGTGTCTTTCTTTCTTCTCCCACTCACACACACATCATCATCTTGAAAGTCAGGCGATCATTTACTCTTTGTATTTTCTTCCTTTTATGATGATTCTTCCTATACTAAAGCATAGGTTCATGCTCTTCATCATAGGGTGAAATGGCTTTTACTTGCCTAGGAGAAGGCTTTTTTTATTTACTCAATCAGAGGAAGCTTATATTGTAATGGAAGCTTTCCTCATGCGATTATGCAATGCTGCCGTGGAAGCTATGAACCCACTCCTATCCTTTTGCAGTTTGCACCATAAGTTTTTGTAGAAGGCTATGATTTCCTTAAACACAAAGAATTGGGGTTTTGCTTTCTACGTGTTCTTTGCCCCTTTTGTTGGTAGACTTTGGATCAAGTTTGGAAACTCGAGGACGAGGCGCTTTAGAAAGATCTTTTATTGAATGCTAATCAATGCATCCGGGCAGTACGTCGGCTGGTCGTAAAATTTCAACAAATCTATTGGTACATTGTGATGGGGATCTACGACACAAGCATCGTAGCCAGATGATCGGGAAGAAGATCTATAGTAGTTCCTCATTTGTTAGTGAAGAAAGAAAATCTTAATCTAAACTTAGGTCCACGTCTCCCTCATCTGGTAGGTGCAAGCAATAAAAGGAATATAATCCCAATCAGTTCTTCCGTTAGCTTAGCTAGATACGACTCTTTCGATCAATCAATTTGCTTATCACTTCCTAAAAGAAAAGTGGAAAAGTGGAGCGGATGGACTACACAAGAGTCTTATGAAAGATAGAAAGATAGAAAGAAGTGCAGAGCAAAGGCAAAAGGTCAATAAGTTAACATATAAGTTTCAATTCCTTCTACCACTATAACTTCCCACCTCCTCAACTGAGAGTTTCGTTCCCCTTACCCAAAAGCTTCTCCAGTTTCTTATCTTATTAAAGACGATGATAAGTATTTTAGAAACAATTTTATTAAAATAGATTTTATTGGTTGAATAAAAAATAGGGAATTGAAACAATTACAATTTCAGAAAAGGAGACTGACCGTAATTATTCCATATGTAATCTTTTATGGGCCTAAGGTAATTTGGTCCCTTAGGGCGTAGTCCTAATGGGTAGGGTAGGGTAGGGCTAATGTGACCTTGCCCTTCCCTTGGTTATCATAAAAGAGAGGTAACATAGTGTGATTTAACTCTCATTTTCCCTTGTTTTTCATGATACTTGCATAGATTTGAGTAGCTTCTTCTAGAGGAAAACTATCAAAGCCCCATAGGCCATAGATCCCACAAATGCAACCATTTTGATATAAATCTACATGAACTATATCCTGAAAGTCCTGGCATTTGTGGAACTAGAATATTACAAGAAAACACGTGCCTAGTATTTGTATATACACTCGGTGGTAACAGCAAAAACCGCTCCTCTATGTTTTTAGACATGAAAAGGCTTCCTAGGAGTTGGCGCTCGGTTTTCCAAAGACTGCAATCTTTGTTTGAGATGGAAAACTTCAACCTGCAAGTTATTGTTCGACCATATCTTTTAGTTAATTTTGTTGAATATACACAATTAGAATTAAGTTTAGCCTTGTCAAGATTAATAAGCCAAAACAAACACACAGTTGAGATTTTCTCCTTTCATTTTAACATACCTGTAACTGAAACGCTCTTCCTCTTTCTCCTGCAAGCACTCCTCTAGTTGAATGAAGCTCCTAAAATCAGTATACCAACAAACAAATAATAATGATTACTAATCTCATACGTCCATGCTCCATAGTAAGCAAAAAAAACTTCAAAAAAAAAAAAGGTGCGAGTAGTACATACCTTCTGGGTATCATCCAGTACCGCTTTGAGAAAAGCGACATCATGCTCAAGCCTTACATTGTCAGAATGGACAATGTTTGATAGGCTATTCACCTCTTCTTGTGCTTGCTCTACCGACACCAATTTCTCTCTCATCAAGTCCATCTCCTTCAATGTATCGGCCAGCTTTTTCTCCATTTCCTGTCTGCTCTTCAGTACTGAAGACAAATTCTTCTCAGCAGCGTCCCGGCTAGCTGATGCAGCTGCCAGCTGTCCTTCCAGAATACCATTCTTTCTTATCAAGGCCGCCATCTTTATTTCGTATAGTTGATATATGCTTGAAGAAGTTGAAAATAATCCTGATTTACCATCACGTTCATGGAGGGCAACATTGTCATCGCTATCAGGAGGAAGGTTACCATTTCTGTCTTTATCATGATTGTCCGCGTTTTCATGCTTAAGTACGGAAGTTGTATCTTCTGCAATGATTTTAACTCCACCCAGGTTAGTCTGAATAACTGCATCTAATTGTTTTCTTGTCTGCTCCATTACCTAAAATCAACATAGACAGCATCAGAATGAAGAAGGAAAACATTACACCAGACTCAAAATCGCTCGGAAATCTAAAATAGGCTGTATAAGCCATACATGTATAAGGAAAACTGTTGCAACTTACTAGTGAAGAACTTTCATCTTCTGAATTCTTTGTCATCCTCACAGCAACATCTTCCTCACTTTGGCGTTCTTTACGGAGTGATACACTACCATGATTTTGATCAACAAGTAAGGACTCTGATAAAGATCTCCTACCAGAGCCATGCTGTTCGACTGCAGACGGTAAATTTTGTCTTCCAAGAGTATCTACTGTTGGCACAGCAGATAATAAGCACTTCTCTGATAGCAATTGTCCATTACTTTTAGCAAGACCTGATCGCCGCCCCATAGATGATTCATTCTTATCCATGATCAAGACCTCAACCTGTTAAGAGTTAACATCAGCAATTCAGTTATCAGTTAATTACTTCAAGGAGAGGATGAATATTCTATCCATATTTGACCTGATCGGATGGCTCCTTCTTGAAACCCCCGAATGCAATAAGGTAATCCGTTTCCTTGTTTTGCACGAGCACAAGGCTGAATCCCTGTGAAACTAACTTCCTTCAGCAAATTAGGCAACAACAAGAAGCAACATAGGTTTATAATCACAGACATAAGAAATGTAGCCCAAAAGGAACATCAAATGTAGTCAATGCATGTGGTTTGGACAAACGTCAAATTGAATTGGGTTAAATATCTTAAGGAAACCCACACATACCTATGGTTCGTGTGTCATGATTAGGACTTGCTAATTAAGTACGTTTTTTTTAGAACCTAGCTGAATACATATTGGGCTCTTGTCCTATCTGTGGCTCTTCTGATACGTCTGTGCTTTTGTAGATTAAAAGATAAGATAATATTAAATTGAAGAAGTCTTCAAGGGGGTGAACCATCATCATGTACAATTGGCAAAAGACATGATGAAGAGGACAATCTTAGCATGAACTAAGTTAGCATCAACTTTATACAATTGAGAACAGTTTAAAGAAGATTTTAGAAGACACCGCTGCTGAAGTACTACAAGAAACTGATACTTTATCTAATGTACAAGTACAAAATGTAGGGAAGGATGATAGATATAGAAATCAATACTAATATAGAAGTATCAGATGCCTGCTGTATGTTGGGTGAAAAATAAGCAAGCCGTGTACACGGAGACAACACTGAAAAGAAGGGGAAATCAAACCCAAGCCTGGATCCTGGATAAGTAGTATGGCAAAACTGCTAAAGTATGAATGGATACCTTATTGGTCGTAGTAGAATGTGGCGGCGATGCAACAGCAACAGTCCACTCAAGTTGCAAAACATCAAATATTAATGTCTCTGCATGCCCTGTTAAAGATAAGAAATAACATAAGAGGAGTTAGTCAAATAAATGTCAGAAAACTGAAGTGTGATACACTAGTCAATAACTATTGCTCCTAGTCAGAACCAAATGGCATTTTGTACATGAATTACACATTAACCCAATTTTCCAAGACTATGGAACTTTAAATCCTAACTAGCATATCTTTTAAATATGCTTCTTTCTCTTTTTTAAATGGAATACAAAGTTACAAACTAGCCTTTGGTTCAAGTTAATATAAACCCATATACTATAGTTAACACAAGATTTCGGTGTCAAGTTTCAGTGTTGGTAATCATTGGTAAATGCGGGCACAATATTTTTAATAGTTATATGAGGAAGTGAGGCCATTGCAAGAATTAGATGGTCTACATCAATCCAACCACAAAATAATCCAAACTCCAACTCAACAGTTCATATTTTCAAGTTATGTCCCTAATTTCATGATCAAAAACCTCAAATAAGAATAACATATCTAATTCTAATTTCGAAGGGTTTGCATCTGAAGAAGTTAGTTCACTTTATGGTAACTGCAAACAAACTAAAAAGTAGAGAAACTTTTGAAGGAATGTGAATGTGAAGCAAGATTATTACATATTTATGTCAATATGTAGCAACCAATTACCAGTATCAAACTAACAGGGACCCGAATTTAAGGTGGGCCCAATTCTATTTATAGCTCAGCTTTATATATATAATTTTTTTTGTTACTGTTGGGAGACTTAATGGATTAACTTTGATAGCAATTGAAAATGATTTTCTGAAAAAAATTGATTATGAAGACCTAATTGAAGATTTTGCTTAAAGGAATGTTAGGACGGTAGTTTTCAAGTTAAAGTTCGATAATTGTTTTGAGTTTTAGGAATATTGGTACTTCATTTGTAAGAAAACAGTCTTAATACGATAAATTTTATAAAATACATAATATTTATGCTTGTTTGGTAATTGCCTTTTATCAATTTTAGGGCCTACTTTTAAATTTAACACATGGCTTTATCAATTTTAAAGCCTACTTTTAAATTTAACACATGGCCCTCAAAATGGTGGCCCTGCACATCATCCTATTTAGAAATACTTCTTTAATCACTTTCTTTTTGATTATTTCTATAGTGCAATATGCAATACCTAAATGGATCAATTTGACCACTATGTTATACTCTGATTCTTTCCAAAAACTTTACGGCGAGTACCTAGGCAAGAAGGCAAAACTGCACCTTCTATAGATCTAGATCTCATTCTCTCTCTCTCTCTCTATATATATATATATTTATATAACCACTAAAACCTTATTAGGATACTTTCATTAAATCATCCCTACACAAATTTGATAGAATTACGAATGAAATTTCAACTGAACTCGCATTCTAAAATGAGTAGCAAGATTTTTAGTAAAAAATAATTCTGCGTAGGGTTGCACTCATCATCAAGACACTCTTCTGCTCAACTTTTCATGGGGGAAAAGGAGCTGGTATGTACATGGTTGCACCCATGATTTGTATTGATCGGGGTAATGTATAAGCTATTCATAGAGAGAGGGCCAATGGAAACACAAAAAAGTATTACATGGAAAAACTTTGTTTTTTTATTAAAAGACCTGAAGATACGAGGGGATATCATTGAGTTATGATGCTCAGGGCAGGGGACCGAAGATTGGGCCTGATAGTATAACTTTTCATGGAGAGAGTCAGTGTAAAACTCGAAAAATGAGCAGCTCAAAGATGCCTAAAAATAAAATGGGAAAGTGGCAGCTTCCAATTATTATTGTTTATTTATTTTGGTGAAGTGGGGGGGAGGACGGGTTTTGATATGTTTCTCTTTATCATTGAAGTTTCAGAGTTACAGCAAAGAAAAAAAAAGGTTGTGTACCCTGTTTAGATTTGTGGTATGGATGGAAAAAATAAATTATATGCTCTAAAGCTACGAAGGTCATACGTTTTTTTCTGCTACCACCCCCAGCGATATACCATTTAGTTCCGCACAGCACTCCACAGCAACCAGCTCTAGGCGACGGATGGAAACTTCGTGTCTTAATTCTTGACCACATCATCTGGAGAAAAATATCCAAATCAAAGTATCAGATTATTGCAGCTAGAAGTGATTTTGAATTCACTGAAAAAACTGTTATTTTGACCAAAAAATGCTGCATAATAACTTCCAAAGATGCCATACAAACCGTGTCAAAGTCAAGTGAATACAGATCATTCAACGTCCTAGACTTTGACGTTCCACCAAAAACTAGAAGCAATTTATCATCATAAAGAGCTGCTACATGGTTAGATCTTGCAGATGGTCCTGGTCCCCTGTACACAAACAGGTAAACATACAGAGACCACATTCCACCAAAAGCTTCTGAATTGGGAATTTGGGGTAGAATATAAAACTAAGAAAAAAGATTTTAAATTGTCCATACTTAAAAAGAAAGCAAAAGAGATGCTCCCTCCGTTCCGGGCAAATAGTCCACCATACAATTTTGAGATGTTTCACTTTAAGAGTTCACTTTCAAAAGTTATGTTTATCATTTCCATAACATTTCAATTTACCCACCACATTTGATATTAACATATTGATTATGCTCAAGCATTTTTTGTAACTATGACCAACTTTAATGCTATTTATATATCCCTTAATAATTAAACTTTTCAAACATGGACTCTTTAGGTGGAATAGACGGAGAATATGAATTACTCCCTCCGTTCCTAAATAATCTTCTTCTTTGACTTGACACACCGTTTAAGAAAAAGTATTTGACTCTATTATATATATTGGTGTAATGTGTGGTTTCCTTTAATACCCTTGTTCATGTGGCCATAATTAAAGAAGGTAGAAAAAGTAAGTGTAAAGTGGTAAAAATGTTTTTTCTTAAAAGGAAAGTTTTGAAAGAGGACAATTATTTGGGAATGGAGGAAGTACATCTTTAAGAAGTATATATTTTTGGGATTGAGGAAATCTAACTGTAGGATTAATATAGTCTCATGATAATGGGAGCAACTCACGTGCAATGAAGTGGGAGCCATGTGAAGGACTTCAGATCAAACATGTATAGATCATTTAATTTCCTCCTTTTAGAATCTTCACCACCGAACAGGATCAAATGAGAACTTGCCCTAACAACAGTGTGACCACTGCGAGCAACCTGTGAAGTTTGCAAGGTTTGGTCAGAGCAATATATCTCTTACTTAGAGGACCCATCAAATCATCCATTCGAAAACCATGTATGCAATACATACCCATCAGCTGAAGATAACAGAGAAATTAATTAAAACAGCACACTAATTGAAAAATATTAAGTTGGGAACTGGTCTAGATGACAAAAACATCAAGTCGGCACAAAACTTTTTTCTGAAGAGTCTCAAATGGTATTGTGTGTGATCATTTTATAGTTAATTTGTTGGCTGAGCAGAGAGGGAGAGAAGGGGAGGGGGAAGAAACAAACATAACAGAACAGAGCTTATATATTTTAAAGCGTGCAAAAAACACTGTTGACACATGATCATCCATTAGTATAACGCATGAGAGGCATGGTAAAGCATGCAATAAATGATATGAGTCAAATTGGAAGTGGGGATGGTTTGAGACGAAAGAAAAAACTTCATCACCAATAGGGTCAATACAACCTACACAACCTCAGACAATATATAGCCCTCCCGCTAAAATAAGACTAAATTCCCCATTTGAAGTTCATATTATGATAGCATGCTCCTCACAGTTCCTATTTACTAAGTAAAAATTGATAGTTTATGGCTTCTTGTCAAGTAAGAAAGAGTACCGGAATGTCTCCTTTCGCTTCCATAAGGGACCAGCACTCCGTCTCTGTGTCAAATGCCCACACTGCAAAAGCCAAGCTTAATAAACACACATTACATGAAAGCGAAAACTGACAGCAGTTAAACATGGCAAACTAGAAAAATCAAAACCTGAAACTTTGTCACTTGCTGGGTCAGTTTTTCCTCCAATCAGGAGAACCTTCTTCCCCCAAGAAACCTACACACAAATAACAAGCTTAAGTTTAGCCTCCAGCCAAAAGGCTTCAATATTTTCACTGTGCATATTCTATACTGTAAGCCCTATCATCAGCTGGTCTCCCACTCCCACTGAATACATAAAGAATGGCAACAGGCTTGATTGCGTAAAGGCAGCTTTCACTGGAATTCAACAAATATCAAAGCACGATATGTTAGGCTATCGTGCTAATCAATTTCTATCTGCTTTTCTTAGCAAGAAGGGTGAGAAGTTTATATTACATTTGACATTTGTCAGATGAGGCTGTTTCTACCAGTCATATTTTTAAGGCCATTGCAACTCTTTAATGCCTCTTCAGATTCAGGAACCTGCTAGCATGTATAGCAGCCCTATGGTTTGATAATTTACTTTCCCAAGAGTTTATGGCCTCTACAAGAGATCAAATCTATTCCATCACTCATTAACATTCCCACCCAGTGCCGGACAGTGAACTAATGCGTTACTAGTAAATTGGCACACTAGATGCGTGTGCATACTTTGTTTTTGCTATTTAAAATTTTATAATTTATTCTTGATTTAAAATTTTATTTATTATTTAGTGATCTCTAGTATTTTTTTTTATAAAAAAAACATGTATAAAATAAGTGAGTAAAAACAAACAAGGAGGTGGACAACCATGAGGTAGTTTCTAAAATGTAGGTAGTTACTAATGTAGTAGATAATTTTTAATTTGATATGATAATTAAATAGAGTTGGGAGTAGAATTGGAAATCACAAAAGAACTTTATATTTATAATTAGGAGGTTGGAAAGAGAGCATTTTTTGTAATGTGAAAAAGCAGGACAGGGCTTCATTCAAGGCCCCCCCACATATAATCGTATATATAACCAACATTGAGGATCTTGAGATATGTATTATACCAAACTGTGACCCTTGCATGCCGGAATCTTTAGTGGGAGACTAGTCGGAGAAAGGTACAGTCTTGAAGAAGCTGTGGTCCAGGAAAATCTTTCAAAGTTAAGCACCTGAAAAGAGATGAAACATGTTTCAGCACCTTCTAAAGTAAGGAATTTCGCTCGTAAAACTTTCTCAGAAATTCTAAAGTTCCCGCGATTAAGTGGTTTTTTGCTATTGCCAATACCACGTAAAAGAAACCTTAAAATTTCCAACTTCTAATACATAGAGAAAAGTATCTTACTTGCACATCTTCTAATAATCCATTTCCAGATTCACCACCAACAACAACCATCTTCTTCCCAATTACAGCTGCTGCATGCTATTCACAAGGAAAACAGTAAGCTCTTGGTTGCCCTCTGTCAGATGTTGTATTATGTCTGACAAACTAAGAATTGAAATTGTTGTATACATTGAAGCGGGGTGTAGGCTTATCCCCAGTAGTTGACAGCTTTTTCCAAGTTTCACCATTCCCAGTAGAGATGTTGTCAAGCTCAGGTGTGGTGGATGAAGATTGACAGTTATTATCATCTGAACTATTAGTTGCAGGAGCCACATTTTCAGTCTGCAATACTTGAAAACATTAATGAACATACTTAATGTAGCAACAGTGCGTGTGGTGAGTTTAAATTCTTACATTGGAATTGTTGGTGCGCTTAGGATGCCTGATAGGACTGTGAGTTCCCTGGGCAGAGTCAGCAAGCTGAACTTTCAATCTAAAGCAAGAAGGTAATATATAAAACAAGTGTTAATAACATAGAATTTTTTTGTTTAAAGGGCACATAGTTCATAAGGTTTGACTGAAAGTTGAATACGATGACATGATCATTTAAGGGGCACAAGGGCAGCCTATGTGCAAATACTTGTGTTCTTGACGAGATACTGCTGTCAGAACTCTATTAACTGTGCTAGGGCGTGTGTAATACTAGGATGCGTGACCCCCCCCCCCCTGGAAGTCCTCACATTGCCCTCGCGTCAGTACAAGGGCGAGTCTTGAAAGTAAGGTTGATCCATTGTCACTTGAAGGTAACAGCTAACTAACGAGTGCTCTTGGTCATTTTTAAAGGATCCATATCTATACAGAGACGTTTCCTTAGTTCTATGTTCCATCTCACTTTCACATGTTCACTAATGCAGTCTTCTCTCTCTCTCTGAAATCTCCTATAATGTCACTATTATGAAATTGTTTATACTTCATGTGCCATTTTGAAGATATCTCACACATCCATACAAGATCAACTTTCCCTTATCCAAAAAAAAAAGATCAACTTTCCATATAAACAAGCAAACCTACTTCAAGAACAGTGGTCATAGAGATTTCTATAGCTAATATGTTCAAGCTATTGGGTCTAAGTTTGGGGTTGGACATAGCTGCCTGTAGTGCAATAGACGTTAAATAACTTATAACACTAAGATATGAAACTTCTAAATCCAGTTAGTTTACTTTAACTAATGAAAGAACTTGATCACAGATTTACAATATGCGAAAATGTAAAATCCTGCCAACTATGGAAGTCAGAAAAAGAAACAATGCATCACGGCATGTTGACAACCGGATCGAGACAGCAGTTATTAACGTCCATTTTAGCTTGCAAATCACCATTTTCAACACTTGCCACCATACAACTGTATTTTTACAGCAACAACCAACCTCCTAACACCACTACAATATCCTCCAGCACCAACAAACCACCACCGAAAAAGTATAACACCAAATACCAGTTCAATAATCTCACTTCTGAAATCCCATCTTCATCAGCAACACCACCTACACTTATACCAATAAAGTTCCTGGTTTTACAAATCAAACACGAAAGATTAGACATCCTAGTAACCCATCCAAGTAGAGAAGTCCACAAGGCCAACTAGTACCACATGGTAACCAACTTCACCCCATTTAACCATCTTCATCTACAATGTCCAATCTTCTAGTATACTCAACTTACAACAATTTCCGTCTAACTTCTACAAACACAAGTCGAGTTGCAACTAATACTTCTCATCACCAAATCTCCAAAAAATACAAATCCCCCCCTACCCCCAAATGTCCATTGAGATTCAACGGCCTGTTTAGTCCGTAATTTCTACTTCTCCTAGTTACCCGAAGGAGTTCTTATTATATAACTCTTCTAATTCCTGACCCTATTTCTATATTATGTCGGCAAATTATCTAACACTATGGAAAGACGTTGTACTCTGAGTGTGTGCTTGTATGTGTCTATCTTGAACATCGGCATAATGTCATTTACATACATTTCCTATAATACATCTGATTAATACAGAAACACACACACACACAGAGTTGAGTGCCCAAGAGCTCACCTCCCAATCTTCATTCTTCTTTTAGAAAACCCAAACATGACGTTCTTCCTTTCCAAACTTTTCCCACAGAAAATTCAGAACACAAACCTACACAAACAACATAGGAATCCACATTATCATTCCAAAAACTAACCCTAAATCATTACCCAAATTACAAGCAATCAATTCATGTAAAACATCCAAACAAGAAAGAGACAAAAATTATGTAAATGCAAACAAACATTACCTGCAAAGGCAAACCAAATATCTGACAATTAGGGCTTTTTTCAATCTCCAAACATGAGAAATAACATTCAATAATTATGAAGAGAGAGAAGATACAATGCAAACTATAGTAAGATTGAAAAGGACAATTGCTGTTATGTCAATTGGATTTTTGTAATTTCTTGACAACTAGTATCAATTTGTGTTGACATATATGCATACAGAGGAGTGTGTATCTATCTATACTCTATAGGTTGTATGTATAGTTACTTTTTGCAGTTAATTAAGAGTATTCAGAAGTGAGAAGCTGCTACTACTACATTACACCTCTGTCAAGTGTGAACAGAGGTTGCGTAGGTTAGCAAATGTATCTCTGTAAGCTGAGGGTGCGTAGGTTCATGTTGGCGTAGGCTAGAATTTGTTTGGACTTGATAGTAAATAGTACGTCCAAGTCTAAGTCACATGGTTTACGTAAACGGAGATTTGGTTGGTTTCTAAATTGAGCCGGAGAGAGACGGCGCATATTAGCCGGTGGTTTAGAGAGAGAAAGAGAGACGTTTATGAGGTTGTTTGAGTGGCACGAGGCTCAGGTTAGATGAGAGAAGCATTAAATGCGTGCGGTAAAGTAGGCCTACGGGGCCCACAAGGTTCTTGGAACTTGTGGTTTTCTGGACAATGGCGAACTAATTCGAATCTTTACTTCTTACGTGTACAAGTTTTACCAGCAAAAACTTGTGCAGATGAAAAAGAAAAAAAGAGCTTACAACAAATATAACGGGTTATAAGAAATCAAGTCAATTGTAAATGAAAATGAGTTAAAAATTGAATAAATTGGGTTAAAACCTACCAATTGATCCAGATTCGATAACATAACATGCGGGTCATTCAAGATGAGGGGTGTCACGTATCAACTCGGTAAATATGACAACACATTAACGAAACTTTCTTATTTTGCCTTGGTGTTTTTGCATTTCCAAAGTTTGTTGTCGAAATTCTTATATTTTCCACGTCTTGTACTTTTATCCTCTGTTAGCCATTCGTTAGCCTTATTTGCTTTGGAATATTTGACGGATTTTGATAAAACGCTAAGTGACTTATTTTAAAGGCAAAAGTGTCACCTTTAATGCTAAAAGGTGACACATTTTGAGGTCAAAAGTGACTCTTTTTACATAAAAAAATAATTTTCATTAAAATGTAAAATGATACTTCTAATACTAAAAAGTGATACCTTTAATACTAAATAGTGACACTTTAAAACTAATAGTGACAATTTTAATTTATACATTTATAATGGAAAATAACAATTTCCAAAGCAAAAGCAGCACATTTAAGACCAAAAATAATATATTTCAGACTAAAAAAATACCATCTTTTAAAGGAAAAAAATTGATAATTTTTATTAAAAATATAATGTGACACATTTTATGTTGAAAAGTGACACAATTAATTCTGAAAAAAAGTGATATTTTTAATACTAAAAAGTGATACTCTTCATTTATATACGTGAGGGGTGACGCTGTAATTTTTAAAATTGAGGAGTTGCATTGAGATTACTGAATTTTAACCATTTAACATGGATCGATCTGTCTTACTGATTAAGATATGTAAGATCGTCCTACAGGAACCTTACTTACCAATTGGTATACTAGTATGTAACAATGGCTAGGCCCATGCTTAAGAGTGATGATTCAATAGACTATGGACTACAAGGCCCCATCACATACCTTGGACTCTTTTAAAAGCCACCTTGTGCAAGCAAATAGTTAGGGTAAAATTATGACCGATCTATTTTTTAAAGTTTATAACCTCTATAGTCTACCTTTATTTTTTTCAACCGTAAAAGTTTATTTTTCAAAATATTGTTTCGAAAATGTCATCGTCTCCTTCAATAGCTCCGACAAATACATTGGATTCGAAAATCACCATTGTTGCGCAACGAAACGAGGATCGACCTACCCGGTCAGGTCGAGGGTGTTTGGGGGCGTTGCCCCCGAAAGGTAAAATGTTTTTTTGATTTATGAAATACGAAATTGTAATGGATCTGTGTTGGGTTGTGATTTTTCAGTAGAAACGAAGGCGGAGGAAAAGGAGGAAGAAGAAGGCTTACGACAAAGAAGATGAAAGAAGAAGGTGGAAGACGTGGTCTGGTTTTGATTTTATATTGCGGTACAAAACTATCAGATTAATGTATTGCGGCACAAAATAAACTAGGTAATTAAACTGATGAATCGCGGTACAAAAATAGACTAGACAATTAAACTAATGAATTGTGGTGCAAAAATTAATGCAATAAAATTGATGCATCGCGGTTCAATAATCAATGCACCCAATTAAACTGATGAATCGCAGTGCAAAAATAGACTAGGCAATTAAATTAATGAATCGCGGTGCAAAAATTAATGTAATAAAATCGATGCATCGCAGTTCAATAATCAATGCACCGCGATTCATTTTCGTAACGCGCCTCATGCTCATTAAGGGTATCGTAGTCTTTTTACCCCAAAAAGTGTCATTTTTCGGTTTTAAAAAATCATGAGACTGGAACGATTAAAAACTTTGGAAATTGAACCGACCCGCAATTATTTCAAATAGTTATTCAAATTGTGATAATTGGGCCGGTCTCTTGTGATGATATTATAATCATAAAAGTCCCCTATATTTATTTTTAACCACTAAAGTACACTTTTGAGAATAAAAATACGCGCACAAAGTCACTGCCAAAATTTGGACATCAGAATGAAAACATTAGACATCACAATGCACAATTGAAATATGTCAAAATTTGGGCATTGGAATTCAAAAATCCACTGCCCCAATTTGGGCATCGGAATGGAATCATTGGGCATCACAATGCACAATCGAAATCTGTCAAAATTTGGGCATCAAAATGAAAACACTAGGCATCGCAAAACACGTTTGAAGTCTGTTCAATTTTAGGCATCGCATTTTAAAAATCCTTAACTAAATTCGATCATTAGAATGAAAACACTGGGCCTTGCAAAACACATTTGAAGTCTGTCCAATTTTGGGCATCACATTGTAAAAGTCCTTACCAAATTCGGGAATCGCATAGGTCTGAATTGGCTTCCTTACCGTGCTCTTATTTTTTACCTTATTGGGCATTCGAGATGAAAAATGGGTTGTTGGGCATCGAAATGAATATATTGAACACTGCCATCAATTATCAACATAGTTGGGTATCGTAATGAACAAAATTGGCGTCGGGATGAATAAATTAAACACTGCCACCAAATATCAACAAAGTTGGGCATTGAAATGGACAAAATTGAACACTGCCACCAAATATCAACATAGTTGGGGGTCGTAATGAACAAAATTTGTGGCAAAATTAATAAATTAAACACTGGCACCAAATATCAACAAAGGTGTGTATTGAAGTGGATAAAATTGACGTCAGAATGAATAAATTGAACACTACCCCCAAATCTGTGTGTAAAAATTAGGCATCAGAAAGTTTTTGAAGCCCAAAATAGTGCTTAAACATCATTTTTTATCCTTAAAACAATGACATTATAGTGTAAACCCAATGAGTATTGTAGATCTCGTCGAGAGCTTCGATTTGATATGTGGTGGGTCATGTGGTTTGTTCGGGATCAAATGTTATGGAGAAAATGGTAGAAGAAGATGAAAAAAGGTCGGTAATGGAGAAAAGAAAGATGTAGACGAAACTAGAGGAAGAAGAGAAAGAGAGTATGACATAGATAAGAGAAAGAAGTAGCATGAGGAATAGAGAGAGAGAGAGAGAGAGAAAGTGTGACAGAGTGAAGAGAACGAAGTAATTGGAGGTCACAGACAGTTTTGGAAAAAAAAATTATGAAAAAAATACTTTACCGGTTGAATAAAAAGAAAGTGGACTTGAGAGGTTACAATATCTTCAAAAGGTATCGGTATGCAATTATTCCTTATTCAAAAGCAATAATTGTGGCTCGGTACCATTTGTTGGAATTGTAACCGCTCTAGAACCCTTTTTTTAAACCGCAAAAATCCATTTTCATAATTTTGTTCCAAAATTTCCCGCGACCTGCTACTTTGGTCTTCTTCTTCTGTCTTCTCGTTTTCTCCTCTCTCTCTCTTTTCTTCTCCCTCCTTTTCCTCTTCCCCCTTTTCTCTCAGTTCTGCTCGCCATCCAGCTTCGTCTCTATCTCTCTTTTCTCCATCGCCGACGTTTTTTCATCTTCTACGGCCAAGCGGCTTTAAGCGCACCAATATCAACCACCACTATGAGGGATTGTTGATGCATGCATTGCATAACTTCTGAAAGCTTTGGGAAGAAAATGAAGATTAAAGGTGTTAGTTGTCAGTTTTTAAACTAATGCACTAGTAGAAATAAAAAAGTTGAGGACTCCGTCGGCATGGTATAACTTTTGATCCCGTATCAAATTCGTTTTAAGGCCAAAAAACACTATTTAAGCATTGTTTTGGGCTTCAGAAATTTTTTCGATGCCCAATTTTTGCATTGTGATGCCTAAATTTGAGCAGTGGCTTTTTGCATTTCGATGCCCAAAATTTGACAGATTTCAATAGTGCATTGCGATGCCCAAAATTTGACAGATTTCAATTGTGCATTGCGATGCCCAAAATTGGGCAGTGGCTTTTTGCATTTTGATGCCCAAATTTTGACAGATTTCCAATTATGCATTGCGATGCACAATGTTTTCATTGCGATTCCCAAATTTGGGCAATGGCTTTGTTTGCGCGCTTTTCTTTCATTAAGGGTATCTTCGTCATTTCTCCCCTAAAAGTGTACTTTAGCGGTTTAAAACAAATATAAGGGACCTAGGTGGTTATAATTTGACCAATAGGGACCGGCCTGAATTTACCCCTATTCAAAATATGCTTAAATCACAATTTGATCACCCTACTTTTACGGATTATTTGTTAAGCCTATTTTACTAATTTTTTTTTAATTTAGTACTTGGCCTACATTTTTACGTTCATCACTCCATCCAATTTTTTTGGATAAAAAGACTATAAATTGCTTAAATTACGAAAATACCATTATTGATTTTACGTGATTAGCACCCTCACCCTCATATCAAACTAGAAACACATTTCTTCACTAAAGCTCCATTATTGAAGCAATTGTGATCCCAGATTTGGAGGAGATGAAGATTAAATTACCCAATTGCTTGAACCAACATAAGCAACTATAAAACAAAATCATTGTATAAAAGAAATTATTAAAAATACACATCAACAAGAATTAACAAAATTCGAGTTTGGTAAGGAAACTGGTGGAATTAGAGAGATTGGAATCGAGTAGCGATTTGATAGAAATAGAGAGCTTAAGGAGAAAGAAAATGGGATGAAAGTCATTTCAGAAAGTGTAGCTTTAATTGTAACCTATGTTCCTTCAAGTTCTCTCTTCACTACCCATCGATGTTGTCGGATTCTAGTGACCTCTATTTTTGCCAGAAAATTTTATAACATCTCTGAAAATCTTTTATCCTTGGATTCATTTCAAATTGGGTCACTAATCCATTCATGCCGATCTCACCTCCCCCATTCTCACCCCCCCTAATTGCCGCTACTAAATTTCTAAACAAACACCAATTGGACAAAGGTTGTTGCCGGAAAAGAAGAAGAGACTGACAAGAAGGTGGAAAGGTACGAAGTTGGACTAATTTGGAAACAAAGAATTGGCCCACTCTTCATGAGAATCTTCATTTATTAGTCAAGTCATAGGAGGTGATTTACTTCCATGGAACCTTCTTTCGAAGCTGGTAGCTCAAAAGGGCCAATCGATGAAGTTTAAATTACTCGACCAACCATTTAACCTTCCAAATCCCTCGGAAGCAAAAGCTGTTGCATTTATGAAACTATGAACAATACCATATTGTTAGCAGAATCAGTGAAAGGTCGCTACTGGTGGGTTGCTAATCAGATGAGAAAGCTATCCAGGTAAAAATCTATAATTGCTTCCTCCCCATGTATCCACGGTGAGTTACAATATGGTAGTAATTTAGTAAATATGTCACATATCCCTTTGATTTAATGATATTACAAAACCCCCTTTCATTTGAAGTTAACCCTTTAATTTTTATAAAGTAATAAGAATATTTCTCTTTTTTTGAACATTTTCATCCAGCCTAACTAATGAAAATGACCCCCATGACCTAATTATCACCAAATGCCAGTGATTAAATTGAGAAAAAAAAATAGTAGAGTGAGCTTAACGAATAATTCGTCAAAGTTGGTTGACTAAATTGCGATTTAAGCCTTCAAAATACTGCAGATTTCTTGTTCTGTCTTTCACCATCTTTGTGAACTGATTTTTTAAAAGCATTTGTTGTGGTTGTCCTCTAGCTCCATTTTACGGTTGCGTCGGTGAACCATGGTCTTCACGGAAATATCTATGATTAAGCCTTCAAAATACTGCAGATTTCTCGTTCTGTCTAGGACCATCTTTGTGAGCTGATTTTTTTTTTAAAGCATTTGTCATGGTTGTCCTCTCCATTTTACGGTTTCGCCGGTGAACCATGGTCTTCATGGAAATATCTATGATGAAGTCAACTGTATTTCTTTTTATCTCGTGTGTAAACATGACACTACACTTGTAGAAAAGGATCGATGTAGTAATATTTTCTTTAGTGTGTCTTATTTTGGTTTGCCTTCGTTGGGGAGCGCCTTTGTTTTATAACTTTCTTAGGATTTTCCTTCCCTTAATTTTATTCTCAAATGGTTTAATATACAGTACTTTCTTTTTTCTTGAGTCTGATAGCATGTCTCTTATTGGTTATTCCAAAATATAAAAAGTAAAATAAAAGAACGAAACAAATTAAACACAACCAAATAGGTTGAAAATCATCGAGGCTAGTTTTATTAGATTGAATTCATGTATATGACTCAACATATTCTATACCTACAAGGAGAAATTACCAGTATTACCTATTCTCTGCATTTTACCTAAAGAGTTATATTTGAAAAGTCTAATAATTAATGAATATTGTAGACACCTCAATTTCGTACCCCCTGTTTTTTAAAATATCCAAAAATATATTTGTTATATGAAAGGACTAACACAATGATGATAACACAATGATGACAACACAACAACAATGATAAAAAGACTTTCTCTTCGAGGATAAGACATTGAGAGCACACCCGAAACTACGAGCGCCTAGTGGGTTAAAGCCTAGACGTATATACCGAGATCATAATTTCATGCTACAAGAGGTAGATACCTATTTATTATTCTATCCCATAGTTAATTAAATAGTTAACAATAATAGATAAAATAATATTAGTATGATATTTATAAATAATGCATTAATTAGTTTATAAATTAGTTAATGTAGATAATAATTATATTATTTATGTTTGTAAATATTATGTGTAAATAATATAGTAGATAAAGTAGTATTGTATATAAATGTACATAAAATATTAAAATAGTTAATAGCTTGCTTAGGTAATAGTTAAACACACCTTAAGTGCTAAAATGACAAGTAATCGTTATTATACCCAAACGACATCCCGCCTTATATATATATATATATATTGAATGCATGAATGCAATCATAATTTAAAAAAAAAGGAATTTTGAGTGCAAAATATACACATTTTTTTAGATGCAAAATGCAATATGCTTAATTTAATGATGCACATGGGAGTTTAAATAAAAAGATAAGAGTTTTACCTTTTTCTCCTTTCCCTCCTTTTTTTTTTTGTTTTTTTTAATGCTAACATGCTGCTATATTTTCTTTTTCAGATGCGCCGGCCCCTGATCTGGATTCGGGCGAGCTATACCAACGCCTCTACTATATATAATTTGATGCCCAAAGCAACACAAGTTCTGGTAGAGGGCTCCAGCTTTAGTGCATTTTTGCAGCTTTCTGCCTATTTTTGACGTGCTGAGGGATTACTGGTGGGACACCACCCACACATTTCATTTCAGCTGGGGGGAGGCGATCATGACCCCTTACAATTTTGCTGCCATCACAGGCATTTCTACCTGTATTGGTAGGACTTTGGCACCATATTACACCCTCCGTCATCACCACGATGTGGTGGAAGATCTCTTGGGCTTTGAGCCTGAGTATAAATTAGCTGACGAGGTCCTTATTGCCAGTGTGAGGAAGTGGCTCTTGGAGAATGCCGGGAAGGTTGCAGAGGATGATAGCGAGGCCGTGGCTCGCGTTGCCCGGGCATTTTTATTTTTCTTTCTTGGATCATCTCTTTTTGCTAATTCATCCACTTCTTTGAGAGTTTCCCTCCTGGGATGCCTGAGGGATTTAAACCATGTTGCTGATTATGATTGGGGGCAGGCAGGCCTAGCTGAGCTGTATGCCTCTATGGATAGAGCCAGACGCAATGACTCGCCGACTCTTAATGGATTTGTTTCGGCGTGGGAGGTATCTTTTATTTTCCTGCTTTTGTTTTTTCTTTTTTTTTTGCAGCATATATATATTTTTTGCTGATAATATATTTTTTTTTAACAGGTCTGGTTTTTTTCATTTTACGCCAGGAGCATTGCATCAGCACTTTCATGAGCCACCTTACTTGGCTGAGTTCGTGAATGCGAACAGAGTCAGGCTGGATAGGGATGGCGGCTGCTCGAAGACGTAGAGGGTACGGGAGCGGATTGCTAGCTCGAGTGCTGGCACGGTGCACTTTCTTCCGTGGAGGGGCCTGGTGGGGCATTATGCGATTACTTTGGAAATGTGCCGGTGCCGGATACTGATGGTATCCATTATGGTTGACTCATTATACATGGGAGAGCGGGTTAACCGCCAGCATTCTACACTTCAGGCATTTCCGGTGGTGCCTCCTATGCCTCTACATTGGGTAATTGCTCCAGATTTCTTGCCGAACAGGTATCAGTACCTGTCGAGATTTCTCAGGCCTCAGACTGATTTTTCGGTTATGGCATATGAGGATTTCTTGAGGACTATGCTCCATCCTCTCCATCCTGCTCCTGTGGCGGCTAGGCGTGCTTCTAATGCCTCTGTTAGACCGAGGTCCTCTTATTTTCCTCTTGACTCGCAGCTGGAGTTTTCTGCACCAGATGATGCTTTTTCCACCTTTTGGTATCATCGAGACGGAAGGATGGTGGAAGAAGTTCTTCCTAATACGGACACCCTGAGGAGTATCAGGTCCCGGAGCAGGCTCGTACAGTACACATTTTTTTCCCTTTCTCTTTTCTATCATTTCATTTTTTTTTCATCATATATTTTTAGAGACTGATATATTTTCTTTTTGTTGTCTCACTTTTTTTTTAGGTTAACGTGTCTACGTACAAGAAGCTGCTGCAGGGTTTCTTCAGCATCAACAAGCTTTATCAGAAGCTTGTGGATGAGTTCTCTTGCCGGGGGAAGTGATGTAGTACAGCAGACCAGGTGAGGGAATGATGATGATGATGATGAAGCGGCTGCCGGATCGAGTCGCGCTCGGGCGAGAGGACGAGCATATAGGATCGGTGGAGAGGGCCCTCGGGTTATGGGTGGCAATCTTGACAGGAGCCATTCTTCCCGTGTTCATTAGCTTTAGTCACCTGCATTTATTAGCTCTTTTTTTTTTCTAGTACCAGATTCTGTACATATGCATTTTATGCAATGCAATATAATTTTATATGATGCAAGAATTTTAAATGCAGACTCAATATTCATGCAAGAAAAAGAAAACTAGATCATTATCTAGGGGTAATGGCGCATCGTAGCTCAGGAAAGGGATTTTAGAAAGATATACCTTTTAAATTTCGAGCAGGCTTTTCTGGTACTCTACGGGCAGGAAGAGGCAGCCGCCTCTTCCTGTGCTGGATATTTCCCAATTCACAGAAGGCTATTTTCATAGCTTCTGCATTTTCTTCGCGATCAGACAGAGCAGCAGTGGACGGTCGGAACCAATACTGGGATACAAGGCAGTTTGAGGGAGCAGGAGGGAGGATCTTGGCGCCACCCATAAGGGATATGGGCGCCGCGCCAGGAGAAGGTACTGGCGGCACCTGGGTCTTTTCCTGTGCACTTCCTGTTCATGCACTGTTTATTACTGTGCTCAGAAATCGTCAGTTTCTTCGGATTTTCGGTATAAATGGAGGACGAGGCAGCGTTTATTTTTCATCAGCCTGCTTGCCTTCTTTTCCCTCTGCTCAGTCTTTTGATCTTTCTTTTGCTCAGTTTGCCCTTCTTTTTATCAGATAAGCTTTTGCCCTTCTCCAAAGATGGCTGTACCAACCCACACAGCTTTAAAAATGGAGATTTATGAGAATGCCCTAGACTTTTGGGTCCTCTCCCTGTGGTCAGGTTCGAGCATATCTATGGGTACAGGTGTCTGCTATCATGGCGGACCATTATCATCAACTGGGATATGATGCGAGGAGCCTCCCGGTTTTGGTCGCCTCAAGACCATCTCTTTAATTTTAGCATGAATGAGATGTGCCCCACCTTCGAAGAATTCTGCGCCATGGTGGGGATGGCCGCCACTGGTCCTATTGCCGTGCTTTCTCCACGGAGGCGTCCCTATATGGCAATCAGGGAGCTTTTCGGCACCACTCGCGTAGCTACTCCAGGCTTTTATAATGGAGTGAACTTTGATCTGACTGTTCTTCCTGGAGCTTTTACGGAGTACAGGGAGAATGACCTCGATTATTTGAGACGCCGGCTGTCGTCTCTCTTTCTTTGCCTCATGGGACGGTACATGTTGGTGGGCTGACCCGGGTATATTGATGTGCGGGTCGTGGACCTGGTTTTTTAGGCCCGGGACAGCCGGGTAAATATAATCCCGGTGATTCTGGCAGAGACCCTGTCAGGCATGGATGCCTTCACGACTGGCGACGAGTTGTTCCTCTCTGGCAGCCCTCTTCTGATCCATATGTGGTTAGAGGAACATTTCAACTGGGTGATGGGCCCAATGACAGCAGGTGTAAGGTATGATCCGGGGCTCTACGGCTCTCGTGGTCATTACACCCAGACAAATTTTTCGGAGTCCGACTGGGTTGAGAATTTCTTGCATAGAGGCTCCATGGAAATAATATGGGTCGTCAGCCACTGGCAGATCCGTCGCTTTCTTCAGTATACCGGGGTCTATGCTCAGGTCATTCTGCCGGGTATTGAGCGTACCTCCTTTTATTGGGCGGACATGGTCTTGCGCCAATTTGGCAGGGAGCAGCTTATCCCTGATGCGAGCCGTCATGTAACTGTGGAGCTGGAGATAGATAGGGATTTGGGCACCCTTATCAGCAATATATGGTAGCTGGACTTTGACTCGCTGGAGGTGGCTTACCTCTATTCTGATTACATGCTCCTCTCCCATGAATACTTGTCATGGATCATGGTGGCCGCTGAGGGGCATTCTCTCCTGATTAGGCGAGCACTGAGACGGATGCTGGGCCGTCGAATAACCAGCGGTATAGATGCTCGCTTGATGGAGATAGGTGAGAATATAGAGAGCTCGGGGTTGGTGGTCCCTCAGGCCTTGCAAGAGGACTTTAGGCGTATTCATGACCTTGATGCCCGGACGGTTCCCAGTCCAAATGAGGCAGGTCCCAGCAATGCACCTCCTCGTCTGAGCAATGTAAGCCGGCAGAGTAATCCTTGGGAACCAAATGAGGCTGTCCCTCCCCCTCAAGCTGGCAGATGGGGCACTGCCCTCAGGGATGATGGCGCTGGCCCGAGCAATGCGGTTGTTCAGGATAATGGGGACGCAAATGATGAGGACGATGACACTTCTGGGGGTTCTCACGCTGGTGAGACTGAAGCCTCTTCTGTGCCTCGTAGAAGAAATATATGGTCCCGGCTAGGCAGACGCCGCAGACATTGATGGACCACTTCGGGGCTGAGCTGAAAAGAGGAGAGTGGTTTTGGGGGAAACAAAGGGGAATATAGGTGGCAAATAGCAGGGCCGGTCTTGACATTTTGGGGGCCCTGTTTTAAATTTAAATTTAGACCCCAAAATTAATAAAAGATATTTAAAAAGATAAAAATAAATTATATATTTTATAATATTATAATATTAATATTATTTTCTTACTAATGAAGGTCCAAAATCTCTAAATCTTCTAGTAACTATGAAAGAAATGAAATAACTGGATCTATTCTTTAAAATATAATAAGATAAAGTTGCTCGTCCTCGGAGCCGAAGCCCTACCCAGACGCAGTTGCCAAGCCATTAGTGTTTACTGTGTTTTACTGTTTATTTTCAGAAAAATAATAATATAAAATTAACAATGGAGATAGGAGATTAATTAACAAGAAGTCAACTGGAGAGAACTAGGGATGGAGATTGGGTTGGGCGAATATGAAATTAGTAATATAATAATAAAAAAAATATAACAATATCATAAATCCATACTCTATTACTCTCTTCTTTATTTTAAAAAGAAATCAAACAATGCAGATTAAACAATTGTCCTATAGATGTTTAGTTAGTTAGTTGTTTACCTTCACCGGAGATCAATTGACAATTGGTCAATGGTCAATTATCGAAAAGATCTACCCTTCTTAAACCCCCTTCGTCGCCTTCGGCCTTCACCCAAACGGCGACCACCGAAACCTTCCGATTAATTTGTAAACTACAAATTTTGAAATAAAGTGTGTTTGGAAGGTCGATTTGCTTTCTGAATCCCGTTGATATGGTAGATGGATTGGGCGTCAAATTTGCTTTAATTAGGGAGAAAATTGACGGGGAAATCAACTAGGATATGGTATGTTGCCAACTTCAAACGATTTGACGGAGAATTTTAGATGCCAAAAAGAGAACGAACGCAGTAATGAGAAAAAGGAAGTCGACTGATCTATATCTTTTTGGAATTCGAATTTTTCGGTTTGCCAAGGTAAGTAGGTAACTAGTTACGGTACGATGTTTGATTAATATTAAGTGATTACAAAAAAAATTAAAAAAAATCCTTGAGCTGGGTAATTTGGTTGGGGTGTTGGGCTGTAGTAGAAATGTAGAACTCTACTACTACTACCTACCGGAGAATTGCAATTTGGAGGCCCTTGGATATTTGGAGGCCCTGTGCAGTCGGTCACCTTGCACTTGCCCAGGGCCGGCCCTGGCAAATAGTATAGATAAATGTATAGGCAATAAATGTATAATCTAAAATGTCTTAAACAATTATTCCTAAGTTGCACCGTAGGACTTGTTTTATATTATATTCTGGTATTTTAATGCGAGCTCTTGTCGTGGTTTTTCTCTTTCTTTGTTAGTCAAGACTCTGCATGCTGAAGACTGGAGGTCGGATGCTGATGATTTAGAAAATGCATTCCCTCCCCTTTTCTCCTGATTCATTTTTTTATGCTCTAACTTTTGCATTGGCATCCTTTTCGGATTTTCAGCCTAGCGAGCCCTTATTTCTTCTTTTTGTGTTTTTTTATATATGCTCTAATTTTTTCCTAGGCCGTCCTTTCGGATTTTCAACCTAGCGAGCTGGAGAGGGAAGTGTTGGAATATGCTTCTTGATAATTTAATTATCACATTGTATATTCTATAAATGTTGATTTGCTTGCCCCCATTACAAGTGAATCATCACAAGTGGCTAAAAGGTCTGCGTACCGGTTAGCGTGACAACTTGTATGATATCACATAGGTCTTAGATTAGGTGTGACCTGATCTAGTCCTACCTTCCTATATGATGATCAAAACAGACCAGCACTTCAGATGCACTTAGCACCGGAAGACCTGCAGCTATGTCAAAAGCCTTCAGTGATAAAGATCAGAATATCCTTAAGACTCATCACCGGCAGACATGCTACAAGTTAAAATGCTCGCACCGGCAGACATCAGTTCTCCTGAATCGGAAGACTTGTTTCCATTGGCTCGAAGCATTCCACCGGCAGACTTTAAAATCCGCACGTGCTACAGAGAAAAGTCAAGAAGCTGCTCAAATCAAGACAAATATATTCAGGCCTCAAAAAGCCTGACATACTTAAAGCTATAAGACTTTCTCTTACTCAAGTAGTTTGTTAAAGTCAAAAAGCAATTACTTTATTGAACAGACCACCTGACAGTGCGACAGACATCAAACCTACTCTTCAGAGACTTATCAACATAGTTTGACTGACAACGAGTTCCAAGATCTACAGGACTAAATCTCTGCTCCAAACAGTCAAATATCTTATGGACAAAGATCTCTATCCGATAGTCTTCAACCACTACATCTCCAACGGATAGAAATCTTCGAGTCTTCATCTCTCAACGATCATATTGACTCTCGCCTATATAAACCCTCTATCTTGCTCAATAAATAGCAATGACACAATAACAGCGTGTGAGGCTGTGATGACAGTGTAAGCGACATCTAAGATAATCAAACGATACAATGTGAGCAACGAGTAACTCAATCTACTCAAGAACTTCATAGAAAAGAAATCTTCAAAGAGATCGTCTTCACCAAGGTATCTCTGATTTCTACACAGATTGCAGTGAACTCATCCATATTTTAGCAAAACACCTTCAGTGGATTGCTAGGAAGAAAAGCTTGGAAAAGAGAAGAGACTGATCAGAAACTTCAATAGACAGAGATCAAGATCTGAAGATTGATGTTAGATAATGTCTGAAGAAAATAAAGAGCTGTCTGTAGATATTACATTCATATCTTCAGATTTGTATCCCAATACAAATGCTGTTGATTGTGCAAATATCAATCATCATGGAAGGTCGAGTGTTTTACACTCACTCGTTTAGATATATTTTTATATCTGAACGACCTTGAAAATCCCTTCCTTCTCATGACAGTTTCTTGGTTTCGTCTCCTATTGTCCTTTGCAACTTAAAGATCCTTGAATGGATAATTAAGTAAGAATTGAGACTTAGGAAGACAAAGCCAGAAAACTGGACATAGAATATTTCGACTGATGTAATATGTAATTTATATTTGAATAAATTCATATGTTCTTACAAATACTTTATCTCTCAGTCCTTATATTTCTATGAGCTTTTTATAAATGATTTATCCTTAGAAAATCCATTCTCTACTTGATCTCCTAAACCTGCATTTGAAAAAAGAAATAAGTGTGATGTTGTTCTGAACATATATTCGTGTACAACCACTTTTGACTTCTCCATATCATAGCCTCTTTATCTTCCGCTATACAAATCTTTTATCAGGTTTTTGATTTGATTAAACAGTTTATCGGCAGAGTTGTTACTTCTGCTTTGAGTAAGTCTACTGATAGCCTCTACCGGTAGACATACTCAACTTGATAAATTGTAACTGCCAACTAAACTATGCTTTATGTATATCCAAAAGAAAAGTTTTTAAATTGGCATTACATGCTATTCACCCCCCCTCTAGCCTATTTGAGCATTATTGTGGACCAACAGGAAGCAATTTCCAGATATATCGGCTCAAGCATTGTACCTTTTGAGCTTGTCGAGGTTGAAAGGCTGAACAAGATCCTCCCCTTCCTGATTCGTAAGGAGTACTGCCCCTCTTGACCGGATTTCTTTGACAACATAAGGTCCCATCCAAGGAGATTTCCATTTTCCCCTAGTATCGACATAACTAGGGGGCTTTTCTCGAAGTACCAAGTCTCCAACTTAGATGTCGTGGCCTTTGACTTTTTTATTAAACGCTCGGGCTATTCGCCTTTGATATACACGAGTGTGTTCCAGGGCTAGCAGCCGTCGTTCGTCGATTAAGGCTAATTCTTCGTATTGCCCTTTGACCCAGTCAATCTCTGATATGCCTGATTCCATCATTATCCTTAATGACGGAATTTCCACTTTAATGGGCAGCACTGCCTCCATACCATATGCTAGAGAATAGGGAGTAGCCCCAGTGGGTGTGCGAACTGAAGTACGATATCCCCACAGGGCTAACGGAAATTTTTCTGGCCAGTCTATTCCTGTATCAGCCATTTTTCTGATAATATTCTCCAGTGTTTTATTGGTTGCTTCAACGGCACCGTTGACTTGTGGTTGGTAGGAGGAGGATTTATGCCTTTGGATTTTGAATTCGTCGAGTAGACGATTCACGTCCCCTTCAAAATGTGTGCCGTTGTCGGAGATTATTTCGAAAGGCACTCCGTATCGATATATGATGTTGGTCCGGATGAATTCGGACACCTTTCGAGCATTTATAATTTTATAGGAAGAGGCTTCCACCCACTTCGTGAAGTAGTCGACGGCTACTAAAACATATTCGTGGCCATTGGATCCCTTCGGGTGAATTTGGCCTATAACGTCGATTCTCCAAGTTGAAAAGGGCTAGGGGGCTGTGGAGTTATATAAGATATGCGGGGGTACATGCTGCAGATTTACGAAACGCTGGCATTTGTCGCAATGGCGTACCTACCGGATACAGTCAGTTTCTAGTGTACTCCAATAGTATCCCTACCGGATGACTTTCTTGGATAACATATGGTCGTTCATGTGGGGCCCATAGGTATCCCCATGAAGCTGGTCCATGATTTGCTCGGCTTTTGCTTGATCAACGCATAATAGATTTAGGCCCTGATAATGTCTCTTGTACAGGCTGCCGCCACTAAATACGAATTGCGATGCCCATCTTCGTAGGGAGACTTTTCCTTTTTTGTCTAGGCTGGGAAGATAGATCCCCTTCTGAAGCAGATTTAAGATATCAAAATACCAAGGCTCATGATCTGTTTCAGGAGCAGCATTGATTTTGAAGCAGTATGCCGGAGTGGTCTTTTTCCCAACTATAAATGGCTGGACATTAGCTTCCGTGGGAATTTGGACCAGTGATGCCAAAGTGGCCATGGCATCAGCAAATTGATTTCTATCTCGCGGCAAGTAATGAACGAGATAAAATCAAATTTGGTGGCGAGTGCTGTCAATTTGGCATGATAGAGCTGCAGCCGGGGATCCTGAGTCTTCCATTTCCCTTCGACTTGATTTATGATCAGGGCAGAGTCACCGTAGACTTCCAAGTCTTTGGCCCCTTTTTGGAGAGCTTCTTCTAGACCAGCGATACAAGCCTCACATTCATCTGTATTGTTCGAGCACTCGAACTCCAACCTTATGGCCAATGGAGTGTGGGAATCTGCTGGGTCGATTAGCAAGATTCCTATGCCAAAACCTCTTTTATTTGCTGCTCCGTCAAAGAACATTTGCCAGCTGGTGTCGTGGTCAATAATTTCCAAGACACCTTCGTCTGAGAAGCTAGGCTCAGCTGCATCTTCTACTTCTAAGGGCAGATTGGCTAAATGGTCTGCAATTATAATGCCTTTGATAGATTTGAGCGTGACATAGGTGATGTCAAACTCGTTGAGAAGAAACGACCATTTAGCCAGTCGGCTGGAAAGTGATGGCTTGCCGAAGATGTATTTTATAGGATCCATCCTAGAGATGAGCTTGATGGATCATCCTTGCAGATAAGTTTTGAGCCTTTGTGTTGCCCAGACTAGGCTAGTGCAGCTTTTCTCCAATGCTGAATAATTTAGCTCACTTCCTTGCAGCTTCCTACTTATAAAGTATATGACATTTTCAACATAGTAATTTTCTTTTTCTTGGGTGAGCATAGCCCCTACTGACATGTCTGTGACGGTTAAATATAGGAGGATAGTTTTATGTATATGGGGAGGAGCTTGCACAGGTGGATTGGTAAGGTAGGCTTTTATTTTTTCGAAGGCTAGCTGGCATTTCTCGTCCCAGACTTGGCCAGTATTTTCCTTTAATAGTTTGAATAGGGGCTCACATATAGATGTCAGCTGTCTGATGAAATGGCTGATATACTGCAATCGACCTAGGAAGCCTTTGACTTCAGTTGGAGTTTTTGGCCGCGACATCTCTATAATGGCTTTAATTTTGGCCGGCTTGATCTCGATGCCCTGCTCAGTCACCACGAATCCCAGGACCTTGCCTTTGGTAACCCCAAATGTACATTTGGTGGGGTTAAGCTTCATCTGGTGCTTTCTTAACCTTTCGAAAAAATTTCGAAGGTCTTTGATATGGGCACCGTTGGCGTCGCTGGAGTGCACAATCATGTCGTCAACATAGACTTCAACTTCTTTATGAATCATGTCGTGGAAGAGGGCGGTGGCTGCTCTTTGATATGTAGCCCCGACATTCTTTAACCCAAATGGAATGACATTATAGTAGTAGGTTCCCCAGGGAGTAGTGAATGAGGTTTTTCCTGGTCTTCTACTGCCATTTTGATTATAGCCCGGCATTATAGCCGTCGAAAGATGCCGTCGATTTGTGGGAAAGATCTGACCACGATATTTGTGGGAATATTTGGTAGAGGGAAGTCATCTTTGGGCAATGCCTTGTTGAGGTCGCGTTGAGTCGCGAAGTCCGAACCTACCCGTTGGGCTTGGGAACCTTCCCGTTGGGCTTGGGAACAGTCACTATATTGGACAGCCAGATGGGGTATTCTACTACCCGTATAAATTTGACATGTAGCTGCTTCATGATTTCTTCCTTCACTTGTAGTGACCATTCTGGTTTAATTCGGCGGAGCTTCTGCTTAATTGGCCGAACATCCGGATATATGGGGATCCAGTGTTCGACAATGGCTGGATCCAGCCCAGACATATCTTCATAGGACCAGACGAAGATGTCTACGAACTCTTTGAGGAGGTCAATAAGTGCTACCCTTTCGGAGCCTTGGAGGTAGTTGCCGATTTTGATTTCTTTTGTTTCGTTGTTCAGCCCCAGATTGATAGTAGATAAGTCTTCATTTGCTGCTGATGACTGATGTTTTTCCTGGTGCTCGACTGACTTTAAGAGCTCAAGCAAGTAATTTTTATCTTTTTGGTCCATTTCATCAAATGACTCATTATTAAAATTATTTAATGCGTCTTTCAATGTAGGTGCAACTAAGGAATAAGTAAAGACATGCAGATTATCATTAATAGCAAACTGTACAGGGTTATTTACAACATTGAGGACTTGGGATTTGAGATCCTCAATTTTAGGAAACGGATCGGTAGATGACCAATCCGTAAAGCTAGGGGGAGGAAGGGGAATAGTATATCCGAAGCGGTCCATCAGATCTGCGGGATTTAAAAGCGGGCCAGTCGTAGTATACCAGTTCTGCAGAGGCTTATTAATAATAGACTCAAACTTAGCAATGGGTTTTTCATGACTAGTACCTCCATCTGTCATTCCCAGGAAACTGTCCTCCAGGCATTCATTAGAAACTCCTTTTATTGAAGAGGATATGTACAACACTTTTATTCTAGCTAACTATGTTTACTTGCCCTTTAAATATCCTTTGCTTGATTGGTCTAAAAAAATTTCGTACCTGCCACCGTAATTACCTCGTTGTCGATAAGATCCTGGATGGCATTTCTGAGTGCATAACACTTATCGGTGAGGTGACCACTGCAACGATGGTATTCACAATACTGGGCATGATTCCATGTAACAGGTAGTGGATTTGGCGGTTGATAATTAGTGACGGGTTTAAGTATCTCATGAGCCCATAAGGTTTGGAATATTTCGGACCTTGGGGCAGGCAAATCATCATAGTGCCTCGGAATTGGCTCTCTCCTTCCCTTTGGTCTAAGTAAGACATTAGGCTATGGTTTGGTCAAATAGCTAGGTTGAGTTTTTTCTCTTGGGTAATATTGCACTGGGATTTGGTTGCCGGGGCTCCTGTTTAAGGGAGGTTCTTTTTCTGGCGCACAAATTATTCCTCTTGGAGTCCCCTAGGTTATTTGCTGAGAATAGGTATTTGAAGGATCAAGGGGAGGGTAATTTTTTTGGTTATGGTAGAAGGTATTTAGGTGAAGGAGTTCAGGGTTGCTTTCTAAAGGAGGTGGATTGAAGTTATGAACATTTGGAATAATACCTCCTTGGCAAGTGGGATTGATATCTGGTTGGAAGCTAGTACTTGGTTGTTTTCTGGGGGCTTGAAAAAGGATGTTTTCTGAGGTATCAGGGCAGTTTATTTCAGGAAGGCAAGAAATATCAATAGCGACTTTTGGGCTTTTGATTTTTTGGGAGAGAGTAGCAAGAGTTTCTTCAAAACTTGCTAAAAGATCGCCAGTCACCTGATTTGTTATTCTTTTTGCATGGGCATCCAATTCCTTTTTTAACCAGATTTTGAGTTCAGGAGAAGGTGTATACTCGGGAGTTTTTTTTTTCTGATTCCAAACTATTCCAATCATTGCTGGTTCTAGTCATATTTTGTTTATTTTTGGCAGCCATTTTGCTCAAGCCTGTACCATCTGCACTGATTCTGCCCTTTTCTGATCTGATCTTGCCACTTTCTGATTTGATTTATGCGCCCGTATCCCGTATCCCGTATCAATCGGCCAGTACTATCTCTGCCTTTCCAAATTTGGGCCAGGTTTCTAAGGAAAATGGGTTTGGAGATATTAGAAGGGTTGGCTGGAGGCTTTCTGGGCTAGGAGTATAGTGTGCCTTTATTAGTATTTTTTATTATTATTCATTGATTTTTCTTACAATTGACCGGACAAGCACCTGCTTTGTTTTGACAGTCTCAGGACTATTCCTGGAATAGTGGATTCTTTCTCCAGAGTATATGACCCTTGTATTCCACCCGCCTTTCGACTCCCCAAGATCAGACTGATCCTAGGCGAAGGGCCTATACTCTTTCTAGGATCCACCATTCAAAATGGTCTAAGTCGAACATCAGAAAATAATCAATCAGCCTCTGTGTATATTTTTCTTCATATATTTTTTTATTCTTCTTTTTTTTGCATTATTTATTTATTTTTTTCCTTTGACTTCCTTTTTTTTACACAGGGGCTGACTAACAATTCAGAGATGCAAAAACCAGTCGGTCTATGAAGTGTCTTGAGAATCTATATGCAATTTAACGTTGGCTTATGCATGGGGTAAGCTGGCCATGGTGTAGGGTAGCAGTTCGGAATATATCTATATGCGTGCGCGTGTGAGCGTCATCTAAAAAGCAGTAATTTTTTTTCAGATATAAAACAGATATGGCATGTCTTGCTGTTATTTGTAGATTTTCTCGGCTTTTTAGTTTGAGCGCGGGCAAGCAAGCAATCACATCAAGAAATAGAAAGAAAAATGGGGAATCTATCTATTCCTATTAATTACAAATTTGTCCTATTCCCCAAAATAAAATGACATAATGAAATAAAATATGAGCATATTTTGCGTAATAAAAACAAACAGAATAATAATACAAGGCAGACATAAAAGCGATAAATAAAATAAAGCCCCGGCCTTTTTGTTATGCTGCCCGGAAATTTATTGTATATATATATATTTTTTGATTTTTTTTGAAAAATATATATTTTAAATATACCTGTAATGGTGACTGGAACGAAACTGATGCAAGATGGAGGATCATATCCACAAATATATACACGGATGTATAAGAACGCAATATTCAAATGCTTAAAGAAATATAACAAGCATACTTTAGCCAGAAAAAAAAGAAAAAAAAAGTTTTGTTTACTGAGTCTAGCCCTCCATTTTTATTTAAAATAAAAACAATCTCCCCAGCAGAGTCGCCACTGTGGGTTCCCCGAATCGCGCGCGTGCTCCCTTGGATAGGGGAACGCGACGTGCGGAACGGAAACCACGCTTTCCATTCCACCCTCCCTTGTGTAGCGGAAGACGAAATTAAAAATGCAGAAAGGGTGCTATCAAGAAGTGCGTTGAATACGTCTCAGTCACTTGAGTGATTTTTGGTCCATTGTGGGAGCTTTGGGTTTTCTGTATCGGGTTGTCCCTTTTTTAGGGGATAACATGATGCAGGAATACATCATTCTTTCATTCACATCTTCCCTTGTTTAGGAAAAAATGGAAAGTGCAAGAAAGGATGTTGCGGGCCCCACTATGGACTTTATGAAAATTGTCTTAAGGCCTATTTCGGATCGCTATGAGTGCTTTGGGTTTTCTGTATCAAGTTATTCCCTTGTTTAGGGGATATCAGGATGCATGAATACATCACCCTTTCATTCACATCTTCCCTTGTTTAGGGGAAAATGGAAAGTGTAAGAAAGGATGTTGCGATGCCTCACTGTGATCCAAAACGTTTTGACAGAGTCGCCATCTTTATTTTAAGGAGAAAACAAAGAAAAAACCAAAAATAAACCAGAGATTGCAAAAAAAAAAAAAAAGGTTCAGAGGCTAAGTTACGAGTTGGGAAGGTGTTAGGCACCCAACTTGCCCTTTCGGTCTAAAAAAACAGTTTTTGACTAAAGTATGTTTTTTTGTTATATTTATCTAGCAAATAAATAAAGCATTAAACAAATATATCCATATTTACATTATTTATGGACTTGCCGCCGTCTCCTTCCAGTAATTACAAATACATTTAAAATAATTTGGCCATAATAATGACTCTTTTTAATGCTATTTTCTAAATAAATCTGGGCAGTATAACAACTTATATTTTTACATTGGGCTGGATGGAAAATAGTTTTTTTATAAAATAAACTCTTAAATGCTCACCTTTGAGAGCGTTGGTGTGCTCGCTCTGTCCTTCAGGGAGAGGGAGTCTTTTTGCTGCTGCTGCGGCTCGGGTAGTGTGACTGCTTCCGAGGGTTGCTTCTGGGCACCGTCAAACGGGCGGAGCAACTGCTTGCGTTTTTGTTGTTGTTTGCTTACTGCGGACGTAAATCGGGTAGAGCAACTGCTTGCTTCTAGCGGATTAGGCCTTTTTACTTAGGGAGAACAACTGCTCTTTTCAAGGTTTTTGGACCGGGGGAATAGGGTGGAAACCTAGCTGGGGAGCTAAGGCTCACTTTGACCGGTTGGTTTTGTGTTTAGAGTAGTTTTAGCAGAGCTTCGAGGCTTTATAGGAGGGGGAACTCACTATCTCTCACGATCACTCTCAGTGTAATAATGACACTGTGAGAAAATTTATCGGCTCTCTGATCCCTTTTATAGTGAGGCCGAGCACCTGTATTTATAGGTGAGAGAAGGGACATTGCGGTCTTTAAATTTTCTTCTCTATGCTTTATCAGCTTGTACCGCGTGCTTGAGAATTTGTGCAATGCGTTAAGTCGGAGGCACTATTTGGGGATCCTGGTGCGGCCACCATGGGATCTGGGCGCCGCGCCAGGAAGCTTTGGTGGCAGCGCCAGCGCCAGCCTCCTCTTTCCAGTCTCTTTTTGACACTTTTAGCCCCTGCATTTTACTGTTTTGCGCATCCTGCTTTGTCTTTTGCATTCTTAAACCCTGTAACTTGACATTTGTTAAGTTTTAATAGGTCTTGATATCGCATGTCAATGTTACATACCAGGGGTACGAAATTGGGGTGTCTACAACACCTTAAGTGCTAAAATGACAAAATAGTAGTTATTATGCCCAAACGACATCTCGTCTTGCCAATATATAGTCGTTTAGATTTTCACACACACACACACACACATATATATATATATATATATATATATATATATATATGAAAATCTAAACTAAACATGACAATCTAAGCATGTTATCTTAGCAAAACCCAAATGAGACCAATAGGGCGAGTTGAGTGACTAACCCCTTCCCAACTCGTAACTTAGTCCTAGACCTACACTTTCTGGTATTTTCGGTTTTTCTCTCTTTGTCCTTAAAATAGAGGTGGCGACTCTGTAATTACAATTTTTAGAGTGCACGACGAGACCAAGCGTATTCCAACGCGCTTCAATGTTTTGAAACCACCCGCCTTCTCGGTGGCGGGGTCATCTCGAAACGGGGCACTCACGGATATATAACTAACTTTAAAGTTGGTCATGATTACATAAATGCTTGAGTATAATCAATATGATAATATCAAAAGTGGAGGGTAAAGTTGAAATATTTTGAAGATTACACACATAATTTTTGAATTGAAAGGAAATAAAGATCGACTCGAAGAAGTTCCAACGTGAACGAAGAAAGGAAATAAACAAGGATAGAATGAGCCTCCATCGACCCGCTATTCGCGATTGAATAAGAACCTTAGGGGGTAATCGAGAACCGACAACACGATTGTTGACAACCCATGATCACTGAACACCACAAACCCTCGAATCAACGAGATTGATAAGTTTGGGGTTGAGATTCTAATCCTAGAAACCTCACAACACTCAATTAAGAGCACTTAAACAATGATCTACAATCCATTGATTTAATTCATCATATCATCTATCTATTATATAATTTGATCATGCCTTTTATAGGCTATATGCAAATACTCAAAATAAACTACATATTCGTAGACTAGGGGAACTCCAAAGGTTTTGTGGGGATTACAATGTTATTGACTTAAAGCTTTTTTTTTTTTTTTAACCAGGTTGAATCCTGGGGTAGTAGTTCCGGTCCCTCATTGCTACTACCAGGAAAATCGCGAGATGTGCCCGAAATGATACAGGGTTTGAGAACAGTGCAACTGATAACACATACAAGGTCCAACCTCAGAAGAAAGCAAAGTGCTTCCACCAAGTATCGAACCCACGCTGCATGCCTCCAGCATCTTATGTCCCCCTCCTTTTACCACTCGGCTATGCCTCGGGGGACGTTATTGACTTAAAGCTAGAAATACTAAAAGTTGAAATATTAAAGGATGTATCCAAAAAGGGGAAACTCTCCCCCGAGAGCCCCCACACCCCAGCCCCATGAGAATGTGAGAGGGAAAATCACGGTAACTCAGCGATTAAGTAGCTAGGAGGACCCGTGCCTAGTACCTACAAGGAGCCACCCCCACAAGAGGATGAAACCCCCACACTGCGGTTGCTAAGACTCGATCCTTGGTCCTGTATCCAAATCTACTAGCTCTTAACCAACTGAGCTAAGCCCGTGAGGACAGAAATATTAAAGGCTGGAAATACCATAAGTAGATTGTTCTTTTGTTGATTTGTTGGTGCAACAAAACTTTTCTCTAGCTTTGCAGACTTGACTCTTGAGCCCCTCCATTTGTAAAGAATCAATCCTTGACCCTAGGATCACATCCCCTTCTTTTTGAAAATGATTCGTCATCGAATCTATACATGCAACTATATGATGCACCCTTGAGACAAGAGACATCCAACAAGAGAACAGATCTTCTTCTTCTTCTAGTATCTGATTCTGTCTGTGGTTATAATCTGTTAACAGATTCCGATTTCTGCTTTAATCTGTTTCTGCTCACAAATCATAACTCTGCATTAATCTGTTTCTATTAACAGATTCAAACCAGATATTAGTTTATTTTCAGAACATATTTTAATCTGTTTCTGTTACAGATTCAGACCATATGTTATAATCTGTTTATGTTACAGATTCTGCTCCAGTTTTAATATTGTTTATGTTACAAATTCTGCTTCTGTTATAATCTGTTTATATTACAGATTCTGCTTCAATTTTAATACTGTTTATGTTACAGATTCTGCTTCAGTTTTAATCTGTTTGTGCTACAGATACAGATTCTGCTTCAGTTTTAAAAACTGTAATCAGCCAGAATCCTTACAAACTGTAAAGGCCTATCAGCCTGTTTCTGAAAAGTGCATTCAGTCTGTTCTAAAGTTTAATTAAGGCTGTTTTTTTTTTTTAATCAGTCCATTCTAGAATTTGATTAAGGCTGCTTGTATTATTATTACTGTAATCAGCCTGATAACAGTTTGGTTTTGAAATTGTAAACACCTGTTTAATCAGCCTGTTTCTGTTTACCCTGCATTAGTTAGTGTATTCACTAATTAATTGTAATCAACATACTATAGATTAATACTTAACTGTATTAATTATAGTGTTTTAATATGTTCACAAAAATAAAACTATATAGACTGCACAGGAGAGTCTATTAATTCTGGTTGCTGATTGTATAGAAATATAAGTGTTTCATATAACTTAGCATTTTACTAATCCTATTTTGTGTGCAGCATGGCTTCCAACTCTGGAAAAGAACTCGCTGATGTACAACAGCCCATGGCAGAAACTCAAATGATGCATGCCACCGTTCACACTCATGGTGAATGCCCGGAAAAGTTTGATGGCTCAGAATTCAAACCCTGGCAGCAAAAGATGCTCTTCTACCTTACGACATTGAACCTGTCAAAGTGCCTAAAGGAAATAACCCCTATTTTGAAAGAAGGGGAAACGGACCGAACCACCGTGGCTGCTGTCGAGTCATGGAAACACTCCGACTTCCTTTGCAGGAACTACATCTTAAATGGCCTGGATAACTCGTTATACGATGTATACAACCCATTTAAGACAACCAAAGAACTTTGGGAATCACTCGAAAAGAAAAACAAAACCGAAGATGTCGGCTCGAAGAAATTCGTAGTTGCTAGGTTTTTAGAATTTTTTATGAATGATTCCAAAAGTGTTATGACACAGGTTGTGTGGCGACCCGACCCGGGCCCGAGGTGGAACCGCGGGTCGGACCGCCCAAATAAGGGGGTGAAACAAGTAAACAAATAACATGCAAGGACTTAATTTAAGAAAACGACGTGACGCCCAAAAGGCCGGTATTTTTAAAACCTTTCAAACCTGATAAAACAGTTAAACAATAAAACCAAGTCATCGGCGACACTACATGCCGGAACCCAAGCTAACAGTTAATGGACAAGGATTAAGAAAGAGCTAAAAGGATGCTCAGCGGAAGACTTAAACGTAGTGGAATATTAACAAAGTAACCAAAGCTCGGCTAACACAATGCCGGCACAAAAGGGATTACAAGCACTACAAGTGATATAACTACCAGCTAACAAGAGTTACAAGATCAAGTTATACACAAATACCCAAGCATAGTCTAGTTGACTTGCTTAAACCCGTCGTCCTTACAAAATATGAAACAAGAGGAAGAGGACATCCAAACCACCTCTTCAAATATCGACGGCGGACCAAAAAGGGCACAAAGCACGAACACAGCAAATCTCAACGAGCAGGACCTGTCTTGCTAGGATCTAAAGCAGTAAAGGGGAAAGGGTAAGTCATAAAGACTTGTAAGCTATCAATCATGCATGTCATGGCAATATGCAACATACAAGGCAAGATATCGTCACATAAGCATAGATGTCATATATCCAAGATACACATTGTTTCACATAGGTGCGTATAATTAGATCACATAGGATAAGGATATATGGAGAGCCGGGCCGCTACGTAGTTCCTGCATACAAGCGTTATCTGGAATGTGCGGGTATCGAATGTGTGTAAGTACATCGATCTTCAGGAGATGCAGGGATAGACACCAATGATGCTCTTAAATGATTACTGAGAAGGGAGCTACTTCCCACTTGTGGCCACGGTGGAGGCGTGTGAACAAAGACGGGTATGCCACCGGACTCATGCAAATGCCAAGTAATGTTTACTTAACAAAATTCTCAAGTAGAGAACGAGGTCGACAAGAGCGATCTCGTTCATGACAAGTAAATTATTCTCATCAATAACCAAGTAGGATTGAGTTCGACAAGAGCGAACTCACATGTCAATTAGGCATTCTATAATATGACATTCAAGATCAAGCATGGTAATCAATCCAAGTTCAAGAGTCTAGAATTATTATTCTTAGGGAAAACGTGTTTAGAACGTCGTAGGGATTGATCGGTGAGCCGGTATTGTTCAATGGCTCGCTAAACTTGACTCCGTTGAGTCGTCTCTAACAATTCATCCAATAGAGTTTAAATGCTAAATGCATCCTAAACCCTTTTCTAAGTTCTCGTATATGATAGACTAGGTCATTAATCCTCTTAACAACCTTAGTCAAGAATTATCAATAATTCAAATTCAAGGGGACCTTAGAATCATTATTTCAAAGGTTGATAAAATGCAATGGTCCAAGAACATTATTTATTCTTAGGAGGACATAGAACACAATTAATTCTAAGCATAGGACCCAATTCAATAGGGTGAACAATTCATAGCATATGAAACCCTAGAAATCATAGTCTCTAAAAGTTGTCAAAATCCATTAGTCCAAGAACAATAGTTGTTCCTAAGGGGGCATAGAACACAATAAATTCTAGGCATAGGACTAAATTAACAAGGTGAACATATTATTCAAAATCTCAAAAGACCAAATCATCATCAATCATGGCATGGGCATGGTAGGAGCATGGGAATCATAAGAAGAGGGGACATGGCATTTCTAGCATACAACCTGGGGAATCAATAGCTTACCTTACACCCAAGAAAAAGATGGAATGAGCACAAATTATTCGGATGGAAACGTGCTCCTCGACGATAGCTTCACTTCGGTGGTCTCGGTTTGGCAATCGAAGGTCGGGAGCTCAATCTATGGAAGAAACACACACTAGTCTCACCTTTCTCTACACACCCAAGGCTTGGCAAGAGAGAGAAGGAAATGATCTGAATTTTGAAGGTTTAATGTTTGATCAACAAGAGTGAGCTTTTATATTTTGCATGAAGTGGGTGGAATTCCACTTGTCACAAGGAGAAGGGTGGCCAAATCCACTTGTCAAGAGGAGAGGGATCAAGGTTAGTGTTAATCTAACTTGATTAGGGTCTAATAGGTAAGATTAGAGTCAATTAGGATGGGGGTTTAAGTGCCAAAAGTCGGACATAGCAGAACAGGGGGAAAAAATCCCGTAACTGACTTGATGTTGAGGCGGGCGCCTCAGCCTTCCCCAGGCGGGCGCCTCAACCTCTGAGGCTGTCTCCAATTTGCAATTGCTCTCGGGGCGGGCGCCTTGGGGGCCTCACTCGATGCCAGGCGGGCGCCTGGGCTTCTGGACCTCCAAAACTTGACCTAAACATGTCCTAAATGGTCCCAAACTTATGGGCAACCATTCTAGGGTCTAACACAACTCAAAACAAGTCAGAAACACACCCGAACAATAACCGGAACAAGGTAGGACAAGGCTCGAATCATGCGACGATTGGTTGACGAATCAAACACGAATCAAACATCAATAAAACTAAGATAACTTGGGCATGGAAAAGGCTTGTTTAAACATGGTTATGACTTGAATACAAGGCCGAGAACTCAACGAACACTTCGCACGACGAAATACAAGCAATACGAGAAACGAGGGAAATCGCTAAGGCCAAAACAAAGCAAGAAGGTTTCTAAACTTCCAATCAAGCTTACTATGATCAAGGTGAACGTTCTAGGTCATCTATGAAAGACAATAGAACTCTAACAAGTCTTGGTTGAGTGCTAAACATGCTAAGGCAAACACTCAAAGCACAACGGCAAGGCAAGCAATGCATAGAAGGTATTCAAGCAACTAGGCACGTAATACTCTAATGTGAGCATGACATGGACAAATAGAAGTATCTAACATGTTAAGGCATAATACAAACATGTTATTAAGGTATAAAACAAGTAATGGGTTTTGGGTTCTCACAGGTTGAACAACTCCAACTAATCTTGCATGAGATAGCAGCCGAAGGGATGATAATTTCGGAAGCATTCCAGGTTGTGGCAATGATCGAGAAGCTACCTCCCGCGTGGAAGGACTTCAAAAACTATCTCAAGCATAAACGTAAAGACATGTCGTTGGAGGATTTGATTCAAAGGCTAAGGATTGAGCAGAATAACCGGGTCGCCGACAAGAAGCAGCTTCGCCCTATAGAAGGGGCACATGTGGTCGAGCAAGACTCCAAGAACAGGAAGCGTAAAAGCTCCGGTGAAGGGACGTCTACACAAAGGAAGCAATATAAGTTCAAAGGGAAATGCCTCAACTGCGATAAGAAAGGCCATAAAGCTGCAGAGTACCGAGGAAAGAAGCGAGTCCGTCGAGAAGCCAACGTGGTTGATGAAGACATCAGCATGATCTGCGTGGTTTCCGAGACAAACTTGGTCTGCACGGGTCGTGAATGGTATGTGGACACCGGCGCCACAATCACATATGCGGCGATGCAAAGATGTTCTCATCTTACTCCAACGTGACATCCGGTGAGAAGCTATTCATGGGCAACTCCTCCACCTCTGGAGTGGAAAGAAAAGGGCAAGTGAAACTGAAGATGACCAGCGGACAGGAATTGGTGCTCACCAATGTCCTCCATGTCCCGGATATTAGGAAAAACCTAATCTCCGGCTCCCTTTTAATAAAGCATGGGTTCAAGTTGGTCTTCGAGTCCGATAAATTTGTACTTACTAAGAGTGGAGTTTTTATGGGCAAGGGTTACCTCAATGAGGGCTTGTTCAAGTGTAATGTAATGGTGGTAACCCCACCCAACAGTAGTAGTATTAATAATACATCAACTACATCTTCTTCTTACTTGCTTGAGCACTCTAATATTTGACATCTTAGACTATGTCATGTTAACCATGAATCTATACGACGATTAATGCAAATGGAATTAATTCCAAAAGCACGAATCAACACTAAGGAAAAATATCAAATATGCGTTGAGGCTAAACAAACAAGAACCTCCTTTCAAACAATACAACGTGACACTCGGCCACTAGAGCTAGTTCATAGCGACCTATGTGATTTTAAATCCATAGAGTCATGTGGCGGGAAAAATTACTTCATCACTTTTATTGATGATAGCACACGTTATTGTCATCTTTACTTGTTAAATAGTAAAGATGAAGCGTTCGAAGCATTTAAAATGTACAAGAACGAAGCAGAAAATCAACTTGAGAAAAAGATAAAAATTCTCAAATCTGATCGAATAGGTGAGTACGTATATCCTTTTAAAGACTTTTGTGCAGCACATGGAATAATTCATCAAGTTACTCCTCCTTATACTCCACAATCCAATGCGATCGTGGAAAGGAAAAATCGTACACTCAAAGAAATGATGAATTCATTACTAATTCAATCAGGCCTACCCGACGAAATGTGGGGGGAGGCAGTGCTCACAGCAAATTACTTGCTCAACAAGTTACCACACAAGAAATTGGAGCAAACTCTTTATGAATTATGGACTGGTCGGAAACCTTCCTACAAATTCATCAAAGTGTGGGGGTGCCTGGCCAAAGTGGCAGCACCATTACCTAAAAAGATGAAAATCAGTCAAAAAACCATGGATTGTATCTTCATAGGATATGCAGCTCGGAGTAGTGCCTATAGGTTCCAAGTCTGACAATCCAAATATTGAAGTAAATAATCAAGAAATGATACATTTTTTGAAAACATATTTCCATTAAAAAATAACCAAAATACTAATAGAAAACGCTCATTTCTTTGGAACACAAGCGAATATGAGAACGAGGCCCCCACGGACATTGGTCCCATGGACATAGTCTAAGACGACCATCCAGCTGCACCGGATGATGAACCAAGAAGGAGCAAACGGGCAAAAATAACTAAAACCTTCGGACCCGACTTTATGACCACGTTTATAGTGGACAATGAACCTCGCACGTTCAAAGAAGCAATGTCTACTCCCGAAGCTCCTCAATGGAAAGAAGCCATTAATGGCGAAATATTTTCCATTATGCAAAACCGCACTTGGGAATTAGTTGATCTTCCCAAGGGGTGTAAACCATTGGGCTGTAAATGGATTTTCAAACGAAAATTAAAAACCGATGGTTCCATCGATAAGTATAAAGCACGATTAGTCGCTAAAGGGTTTAATCAAAACGAAGGTGTTGATTATTTAGACACTTATGCCCCTGTAACCCAAATTACGTCGATTTGACTAATAATTGCTTTTGCAGCTCTGCACGGTTTTAACATACATCAAATGGATGTTAAGACTGCTTTCCTAAATGGGGAACTCGAAAAAGAAATCTATATGAATCAACCCGAAGAATTCATAGCTCCGGGCAACGAAACGAAAGTATGCCGATTGGTCAAATCGTTGTACGGATTAAAGCAAACACCAAAACAATGGCATAAATGTTTTGATGACATAGTACTTGCAAATGGGTTCAAGATCAACGAATGTGACAAATGCGTGTACGCCAAAAATACACCACATGGTTACGTCATTATCTGCTTCTACGTAGATGACATGCTCATCATAGGCAGTAACGACAACATGATCAAGGACACCAAGAAAATGTTGACCAACAGGTTCGACATGAAAGACCTTGGGATAGCTAATGTCATATTAGGTATTAAAATATCTAGAACATCCGAGGAGATCATATTATCACAATCTCATTACATCGAGAAATTACTGGAAAAATTCAGCAATGGTGATAATAGTATTGCAAAAACTCCAACTGACCCAAACTTTCATCTCAAAAAGAACCTACACGAAAGTGTATCACAAAATGAATACTCTCGTGTCATTGGAAGTCTAATGTATCTTAGGAATTGCACGCGACCAGATATTGCTCAAACAATTAATCGTTTGAGCAGATTTAATAGCAATCCCGGACATGATCATTGGAAGGCTATTGTAAGAGTCCTTAGGTATCTTCGATACACTAAAGACTATGGGTTGCACTATTCCAAGTATCCAACAGTAATAGAAGGTTATAGTGACGCCAACTGGATATCCGATACTAACGACTTGAAATCCACAAGTGGATTTGTATTTACACTTGGGGGTGGTGCTATCGCATGGAAATCTTCCAAACAGATTTGCATCGCAAGATCTACAATGGAATCATAATTTATCGCCTTAGATAAATCAGTGGAAGAAGCCGAATGGACGCAACTTCCTAGAAAATCTTTCAGCATGGCCACAACCAGTGCCAGCTATATGCATCCATTGCGACAGCCAAACCGCAATTGGAAGGGCACAAAATAATATGTATAACGGTAAATCGCGACACATACAAAGGCGTCACAATACCGTTAGGCAACTTCTCTCAAATGGAGTGATCACCATCGATTATATTCGATCGAAAGACAACCTAGCGGATCCACTAACTAAAGGTCTGTCTAGAGAGCAAATATGCAACTCATCGAAGGGAATGGGCCTAAAGCTTACGAAATAAAGAATAATTTAGCGGCAAACCCCACATAGCTGATTCGAGATCCCATGGCCTAGGTTCAAAGGGACAACCCAACTAAATTAATCTCCAAGACAACACTACGGGACATAACTCCTACCCATTCCTATGGTGAAACACACTAGTGTTATCTGTCATGGTAAAGGATAAGTTTTGCTTTTAATGGTTCCTATGACTTGACTCGTCAAGCGGAGTTCCGACAGAACAACTCTTTATAGGCAATCACCTATGTGAATGTAAGACTGGCCGATCTTATGAGAATTACGAGGCTGAAATTCTCTAACAAACATTCACAGAACCAGGTATAGTTCAGGGCCAAAATGAACACAAACGAAGAATCACACCCTGTTTGAGGTTAGCTGTGTGATTGCTATTGTCTTGGTTGATATCAAACACTAATCAATTCAAGACACTCAAGTCACTAATTAGTAAGTCATCCCGATAGTATATCATAAGGAAAGGTTCAAAGCCAAAAGCCACCTATTCCAGTATAATTACTCTTAGTTGTATCTCTGTAAATATCAATATGTCATCAACTTACATGATATTTCATTCAATGTGAGGGATTGTTGGAAACTTGGTTTTCAACTAACTTGAATAAGCTAGTCATGTAAGGGAAAAAGTGGGAATCTCATATTGGGAATAAGATGAAACAAGCTCTACTTTATAAAGTAGAGCTTTGAGGCTTTACTTTCGGCCCTTGGGCCACTACACTTTTGTGTAGGAAGAAAGACATAGCTAAGTGCAGGTCCAAACACATGCGCGCGCCGCCGCGGCCTGGCCCAGCTTGGCTTGGTTGGTTGGTCGGTCGGCCGGCTGGCTTGCCTCCGTCCAATCTGCATACGGTGCTAGTTTTTGTCTTAAAGGAAGAGCTTCATTGTCTCAAGGAAACTTAAACCTCCACTGTACACGATCTGCCAGAACAGGAAATACATCAGGCCAACCCGCCTAACAACTGCCAGAGATACTCTAACTGCTACAATTCATTTTGACCAAAACCAAGGGGGAGATGATGAAATGTTGCAAGATGATGAAATGTTGCAAGATGATGTGATGTGTAGTTTATAATGATGTGTGGTTGTTGTGCTACTGCATGGTTTAAACTTTTTTTTTTCATTTGCTGGAGGATGTTCCTAAACAATTTTATTTTATACTTTTGTATCATGAATTACGTGCTTAATTGTTCTTTAAAACTTTTGTTGTTACCTATATTCTGTCTGGGATGTGATCACTATTGGATCACATATTATTATTCGTCTATCATGTACAACTTAGTTTGGTTTATTCTATTCTTTATCTCGTCATGTTATAATTGCTTAAATTTATGGGGAGTCATATAATTGATCAGGGGGAGTTCCTATTACTTCTTGTCTAATTTAGGGGGAGTCATTTTGTTTAAACTATTTTGATTTCTAATTTCTCTATATTCTTATCTCAATGAAGTCTCTAATAAACTCTTCATTTTAGACTTCATTGACCAGATATTTTCAAATTAATTTTTAGAAAAAACAATGTATATTTACTTTTCTTCTCTTTTAAACACTTAAGTTTGTTTTTGTCTAAAAAGGTAAAAAAGGGGAGATTGTTAGAGATTAATTAATCAATCTTGTTTATATAGTTAAAATATATTAAATAATTATTTTGTCTTTCTTGATATTTACCTTGATTAATTATTTATTTGTTATACCTTTTATAGAAATGATATTTTAGAGATTTTGATTTTATTTTAGTTTAGGGTTTGTATATACTATTTCGTATTTTATGTTTCTAGGTTTGTGCCATGTTACTTGTTTCCCTACACACGGTTGACCTATTGTTGACCTATTCTATGTTTAGTATAGAATCATTGTGAATATGGAAAGTTAATGTAACTTTGTGTTAAAGTTCTTATTTATTACACTAACCTACTAATCATTTATGATAAATTTTTTTTTTTTCGTATAAGGTTTCTAGGTACTCTTGGTGCATATAAATACAAGAGGACGTTCACCTTTGTAGATTACGGAAGTAACAACTTAAAATAGAAAACACAATAGAGAGAGAGAAAAAAAGTTTATCGAAGAACTGCTGCTGCTCCTATTCTGAATGAATTGTTGAATGAAACTTCATCGGAGCCTTCATTCATCCTGCCACCAGCACAGTTTTCTGTTTACATCCGCTACTGTTTTGTTAAACATTTTAAGCATATATCAGCCTAGGTAGCCTGGGTGTTATGATTATTCAAAGTCATATTTGTTATTTTTAGAGTTTTTCGTAAATTCTACTTTGTTAATTTGTCTTTCGAGTTGTATTAAGCTTAAACATATATTTTACTAGTAGAATATTTTTTTGCTGTGCATGAGACGTGTCAATACGTTATTTACTCATTGATCAAAAGTTATCTCTCGTGTTCAGTTTCTCTTCACTTCCTTCTTACCGCTTTTACTTTCGCTGCATTCAAACTTTAATGATCTCTTTAATAAACTCTTCATTAAACAGTTCATTGTCAGTTTTTCTTTAAAACCTTTTTAAACTTTTGTTCAATTTTTATTATTTTGTTTTTTTTTATTTTTAATTCAGTTTATTAGTTAATAGTTTAACTCTGACTACAATCAATCTTTCACATAGTACTCGTAACAATTAAGGACAACAGAGATGCACTTCATTATGTAAAAGATGAGAAGCTTACACTACAAAAACCTTACTCGAAAACTTGAACTAGATTATATCATCACACATTTCTTATTCTTTGTTTTTTCTTCTCTTTTACATTGGTCTCTTTAAGTAGTTACTTCCGAACTAATCCGACATGATCGACGATCATCTTATGCGGTAAAAATGCATGATATTATTTGGAGTAGGATATGGGAGTAATTATTGATTATAGTTATGAGCCCAAATAAGTCATTAAACCCATAAGGCGCCTGCCCTCCTAAGCATTGGCTGCAAAGACCTCCTAAGATGAAGACTCATAACCTCGTTAGCACCACCTACAAGTTCACCTCCGATGAACACCGCAGGCACACTGGGGTTCTGGCCGAGCCTCGAGAGAGCTTGCTCGATTTCCCGGCCTCTCGGTATCTCATCCAGCTCGTAAACTGTTGGGTTAACACCAAAGTCACAAAAGAGAGATTTGATCGTGTGACTCATGCAACAGGAACTCTTGCTAAAGATCACCACCGGCCTCTCGGACACCATGTTTGACACTCTCTCCATTTCTCAAACAGATTAAGACTAGTGGTTTTGAAGATTAGTGAAGAAGGGAGGGAAGTAAACGTGAGTTGAAATGGGAATATGATATTGAAGTGAAATTGAGGGAACTGGGAGGGATTGGGTTTTGCTGTGAGGAAACTTGAGAGGGATTAAAGGGGTTTATATAGGGTTGGAGGGTACAAAAGAGAATGTTTTGTTAAAGATATATTATCTAAATGGTTCGAATTAAAGTTGGGCATGATCGTAACTTGGAAAGGGATTGATTTTGTTAGCACTAGACGATTGAAAAAAGTTTGCACGATAACGAATCTCCTCATACGGCAATGGGACTTGGCATTGTTTGGGTTCAAATTCTATACTTGGTGACAATAACAATTTTCTTTCTTTCTTTCTTTTTCTCTTTTAATAAAATGAGTGATCCCACCGTTCGAAAATTCCATTGACAGAGTTAGAGTAGGAACAACGGAGTGTGAAATGAGGGATAAATTAGGGTTTTTGAAAAACAACGGAGTATCACCAATTTATCAAAAGAAAATCTAGTTTGATTTTGGCTTTCTGTCTCAGCCCAAGATACCACATTCTCCGGCAAAAGCTGCCCACGTGCCCTTCTATCTTCCTTTCTCTAAATGAGTGGGTCCTTTTAATTTTTTTCTTTGATTTTCGGTCTTTTTGTAATTAAAAAAAAATAAAAAAATATTTTTTAAAAGTACACACTTTTTGCTATAAATAAATATTTGGTTTAACTTATTTGGAAAGTTATTAGGGGATTAAGATGGTGAGGTATGAAGGATTATTGAGATTTGTGTCAAATTGTTGTATGAATTTTTTTTTGTTTGGGTAGTTAATGAGTATCAAATGAATTTTTATATTCATTTTTAATGAGTTGAATATTAATTGGGGATCAAAGATAATCCTTTATTGTACATGCTCTTATATTACCTTTTGATCAATTTTGGATATATATTTGATGATAATTTAGTTGTTTTTCAAAAATTACAAAACAATGAATGATAGCACTATTAACATATTCCCAAAGGTAATTGTTTCAATTTTTTTTCTCTAACTAAATAAATTTATACTCCCTCCGTTTCAGGCAAAGAGTCTGTTATTCTATTTTTGGATATTTCACTTAAAAAGTCAACTTTCAAAAATTAAGGTATAAAAGTGTCATTTTATTACTAATAAGCTACTAAAAGTGTTATTTTTTTAAAAAAAATTGACTTTTAAAGGGGACTATTTACCCGGAACCGGAACGGGGGGAGTATTTATAGTCACCCTCTCTGTTCCGGACAAAGAGTCCACTATTTCACTTTGTGATGTTTTATTCAAAAAGTCCGCTTTAAAAAATGAAGACATAAAAATATCATTTATTACTAATGGGTTTTTAAAAGTGTAATTTTTATTAAAATTTTTACTTTTAATCATGAACTCTTTACCCAGAATGGAGAGAGTATCTATTAGAAAATCAACTAAAGGACTAAGAAAAAAAAAAACTACATTTTCAATTGAGACATAGGAAGTATGTGGTTTTGCATGAATAATGGTAAGTGTAAATGTGTAAGTTATGATGTCATATATATTACCCTTAATGGTATGGAAAAGAAATCCTGTGGTCCAGTTTTGTGTAAGAAACCAAAAACATGAAAAAGAGGGAAAAAAAAATCTTTAGGAAAGAAGCATCTATGATAAGTTGGAGAGAGAAATTGGATATGGATATATCCAAAGTGAGGGAGGGCGTAACAAGATTCTCGTCCCATTCACAGATGATAAAGGAAAGGAAAAGAAAAGGAAATGTGGCTAAATGTAACTTTGTGTGATAAACGTACAAGAACAAAAAAATGCCCAATATAGTAACACGTACCACATGATAAAAGAATTATTCTCGTTTGATATTTAAGAAATAGGGATACTTTAGTATTTAATTTTGTGGTTTCCAATTCTGCTCATTTGTGAATTCTGTTCATGTTAGTTACAAATTGAGTTGTCCCCTTCATCTATATAGTGAATTACAGCTATTGTCTTGAAGGCTATTTTTATATTTTCATGGCTTTCATATTCATAGTAATTATGTTAGTTTCTATGTGTAGTAGGAAGTTAGTGGGAGAAAATACAAACGGTATAGAACTCATACTAGGGTTTGAGAGATATCAACTAAAATTCTATTTTTGATTTTAAAATCAATGACCCAGTCATCTAATGAAGATACAACAAATAACAAACAATCATAGAGAAATAGCAACATCAATAAAGGAAGAGAGAGAGATCGAGTTAAACTGACTTTCGAAATATTATTATGGTCAATCTTAATTGTACACGTTTTTAGGATTATAATTATTTATAGGATACAATACTAAATCATAAACCAATTTTAACAAGGAAACATGAAAACTGGTTTTACGCACCGACGCGATCACTTCACTCCGTGTGACGCGACCGCCTTTCCCCAACGCGGTCACTTCCCTTGACTTGTACCTATTTTAATTCAATGAATAATTAAATAATAGTTTGATCCCTTAACTTGTACTTATTTTAAAGTTAGGTTCTACATTTTTTAATTCTATTCATTTCGTTTTGTATTTTGATTTTCTTATCAGTTTCCTCCACCTACCATGATCGTTACAAATATCGCTCAATATTTTCCGAAATGATAAAAATACCCTTACTCAGTTGACATACTAAAACTTTATTCGAAACTAAAAAATAATATAGTTTTACTTTCTTAAATATGTTCAGGAAAGATATTATTAAATTTATATGAAAAATTGTATCTATAATAATAGAATTGTTGGTGAGTATCGAGATATTAAGCAAATTTGTAGCATGTTTAGTTATTACACATTAATAAAATAAGATAAACGAGTTAATAAAATGTATCATAATGTCAAGAAAATGAAAAAAAAAAAGAACCAATAGATGAATATGTGCGTTTTGTTAGAAAAAAAAAAACTATAATCTACAGTTTACTTCTTTGAATTTTCAGACTACTACAAGTAGTCTTAAAAACTATTATACTGTTTCCACACTTGTAGATCTTATACCAATTGTAGTAATCACAAATAACTTGGTTCAAATATTTTACTTCTCTCCATAACTGCGTTCCAAACCTCAAACATCTTCTGCTCTTAACTTGCTTGCTCCTTTTCATGAGACCCGATGTAGTTACATATGAGAATCTTTCTATTCCCCTCCTTGGCCATCAACTTTCTTTTCTTCTACCGCAACTCTCATTTTATTGGAAGATACTGCTACTAATCGACATCCTTTCAAGTAGTATATCCTAAAATTAATTAGATTATCTCATTGCTTAGTAATTTGACAATGAAAGTGGATAGGAACTAAGAAATGTGAGGCGTTCTAAGAAAAAAGTCCGACTAATCAGTAGCTAAAAAGATTATATGTCTCTATTTGAACAAGGCGAGGTGAATGCATTTTTTGGTGGTGGTGATAGTAATACTGACGACTGTATGGATGGTGGTGTTAGGGGTGGTGGTGGCGGCAATTGTAGGGATGACAGTGGTGGTTTGGATGAAATACAACATTGTGAGATTTTCAAATCGTTATATTTTCAAATGTCCACATGAGTTTTGGCTTCAATTTGAATATTTGAAAATTCAAAAAATTGAATTTGAGTTTGTAAAAAGTGAAATTCAAAGTTGTGTGGTGATGTGTTTATAAATGATGAGTTTTGCAAATTAGTTATTTTGAAGGAATGAGTAAAGAATTAAAAAAGGAATCAAATCAAATAAAAAATTAACTTTTTGAAGGAAAAATAGTTAATTTTGCCATTGTATTTTGATTAATTGTTACATTTTGCCGCTGTACTATGTTTCGAGCGAAATTGTCATTATACTTTTAAAGATATATGCAATTTCGTCACTATCCCTAATTGTCATCCAATTTTAACGGTGACTTAACGAAAGCTAAAGATATTTTATTTTTCCGTTTTAGCAAAGCAATGTGAATGTGTTTTTTTTTGTCGTGGTGACTAGTAATGGCGTGGTGGCGGCGATTGCAGGGATGCTGGTGGTGGTGGTTAGGAATGGTGTTTGGGGTGATCGTAAACATGACAATAGTGGTTTATGTGGAATATGACATTGTTAGATTTTCAAATCATCAATTTTTCATATGGGATTGAGTTTCAATCTTCAAATTTGAAAATTCAAAAAAATTAATTTGTATTTGTAAATTGTTAAATTTAAGGTTGTGGTGGTAGTGGGTCTATAAATGACGAGTTTTGCATATATGTTAATTTGAACGAATGAGTAAAAAATTAGACAAAAAATAAAATCAAATCAAATTTTGATTTTTGGGTTAATAGTGTTATTTGAGGTGATAATTGTTGTGTGTCTATGAATGATGAGGTTGATGGACGAAAGCTAATCATAACAAAATAAATTAAATTAATTCTAAATTTCATTTTTGAGAGTAATGCAATTTTTTAATTTTTAATTTAAATATTAGAAAAATTATAATACTCTGTAACAATGTTGCTAGCCATACAACTAAATTTATAACTTTCCTTACAACTAAGATTTGAAAAAGAACAAAAATGTCTTTGTCCAAAACAACTTTGCAGTTCTTCAAAACTTAGTTGTAAGGAAAGTAATATAATTAGTTGTAAGGATAACATTTTCCTTATAATTATGTCAACTTACAATTCCCCTCAAAAGTATCCACCAAATCACATTGTGCACCCCAACCCTAAGGTTTGTCCCATAATAGTATCTGACGTTATTTTTTTTCCCTATTTTTCACCCTAACCACAACTGTTAGAAAAATCACGTTAATTTGACATTTCCTTGTGGGTGTTAACTCGAGGGAAATATTAGGAATTTGATATAAACTTTGGGGGTGCTAAATGTATTTTAGCCTAATAAAATTAAGAAATAAAATATAATTTTCAAAAAAAATTATATAAATGTGTGTGTAAAGTAAAAACGTTTAAAAAAAAATGAAGTGGGGGTCCACCATTCCTTTTGTTCTTGCTGAAAGAAAATCTAGAAAAAAGACCTACCATGTTTTCCGGTCTTCAGTCGTCCCCAAAATAAAAATTAACCGAGAACCCGATTTGAGTTTTGTCCACTCCCTTCAAATTTCTCTCTTAAATTTCTCTCTCTTAACCCAGAAGATAGATACACATTTGATTTCATTATCAAATTTTTTTTAATCTTGATGATGAAAACAAAGTACGCAAACAAAATATATGAAAAACTTTTACCAATAGATACCCGTCCCATCTTCGATTTCTTGTATGAAATTGGATCCACTCACCTTTTCCGATGAAACCCAACCACCACTGAAATCAATTAATTTCTCATCCTCCCTTTCATCCTCTTACATGACTTAACTTAACTTTACTTTTTCTCTTATAATTCTTTAAATAATTCAACCCGACCACCATGACAGTTGCTCTGAGGTTGAAATCATCTAGAACCATTGCTTCTCCAATATCCTCTCAATTTCGATACTTTGTTTTAAGCCATATGCAAGCCAGTCGTATGCCCAATTTTCTCCAGCAAAATTGAAGAGTATTTCAATTAAACCCCTTACCATTTCTCTTAATTCATACCCGTCGCTCTTTATGATGAATTCGACTATGTGGGTTATTGGTTTTCAGTTAATCTCATGTTTTTATAAGGGTTTTTAGTAAGTATACTCTATAGTCTCTGATTTCTACTTCAGGCCCGACTTTTGCAGGTGACAGAATAAGGGAGATCGAAGATGAAATTTGGCTAAAATCGAAAGAGGTAAGCGCCAGAGCTGTGATAGGAGTGACCGGAGTGGCAAAGGTTTAAGTTAGAGATGGCGGTTACTATATATGGTGGGGCTGGAGATAGCGGCTATTACGATGGAGCCAAAGATGAGATTGCACCATGAGATGAATGAGGGGATGTGAGATTAGGGTTTTTCCTTTTAATTACATTTACTCTTTAATCAGATAAGGGAATTGTCATTTTTGCCCAGCACGTGGAAGATCACGTGCTATTTTAAGTGAATTTTCTAACATCCGTCAAGGGTAGGGTGAAAAATAGAAAAAAAAATGTACCATCACATACCATTATGGGACAAACCTTAGGCTATGGTGCACTATGCGATTTGGTGGATACTTTGCGGGGGGAATTGTAAATTTGTCATATAATTATTTATGGATTATTGAAACAATTATTTATTATTTTTATTTAAAAACATATTTTAAATACTAAATGGGTAACTAAATATTGAAGTTATAACCAAATCCCATTTTGCACCCTAACAAAAATGATCAAGATAATCTTCATGTGACATACACATACAATTTTCCGTTACTACTTTCAACACTCATAGATGGAAGGAGCAAAGTGGGACAAATAGAAAAATAAGGTATGGAAGTGAGACACTTCGTAGGTTGTGATGCAATATGAGATTTATTGTGTAATTTTGAGAGCTAATCATATTTTAGCCCTATCAAAAGTTGTCCAAAATACAAATTTCCCCCTAAGTATCCACCAAATCCACTTTAGCCCTCAACATAATTTTGTAGCATTTCCATATTTCATATCAAATTTGGTGATGATGATGTCATATCTGGTAATCGTAGTAATAGACATGGTGGCGAATAATGTTTAAGATTGATAATTTGGTCAAATCAAACCATAAACAATATGAACGGTGCCGATGAGAAATTTATTAGAGTTGAATCTAGGGACGATGAAGACGGATTGAACCATGAGGTGCCTCATCTTTGTCGTATACATTTGTGATTGGTTCAAATATGAGTTTTGAAATTCGTGGTGTATGCTTGTGTATTGTGTTGTACGAGAGAGAAAAAGAGAAATGTCAAAGGGCTGTGATAACTTTAATTTTTTGTGAGTTCTTATTCGTGGCGGCCTTGACACATGATTGTGATTATCTGATTTTCAGTTACATCTCTCTGATATCTGATATGATTCTGCTTTATTTTTATTTATTTTTCAATATAAAATTTTGAATAAAAGATTCATACATTCTTGAGTCTTATCTCAATTAAAATTTACATAAGAGATCATTGTTAGAGAAGAAGCAGAGAAATAATTGTTAATTAGAGAAGAAGAAAACAAAGTTTCTCTTTGGGTAATAAAAGCAGAGAAAGTGTTGCCAGAAAATGACAAAAATGCCCTACACGTGAAATTTCATGTGCACCTTAATATCGGATTGGTAACCTTCGTCGTGGCTAGGGGGTAAACTAGAAAAAGTTATAAAATAATATGAAAATGACATAAAACTTAGGCTGTGTGTGGCAAAGTGGGACTTTATAGATACTTTGGTGGAATTTTGTATTTTTTAGTGCAGCTATATACTTTGGGGTTGAGAGTTTGATTCTCCAAGACAATTTTTTTTTTTTTAAAAAAGAGTCATAAATTCCAAAAACGACATACTAAACGATATTGTATAGTAAGTTTGAATTGTTTTCAATTTACGCACTGATAAAAATGAATGAATTTATGTTTGGTATTAAAAAAAAAGATTTAAAAATAACTAACAAAAAGACAAATGTGTAGGATACGTTGTTATACAATGACTAAAAGCATACATTATAAATGACCAAAAAACAAAGTATCAGAAATACTAAACACACAATAACATAATTTATAAGTATCAAAAACCGTAAAGATTAAAACACACAAAAATCTAATAATTAAAAGTTAACAAAAAAATAAAGGAACTAACAAATCATTTTAAAAAATCATTAACACCACGTGCAACGCACGTAAACCTTACTAGTTAGTCTAAAAACTTGAGTAGGTCTCCAAGACCATCTAACGGATTTTAATTCGTAAGAGGAAGCTCCACCTCTCATAGCTTAACCCATCAACACATAGTGGGTTGAGTGAAGAGAATTCGTCTTACAAAAAATATCTAAAGTCTGTTTTACTCAACTTTTTGCCTAAAAGCTTTAGAAGTGTTTTGTTTTTACCCTATATCTATCGGGAAAATTGAAAGAGTTATCATTGTGATTAAGATGGAGATGAGAGTATATTTGAATACATAGATTTAGAATTCAATAAACATTCAAATTCTTTGTAACGTGAAATTTACTTTTAATTTTATAACAATTTTATTGTTTGGATAATTTAATTTAGGAGGAAAAAAATAATAATTATAACTCTAGCTCATACTTAAAATTGAATTTCAATGACTGTTCAACCAACAAATCTAGCTCATTCTTATTTTATTTTAAAATAATTTATGTGTATTTTATTTGGAGTACTAGTTAGTTTTAAATTATTTCTGGCGCATATAATAGGAGGAATCTCAAAGAAGAATGAGTAGTCTTGACTAAATTTTTCCTTTTGAATGTTGTAGCCTGCAGTGTACGGTCGTCTTCATATTGATCTTTGGCGAAGATGAAGCGCTGCTAGTCTGGCGAGATGCCTTCCTTGCCATGGATTTCGGCCTTCATATTGTCGATTCAATTTTGCCTCTAGATTTCGGCCTTCACATTGTCGATCCGATTTTGCATCTAGATTTTGGTGTTGGTGACTTGGTGTGCTATGCTTGATTTGAAGAAGATTAAAGAGGTACAGTAGAATTATTATTGTCATTTGTGCTAGGTGTATCAAAAGATATTTGCCCCATTTTTTTTAAATCACTGGAAATTGGTGGTGAATATTTTTGTCTTTTTTTACATTTTCTAGAGAGGATATTTTAGTTTTTTCAATGATTTATGTTAACTGCATCCACTTCATACATCATATTCACACTTTTTATAAAATAAAGTTATCAAAAAAATGGTAGTAAGTGAATTTGATTTGAATATGACCAAATTAATAATCAAGCCTTTTTCTCTTCGCGCATCAAGACATTTATGGTGGTTTATCGGACGGTGTAAAGATCTATGTAAATTTGATGAGACAATACTAACACTAAAACTTGTAAAAATATTATAAATTTGAACTCGTAATATCATACCTCTATTACTAAATAGATTTGAAAGTGGTTTGGTTTACTTTGTCGACTTGTAATTTGGCCTCCCAATTAAACTGTAAATTGAATCAAACCGAAACATACATATATATCTGTTAAAAACATTAAGCTACGTATGCATGTTTTTAATGCAAAAATATTCTAATTTGTTATTACTAATTTTTAATATCAATTATTTTTCTTGATTAAAACTACCAATATATCTATTAAAAACATTAAGCTACGTATGTATGTTTTTAATGCAAAAATATTCTAATTTGAGATTTTAGTATATGCCCCAAGCACGAGTTTGACATCTAATAATTTGAAATAACTTACGAAAGACGGTCTTATGGATATTTTTTATAAGACAAAATTTTTTTCGACTTATCGTATATTGGTCGATTGAGTTGTAAAATAATGGGATTCCTTTTTACGAATTATGATCTGTAAGACGGTCTCACAGGAGACCTACTCATAATAATTTGTCTCCATATAAATTGATTCATGTGTAGCTAGTTCAATGGGAGTAACTTGAGAACCTAGGTTGAACACATACACACACTGACACACACCTACGTAGAAGTTTTCATGAACACTCAAATGTTGGGAGAATGTTGTATTTGACTCAAAGAACAACTACGGCTATAAATAGCCTTACAAACGTAACTGAAAGCTTAAACTATGCTACCTATGTTTTACGGTCCTAACTCCTAACAACACGGGGGAAAATTTAAAACAAAGTTAAACCAAACAATGAAGAATATGCCTTAGTAACACCAATTAACTTAACAATTTCAACAGTAACACCTCCTAAATGAAAATAGATCCAATTGTTAATGTTCAAATTCAAATTTCCCACCAACTTTATTTTTTCATTCATAATTTTGATAAAATGTATATATGTTGTTCATAATAAATACAAAGTTGAAAGTTGTTCACAGAACAATTCCTAAGTTTTTACCTTTGGCCTAAGCTAGTTGATCGACCCCGTGGGTAGTGGAGACAAATTGATGTAGGACTAGATTTCAGTATGGTCTTCGTATCTTGCCACACTAACTAGATGAGTACTGATGATTAAAATACGAACATGGCACCTTCTCCAAAAATTGATAATATTTGAATTGTAATTAAATACTATATACATATATATATTACTGTACTTAATTCGATCTAAATATAGATATCACTGTTGAAACCCTTAGAACTTTTCAAATACGAATAAAATCATAATAAAAACAAGATCATAATTATTAATTAAGCTGAATTTTCATATAACACCGAAATAGTGCAAGCTGGAAGCTTACGTTATTACAAAAAAAGCTGCAGTTGACATTATTTAGCATATATAGTCATATATATAGTACTTAAAACTACATTATCCTCTTCATACGTATATTATCTATCTAATCCGACATGATCACAATCATTTTATGCGTCTAAACCGCCTTATTATCGCTTTTAATACGCCATTATTATAACGTCCTCCGGATGCTCATTTAAACCCATATAGCTCCGGCCCTAATAAGCATTGGCTTCAAAGCTCTCTTAAGATGAAGACTCATGATTTCATTAGCACCACCAACCAGTTCACCACCAATGAACACTGCAGGCACGCTAGGGTTGCACCCGAGTCTCAAGAGAGCTTGCTCGAGTTCTCGTCCTCTAGAGATCTCGTCGATCTCGTACACAGTAGGGTTTACACCAAAGTCATTGAAGAGGGACTTGATAGTGTGGCTCAAGCAACATGAGCTCTTGCTAAAGATCACCAATGGCCTCTCGGACACCATTCTTGTTACTTTCTCCATTTCAAGAAGCGTTTTGAAGGGATTTACACAATGTCGAAAAGGAGTAAAAGAGCTTAAGAAGTAATCAAATATGGATAGTACTGGTTTGTTGTGGGAAATTTGAGAAGTGTTGAAGAGACTTATATAGGGTTGATCGAAGAAAGATGAGTTGGTAGAAAAAAGGGAATAATATATGATAAGATGTTATTTGTTTTGTTCCAACTCTAACCCTGATCAATGCATGATAGTGATAGATGTTATGCAACATATTTTTTTAAAAAAGTTATGCAATATATAATTAAAAAGTTGGACGGCCACGAACCTCTGCATACAGAAATACGGCTTCAAGTTTATATACTTGCCGACAATTATAACAATTTATATTTTTCTTCATATTTTTTTTTCAGAAACTTTTTTTGTTTTGGCACTATAAATATCACTCACTGTTTAGTACTTCTGTGTAGTGCAATTCTTAAATTTTAAATAGGACTTAAGAAAAATCACCTTTTAAGTGTAAGAATCAAGTTAAATGAGTTAGTTTAGCTAAAAATAGCAGCTATTTTATTATGGGGGGGGGGAATGGAACTGAAGTAGAATTATTTCATTTTAGAACGCTAAAGAAAATGTAATCTTTTCATTTTATGGAAAGCTTTTTGAACGGTGTATAATCTTTTTTTATACAAACGGTCTATAGATGATGACACATGGTTAATCAAAATTTAAAAAAATCAAGTCAAAGATTGTGATTGACACATGTCATGATTTTACGGTTACTTGCATAAAAAATATTCTACACCACGCGCAGGTGGATGAAAATTATATTCTTTTTGAAAACCATTGGTGTATTTCTATATGTGCAATAAATAAGAACATTGCTCAACAAGCTACAGACAATGTAGCTAATAGTATTGCTTTTCATTGAGGATGATGAGTAGAGTTCCGGGCAAAGAGTATTTAACATGTTTCCTTACTAATCTGCCGTATAGTTGAGGCTACATGGGATACCTCGTGCGGGAGAAAAAAAAAAGAGAGAGAAGAGGACAAAGGAGAAATTGAGAACATTATTATTCCGTTGTCTTTAATCTAGTGGATTTGTGGGTCTAACGGGAAACTGCCATTTCAATTCGCAGTTGACCGGTCCGATTACTAAAATACAGACATGTAACGTAAGCCAAGGAATCAACCGATGACATGTTCATCCAACATATTTGCCATTTTCCAGAAGGAATAAAGAGTAATTTCACACAACAAAACACATGGGCAGAATAATTCATTGATAATATTTCACGTCTACCTTTAAATGAAAAATAAAAACACGTTTAATAATAACTGTTTCAAACTGGTTGAGTTGCATTGAGTTAAAGTGGGTTATGTGTTACAACGTCGAATAAAACAGATTGCGTCGGGCTTCAACTTGTTCTAATAAAAAAATCAAAATTTTCTCTCAAATTATATTACACGTTTATACTTAAATTTCAATATACATTCTGTTAAGTAACCAACTCATCTAAAAAGTTAGATACCAGTTGAGATATGAGCCTAGACAACGTGGATACACAAACATGCCTCAAGCCCTTCACAAACCAAATTCAAATAACTTTTCTAGACTAGGGTTAAATAGTTGGATATCCAATTCAAATAACTTTTCTAGACTAGTGGTAGTTATCCAATGCGGTCGGAGGTTGTCGGCAGTGGCGGAGACGGTCAAATGTTGTTCATTTTTTTAAAAAATTAACGAGTAATTATATGGTTATTTGGGTAACAATTTGGATCACATGGGAATAATAATGCTAGAAACACTCGAGGAGCACTCAAGATTAGGTACCAAAAAACATGATTTTAGTGTGTCTATCTTTTACTTATTTACCAACTCAACATTGGTTGATTTGAACTCACCTAAAAATCAAAATCAATGGAAGAGTAATCTTTGAGATTTTTCCCAAAAATAATTTCCAACCCATACAAACGTAGGCAATATGATGCTCTTCTCTGGCGCTGGCCGATGCCATCAGTTAAGAGAAGCATTGATTTTAAAGGAAGGAGAGACAGATGCGAACACTAGGATCCGAAACCTGTAATGGGGAATAATTTTTTTTCCACTTGGACGAGATCGATTTGGTAGGGTGCCGGCAATCCAAAAAAAAAATTTAAATCAGTCTTCAATTGGCCAATTGGGGGGTGTTTTGGCGGAGACAAGATAGAATGGGAAAGAAGAAAGTGCGGGGAAGGAGAAGGATCCTCATTATTCTTTTTCATTCAAAAAATTTTTTCTATTTTAAGAGCAACAAACCACCATGCTCTCCGAGATTTAGACTCGGAAAAACGTATTACAATAGCAAAGATCTAAAATTGGCCAGTGAGCAGTGTGTAGGCATATTGATGACGGTGGTGGGCGGAAGCGGAATCTGCTTGCGCCCGAGAAGAAGAGCCTCGTCACCTTGTACGGGTTGAAAATTATTTGTGGGGAAAATCTCACCACTAAAACCACGTCATTTGATACCTCTTAAATGTCCCAATCATTACTCAATCCGTAAATGTTCACTGGCCTAAAAAGATTCATTTCTCTTATTGAAAAATTGATGTTTTTTATTTCTAGGGAAAAAATGAAAAACATTTTTGGTTTCTCAGTAACAAAAATAGTTGTCAAACGCGCTTCCGTTTCTATTTTTCACCAAAAAAAACAAAAAACAACAACATAGATTGTGAAATGGAAATGGTTAACAGACAAGTCCTTAATTTAACATACATTTTTCTGCCTCGCATCCATCCATATTTCTTAATTCCTCCTCCATTTCAAAAATAATTTAGTCTTGTTTAACACGTTACACAATTTTCCGGCTCGCATCTACGAATATTTTTTGGAACGAAGAAAATATTACTTTTTATATTTTCTGTGAGTATAGTTCGTATACCCAAATTTGTGGTCCAATTTTGTGATCGATTTAAGAAAACTTTTGCCATATCTTTCAGGGAATCATAAACTGAGTTGTGGAAAATGGTTGTATTTATCCACTTGGGGTCACCTTTTCCTTCCCAAAAAACAAGAATCTCATCCCAATTTTAAAGAAGAAAAAAATTGTGTAGAAATTTAGTATTTGCCCTTATATAAGTAATATTAATAGCACATCCGTTCCAAATAAATAATATATTATTCTATTTTTAAATGTTTTACTTAAAAAGTTTACTTAAAAAATAAGATATAAAAGTATCATTTTAATACTAATAAACTACTAAAAATATAATTTTTTAAAAAAGTTGAAATTTCAAACGGAATTCTTGTCCGAACAGCGGGAGTACTAGTTAAGTACACAAAAGAAGTTTGTTAACAGCCGGGTCCTGACAAAAATCCTGGCTACAATCATAATTAAGAAATGTCTAGTATTAAAAAAAATAAACATATTTTTTTTAATTAACAGCCAAGCTTTGATGTTGATTCATTGTGCCATTTCACATCATAAACATTAGAATAAAAATATAATAAGGTTCTGTTTGGTGAAGCATTTACGTTTATAGAGTCGGGTCTTTTTCAAATACAATGAATCAACATCAAAGCTTGCCTTTCCAAGCAACCGATTCCTCTTTCAGCCAAGTTAGGCCGTACATGCGTAAAGGGAGACCTATACGATGATCAGGTCCCCAACGTTATCTTGTCTACTTTCTTTCTTTTACCACATATATATAAATATAAATATATATATAAATATAAATATATATATATATATATATATATATATATATATATTATTTATTATAAAAAGAGAGGTGAAATATTTTGAAAGTTTCTGTCAAAAGCACTTTTGTCTTGACTCTTGACATTATTAATGCATTAAAATTTTGTTTTGAAAATAGAAAATATAAGTTGTCATTATTGATTGGATGCATGAGTTAAAAATCTTTACACTTTCCTCATTTACACTGAGTCCAATGAATACCACATAAATTAATTAATCTCATTAATTTACATTTAGCACATTAATTGGATAATAAGTCAATCTTTGTAATCATTTACTTCAAGAAGATTTAGTTATACTGGAAGTGCGATAACTTTAAATATTTAATTATAGAATAGTTTATCATTTGAATGAGGAATAAGTACAATAACAAAAAAAGATGTTAGATTATCTGCAAGATAAATTATTTCAACTATAAATAGACACCTTGAGGAGATCAATATTTCCATGGTTACGTTATTCAATTTTCGAACATATTTTAATGATGAAGCCAATATAAGTTTGTTGTCTTCCGATTGATGAACATAGTAATAAAACAAAGTTAAAGTTAAATATGACCATTCAACAAGGAAGAAGAAATCTCAATTTTCCCTCAATCCAGTCTGATGAAGATATATATTTGACACACCTGGGTGGAATGGACATTAAATATACAATCTTCCTTCATTTAGAGAAGACTGTCTTTTGTGCAAAGTGTATAACATGTTTTCAAAGGATGTTTACAACCTATAGATTTTTTTCTTCTTATTTTTCAATTGTTTTTGTAAGGATGAAGTGAAAACACCTTTGAAGGACCCGAAAAATAAATATTTTGTACATTGTGATTAGGGCGGGCAAAAGTCCCGCTTTTCCCTTTTCCCGACCCGACCTTGTTGGGATTTTTTCGTTCCCGGCTTATTTCAGGGACGATATTCGAAATAATTATCAATCCCGCCATGGTTCCCAAATATTTTTTAAGGAAACATGGGCGGCACTTTGCGATATATTATTAAAAAAAAGGAAAAAAAACAAAGTTAAGAGGGATAACCAACCTAGCCCTTATAAAGGAGAGACCCGACTAAATTTATTTATTTATTTATTTAAATATTATGAGTGTGTACTGTTGTTGAGTGTTGAGTCTTCAAGTGAATCAAGTGAAAATTCCACAACTTAGGAGGATTGTTGGTGGATATGATTTGTTAAGCCAAGAGAATATCTTTCAAACAATGTTTATTTTGTGTTTGCTAAAATTACTTAATGTTGTTTGTTAAATTTATTTTCACAATGTTGTAGTTTTTTTTTGTCTATCACGTTTTGGATTTAGTGCAGCTCTTCTTCTGCGAGTGAAGGGTGCATTTTGTTCATAATGACAGATTCATCAATACCCACATTAAGTAAATATTCAAGTATATTTGCAAATATACATTCTAAAATCTTAATCATGATGGATAAATTTTAGAAATATTTTAGTGTCAGAATATATTGTTCATAAATATTATAGTCAGGATTATGAGATTTTTATCTCTCGAACTGTCGGGATCCCGTTTTGTCGGGTTCCGATATTTATCGGGAATGGAATCGAGAAGGAAATTGAAATCCAGGATTCTATCCGGACGACATCGGGATGAGGGGTATCGGGACGAATCTCGTCCCGATTCCACCCCTAATTGTAATGATGTCCAAGATGTGAAGATATTACTTAGATATAAATTATCAGCCACTGTAAACGAGAGACTTAAGCAAGAGAAGGATTACCATTTACCTACTTTTAGTTTGTGGCATTTTTGTTGAATCATTAAATATGATTATTTAAATTTTCTCATGTTTTTGTAATGGTAATTAATCTTCAAGGGATGTTTACAACCTGTAGATTTTTTTTCTTCCTATTTTCAATTGTTTTTATGAGGATGAAGTGAAAACATTTGAAGGACTCGAAAAAGAAATGTTTTGTACATTGTGATTAGGGCGGGCAAAAGTCCCGCTTTTCCCCACCCGATCTCGACCTGAATTTGTTGGGATTTTTTTCCGTCCCGACTTATTTCAAGAACGGTATTCAGAATAATTATCAATCCCGTTAGAATTCCTGACTCATCTCGATTAATTTTTTTTAAAGATAGTAGCAATTTCCACGCTACAAACCCTATCGATTGATGTTGGAGGTGCGAATCTGACTGATATAACGACCATAAGAAGTTGGCCGTTTTTGCTCGTGGGTTTGGCCACAAAACCACAGGTGGGAAGGATGTGATGTCATCACCGGTTACCGACACCGGTGAAGAAGCAGAAGCAAAACAACTTTTTGGACAAAAATCACAACCCTAGCTTTTTACTGTTTTATGTTTTCTTTTTGCTTTTTTTTTAAATAACCTTTTAAGATTAAATTTAACAAATGTTAGTTAAACATTGAGTTCGTAATTACGTAAAAAATGAGGTTCATCAATGTCACATCATCTTCCACATCATTAAGTATATTATTTTAAATATATGATTTTACATTCATGTATAAATCGTACAACGCACAGATGTTTCGTTGGTATATATATATATATACACACACTAAACAATGATGGTAACCTTCTCCCGCCTAATCCGTCCTCTCCCCATAAGAGTTGAACTTGCAAACACATACATACCAATGAGACTTGTCCACTAGTATAGGTTAACCATTGATAATTAAGCATGTGTACAATTTATATATACATATATTACACATATTACTTCCTCCGTTCCACGCAAAAAGTCTACTATTTTATTTTAATATGTTTCATTATAAGAGTCAGCTTTTAAAAATTAAGACATAAAAATATCATTTTATTATTAATGAATTACTAAAAATATCATTTTAAAAAAATTGACTTTCAAACAGAGACTCTTTGTTCAGAACGAAGAGAGTATATGTTATAACAATGTGACTTAGTCTATATGAACTACAATACCTCAATGCTAAGCTTATGGAGTTTTCTTAATTTTCGTAATAGATGAAAATCAATGACGTCAAAAGGTAATTGGTTCCAATTATAATTAATTTATGCTTCTAACTAAAACTCATAAGTCATAAATATTACTCATTTCGTTTCAGTCAAATAGTCCATTATAGTATTATTGCTTTCGTTCCAGCTAATTATATAATTCACTATATTATTTTAAGATATTTCATTAAAAGTCTATTTTTAAAAATTATGTCTATAATATTCATAACATTTCAACTTTACCCTCGTTGATAATGGTTAAACATTATTGTAATTATATATAATCAATTATAATGTTATTTACATATCCCCTTAATTATTAAACTTTTCAAACATGGATTATTGAGTGGAACGGGTGTAGTATTTCTTTTTTTTAGTTCTCTTAATCTTCTTAAGTTAAGACACCTACTATAAATCTATAATTATCTAAAACTATTTTTTTACCCATCAATATCTATCTTTTTTGCACTTCATAAATCTTTTTATCATAATATAAATATCACAACGGAAGATATTTGTGTTTATATGTCTATTAAATTTATCATGTCATATATGGGACCTACTTAATTTGGTTAAGAATGGTAGCCGATGATCATAATTATTACTGATGACTTATACTAATGTTTTGTTAAGTTGGTATGACTGTTTTATTAGTAAACTGAAACAGAGATAAATTAAAATATAAAGATTAATTGTGGTGCTAGTATTTTTATCTTGGAATATAAAGTTCATTAAAAAGGAGAGATTGCTTGATTTTGAAAAATATGAATAAGTAAGAAGTCTAAAGCTTTGATCTTATGATTTTACATGTCTTTTAAATGTCTTTTACATAAACAATGAGTTCTATCTCAACTGACACTGCTTAATTTTTTTAACAGAGATGTCGGGTGTTCAAACCCTACCAGACACATCCTGGTACTTCACTACTCTTAACCGAGAGGTCGAGTGTTCAAAACTTCACAAGAGGAACTATTTGTTCGAGTCACACCAAAGACAACCCTACTAGAAGTATCCTGGTACTTCACTACTCTTAACCGAGAGGGCGAGTCTTCAAAACTTTATAAGAGGAACCATTTATTCGAGTCACACCAAAGACATTATATATATATATATATATATATATAAAGTGCAAGTAGTCTAAAAATAATAAAGTCCTATCAAAAGCTGCTTTCCTAAATTAGAAATTCATTTCTGTATAATGAAAGTGGTGAGCCATGTATTAAAAATATAAATATGATTATACATTAATTAACTACATGTGTCATAATCGATCAAATATTATCTCGAAATGTGAAAATCAAATACTCCCTTGGAATATAAAAACCAAATACTGTCTTGAAATATGAACAAAATTCTAATGATTTCAAAACACATTTAAATATTTTTTTCAATATCATCAACATCTTAATTTTATTGTTTATTTTACATGTTAATAAATCGAGATCAATTTTTTAAATAATATTTTATACGTTAAAAATTTGCGGTCTTATTAAAGATAAAAGATGACGAAGTTAAACAACCGGCTTCAACTAATATATATTATCAAAATCTTATACTTTTACTTTTCTATAAAATCAAATAGTCCCTACAAAAATGTGTTTATTCAAATATTATTAACAAAATAAAATAAAATGACAAACCATTATTTAATTTTAACTTGAATATGTAGGTCAAACAAAAAAATCTTGAAAATTAACCAAAAAACCAAGTTCCAACAAAGTCGAATTAGATTTTTTTGTAAAAATATTGTTATTTGTTCGGTTTTAATGCTCAATCCCCCAAATCTAATCATGTTTTATTTAAAAAAAATCAACTAATATTTTATAATTGGAACCACAATAACACAACAAATGTTGTATATAATGAATTCAAAGTTTATCATATTACCCATACAAATATACACTGATGTATTTTTGTATAGTATCAATTCATTCTTTTAAATAATTTTATTTTCTATCTTTGTTTTGTTTGAATAAAATTTAATTAAAAAAATATATGTCAATGCGTTTAATGCATGGATGTAAAACTAGTTATATAAGTCAAATTAAATAATTAAAAAATAACTTATGGGAATTCATGAGCTATAAGCACATTTCAGAAAAACAAATCAAACATACCCTATAGTATACCAATTCATTCTTCAATGAATAATTAAAATTTTCATAGTCATCAATAATAAAATTCGTGAATTATGTTATCAAATTACTCATTACAGAAATACACACCTTTGGTGAAAACACACACACGCTTATGCAAACACATATCTGTTTTATCAATGGACTTGATTAAGAAATTGCCTGTAATCTTTAATTTTATTAATATATTAATAGTCCCTATGTTCCTTAATAATTATATGCTTTTTTTTTTCGCTAAAAAACAAATCATACTACCAAACTTTTCTTATTAGAAAAACACTGGTTATTTTATCCTTGGTTAATCTTTCTACTTTAATTATGATCACACGTTTTAGGTCTTTAAAGAAATTACATAATATATTAATATTTATAATAAAATCAATTAATTTTGTTAATCTGTGTGTCAGTCAAACACGACGATTACTTAGGAAGAAAGAGAGTATTATTCAATATGTACCTCTATTTTAATATATATTCCCCAAAAAACCTTTTTAGTTAACTACTCCCTCCATTCCCAATAAATAGTTTCGGTTTAAAAAAAAGACACTTTTAATAGTTCATTAGTAATAAAAAGTTATTTTTATACGTTATTTTTTTTTTCAAAATTAACTCTTTAAGTGAAAGGTTTGAAAATGAAATAATGAACGTTTTGTACGGATCAATGAATATTAATTAATCAAACATTAGGATCTTTCAGGTTTACTTAATTATCTTATACACAGAATTTTGAAGGACTTGAGATGTACGACAAAATCCAATGTTTTTAGAGAAGGTTCCATTTGTTAGTTGGAAAGCTACTTTTCCTTTCTAAAGCTTTTCGTCACCAATTCCAATCTTGGCATGCTTACACAATGTATATATATTAGTATTTTTATCTGTGTCGATGGTACGGTATTAGTTTGAGAATTTATCAATAAATAAAAATCGTAAAAAATTAAAATTAAAATAAATATAAATACAAATTTTCGCAATCATAAAACTGTAAAAGTGTAAAACCGTAAAATATTAATTGTAAAACCGTAATATCTCAATAAAAGAGTAACTAATTTTCGTAAAAATTAATTAAAAATCTATAAATTAAATATTTGTATAGTAAATCATAGTAAATCACACTTAATAAAAATCAAGAAATCAGTAAATGAAAATAAATTACAAACCAGTAAACAGCGAAAAAAGGGAATTGGTAACGGCATTCGCACATGTGAGAGTTGAAGAAAATACTGGCCGTTGGATCACCGTAAAACAGTATATATATATATATATATATATATATATATGTATGTGTGTATGTGTGTATTCATTTTTATGTGCGTGTAGAGAATTGTATGTACAATGGTTGTAGAAAATCAAACCAAAAATCAAACTCAACCCATTTACATACTCCACTATCTTTATCTCTATTAATAATGACTAGAAACTTAAAAAAATCATATAATTTTTTTCTGATATCTAAATGAAACAAACCAAGTTTCTTTTTATAAGTAAAATTGTGTACTTTAATTCAGAAAAAAAAAATTAAAAATAAATAAAAATTTGGCTAAAAATTGGTCAAGAAAGACAATGAGAGAAAATAATATGTCAACCACTCAAATCATGCCACATGGAAAGGCAACCTTGGATTTGGAGCCTTTGGGGTTCAAGAGGTGATTTTTTTTTCTTTTCAAAATCACTTGTTGATTTAGGTTAGATTTTTTAATATTTACCATTGGAAAAGGTGATTTGAATTAGATTTAGGGTAAAAACCCCCCCCCCATTGGGCTTGCTCTTATAGCGCGCAATTCATGAGCGTAAAGTATAGGGCAAACAAGTGCCCATAACTGTCCCTTATGAAAAGCCAGGAGACGATTTGTAGGGTTACTTGACCATAAACTTTGCTCCTATACTTTGTTGATATGTCCTTTGTGGCCTCTCTTTGCCTATACAATGTTTGCCTCATCATCTATGCATTTTATTTAACATAAATTATCTATGGATGAGTCATCGATTCATGTATGCATAATATGTGATCTCAATTATTCTGTTAGTATTTTTTGTGTTTTAGTAAGTAGATTGAGACGACTGGACTTGTAACTACTTGTATGTAGCTCCATTCACAAAACTCAAATAGGACATGCTTGAAAGATAAATTTAAGGGCTCTTTTTCCTTGCTCTAACTGAGGGTATAAAACACCTAAGGAGGTGCTATTACCAAGATATCTATCAGGTAATTTTGTCCGTTGATATGATAAAGCCAAGTTCAAGCTGGCCCATAACTTTCATGTTGGATTCGGGCCGTGTCAGAAATTGCCACCTCTGTACTTGAGAGAGAGAGATATATGGGATAAGATCCATGGAAGATTTTTGCATGAGCAAATTGTGTGGGGTATTATGAGATGGGGAAAAGAACATCAACTTTAGACAGATAAGATAAACAAGAATGCAATGGCGGTTCGTGGCATCGCACATATTAGTGCTATGTACATTTTGCAGATTTTGAGCTTACAAACAAAACTCTCTCTCTCTCTCTCTCTCACACACACACACACACACTGATATTCCTTTGTGACGCAGACAGAAAATGGGTAAGGAACATATAACGTTCTCACTTTATGGCTATCTTTCGTCGACAAGTAACAAAGGAGAATGTATCCCCTCTCATCATCAAGAAAGTTCTCCAAACTATGATTCATTTAAATTGTCTTACAAAATTACGTTTTGGTTATTTATTTATATACAAGTGGACTAATTTGCATGTTGAGAATGAGATGGTACAGATTGTTCGGGTTTTGGATAAAGGCATATTGAGTTTTGGGACCGAGTGATTGCTCAGTGGTTAGGACTGAGCGATCAATCGCTTGATAAAAAGAACTTTGAGCCGTGCTACTAGATTTTGTGCGGTCGTCCAGTGCTTTGCGCTGAGCGACCGCTTGACCCCATTTTTTAGATTTTTGCGTATCTCAAAAACGTTTTCAAGGTAAAATTTAATAAAATTTCGACAATCTGTTGACTCCAATCTCTTTTTTTTTTTTTGTGATTGATCATATTATACTCTATTAATTTGCTTGTTAATCTTCCACCGTGCACAACATTGCAAGACTCGTATCAATTTTCACGTGCTTGTTAAATTCCAAATATTCCTAAGAATTGTTTTTCTCAAGTACAATCTTGTTAAGATATCAATCAATCTATAAAGTCCTCCATATTTATGCTTTTTACATCAACTCGGTGAGTACCCATTGGAATTATTGAAATGCTAGGAATCCTACTGAACAAATAGGTTTTATCACCGAAAAGACTAGACAGTGTATGTTATTTATTGAATTAAGTGGATGAATTAATTGTTATTTAAATAAGATTGTGTGTGATTTACTACATTGCAACTTGCAAGATTAAAAAGGGCAAAGCCTTCATCTCGAGGGTTTCTTTTCTAGATATATATAACAATTTTTGCCTTATATATACATTTGTATATATAATTTAGAGTGAGTGATTCGGTTTAGGCTAAAACTACAAAATGACCACCCCCAAATCGAACCGAACCACTCGATTTGGTTCGGTTTCACGCTTGTGATAAATAATAGCATGAGATTATCATGGCTGAATTGAGCACATATACTATGATTTAAATAGATCTGGCTAGATTAAGAACATGTACTACCCAGGGGAGTTTGCAATGGCTAACCAGTGAGATTAGAGAGAAGGCTAGGGAGGCGATGACGGTAAGGTGTGATCAGAGGAGAGAGACTGACGGCTACTAAGTAGCAGGTGAAAGAGCGATGACTACTAAGCTAGAAAATGGAGTCTGTCGTTGCTTTTTGCCTAATAAACAACGAACTTGAAAAGTGATAAAAAAAAAAAGTATATTTAGAAAAAAACCAAAATAAGACATTTAGAAGAAGAAGTAGAAGAAGAGCTTGTTTGTTGTTGCTTATCCAAAGTGGCTTTTTTTCTTGACTTATAATAAGCCATATTTATAGTATTTATGCCATTTTATTAAGTAAAAATTAAATTTTTATTCACCGACGATGTGAAACTTTTTTACAAAAGCGATAGTTGGATTATGATACGTTGCCAACCAAAAGCTAAAAAATTCAAAATATAAATTATGATTGACACGTGTCATGTTTCAAAAACCGCTTGTATAAAAAAAATTATGCTATCAGTAGATGAAATTTACTCATAAAAAAGTCAATAAATAAGATATAACACCATTCATGATGCATCAAAAAACCCTAAACCGAAAGCCTATATATATAATTAGATTCTTAAAAATATGCTAATAATGTTCCTTACTATGTGTCATGTTTTGACCTTTTAGTTAATTTGATTGTTTATTTATCAAATTAAAATTTAGATCTATCTTCAAATCTCAAATTACTTGATTTTGAAAGGAAATGAGATCAATTATTGAAACATCAAGGCTTTGCCCGGTGGAATTATCCAATTAGGACCCTCTAAGTCCAATCTCCGGTCATTCTCTCAGACCAAAAAGTTGTCTTTACCGGCGGTAGAGATATATGGTTTCGTCAAGCAGCGGTGCTAGACAAGTGATTTGATTATATTATGTGTACAAATGATCAGAAATTTTCATGATTCTTTCTCGTTCTATCACATTATCTTTCTATAATTTTTCCATGGTTAAGTGTTTGTATCTGAGTGAGAATGAGAGAACGAGAGAGAAAAAATGGGGAAGAAGACAGTGTCAAAAAGATTCAAATGCCCTGCAACTTAACGTGATTTTCTAAATGGCCATCGACGGGAGTGGGTAAAATGAGACAACCGGCAACATCATGTATGACGACGTCATGTATGAAGTTGGGAAATTTTGAACAGGTGTATTATTGGATTTTATGTATACTTGAGGATGATAAACATATTTTGACATATATTTTTTTATTTTTTTTCCAACATCATCAAACACATACATTATTGTACTTTTTATGTACTACAGAGTCTTGTTCTAAATATTAAGTTAATTTATAATTTTTTAAGTTCAAATGTAATAGTTTAATATTAAATCTAAGAAACTAGATAATTATTTTAGTCCTGCCAACAAAGTGGATTATTCAAAAATAAAAGAAAAAAAATTGGAATGTAAAAATTGCAAATGTAAGTATTTCAAGTTTATAACAACACCAATGTCACAAAAAACCCATTTAATATAAATTTGGAATGTACAAATTTTATTTTAACATAAAACCTTTGTTATGCATATTCATGGTGTTTGAAAATAGATAGACATTTATAGTTTTCTTAGTTTAATTATTGTTCATAATTTCATCAAAATATAATAGTGTTGGACAAGATAGTGGTTTTACTCACCTCGAAGATTAGTCGTGGTAATTCAGATGATAAATACTTGGATAAGACGGTTTTACATATAATTTTTGTAAGATGCATCTTCTTTACCCACTCACCCGTGTGTTGGTGGGTCAAATTGTGAGAGAGTGAGACTTCGTCTTACGAATTAAGATCCGTAAGATGGTCTTACAAAAGCCTACTCAATTCTGATTATGGGATACCTTGAGAAATGAAAAACCAAAATTATATTATTACAAGTTACTTTCACATATATTGAAAACAACTTATATATTAGGGGTATTTGGTCATTTCAATCTATGTCAATACATATTTAAGTAGACACAATTTACTTATGACATAAGTTATTTATTTCTAAACAACATAAACAAACAGATTAACTCTTATATGTTATAATTAGCTATAAATAATGAGCAGCAAGTCATCATTAATGAGCTACAAGAACGAGTTCGAAGAAGAAAATGAAGTGGTACTAAAATAAAGATAGCACCAAATTAAGAGCATCATCAATGAAACCATAAATTTGATCTTATATGAGTGCGAGTAATTCACATCCTCAATTATATGTGTCATTTTTTCTTTTTTCATTCACATTCAATCAAAATAAATCTCTCCGATACAAATATAGATTTAATCTTATGTGACATGCATCCCTCTACTAAAATAATATTTAACAAAAAAACAAACAATAGAAACATTTTTAAAAAGAATACTAATGATTAGTAGGGCGGCTGCCATAAGCCCAATAAAACGATGACCGTAGGTCCCCCCAAAAAACACCTCATTTTTTGGGCCCCAAAATCCCAAAAAGCTCTACTTATGATTAAATTATTGTTATTTTCTTTCAAAATTTTACATTTTTTTCTTGATTTCTTACATTTTCTTATAGTTAATATTTATAGCTTATAACTTATTAATTAATTATTAACTTTTAATCAGATTATAGTATTCGATTAAAAAATGTAAAATTGTTGGTTTGTCCCAAATTTTTAATGGTTTTTCCGTTTTTGACTTGTTGGTATTTTGATAATCTAATTGATTTTTTTTTTGTATTTAAGTATATGAATGAGTTGGTGGTATTCTAATTGAAATTTGATTATTTGAACATATACTATAATTCTAAAATAGAAAAATTGAGATTAATCATTAATTTTTGTTAATGGAAAATTGTACATCTATAATTATAATTATATACTAAAAACGAAATTGTATATGAAAAATTGTTTGTTTGTTTTTGAGTGAAATGAAGCGTTTTTTATATTATCTTTTATGTTTGTTTGATTGTTTCTTTAGTTATTCAAAAAGTAGAAAAAAAATGTTCCAAAGGAAGGGGCTCGTTGGAGATGATCGACCTAAGACCTCCGATTTCACAGGGTTGGCCTTGATGATTATGATATATCCACACTCTCAAGTAGAATGTGAAAGATTCGCATTGTTATTCACAATGTGAAAAATTTGGTTGCTACATCATATCCACATTCATCATCTACTTTTGTATTAAAGTGATTTTTTCTTTTAAAAATAGTATAAATCCTAAATGACATCTAAATTCTTTCATATCTACATTAACACTAGAGTTGCTCCAGGGCCTCAATAAATAATCAAAAGATTACCAAAAGCCTTACCCACAAGTCCAAAAATAATCTAGCAACCCAAAGCCCACAACAAGCCCAACGCTAAAAAAACAAAAATCTGTCTCAATACAAACTACAAAGACACGTCACACGAGAATTAAGAAACATGTACTCCTACCAGAGAAGGGCGAACATAATTGGGTAAATTATAAACAGTCCCCCTCAACTATATGTCCAGTTTAAATTACCCCCTCAACTATTAAGTGAGGCATTGTGCCTCCCCCTCAACTATAATATTTTGAAATATCACTTTCTATTTAGTCATCGCTATTTTAATTGGTAAAATGTTCAAACCTAAAACTCACATGACCATCTTTATGTATTACTAGTACTCTTACCCGAGTCGACGGTAAGGCGCCAGTTTGTGAATTTCTCGATAAATGAAGCAGATTATGTGGAAATTAATTAATACTTACTTATAATTTGTCTAAATTAATTATGATAACAGTTAAAAAGAAAAAAAAACAAATATTTCAAATTAAAAAACTTACGATTTTTTTTAAAATATATTTGTTTACGAAATTGCAGGCCAGAAAAAAATTAAATTGATTAAGTTAATTACGATAACAATTAAAAAGAAAAAAAAATTAAAATAGAAATATTCAAAACTTAGACATAAATTAAATTGGGATTCAGATTCAAAAAATAAATTGATTAAATTAATTACGATAACAGTTAAAAAGAAAAAAAACAAATATTTCAAATTACAAAACTTGCGATTTTTTTTTGCATAAAATTGATTAATTAATTAAAATATCAAAAAGAAAAGGGACGTGAGTTTGGTGGAGGAAGGATTAGCGGCTACCAACCGTGAATAGTGGGGGGAGTTGGAGAGAAATAGGGGGTAGTTGCTAACCGCCGTTCACACATGTGAACTCGGGGAGTGATAATGACCGTAGGATCTCAGTAAATGAATCAATCTCAACCCCTAAATAGCTTTAGTCAATATTGGAAAGTGTCGATCTCAACCCCTAGGAGGGGAAGATGTCAGTATTAGAAAGTGTTAATATTTAAATAAATAAATATATGTTTTAATCATGTTTCAAAAAGAGTCTAAAATAACAAATTGAAAATAAAAACCTCTCGATAATCAATTAAAACAATATGATTATTCAACAATAGAGAAAAAAAATTAAAACTTTCTTTTGTAATTTTTTAAGGAAACAGGAGCGGTGTTTTGCTAGATTTTATTAATAGAAATAAAATTACAAATTGAGGGGGTCAATCAGTCTTGCCCTTATAATAGGGTCAGCCTTGTCTTTATAACAGGAATGATAGAGGAGGCTGACCTCGAAAAAGAAATACTAACAACAAATAAAAATAAAGAAATTTAAATTAATCTTATTTTGCTTCATAACAATAAATGGTTTTGTAACACGTGATGCAATAAATTTGTCAAGTATTTCCACCTACACATGAGACAAAGAAGAATATTTAACTATATGGTATGCATAAACAATTTTTTCTTTTAGAGTGGTCTTAACAATATAAAAAATTACTTATTTCATTTCTAAAAAATTAAAATAAAAACAGTTTTAAAATAAATTAAAATCTCATGTTTTAAAACTCTTTCTTAATAAGCTCATGCCTTTATCTCTCTTGAGAAAAATGGGCTCAAGGGAGTAATATTTTTATTTAATTTAAGGTGGAGAATACAATAAAATTAAGTGTAGAATCAATTTTGTGGGTTATTAGTCTTAGCACTTTCTGTTTATTTACAATTTGCATACAACAAATTAAAATAATATGTTCTTTTTTTTTTAGTAATAAGCTTAATAAAACCAAGGTTCTAAAAATCGTTAGGCGGCTGCTAGGCGGCACACTAGCGCCTAGCGCCTAGGGGATTAGTCGGGGCATACTCGGGGCCTAGGCGGAGCCTAGAATTAAGACATAATTACCATTTTTTGATAATTTACATCAAATATCAAACACATTGAATACAAATTTAATTTTTTTTTACGTTTGTCATTTTATCAAACACTTATCTATATTTATAAAATGAACAAAAATATACAAACCTACCATTAATCTCAATTCTCAACAACCCCAAAGCAATAAACAAGTCAAGTTTATAACCAAAAACAAAAAAATATATTACTTTAGTTCGCCCCCCATTACCTCCCTCTCTGCCTCACCATTACCACTCCCCTTTCCTTCTCGGTTGCCTCTTCCTTCTAATACCACAAAATCAAAGCTACAAAAATAAATTAAGATCGGTGAGTGGTCGATTAGGCGACGACTAAGAAAGTCGCGGCGGTAGAGAGGGGCCTAGCGCCTAGGCAGGGTCTAGGCGGGGAGTTTTAGAACACCGAATAAAACCACCCCCATGTGCGCCATACTAACTAAGTTTGTAGGGAAATGATGGGTGGTTAAAGCCTAAGCATTTGTTTATTGGTATTAATTTATATTTGACCCACACGGGATAGCAATGGGATAGCATTGAGTAGTTAAAATATGAAAATTTAATTTGGGGAGCTTCCAAGTTCCAATGCTACCGAATCTTGGTGTATATTTGCAAGTTTAAGTAGTCAAAAATCTCATTTTTTTTCAAAATTTTGCCATTTTTTACCATAATTTTTTTAAAAAAAATATTTAATTTTTTTTAAAAGTAAGTATTTTTATTTATAAATAAATTGTTGATTTACTTCATTTGAACATCAAATTACTTGTCTAAAATTATATAATAAAAAATGTGTGATTATCTTATGATAGCTTAGGGTATATTTTATTTATTTATTAAACTAATGGATAGCTTAGGGGCATTGTACTTTCTTAGTCAGCCTCTCTCTTCTCACCTTTTTTTTCAACCCTTTGAGAAAAATGAACCTACATTTCTATTCCCCTCTCCCTCCCTCTCTAGTAAATCACAAACCCATATTTCTCTCTCCTACCCAATTCCCCCCACACACACACCCTCTCTCACTCTCTTTCACACACACTTTCTTGTACTTGCAGAATCCAAAAAATCCCTATTCCAATGATTTAGAAGCTGATCCATGCAAAAACCATACCGGAAAGTACCAATGCTAATCGCCGCCTCGACCACTAACCAACTGAGCTGAGGTTAGCTAATCTCTTCATTCTTCCAGAAACCCCAAACCAACCTAAACCAATTCAAACCCACCAACTACAACAACTCAAACAATGAGAGTAACGCCACTGGGAAAGTTTTTTGCCGGGCATACGACGGCAACGGTAGGGAGACCAGGCGGTAGATCTTTCATAGACAAACCAAAAAGCAAAAATCACAAACCCAACAAATCCCCGCCTCCAAAGGCCTCTTAGTGACCTTCTCCGCCTCACAGATAGTCGGTGAACAAATCAAAGCCTCCAACAAATCAATCACCGACCAATCCACCCTTGTTGGTGATGGCTTAGGCCTAATCGACGAAGATAACGCTAAGCGCTTAGTCAGCGACTCCTTCATATCCCACTTGGCTGTTGCCGGCACAGAGAGAGAGATGGCGAGGCTAGCGAGGCGGAAGAAAGGGATGAGGGGATTCGTCGGGTAACAGAGGAGAGAGGGAGGAGGACGCAGATGGAGAACAGGAAGCCGGAATAGAGGATAAAGGGATGAGGAAGAGGGATTCACCGGGACAGAGGAGAGAGGGAGGAGGACGTTGGGTGCGTTTGGAGATGGAGATGGAGAACATGAAGCCGGAACAGAGGGTGAACGGATGAAGTGATTCGCTCGAACAGGAAGCTTGAAGAAAGGGATGAGGCAGAGGAAGTTGAGAATAGGAATAGGAGAACGAGTAGTAATAGGAAAGGGGTAGGCACGCAGAGGAAGTTGAAGGGGGTTGCTCAACCGCCGTTCACATATGTGAACTTGGGCAGTGATTATGACCGTACAATCTCTGTAAATAAATCAATCTCAATCCATGAATAGCATTTGTCAATTGCGAGCGTGCGACTATGAGCTGTATTGTATTATAGATTTTTACCATAATATTCAAAACAAAGATAAAAAAATATTATATTAATCATTTTTAGATATAAAGAGAGTCTAAGAGTAATAAGAGTAAAATAGTCAATTGAAATATTAAAAAAAAAATTAAAAAAAATGGTAAGCAAAACCTAAAGATGGTCATAGGAGTTATGAGAGCAGGAACAACAACTCACCAAATTATACAATAAATCAAACACAATACATTAAAAATCAATAAATTAACCAATTTGATATTTATTTGATTCAAAACCAAAACTTTTAAAAGTGACACAAACTCTAACACTTTTACGTACATCATCTTTACCTTGAAAATTGGTTTGGTGTGCCAATCAAGTAAATCAAGTCTCTATTCTATAAATTAAAATGTGTACTCTTTTTTATTAAAAAAATTAAAAAGTTGAAACAATTTTTGAATTGCTAAAATGTCAAAAAGAGGATTAAAAAAAAAGTGGTTGAATGATTTAGTTTGATTTTCGAAAATTTGATTAAGTCGTTGCTAGCTTTGATTTTCGGATGATTGGCTTTGCTTCAGCTGTTAACTCTACTCTGTGTGTTAGATGGATATTCAAAGTTAACTCAAATGAAAGTAGCTAAAGAAAAACTACAATGAAAGAAATTGCTTTAGTTAAGGGGCAATTTAAGCCGAGCCCATTGGAGTCCAGATCTCCTGTATCATTTGTGTGTATCACTGGTGTACCACTTTTCATCTCCATCATTGTATCTAAATCATTGCATCCCAACCAATGGTTAAGATAAAAAATGATACACCAGTGATACACACAAGTGGTATAAGAGATCTAGACTCTAGTTGATGGGATTATTTGTGATCTACCCTAAAAAAAAGGAAAATAAACTATGAAACTGCTGGAAACTAAACCAGAGGCGGAATTGATGCTTGAGAGGGAGAGAGTTATCCGTGTACAAGCGTTATTGTTTGATGGAACTTAACACTTTTGACTTCTTGAACAAAGAAAAGATTATCAATCAGTAATGACTTAATTCTTAATGGCAAAGACTTGTGTATGATGGCCACGGAGCCCCATTTAAGAATTAGTGGGTTAATAAGTAAACATGATAATAAAAATCATTATAGTAGGTTTGCCATGTTGGTCAGAGTTGTTGCTTGAAGATTTAGTAATTAGTAATTAGTAATTGGAGGTCTGCTGTTTGAATCTCCTCTCCTACATTATTTAATTTTAATTCTCATTAATGAGAAGTTCCATTATTTGCTCCGGTGCCCTTGCACTTTCATTGTTTGTCGCCGAAATTCTTATGTTTCTCACCCCTTGCAGTTTAATCCTTTGTCAGCTCCGTTAACCATCCGTTAGCATCAATTACCTTGAGATACTTGACGGATCCTAATGGACTTTGACGAAATGCTAAATGACAAATTTAAAACCAAACGTTACACATTAAAAAGATAAAAGTGACACATTTTAAGGTTGAAAGTGACAATATATTATAATTTTCATTAAAATACAAAGTAATACTCTTATACTCTTAATACTAAAAAATGACACTCTTAATACTAAAAAGTAATACATTTAATACTAAAAAATGACACACTCTTAATACTAAAAAGTGATACTCTTAATACTAAAAAGTGAGACATTTAATACTAAAAAGTGACACTTTTAATACTAAAAAGTGACACTCTTAATACCAAAAAGTGACACATTTAATACTAAAAACTAAAAAGTGACACACTTTTAATACTAAAAAATGACACATTTAATACTAAAAAGTGACACTTTTAATACTAAAAAGTGACACATTTATACTAAAAAGTGTCACTCTTAATACTAAAAAGTTACACATTTAATATTAAAAAGTGACACTCTTAATACTAAAAAGTTACACATTAAGAGTATTAATTTGAATTTTAATGAGAATTATAATAAATTTCCCTTTATTGTGTCACTTTCAACATTAAAATGTGTCACGTCTGGCTTTAAACGTGTCATTTAGTATTTCGTTAAAGTCTATTAAGATCCGTCAAGTATCTCAAGGCAATTGATGCTAACGGGGCTGACAAAGGATTAAACTGTAAGGCGTGGGAAACATAAGAATTTCGGCGACAAACTTTGAAAGTGCAGGGGCACCGGAGATAAATGACACATCACAATAAAACTGAAACAAAATCGATGGGGGGTTTCAAACCTCAGACCCACGCTTAATTTTCCAAGACTTAAGAGTAATGCTTCAAACCAACTAAACAGATTCTTTTTTATGATTCTTTATATCGTATTATTTATTTATTATGACCCGTAAATTTCTAAATGGGGTTCCGTCTTACGGATGAGGATCCGTAAGACCGTCTTATAGGAGACCACCTCATTCTTAATTTGGATATCGTCCAATTGCGAAAAATCTGCCAAACTCTGGCGACTATATATTTTTATAGTTTGAAATAGTAGAGTGACCAAAGTCATCAGTAATTTATATAAATTGGGGAAGACAAACGTTACATGAAAAAGATTAATAGGAAATTAATAATTAAAATATTGCATTAATTCAAACAAATCCATACTACAATATATTAAAGTTGGTGAGAACAACTCTCATAATGATATTGTTGAATTCTCAAGTGTCCATATAACTTGATTTGACATTTTTTATTTTTTAACAATTAACTAATAATAATAGTTAATATGATATTGTGGTATTAATCATTTACTATTAATCTCTTCTATTGTTAATAATAGTAGAAATCTTATATAAAAAGATTTTTACTATCAACATCATTTCTTAATTAACCAATGTGGGATAATATTATTATATTGACATTGAGTGAATACTTTACTCTAGTACTCACTTTTAACATCATACTTTAAACATTGATATCTTATTTATCCAAAACTTGATGTGGACGAATAAATATATCATTTCGATACTTTTATCGAGTAGAATATATTTGTACAATTATTTTTACCAACAAACAAATGACATGTAAAAAAAAAAATTCTACCTCAAGTTGCACAATTTCTTTCACTAAAAACACTAATTTTTCAATAAGTATTATACTTTAATCCTTGATATTTTATTTATCCAAAACATGATTTGGAAAAATAAATATATCAATTCGATCCGCTCATTGAGTAGAACACATTTGCATAATTACATTCGCCAACAAACAAATGACACGTAAAGAATTTTGTGTCTCGAGTTTCACAATTTCTTTTTCTAAAAACACTAATTTTTCAACAAGTATTAAACTTTAAGCATTGATATATTATTCATTCAAACCTCAATTTGGACAAATAAATATATCATTTCGATGCTCTGATCGAGTAGAACACATTTGCACAATTACCTTTACCAACAAACAAATGATACGTAGAGAAATTCGTACATCAGGTTGCACAATTTCTTTTACTAACAAGACTATTTTTTCACTAAGATGCATTTCTACTAAAATTACCAATAAAAGTGATGTAACAAACATTTGTTAAAACTTGATATTTGTTTAAAAAATATTTAGATTAAAGACTTTTACTAAATTAACAAAAGAATATATATATTAACAATTGTTAGAAGTTGATGTTGACATTCCTCATTGGTTACAAAGAATTATAAATTTTAATTTTGTTTAGATAAATGACTTCAACTATTATGATTGATGGAACATATACATTTCACACATTGGCTTGAAAAGTGACATTTCTTTAAAAAGTTTAAACATAAAAGATTTATATTATTATTACAAATAGAAGAAATGCATCACATATTGGTTATAAAATTATTTTAGTTTAAAAGTTTTTAGATAAAATTCTTTTACTAACAATAGAAGAGATATATCACACGTTAGATAGAAAATAATGTTGGTTTCAAAAGTCTTAAAATACAAGATTTATACTATTATTATTAATAGAATAGATGTACCTCACATTCGTTAGAAAGTGATGTTGATTTTAAAAAACTTTAACTAAACTACTTCTAGAATAGACATATCTCATATTGGTTAGAAATTGATAATGATTTTAAAAGTTTTTAGATAAAAGACTTTTACAATCGTACATCAAGTTGCACAATTTCTTTAACTGAAACACTAATTTTTCATCAAGTATTATACTTTAAGCATTGATATATTATTCATCCAAAATTCGATTTGGACAAATGAATATATCATTTCGATGTTCTCACCGAGTAGAATACATTTGCGCAATTACTTTTTTCAACAAACAAATGACACGTAAATAAATATGTACATCAAGTTGCACAATTTCTTCCACTAACAACACTAATTTTTCACTAAGATGTATTTCTACTAAATTACCAATAAAAGTAATGTAACAAACATTGGTTGAAAATTGATATTTGTTTAAAAATTATTTAGATAAATGACTTTTGGTGATTAACATAAAAACTCTTTTATCTAAAGACTTTTATAACTGAAAGAACGCGATGCTACGGAAACTCAATATGGGACGATGTTACTGCCAATGTTGCAGTGAATGTTGCAACAATGACAGTAACAATGTGAACTGAAAGTGTAACACAGAAAATAGCAGCGGAAGTATTGTTTTGTGATTTGAAATCTAACAGACTTTGTAAGACAGAAAATCACACAAAAACAATCTACAAGAATCAATCTTGTAGATCAAGCCTCAAGGCAACAAATTATATTAAACTCAAAACTGTTTTTGAACCTTAACAGTTTACACAAAAATCTCACAAGATATAGAATCTTGGAGATTACAAAAACCACATAAACTATCAGACCAAACGTGGGAAGAAAATAATCAAAGACTAAAAACAGCTTCCAAGATCAATCACAAAAACTGGAAGCACAAAACAAAACCTTCAGGAAACACAAGGCTGTGTTCCTGAAGCTTTTACAGCAACAGCAGCAGCACCAGCAGGAATGCAGAAGGACTTCGTGTATGATTTGTTTGAATTCTCCTCACAGTTTCAACAACACAAAGCTTCTGAATTTAAACTCTCTTAATATGATCTGATTCTCGCTCAAGCTCTCTCTCAGCGCACTCCTGCTTCTGTATCTCTGCGTGTCTTTCCAGCCTCGACTTCACATCTTTTTATAGGCTGCAAGACTTGTCAACCAAGACTCCAAGAATCCTGCAACAACACGGCAAGACACCAAAAACTACTAGGAAAGAGATTTAGCCGAAAATAACACAAGATTATCTTTCCTAATTTGAGAACATTAATAACTAAACACTTATGCAAGGATTTAGTTACTAAAAATATCACCTAGATCCTAAATAAATCTTAACACAAAGATACCAAATTAAATCCTATTTTGACCAAGAGAGAGAGGACAAGACAAATTAGGCAATGCCTAAATTACCCTTACAATCACCCCCTTTGTCCGAGCATTCTTGGTCAAATCCTCGACACAAGAAGAGCTTGAAGAACATTTCTGAACACAAAGATCAGAAATATAGAATGAGAGAAATGATCAACAAATCACAGTCACCATCAACAACAGGTTATATGAAAACCAAATGTCTACCCTAATTATTACAGACCAAAAAAAAATGTTTTATCAACCATCACCATCAGTTACACAAAACCAGAACCACACAATACATCAGATTATCCTTCATGAAATCATGAGAATCATGTTCAGCACGAACATCATTACTTGCATCTTGACATCACAACCTTCTCTTGTTGCGGCTTCACCCTATTTGACGAGAATGTTGCGGCCGGGGAGGTATCTTGCGACCAAAGTAGTAAGAAATATCTGATGAGCAGCAAGATGAGAAAGCTGGTCCTTTATTAACCGCAGCTGCTCTTTGACAAAATCAACCGACATAGGAGCTGTAGGAGAGGCAAACATGATGGATGTTGCACTGGATGTTGCACTGAATGTTGCAACATTCGGAGGGACAACAATAGGAACAACAGGAACTGAAGGAGATGTTGTAGTATCAGGAATGGTAGGATCAGGAAGAGGTGCATCTGGAGATGATCTGAGAGGTAAATTGATGAGCCGATCTCCTTTTAAAAGTTTGGAAGAAAAGTGAAGTGGCTCGAGGGTGACAAACGAGTGGAGGAAGGAGGTTTATACCCTTGAGAGAGGAGGATACGGTAGACGAGAGAGGGAAAAATAAGAGACCTCTTGTCACCACCTGTTTCAGCCATGGATGCAATCTTCCTAAAAATATACAGTCCAAGATCAAACGGCTTTTGAGAGCCAAGAAGATATAGGATTTTAGCATGCTCTTCGGTCACAACATTGGTGTTCTTTGAGGGAGACCAGTTTGCACAGCAAACTTTGTGCAAAAGCATAGAGAGGACACTTGCGGTACTAACGGGAACACCCTTGGTGGCCACACTTTAATTTTACCACCCGTAAGTTCACAGATACACAAATTAAGGTCGACATTAAAATCAACAATACCAGAGGGAGGAGAATCAAGCAAGGAATTTATGACAGTGGGTGAGAATGAAAACCAACGACCTCTCACAAAAACTTTTTCAAAACTAGACTCAACAGAATCATGGATTCTCTTTTCAAGATTAGCATAGAACTCATGAATCAGTTCACGAGGATATGGGACAGCGAGAGACAAGGTGTTCAAAAGATGGCGATCAGAAAAATAAGCAGACAAATTAAAGGTATCCAACATTGAACTCAGAACATTGCGCTCATCAATGACATTTCTAGAGATATTATACCGAGAAGCGATTTAGAAATAAGCGAAGAAGAGTAGGGAGTACCAGAGGTTTCTTCTTTTGGATGTTGCAACAATCGGTACAACATTAAGTCGAGCAGGCGTCTTCTCGAAGATTTCACAGGAGACTTATCCGATTCTTCACTGCATGGGGGAACCTTTCGGTCGTATAGTTCGATCGAACTATCATCAAATTCGGAGGAAAGCGATGGACTAGGAGCGGTTGGAGGAGGCCAGGGTGAAGGTCTGAGAAGCAAGCACGAGCTTTGGCGCAATCGGGTCAAATTTCGAACAACCTCTTCATCAATGGCGGATGTTCCAACTTTTGGATGTTTTCCGACGAAGGGAGGAGATTCGAGAAGGAAATACTACCCTTGGGGATGGAATAGGATAATCTTCATCCTCAGCCAGGGTCTTGAGCTGGAGGAGGCGGGTGGAGGCAGGTGACAAAGTTGCATCATGAGTTTGGGGAATCGAACTGTAGGGAGGAATGAAATCCTCATCATCCAGAATCACTTGCTAGAATCACAGGTTCTTTGAAGACACCAGCCTCAACTTTGTTTTTCTTCGCAGCCTGAATGTCAGCAGGGGAGGGATCATCGTAGTTTGCCGGTATGCCGCGTTGGCGTTTGGACCGCCGAGAGCTAGGGTTGCCTATTGACGAAAAACCAGACAAATCTCCAGGATTTTCCACATCTATAGCATTACCTTTTTCCCCTGGAAGAATAACAGTAAGAGGCTCAGGGATTGGTTGATATACAACCATGGCCTTCGAAAGATCATCTTCTGCGAAATTTTGGCTCACGAGGGCTTCGATGTTGCAACATTCGACCTTGACAATTTAGGGCTTTTGGAAGATGATGCCATTTATGTTGAGAGAAGATCACGAAATGATTTTGGAATTTTTGAGAGACGAGCGAGAGAGTGGACAAGATCACGGAAAATTTTGATGAGATTTTGAGGAAAAGATTGCGTGCGTTCACGTAAGTGAGTCTCACTAAACATGCCACTAATCACAATTAGCCGTTGGTAATTAAAGCGATGAAACCGTCGCATACATCACATGGCATTCAAAATTCAAATGACAGGTGACCAAGCTGCTATGAGTAAGACATGAGTTTGTTGTTTGAGACATGAGAGATATAAGAGCAATTTGAGTTACAATCTGATTTCAAAAACACATTTTTTTTTTGTTTTAAATGATCAGATATTTTAGGAATGCACAAAGAACATACTTAACCAAAATTGAGACTCCACAAGGCATATAATCACAGAAACTCAGTCCAGTTCTAAACATGAAGAAACAACACAGTAGAGTAGACAGCCACATAAAATTATGACTTTGAGAACAAGACTCAAAGCAGGCATTAAACTTGATGGACAGACATTAAGAAAGCTGATATCATGCACCTATATGTCCTAAACAGTATGTCTAAAGTATGCAAAAGGAGAAAACAACTAAAAAATGCATATACACACAAGTGATATGTCTAGATCAACTGATTGCAGTTCCCAATGTTGCAACAATGGAAATCACATTCACCAAAAATCGTGATTTTATGTTTGAATATGCAATTTTCTTTCACCAAATAACACAATTTCTCCCAAAAACATTATAGGTACTTTATTTCCCTATAAAACTAGCTTTACTTTATTTCAAGCTAAAGACACCACTAGGAACCTTTCACACTATTTACCAAGGGTGGCAACTTTACATTTGATCGACCCATGAGATTCGAAAATCCATAGTCCCAAAAGAAAGGAAGCCACAACCTTGTTCATAGGCAGCTCTTTTCCGTTAGGTAGCTTTCACACTTTCTCAAATCAGAGGAGTCAATTTAGTCAAGATCAACCCATGCAAGTCGAAACTTCATGGTACATTGACAAATTGCAGCATCCTAAAACTTTTGAAAGGTAGCTCTTTCCTTTGTGGTGCTAACGAGAGATTTCTCTCAAATACAACAACAGTCTTGGGAGAAGGTGAGAAGAAAAAATCACAACATAATCACAAAAGTTTTGAATGAATCTTTACACATGCTCAAAGGTACTAACGACAAGCAGTTTGATCTAGTGTGCCCTCTAGACAACAATGCGGTATGCCTAAATTTTTTTTTTTTTTTTAAATAATGTGAGTGATTACATGGCACACATACAGAGAGATTTCTAAGATTGATGAATCTCTCGAAAATCTAGACTCTTAGTAAAGATATCGGCCAAATTGTTATCGTACCAACATGTTCAATACACCTGATGCCTTGTTCAACTAAGTCTCTAATAAAATGGTGTCTTATATCTATGTGCTTTGTTCTTTTGTGTTGAGCAGGATTTTTAGCTATGCTTATAGCACTTGTGTTGTCACAATACATGATTAAAATGTCACTATGCAATCCATAATCTTGAATCATTTGTTTCATCCACAAAGTTGTGTACATGCACTACCGGCGACTATATATTGATTCGGTTGATAGAGCCACACAATTTTGTTTCTTGCTAAACCAAGAAATCAGATTGTTTCCAAGATAAAAACATCCTCGGATGTACTTCTCATGTCATCAAAGCGCCGGCCAGTCGGCATCAGAACCCAACAGATTGGTGTTCGTATGCTTAGTATACCACAAACCCATGCCAAAGGTCTCACCAACATATCGAATGATTCTTTTGACGACTTTTAGGTGAGAAACCTTGGGGTTTGCTTGATACCTTGCACACAAACACACACTATGCATGATATGCGGGCGAGTGGCGGTTAAATACAACAAACTCCCTATCATACTTCTATACAAGGTAGGATCAACACTTTCGATTTTTCATCTTTATTAAGCTTATCGGATGTACCCATAGGGGTTTTTATGTTTTCCATTCTCAAGATCGAATTTCTTCACCAAGTTTAGAGAATACTTGGCTTGAGAAATGAACATCCCTTCATGTGATTGTTTGACTGAATGCCTAAGAAATATGTTAATTCACCTACCATGCTCATTTCAAATGTGGATGTCATGCAACAAATGCACAAATTCTTTTCCAAGGATTTGGAGGTGGATCCAAACACGATGTCATCAACATAAATTTGAGCAATCAAAATATGTTGATCTTGTTTCTGGATGAACAATGTTTTATCCACCTCTCCCTTTTAAACCCACTTTGTAAAAGGTGATGCGTAAGCCTACCATACCAAGCTCTAGGAGCTTGTTTGAGACCATACAAAGCCTTTTTCAATTTGAACACATGATTGGGTTTATGGGGGTCCTCAAATCCTTTTGGTTCCACAAAAACTTCTTCCTCAAGAATCCCATTCAAAAAGCACTCTTCACATCCATTTGTTGAAGAGTAATGTCAAAAGCAAATTGCCGAGTAGACGCGGATAGACTCAATACGGACTCACAGTGCAAAGGTTTCATCAAAGTCCACCCCTCGACTGTGTATACCCTTGAGCTACCAATCTAGCTTTATTCCTCATTATTTCTCCCACTTCATTCGTTTTGTGTTTTGAAAATCCATTTAGTTCCAATAACATTTATTGAAGTGGAGGTGCAGGAACTAGATACCACACATCATTTTTTGAAAATTGATCTAGTTCCTCTTGCATGGCATTAATCCAGCTTTCATCCTTAAGGGCCTCTTGTACATTCTTAGGTTCAACAGTGGAAACAAGGCATGAAGCATGTATATTATCAAATTCAAGAGTGGTCATGCATGCTAGTTTTTTGTAGTCCACTTTACCTTTCTTTCTTGTTGACACACCATCTTTTACATTACCTATAACTTGAGTGAGTGGATGGTTTCTCTGAATCTTGCTGGGAATGTCGATTTCCTGATCAGTCAATCTGGACTGATCATCTTCCTGATTTGAATCAGTTCCGGCGCCTTCTTTTCTGCCGGTTACGTGGACAATGTTTCTCCCGATGTTGCAACATCCGGAACAACATCCGGAACAACATTGGGTGACAACTCCTGAACTTTTTCATCTGAACCAGCTGTATCTGCTGAATCGTATGTCTGCTCCTGAACTACTGGATTCTTCGAGATCAAAGTCTCCAAACTCCAAAATCCCTGAAACGTCTTCCTCAGAAGTTTTGACACCAAGACCAGTTAAATCATCAAACACAATATTCATGGATTCCATAATAGTCTTAGTTCGAAGATTGAATACTCTATATGCTCGACTATTTGTGGAATATCCCATAAAAACACATTTATCACTTTTAGAGTCAAACTTGGAAAGTTGATCTCTATCATTGAGCAGATAACATATGCATCCAAACACATGAAAGTATTTCAAGGTAGGTTTCTTCCCAAGAAATATCTCATAAGGTGTCATAGTGCTACCTGGTCTCAAGAAAACTCTATTTCCAATATGACAAGCAGTGTTCAAAGCTTCAGCCCAAAATCTTTTAGCCAAATTTTTTGAATGTAACATTACCCTAGCCATTTCTTGTAATGTCCTGTTCTTTCTCTCCGCCACTCCATTTTGTTGTGGAGTTTTGGGAGCAGAGAATTCATGAGAAATACCATTAGAGGCACAATAATTTAGAAAAGGATGCATTTTCATATTCCGTGCCATGATCGATCTAATCTAGTGAGTTTTAGATCATACAAGTTCATAACAGGTGTACCAAATTTTGAAAGCCTCAAAAGTTTCGACTTCTCTCTTAAAAATATTACCCAAGTATATCTAGAGAAGTCATCTACACAAACAAAGGTGTATTTTTTCTTACCTAGGCTTTCTACCTCAATGGGACCCATAAGGTCGGTATGAATCATCTCCAAACATGCGGAAGTGGAGCATTGTGTGATTGGGAAGATGTGAAGGCCTTGACTTGTTTACCTTTTGACATGGTCCACATACCTTTGAGTAATTCCTTTCCAAATTTGGTAATCCTTTGGCGGCATCATGCCTCACAAGCTCATCGAGCTTACGAAAACTCATGTGACCAAGCTTACGGTGCCGGAGATGCATTACATCAATACTTGCTTTTGACATGAATGAGTGTTGTTGAACAAGTAACAATTATCGAGCGATCTTAAACTGTCGAGAAGACATTTGTTATTATGATCAAGGACCTCACAAGAATGTTTGTCAAATCTTACGAAGATCATCATCACACAACCGACTTATCTTGATCGGGTTTGTCTTAAGGCCTTCCACATGGTAGCGTTTTTGAGGTTTGGAAGACCTTCAACGTTCAATGTTCCTTTACCTACAATTTTCCCTTTTGCACCACCACCATAGGTCCGCAGAACCACCATTCATACTTACATATTCCTTCAAATTCTCGGCTTCACTGTCATATGTCTAGAACAACCACTATCGAAATACCGGGATCGGCTACATGAGATTTTAAAGAGGTAAATGTAACATTGCATTTTTCATCATGGGACATGGGCGCCGAGCGGATATCAAATGGCTCACGTATTTGGCTCTGCATTTTTCATCACATGTTTTTGGAACCCACATTTTTTCACGGTTTTGGGTTGAGGTTTTTGGAAAAAATTATGATTTGCCCTTGAATGAGGCTTCCAATGTTTACGCCAATGTTCTTTGCATTGGTGGCGCGATTTGCTTCATCTGTTACGCCAATGAGCTTTTCCAAAGAATTCTTGCCTTTTTTCATTCTCATACATTGCCTTTTTAGAAAGCAAAAAGGCGTATGTGACCGAGCTTATGGCGAAGTGACAAACATAATTTTTCCTTCTTACTCTTGGTTTTTCACGAGCATTTCGGAAAGCTTTCATCGGTTTTGGTTCTGATGTTCCTTCTCCTTCTTTCACAAACACTTTAGGGACAAAACCAATACGATGCGGAAGAGTTACGAGAATTTAGCGGATCGTCAACCTTACGTTTGCTTGAATTCCACTTGGTCGAGTTGCTTACGCTTGAGCAAGTTGCTCCTTTGCTCAATTTCCACATCCTTTCTACTTAGGACTCCTTCGCTGATTATGCATTCTTTTTGATCCTCGTTGGCCTTTTTCGGCGGTTCATTCGCCTTACCAAGTAGTGTGACTTGATGAGCCCTTTTCTCCCAATCCTTGTACAGCTCCTTGTACCCTTCCAGCAGATCTGAATCTGAATGTCCGTCATCCTCTGCAGCGTGGAATTAAAAGCAGAAAAAAGCGTTCTGTTTACGCACAATGTTTCTCCCGATGTTACTCGATGTTGCAACATCGGGTGACACATTCTTGAACCAAGCTGCACTATCGAATCGAGAATCATAAAGCTGCATTCAAGGTGATAAGATCACTGGATCTTCTCCATCACTATCACTTAGAGTTGCGAGAAAAATTCAATCCTTTCTTTCTTAAAGTGTTAGCACATTGGTTTTGCGTAGTGTCCAAAACCTTGACATTCTCTACATTGGATAGAATCAAGATTCTTACCATTGTAGGATGACTTAAACAAAAGGATTTGTGAAGGGTTTTTCGGGAGTTTGAAAGGATTGTTCTTTGGGAACAAATTTCACGAAATCGGGTTTGAAATTAATTTTTGAGTTTGATGATGGAGTTCTATTTTGACTTTTATTTTTCAAAATTTTTTGAATTTAGTAGTCAATAAAGCAATTGATTCTTCTCCAAAATCGAGACTCATCAATGTCTTTTTGAATTTCAAGCGAATCACATGACGATCAATTGGTGCGAGCATAGCAATGTTTTTCCAGTGGGTGTAGAAGATGATGAGACACCTTTGCCTTTGTTTTTTAATTGATCGTTTAGATTCAACTCAAAGTTTTGAAGAATTCCGGCCAATCTTTCAAAACTCATCTTGTCAATATCATGTGCTTCTTCAATAGCACATATCTTGACATTGAATCTTCGAGCAAAGTCCTCATCATCTTCTTGACAAGGCGCTCATTTGTAATAGGATCTCCTAAGGCTAAAGCGAGAATTTGATAGATCAAGAAGTCTTCCATAATATGTCATTATGTCCTCGGACTCTTGCATCCTTGTGTTCTCAAGCCGAGTCGTTAACATTCTTAGCTTTGAGGAGCAACCGGCGAGTCCTTCACATAGGGTTTGAAGGGCCTCCCACACATCTTTAGCGGATTCGTAATTTGCTATTACTCTAAACGTATTTGCATCTAAGGCCTTATAAATAGCGACAAAGCTTTTGAGTTAAAAGATCTTTGTGTTCCTATCATCGTTGGTCCACTCAGACTCCTTTGTGATTTTGACATCACCATCAGAATCAACAGTTTTGGGAGGACTCCAACCATTTAACACAGCAAGCCACGCTCTTTCATCAATTGATTTGATGAAGATACGCATCTTGACTTTCCATATAGAATAATTAGCATTAGTAAGAGTAGGGGGACGAACCACATTCTCATATTGAGAATCCATCACGTCTTTAAGCAGAATCGACTCTTAGTGATATCAAGAGTAGGCTCTGATACCAATTGAAAGAACGTGACAGCACGGATTCTCACTATGGAACGATGTTACTGTCAATGTCGCAGTGAATGTTGCAACAATGGCAGTAACAATGTGAACTAAAAGTGTTTCACAGAAATTTGCAGCGGAAGTTTAGTCTTGTGATTTTAAACTAAGCAGATAATAGAAGACAGAAAATCACACAAAAACAATCTACAAGAATCAATCTTGTAGATCAAGCCTCAAGGCAACAAACTTTATTAAAACCAAAACTGTTTTTGAACCTTAACAAAAAAACACAAAATTCTCACAAGATATAGAATCTTGGAGAATCACAAAACCCACATAAACACTAAACCAAACGTGGGAAGAAAGATTCAAAACAAACAAAAAAACAGCTTCCAAGACCAATAACACAAACTGGAAGCACCAAACAAAGCTTCAGGAAACACAAAGCTGTGTTCCTGAAGTTGTACAGCAGCAGCAGCACCAAACAGGAATGCAGAAGGTCTTCGTGTAAGAATTATTTGAATTCTTCTCACAGTTTCAACACACAAAGCTTCTGGATTTAAAACTCTCTTAACACTGAATATGATCTGATTCTCGCTCAAGCTCAGCGCACTCCTACTTCTGTATCTCTGCGTACCTATTCCAGCCTCGACTACACATCTTTTTATAGGCTGCAAGACTTATCAACCAAGACTCCAAGAATCCTGCAACAACACGGCAAGACACCAAAACCTACTAGGAAAGAGATTTAGCCGAAAATAACACAAGATTACCTTTCCTAATTTGAGAACATTAATAACTAAACACTTATGCAAGGATTTAGTTACTAAAAATATCACCTAGATCCTAAATAAATCTTAACACAAAGATACCAAATTAAATCCTATTTTGACCAAGAGAGAGAGGACAAGATAAATTAGGCAATGCCTAAATTACCCTTACAGAGGCCGCCAGGTGAAGGTTGCCAAGGTGACCGGCAAACATGATGGAGCTCAAAGGAATAAAGTAGTAAGCGACGGTCGTAAGGATCAACGGCAGCGAAAACAATATCTGATTCTTCCACTCCTCCACGTCCAACACCTTCTTCCACCTCCACCCCCCATCATCGTCATTCTTCTTTACAGCTTCATCTTCATGCCTCAACCTCATCTCTGCAGTCTCATCAGCATTTCTGACAGTTTGCACCATCTCTCTCTCTCTCTCTGTTTTGGTTTCTAGCGCGGGTCTCTTCTATTAATAGATAGTAACGTTGTACATGATCACCAGAGCAGAGAGGGAGTGGGAATTTCTCCAGAACTAGCTAGACATATATATAGTATATGCGCATAATTAAATACACAATCATTGCCAATATTGTAAGTGAAAATCTTTCTTTTTAGTTTTCGGCAACAATTAACAAATACATGTACGTGAATGGAAGCTGATGACGCTGTTTTTTGCGTCACCTTATTCTTATTTCTATTTTATTCTTGTTTTATTTTTGTTTACTTTAATTTTGCTCACTCTCGTCCGATCTTGCTCGTACAACAAAGAGTAGGGACTACTACATGAGATATTGTAACTTGAGAGGAGTTTGGTTGAGAGGCAGGGAGAAAACTTGGGTCGCCCGCCCTTTACTAAAAAAGACTTGCACTGTCCGCATGGAAGAAATTTTTGCTGTGTGACCAAGTATGGTGAAAATAATCTGACTTTGTATGTTTAAATCAATTTATCCTCGTTTTACTCATTTTTATAAGGGTAATGCTAAAATCACTTTTGTTTTATATTAAAGTATGAATACTTTATAACGTGATACACTTTTATTGGTTAGATATTTTGTGAATTCCATCACTTTAATCAATAATAATATCACACCATAAAATACTCATATTTTAATGTAAAATTAAAATAACCGAGCATTACCCTTTTATAACGCCTTGCACAACTTCCCGACAAATTAATGTGTATTACTTAGATTGATAGATATTATCATCCATTTTTCCATGACGATGAAAAGCTGTCCAGCAAGGAGTCAGTCGGGCCCGCATGGTGCGGGCCCAGAATTAATAATTCACATTCTACGGCCCACACAAAAGCAAAAGCCACTTTATCTTATCTCTAAATCGCCCGTACTCTTGAGGCGACACACAATAATCCCACTGCCAATGCATGGTATCGTTGGCCAGCGTCGTGGGTTGGACTCCATTAGATTGCCCGCACAATTCATGTCCTTTGTCCTTAATGGTCGAAAACATGGCCCCCAAAAAACTCATGGAGCCGCTAGGATAAGTCCAATCGTGATACTTGCGATACTTGTTTATAAGTATCAAAATTAAATTTTGATACTTATTAGTTATTACTAGTATTCTTATCCGTGCCGATGACACGACGCCAATTTGAAAATTTATCAATAAATGAAGCAGATAATGTAGAACTAAATTAATAAAAATATTATTTTCTTTAAAAAATTGACTTTCAAACGGGGCCTCTTTACCTGGAACAGATGGATTAATTAAAAATTTGTATACGAAATTGCGGCCGGACAAAACGGGCCGACAAAAATATACTGTGGAAATGAACTACTAAAAATATTATTTTCTTAAAAAAATTTGGCTTTCAAACGGGTACTCTTTATCCGGAACAGAGGGATTAATTAAAAGTTTGTATACGAAATTGCGATCGGACAAAATGGGTCGGACAAAAATTAAATTGCTTAAGTTAATTACGATAACAATTTTAAAAATTCAAATTACAAAACTTACGTTTTTTTTAAATTTTTTTAAATTTGTATATGAAATTACGGGTCGGAAAAAAATTTAATTGATTAAGTTAATTACAATAACAATTAAAAAGAAAAAAAAATACAAATACAAACTTTTGCAATCATAAAACTGTAAAACTATAAAACGTAAAATATTAACTGTAAAACCGTAAAATCTCAGTAAAAGAGTGAATATAAAATAATAATGTAGTCGACTGAAATAGAGACCCATTTTGTCGATTTAGTAAGTCGTAAATTAAATAGAGACCTATTTAAAATCAGTTATATGAGATAAAAACAGTTTAGATAAGATTTATATATAAGATAAAAACAGTTTAGATTAGATTAGGAATCTTCTTGACAGTCCTGATTCAGGGGGACACATGTGCCAGGCAGAATAAATTACAGCCGTTTGATATAAGTATAAATATGTAATCTCAGTCATTTGATATAAATTAAAATAATCAATCTTAGCCGTTTGATATAAAATAAAATAATCAATCTCAGCCGTTCTTTATGAGACTGAGCTGTATTGTATAATAGATTTATGGATATTAAATGATTATTGTTAATCATAAACATCAAAATGAAATATATTAAAATTAGGTGTAGTATTAAGAAAGGTATCAAATTTGGTACCTTTCCTAATATCACACCTAATTTTAATATATTTTACTTTAACCATTGGAAGGCCAATACTCTTACATAGGTATCAAAATTTGGTTTTGACCCCTACCATTTGACTTGCCCTAAAGGTCGACCCATGGTCTGCTATTACCCGCTTTATTCTTACTCCTTCCGTTCCAAAATATATGTTGTTTTAGAGATTTTCATACAGATAAAAGAAATGTATTACAAAAACTAAACTACCCTTATTTACTTTACTTCAAATATTAGTCAGGTGTCTTTTGATACTTTTGCCTAAAGAGTCAAACACAAGTTACGGAATTAATAAATATTGGTAGAATTGAAAAAAAAAATTCATTGAAATTGCAAAGTGACATTCATTTTGGAACAAAAAAACTCTCCCAAAACGACTTATATTATAGAACGGGGAGAGTATTTATTTATTTTTCTTACTTAAATAATTGAAAAATTAGCTAAGGACATTTGCTAAGGTGCTTGATTACCGGTTATGGGCCGGATATTATTTTTACTCTTTGGTATGAGCCCGCTTACACAGCAAAGAGTAAGAAACTACTAAGTCGCACATAATTTTCAATATGTGTAAGGACGTCTTTGTAGCTCATTAACTAGGGGACTCATGAATTGAAGCTCAAAGGCATCTTGGGCAAACCATGTCTATTTGGTCGCTTCTAGTGGTCCAAGAGAGAGTATATGAATCGTGCCTATTTGGCCGCTGCTAGTGGCCCAATAGAGTATATAACGGATCCCATCACTGTCAAGCCCAATAATTATCTATTGTCAACTAATCTATATCATGTGTTATTTATCCACCTCAGCAGGATAAGACAGAGTCACCTTCTAGAAGGCCTCGTAGGCGTAACGACCTCTATTCCGTACACCACCTATATAAAAGGCCCTGGCCCCTTTCACAGAAAAGTACGCAATCTCTTTTACCCCCCTTACGCTGTCAAATTCAATTCTCTCTCATATCGATCTAGCACTGACTCTCACACCGGAGGGGATTTACAAGGCCCCCTGCTCAACTAACGTTTACTTCTCTATTTCAGGTACCGATCAAGGCTTGTTGATCATATTCCCAAATATGTCATTGGTGCAGAAAACAGTGTCATCAGAAGCGTAACATTGTTACCACATGTAGTAGGGGTTATGCCACGTCACTTCAAGTAATTGTCACGTAATTACCTAGTCTTTCTCGAACTAAGACCTATTGTACGAGAACGTAGTAGGCTCCGGGAGATAGCTTAATGAGGGTCGAGGTTGAATGCTTTTAGCCTAAGAATGATGATGCCCAAACGTCTACAACTGCACACTGACTCTATTAATTGTCTCTACGAGAAAACTGGTCGAATGTCAAAACACTTTATCAGGATGACATTTTGCCCGACCCTATGAGAATTGAGTTGGCCCTAGAGCCCTGATCTTTGAGTATTAGGATTCAGAGGAACTAACTCTACGCCTGAGGTAAGGGGAAACAACTTACCTCTAGCACTTACATCCCTCAAGGATAACTCGGTTTAGGGCACTATCGGGTGATCTACTCTAAGTGCAACGGCAGACCAAGGGTCCTCAACCCTCAAGAGTTTGAGCCGATTTTTGGGAACCTTGGGGTTATTGGTTTGGTATGACACGACTAGACCCCAAATCTCTATACGAAATCTGGGTCAAGCGTGTAACAACAAAACAAAACACACTAGTCCAAAATAAAACACGTACAAAGCCCCTGCTAAGAGTGGGCTAAAACAAAACCTGATTAAAACACAACAATCCCCTCTATGATAATAGAAACACCATGACTCTAAAAAGGTCGAGAAAACAAAATAACAAAGTCAACGAGTCATTTATCGGACTAACACAAGGCTCTAAAGTCAACCAACCAATAACATTATATACACAAGCACGACGCTATACGTTGACAAAAAATGAATAATGTCATACTAAACACAAACCCAATGAAGAGTTTACAAACTCTCTTATAAACCCATGTCCTCACAAAACACAATACAATCTCCTAAAGTGTTGCATGCCAAAGACTGTCGACGTCTAATAAATCTCGTCGACTTCACTATGTACTTTTTGCCTGACTGGGATCTAAGGAAAACAAAAGGAACGGAGTGAGTGATAAACTCAGTAAGTTACTATGTGATTTATATATCATGTTTTTATGCACATATAACCAATATATAATACACAATACACGATACACCAAGTATAGCAATTCATAGACTTGCACACAATTCACATTGATCATGTTATAATGCACATTGACTCAACGCAATATAAACACATAGTTAGGATATAAATCAGTATCTCAATCTGACTTGTATCTGAGCTGAATATGCAAGAGAGCTTTTGACTTGTCCTGCTATAAGCACTGTAGCTGTGCTGCTGAAGCAATACATATATATAACTGCACCAGAAATCCAGAAGAACACTGTAGATGTATTGATGTCGCGTTATACATAATATACTGTTTGAATCTGATAGTATCCAGAACTAAAAACCAAAGCCATGTCTGAACCCAATAATATCCAGAAAACACCAACCTTGAGACTTAACCAGGAGTCTCATTACCCTGATTTTTACCTAAGAGTTGTAGTTGTGTTGCTGTTGCAGTACACATGCTGAAATCATGTCTGAACTCTATAGTATCTAGAACCAATGACCTTGAGACTTAACCAAGAGTCTCATTACCCCAAGTTTTACCCAAGAGTCTAGTCTTCTATCTGTCATGCAAATTACTCTAACAAATACTACATCCTTGTTACGACCAATAATAAGGGAGAGACTCATGCAATGATCCGTAGCAATCGCGAGATTTAACTATCGTAAAGACTACTGTCATCTCATTGTCGACACAACCAAATATGTTAGCTGGACTCAATGCGATGCACATGTAGTTGTTTACTTGTAATAAAACACAACCATCGAGTCTCAAGTGCGAGGGCTCGATGCACATACAAGCATGCATATTTGCTTGAATTAAAACACGTAAGCATCTATTTGCTTAAAATACATATGGAAGCATTTATTTGCTTAAACACAATTAACATATATATGATATTTTATATAAAATACCAAACCCAAATATTTCCCAATATTGTTGGAACCCAATACAACACTCTTTATATTTTATTGCGTCTAAATTGACTCCTTTGAGTCATTTATTTATTATCTATAAATTCTGGACATTACTGCGATTTGCAGGATTCGTCCCAACACAATTTCACCTATAATTAATTCGGCCCAAATAATAGTCACAATCATTTAATACACATATTAGTTCAAATATTTAATAATTAATAACGAGAGTATTTTTACTATAAATTCAAAGCAAATCACGTACGTGGGGGTAGCCCACAATACATATATGTCAATCCTACACACAAAGGGAAGGGGATAGTAACTTACCTCTTTCGAAAAAAAAATCGGTAAAAACACGTAATATTTGGGTATAAATGTAGCCCTCGGCACATAAAACACCCCTGCGGAATAGGAATTAAAAATGAATAATTTTCCGTTAACAAATCAAACAAAAAATATTAAAACTTGAAAATAACGATGTTGACAGACCGATGAGAAAAATGAGAGAAGATGAGAGATAATCTCTCATTCAACTGGTAAAAGAAGAGAAAAGTGGAAGGCCCCACCACCGACCAAACCAAACAAAGGAAAAGAAAAACAAGCAAACAAAATTGTTGTTTCACTTAGAAATGTAATCCGGCCAAAACCAATGAGTAAATGGTCTAGTGATGAAACATTAAAATACCCAAATAGATTGTTAGACAATTTGAGGTGGAAATCTCATTGGTGGGTCAAATATCAAACCAGTTCAATCACCAATTAAACCCAATTAAACAATAACTAATCATTGTTAATTAGTCAATGTTAAAATAAAAATATACTTTAACAATATAAAAAAACATGTAACGTACAATATATTTCTGGTTAATCTAGCCGAAAATATATATTTTCAACTTTAACGTGTCATTTATGTTTCAATGTTATAAATCATAACTAGCATGACCAAAGTCCAATATGAACTTTAAACACGACACACATCAAGCCCAACATGTCTTGAGTTAAAATGAACTTTTATAAGGTAATTACCCAAGTCCACAACCACACATAAATAATGCAAAATATATAAATAACACAATCGGACTTCAAACGTGTTATTGTACAAGTCCAACTCATGATATATAACCAAGTTCTCATTAGAACTCAAAACTCAAGTCAAAATACTATTTGACTAACATGCTAGCATTACAAGTTTAACACTAATCAACTTGTGATTAATAAATAAATATCATAATAAATGCAAGGATATTCTCGGACGTTATATGGTGGCGAAGTCAAGAGAAAGTTTCACTATTGTACGTGTGCACACGCGCATGCGACACGTGTGACCTGGTCATTAAGATATAAAGAATTGATTGTGGTCCCCACTTACGGGACACTTGTCTTACGAATATGTATGGTCATTAGGATAATGACACCTAGCAGAGAATATTCCAATATTCCCTGTGTCATTCCATATTCACTATAAATAGAGATCAAATCCTCATTTTCAAAGATGGAAAACCCATTGATAGAAAATCACTTGATTGAGAACTTAACTGAGTACTTGAGAGAGAAATTTAGGGCATCAGCTTTTGCCCTCTTCACTTGATCAGTCCTGACTTCCATCCCAATTCTTTATTCTTTGAGGTTCTTTGATAACAATGTGTCACACCTAACACTTTACCCAACACACATCACATCCTTCGAAACACTCACATTCTACACCACTCAATTTGAGGTATCCCTGAGAATGTAGAACGCATCGATACATTGATAAAACTTCATCCAATTGTGAAAAGGTGCTACCTCATGGTTCTTAGAAAGAATTCAATTTTCATGTTTAAGTCGTTTCTAAAAGTTTTTGGAAGTTAAGTTTATCATTGTATCCTTGATTTAATTCTCACTTTGATTGATAAATCTCATTTTTACACGAGTATTCTTGAAAACGACAAACTATCGTCATATTTGTTATAGAGTCAACTATTTTTTTTAAATTTGTCTATCGGGTAATCACTTAGGAACAACTGGAGTAGTATATTTACTATGAAAAGTATCAAATATGCTTTGAAAACAACAAGTTCATTGTAAAAAGTACAAAGATTCAAATAATTTCTTGGTTTTCAACTCATTGTAAAAAACATACTCCCTCAATTCCTCAATAATTGTCGTGTTTTCATTTCTCGTCCGTTCAATTTTTTTTGTTATGTTTCTAAGTTTTCATTTTTAGAAAAACACTATTATCATTTTATCCTTATTTCTTCGTTCTACTTTAATGATGGTCTCATATGTACATGAGTTTTAATTAAAGGAAAGTACATATTGTATCAAAGCTTATAATAGCATCAATTAATTGTTTCTAATCTATTTGCCAAACGAAATTGGAAAATTATTTAGGAACAGAGAGATTATTATTTTTTAGATTCAAATGAATTTTTAATCTCTAAACTTAGTAATGGTAACTTAGTCATATTGAGAAAAGAATGATAAAATGGTAAAAAATTTGTTCTAAAAATGAAAGTTACAAACAAAATAAATTTTTTTGGGACGGACGAAAAAAAAACATGACAATAATTTTGGGACAAATGGAGTATGTCGTTTGGGATCGATTAGGGTTTGTGGATCCCTAGGTAATTTCCCGCCAAGAAAGTCCCGCCATTTGAAGGGGTTGGAAATTTAGAATATGCCATTTTGGTCAACCTAGCTATTTCCAACTAACAATTTTTGAAGAGTTGAGATCCTATATACTGTATAGGGTACCTCTTGTTGTACGATCAAACAAATTTGACTATCAATTATTATTTGGTCGCATAGAGAGAGCTACACATACATTAGATCTCAATTCTTTTTTAAGCACATTAACGATTTAGGGGCACTTTGATCTTTTGTACAAAATTTGTTAACATAATTATATTGAATTTCCGGGTTTGATAATTTGACTAGATCTCTCATGTATCACACACTGTACCTCTCGTTATGCCACCAAGCAAATTCAAACATGAGCCATCCATGAGTTATATATTATTTGGTGACATACGAAGAGATACACTGTGTGGTACATAACCTATATTTAATTTGCTTGATACTTGGTAGCAGGGGATCATCTCATTTTTTGTGAAGTGTTGGGTAAAATGGTTTAGAGGGGTTAATTTGTTATTGTTACATTAGTAGGATTCATGCGATGTCATCTTATGTACTTAATCCCTAAAACAGTAATCACACTCTCATATTCTCAGCCTACCAATACACGATAAAGCATAAAAGAGACCGGTATTGTTTGTCATAAAAGGACTTAAATTTGGGAAAAAATTATTGCTGTTATAAAGTAACCACAAAGTTGAACAAAGAGTGTATGAGAGATAGAGAGAGAAAAAGTATTATTCAGAGTGAATTCGGTGTATCAATAGCATTCCACTCCTCGGTATTTATAGCCGAAGGAGGGACGCAAATAAGAGAGCAATACAGAGGGGGATGGGTTTCTGCAATGCATCATTCAATGCAAATATGTTCACGTGCCTATAGGTAGGCTAGAAGACTTTCATAACACTCGCCCTTGAACATAGCATTGTAAGTTGGCTAAGTGTATCTCGTTAAAAACCTTTAAGTCGAAAAACCCAGTAGGGAAAAAAATCGGACATAAGGAAAAACGTACACAACTTAGGCCACCAATTGTGTGCATGTGTTGTCTCGTTAAAAACCTTTTCATGGAAAACTCAGTGGGACAAAAACCATGATAAAGGGAAAAAGAGTACAGCCATATATGCTCCCCCTTGAATTGACAAGGGTAAAGAGAAATCACTTTTGTAAATCTCGTAGGTTTCGCATCCCAATATTGTGAACATGCTTTCTGAAGGTTGTAGTGGGGAGTGCCTTCGTAAATAAATCTGCAGCATTATCACTTGATCGAACATATTGGATGCTGACCTCTTTCTTCTTTTCAAGTTCCTGAGTGTATAAAAAGAGCTTCGGGGGGATATGTTTGGACCTATCACTTTTGATGTATCCCTCTTTACTTTGGGCGACACATGCGGCATTGTCTTCAAATAATACTGTCGGATCTTTGTTGACAGGTAGTCGATTGGCATTTTGAATATGCTGAGTCATAGATCGAAGCCATACACACTCTCGACTGGCTTCATGAAGTGCGATCATCTCAGCATGATTTGACGATGTAGCAACTAGCGTTTGCTTTTGAGAACGCCAGGAAATTGCAGTACCACCCATCGTGAAGACATAGCCGGTCTGTGATCTGGCTTTATGAGGATAAAACAAATAACCTGCATCTGCAAAACCAATCAATTCATCCTTTGATCCTTTGGGATAAAATAATCTCAAAACGATCGTCCCTTGAAGATAACGAAATATGTGCTTGATACCATTCCAGTGTCTCCGTGATGGAGATGAACTATATCTTGCCAATAGATTTGTAGCAAATGCTATATCCGGTCTGGTACAATTAGCAAGGTACATGAGGGCTCCAATAGCACTTAAGTATGGTACTTCAGGACCAAGTATCTCTTCATTCTCTTCACAAGGACGAAATGGATCTTTTTCAACATTCAGTGATCTATTAGTCATGGGGCTAGTGAGAGGGTTTGCCTTATCCATACAAAAGCGCTTCAAAACCCTTTTTGTGTAATTTGATTGGTGTACAAATTTTCCACTATGAAAGTGTTTTATTTGTAAACCAAGACAATATTTGGTCTGCTCAAGATCTTTCATTTCAAATTCTCCCTTTAGGTAATCAACTGCTTCTTTGATTTCCTTGGGAGTTCCAATGATATTCAGATCATCTACATAGACAGCGATAATAGCAAATCCAACTGTCGTTTTCTTTATAAAGACACATGGACATAATTGATCATTCACATATCCGTCTTTTAACAAATGCTCACTTAAACAATTATACCACATGCGACCGGATTGTTTTAATCCATACAGTGATCGTTGTAGTTTAATTGCACATAATTCTTTAGGCTTTGAGCTCAGTGCTTCAGGCACCTTAATTCCATCAGGAATTCTCATATAAATATCGGCATCTAATGATCCGTATAAATAAGTCGTTACAACATCCATGAGATGCATATCTAATGATCCGTATAAATATCAGTCTCGTCATTAATTTCTTGGGATACATTAATTTCTTGGGAATAAGAGAATATATCCGATCAATAAGAGAATTCTCCATTTCAATATTCTCGGTTCCATATTTTCCATTACATATGGTTCCAATTAATGGAAATCTCATGGTTATCATCGTAATTAATGGAAATTACTCATGATTTGCATGATCGTGTGTTTCTTCGGAACAATTTCACGATTTGCGTGTGTTTCTTCTGGAACACTTTCATGTGATTGGGGATTTTCAATCACTTTCTTTTGAGATTTTTATCCTTTGAACCAATGGGTTTCTTCGGAACACTTTCATGCGTGTTTTAGATTGGGGATTTTCAATTTGTTTTTATCCTTTGAACCAATGGGTTTATCATTTGTCATTTTATCATTTGGCCCTTTTGGTATTTCAATTCGGCAGAGCATTTATAGCAGCTACATGTGATTTTGTCACTCTCTTTGTATCTATAAATGCATCTGGCAATTGATTCGCTACATTTTGTAAATGTATGATCTTTTGAACTTCCAGTTCACATTGCTTTGTGGGAGGGTCAAGGTGCAATAACGATGATGTGCACCACTTGATCTCTCTTCCCACTTGTTTCCCCTCTTCACCTAAAGGTGGAAACTTGTCTTCATTAAAATGACAATCGGTAAAGCGTGTCGTAAAAACGTCACCCGTTTTTGGTTCAATATATTTTATTATAGAAGGGGATTCATACCCAACATATACTCCCAATCTCCTTTGTGGTCCCATCTTTGTGCGTTGTGGTGGAGCAATTGGTACATATACCGCACAACCAAAAACTCTTAGATGGGATAGATTCGGCTCTCGCCCGAATGCCAACTGTATTGGAGAGTATTTATGATATGTACTTGGCCCGAGGCGAATCGGTCGGCCGCATGTAAACAAAGATGACCCCATACAGAAGTAGGGAGCTTTGTTCTCATCATTAATGGTCTGGCAATAAGTTGAATAAGTTTGATCAATGATTCAGCCAAACCATTTTGTGTATGAACATGGGCTACTGGATGTTCAACATCAGTCCCTATTGCCATACAATAATCATTGAATGCTTGAGATGTAAATTCACCAGCATTATCAAGTCTCACTTTCTTGATCATATAATCTGGGAATTGTGCTCTCAGCTTGATTATTTGTACAAGGAATTTGGCAAATGTCGTATTACGAGTTGATAATAGACATACGTACGACCATTTGCTAGAAGCATCAATCAATACCATAAAGTATTAGAATAGTCCACTTGGTGGATGGATAGGTCCACATATATCACCCTGAATTCGTTCCAAAAACGATGGTGATTCATATCCAACTTTAGTTGGTGATGGTCTAATTATCAACTTTCCTTGAGAACAAGCCTCACAAAGGAGTTCATTAGATTGAAAAATCTTCTAGTTTTTCAATGACTTAAACTTTTTTTTTTTTTTTTGTTCTAACACCTTGATATTGTTTCTAGACAATGAGAGGTGTTTCTAAAAAAAAATTTCCAACAACTTGTTCCATTTTGTTCAAATGTCGGAACATAGTTTCTAAAGCAACATCTCAGCAAGCAAAAGTGTGTAAGCATGAACCATCAAATTGCAAAATCAAATTGAATTGGCCGATTTGGTTTGATTGGAACGTTTTGTTCGGTTTGTGATTTTTTGTACCGAATCATATTGAATTGAATTGATGTAGGACTACCTTGCTAAGGGTGTACGTTGTTAGGTTTAGTTTGGTGCATTATAATAATTACAATAATATTAAAGCATAATCAATACATTAATATTAAAAATAAAGGGTAAATATGTAGTGAAATGTTTTAAACATCGTAAACATGATCTTTAGAAGTTAATTATTGAATCATCCAAAAAAAATATTGTACTACTTTCAAGCATCGAAATACAGTGCATGATGTTTCAAAATGGCTGCCATTTGTTTTGGCTCATTGTAACTAAGCATGACGTGTCATGCAATGTTTGTCATTATGTAATTAAGTCCCTTAACAGGGGTTAAGTTTAATTTAATATGATTATGACCAACTAATTAAATGAGATAAAGTCTTTTTTTTTTTTTTTTTGTGAAAGTGAAAACAACAACTAAACAACTAAAGCTAACACCCGCCTCGTCTCACCATTAAAATGGATGGAAAAAAAAACGATAATTAAAAAACGAAGAAATCATAAAATCCATTAAAAATGGATGGAAAAAAAAAACGATAATTAAAAAACGAAGAAATCATAAAATCCATTAAAAATGGATGAAAAAAAAACGATAATTAAAAAACGAAGAAATCATAAAATCCATTAAAAATGGATGAAAAAAAAACAATAATTAAAAAACGAAGAAAGCATCAAATTAACGCATTTATTTAGTACTTTAGACTTTACCATCAATATCCTTCATCTTCACTTCTCTATCAAGGTAATCATCGAATGACCATTCTCACTTTGATTTTGAATAAACACATGCCAATTCAAAGTCGTCTCAACAAAATACAAATGCCTCTTCATTTCTTGAATTAAGCACTCCAAGCCCAAAAAGAATTGTGTGGAGTACTGCTTCTAAAATCAAAACTACTACACTTGACTAACCAGTAAGCTCCCATAGAATTCACTTAGCCATTGACTTTCAGTGATACCAATTCCCTCGTAACCGCACATTATGATTAAGTCTTTCATGAGGCATGATTAAGTTTGATTGTCATGCCAATAATCTAATATATAATATAACTTATATTTATATATGTGTAATTGATTAAAGCTATTTAGAGGTAAAATTAAATTATCTTAAAAAAATTTAACGGTTGTGATTCACCCTCACATTAACATGTGTGAGAATAGTTATTTATTTTAACTCTCTATTACAAAGTCACCCCCTATAATTAATATTATGAGCAGTCACTTTTTTTTTTCTTAACAATCACCTCTTATATAATCTCACAATAGAGCTCAGTTGTCCCCCGAGGCATAGCCGAGTGGTAAAAGGAGGGGGACATAAGATGCTGGAGGCATGCAGCGTGGGTTCGATACTTGGTGGAAGCACTTTGCTTTCTTCTGAGGTTGGACCTTGTATGTGTTATCAGTTGCACTGTTCTCAAACCCTGTATCATTTCGGGCACATCTCGCGATTTTCCTGGTAGTAGCAATGAGGGACCGGAACTACTACCCCAGGATTCAACCTGGTTAAAAAAAACAATAGAGCTCAGTTGGTTGATTAAGGCTATCTGACGGTCGGAATTAATTCTAGCCACAAAATCAAATGGTCATGAGTCAGTTATATATAACTAATTACAAATAACCCCCATCAACTATGGGTCGAGTTCAAAATTCAAATAGCGCCCCTAAATTATCCTTTGAAACAATGTACCCCTTCAACTGTAACATTTTTTCAAATCGCACTTTCTATTCATCCATTGTCGTTTCAATTGACGAAATCATATATACCGACACCATACTATATGCACGGGCACGAAGATCTAGTCTAATATACAATAGAGCTCATACTCATACATGTGAAATTGACTAAACCTATTTAGAGGTTGAGATTAAATTATCTTTAAAAAAATTGACGGTTATGATTCACCCTCACATTAACATGTGTGAGAGTAGTAATCTACTTTTAACTCCATATTGTAAAGTCACCCCCCCTACAATTAATATAATTATTTTAAACAATCACCCCTTATAAAACATCACTCTTACATTAATATAATTTTACAATAGAGCTCAGTTGATTGACTGAGGCTATCTGACGGTGAGAATTAATTACAACCGCAAAATCAAACGGTCATGTGTCAGTTATATATAATTCCTTACAAATAACCCCCATCAACTATGGGTTGAGTTCGAATAGCGCCCGTCAATTACCACTTGAATCAATGTACCCCTTCAATGTAACATTTTTTTAAAATCGTCATTTCTATTTAGATATTATCATTTCAATTAACGAAATCATATATATTGACACTGTGTCATAGGCACGGGCACTAAGATCTAGTCTTGATTAAAGCTAAACTGATTATATACATTTAGGTAGCCAGAAAAGGATTAATAATAGAGTATGTCTCATGTAAGACCATCTTAAGTGTGATTGTCATACGAATAATCTAATATGCAATAGAGCTTATACTCGCACATGTGTAATTAACTAAAGCTATTTAGAGGTTGAGATTAAACTATCTTAAAAATTTTAACGGTTGTGATTCACCCTCACATTCACATGTGTGAGAGTAGTTATCCACTTTTAACTCTCTATTACAAAGTCACCCCCTACAATTAATATTATGAGTAGTCACATTTTTTTTCTTAACAATCTCCCCTTATATAATCTCACAATATAGCTCAGTTGATTGACTATGACTATCGGGCGGTTGGAATTGATTACAATCGTAAAATCAAATGATTATGAGTCAGACAGTCAGTTACATATAACTCATTTCAAATAACCCATATCAATTATGGGTCGAGTTCAAATAGCGCCTCTTAACTACCACTTGAAGTAATGTACCCCTTCAACTGTAACATTTTTTAAAATCGCACTTTCTATTTAGACATTATTGTTTCAATTGACGAAATCATATATACTGGCACCGGCACTGACACAAAGATCTAGTCTAATATACACTAGGGCTCGTACTCATACATGTGCAATTGACTAAAACTATTTAGAGGTTGAGATTAAATTATCTTAAAAAATGTAACGGTTGTGATTCACCCTCGTATTCACATGTGTGAGAGTAGTTATCCACTTTTAACTTCATAATGCAAAATCACCCCTACAATTAATAATATGTTTTGAACAATCACTCCTTATAAAACATCACTCTTACATTAATATAATTTCACAATAGAGCTCAGTTGGTTGACTGAGGCTATCTGGCGAAGGAAATTGATTCCAGCTGCAAAATCAAACGGTCATGGGTCAATTACATATAACTCTTTACAAATAACCTCTATCAACTATGAGTCTAGTTCAAATAACGCCCCTCAGCTACCACTTGAATCATTGTACTCCTTCAACTGTAACATTTTTTAAAAATCGCTCTTTCTATTTAGATATTATCATTTCAATTAACGAAATCATATATATTGACACCGTGCCATAGGCACGGGCACTAAGATCTGGTCTTGATTAAAGCTAAACTGATTATATACATTTAGGTAGCCAGAAAAGGATTAATAATAGAGTATGTCTCATGTAAGACCGTCTTACAAATTTTAATTCGTAAGATGGAGCTCCACTCTCTCACAGCTCAACCCACCAACACACAGTGAGTCGGTTAAAGAGGATCTGTCTTACAAAAAATATCAGTAAGACCGTCTTACACGAGTATTTGCCTTAATAATATCTTTCTTCAGATATTAACGACAACGAAAAGAAGATAATACATATTTCAGGCTTCAAATCATCTATCTCACCCCTTATTACATTTTGAGCCTTAAAAATCATAAAATTAACACATTAACCGATGAATAATATTGAAAAAACTTAGTGTGTGTTATGTGATTTTCAATTGATCACTAAATTCTACCGTAAGCGGATGGTTATTCATGTAGTATTTAGGATGTCAATCTCACATGAACTTTGAATCAAGTATCGAAGAACTCACAATTTAAATTGTCTAGTCGAATTGATTTCAAGATTTTTATTGTGATGAGTAAATTAAACTATCAAGTTTAAATTAACTAAATTAAAACACAAAATTGGATTTTTGATTTAAAACAATAATTAAAAAGCTTATAGGATTTCGGTTCACCACAACAATGAATTTATAAGTTCCGTAACAATCTTTCCATTCACAATGAATATCAAGTTTTGAAGGCGAATTGCATAAATATAGCTAATTGCATTCTTTCTAACTACTCTCAACCGTGCTTAGATTAATTCAAATTTAATGTTTCGCTCAATGAATTTAAATAAACTCATTATATCCTACAATTCAATTAGCCTCTAGAAATTCAATGAACTGTCGTTCTCATAAATTTTTAGTTCGATTTTAGGGTTCAGTTACTTACACTTCGCCTTTCGATCACATTTAGTAACTAAGATTATCGTATAAACGTAGAAGTTTCACCTTTCGATCCTTCATTAGCCCAATTTCATACAATTATTAACAAATCTAAAATCAAATCAAAACGGGTGACATTCATATAATAAATGAAAATATAAAAACTTTATTCATAAATTCATCGTGGGTTACACCTAATCCTAGAAATAGAAAACTACTCACATATAATTAAAGGAACTAGCATGAACATCTTAAGGAACACAATGAAATCAAAACTACTCCAAAGTGTTTATCTACGTCTAGCTCTGTAAGAGAGAGGGAGAAAGATAAAATTCTATATCCCTAAGGAGAGAAGAAGAATATATAAATATGTAAAAATCTCTCCTAAGCCTTTTCTTCTCCCGTTGTATCACCAAGAGACAATAAAAATAAATGAGAGGGACTATTGGCTTTTCAATCTCCATTTAGATGTCATTTAGCCTAGATACGTAAAAAGGACAAAATTGGAAAAAACTGGAAATGATTCTTGAGTTAGTCCGATTGCAGGTTGTAAAATATTTCGCACCCAGGGTGTAATCACTACTGGAAATCTTTAACTTTGACACTTGACAACAACTTTTTGCCCGCGAAAATAACTGAAACCTGCCCACGAACGGTGATGAAATTTCAACTCCTGTTATTGCCTTTAAATTCATCAATTAATCTTGACTTTTCTCCAAAATGCTCCAAAACTGCACAATTAAGCCAAATGAAGATAAGGGGCCAAAATAATTAAATTTGCAATGATAAATACAGTATTGACTTGAAATAATATACCCCTCAACTGTAACATTTTTTTTTAATCGTACCTTCTATTTAAATACTATCATTTCAATTGACGAAATCACCATATCATAGATACAGACATAAAAATCTATTTACTATATATTTAAAGTCAATGTATTAAATCGATAGCAGAACATATTGTTTATAAAAACATAAAATCGTTATTTGGCAATTACCAAATACTCGTATATAAAATTAGAGTTTATAAATAGTATCCCAAAACGGTTTATCAAAAAACTCACGTAAACGTTGTGTTTTAAAAATGGTGTATTTTAAAAAAGCTGCACCCGCCTAATATGTTCTCCCACATAAAACTATACCACAATTCGCATTCGATTCACTAAGGTTTAGAAAATGACCTTCCCTAGATTCATTTCCATCGATTACCATTACATGGCTGCAAAACCTCAAGGTTGAAAGACTTAAACAAAGACAAGAAGGAAAAAAATAAAAGAAGGAGATACAGAAAGAAAGAGAACGGAAGAGAAGACACAAAAAATAGGAAAGATGTGGAAAACTCAATCAGCCTTGATGATTGGTATATCTTTATGTATAATATATATACTATATGGGAAGATTACAATTTAGGAAGGTTTGACCAATCTCTTAACAGATTGGCTGTTACAATTTATGTACAAAAATTATGCTTTCCTAAATACAATTATAACACATGGGAAATTAAGTGCTGACACCCTCCCGCAAACTAAGCGTAACATGGTGGAGATGCAGTTTGGAGGAAAGGAAAGATAACCGAGGTTGAGCAAGAGGTTTGGTGAAAACATCCGCTAGTTGATCCTTGGTGGAGACGTGAGCTAAAAGAAGGAAGCCTCGTTGGTGTAACTCCCGAACAAAATGATGATCTATTTCGATGTGACGAGTTCGAGCATGGAACACCGGGTTTTTGGACATGTGAATGGCAGATATATTATCGCAATATAAACTCGGTGGATGTAGGAGGAGACCCAACTCACGATAAAGGAAAGAGAACCAACGAAGTTCTGCCGCGGTGGTGGCCAAGGCACGATACTCGGCTTCACTACTTGATCTAGACACGGTGGATTGCTTCTTTGCCGTCCAAGCCACAACATTGGGGCCAATGAAAACGCACGCGAATTGAGCGAGCGGTCATTGGGATCCCGGCCAATCGGCATCGAATAAGCGCGGAACAAAGATGTGTTTGGAGACCGGATATATGTTAAACCGAGAGACCTTGTACCCTTGACAAATCGAAAAATTCTTTTAACGGCTTGCATATGAGATGTGCGGGGTTGGTGCATGTACTGACACACTTGATTAACGGCGAAAGCGATGTCTGGGCGAGTGAGTGTCAAATATTGAAGGCCTCCTACCATGCTGCGATAGACACGTGCATTAGGCAGAAGGTCACCAGCCGTGGAGGATAAATGAGAGCCCGGAACCATTGGTGTTTTCACTGATTTACAATTGGCCATGTTGAACTTCTCAAGTAAGTCAGTGGCATAGCGAGACTGAGTCAAAGTCAATTTGGTGGAGGACCGAGTTGCTTCAATGCCGAGAAAAAAACTGAGATTACCCAAGCGTCGGCTATCAAAAGTATGGCAGATATCATCAAGGACTTTGGAGACTTCTTGTGGATTAGAACATGTGACAATAAAATCATCCACATACACAAGAATAGCAATGATGGAAGAGGATGAATGACGAATGAATAAAGAACTATCTGCCTTGCTATTAAAGAAACCGAGAGAGAGCAAGAAGTCATGTAATCGTTGAAACCAAGCCCGAGGGGACTGCTTCAAACCGTATAAGGCACGGTGGAGTTTGCAGACATGAGTGGGAAAATGTGGATCGATGAACCCCGGTGGCTGGGCCATAAAAACCTCCTCATTGAGTGTGCCATTAAGGAAAGCATTTCGAACATCTAATTGTTGGATTGGCCATGCAATGAGGCTTAAGCAAGGATTGTCGAATCATCTTAACCACGGGACTAAAAGTCTCATCATAATCGAGACCCTCTTGTTGCGAATATCCTTGAGCAACAAGCCGAGCCTTATGTCGCTCGATTGTACCATCGACTTTCCTTTTTATTTTGAAACCCACTCGCCCAGAGACCACGTACCATTTTGTGGAGGAACAAGGGCCACATAATTCCTCATCCATAGCAGCTTGCCATTGTGGAAACGGAGGCGGCTTGTTTGAAAGTGTGGGGTTCAAGTGTTTGGCAGTGTGGTAGACAAGGCTTGGCAAGTAGTGGTAGACAAGGCTTCCGAAGATGATGTTCCGTAGATCAAATCATTGATGCTTCGAAATTTGAGTGGAGGAGTGGAGTCAATGCTTGAAGATGAAGAGGCAGGAGAAGAGTTAAGGTTGAACGGAACTGGGGTAGTGTTGAAGGTAGAGGGCTGGGTGTGATTAGGTGGGGCGGTTTGTATGGAGGGAGAGTGAGAACCGTGATCTGCCAGAACTGGTTGGCTGGATGAAGGAGTGGGCGGGGTGCTTTGGGAATGAGTTTGTGGGCTTGCACCTGTATTTGCCGAGGGGGGTGCAGGACCCAATTCTGGTGGGTCAATGGTGGTGGGGCCATTTGGTGAGTCCAAGTTTTCTTGAGAAGCCATGGGAGTAGGCGGATGTGGGCTAACAAACGTGCTTGGGCCAAGAGGAAGAATTGGAGCAGACTGTTGGTGAGAGCTGGAAGTAGACTGCAATGGGCCAGATGGCTGGTGAGGAGAAATATAATTAGGTGTGGGTAGTATTCCACGGCCATTGCTACCCCCACGACCATTGCGGTTTTTCCACCATTGCTTACCGCGACCACGGCCACAATTTTGTTGTGGTGGGTGATAACCCCCAGTATTGGAACGACCATGATCAACATTATAATGGGCAGGCTGTGAGAACGGAGGAGGAGAAGGGTTGGGCAATGAGTTAGGCTCGGCTTGATGGGAAACAAGGGCGGTTGTGGGATTGAGAGTTAGGTTAGAAAACTTGTGCTGGAGGGTTTCTTCTTGAATAAGAAGGTCCTGAAGGTCGTTTAGAGACATGGCAGGGCGTGAGTTTTGCACAGTTATGAACTATTTAATGGATGGCCCTAGACCTCCAAGAAGACGACGCTGGAGGTCTTCATTCGTGACAGCAACTCCAGTAGTAAGGAGAGAATTTTGGATGGTTTTGGCTCTAAGGATGTAGGTTCGAAGGGGCATATCTGGACCGCGTTTCAGATCGTGAAGATCGTCTTGCAGCTTTTGGATATGAATTTGGGAGGATACACCAAATTCATTTGCTAGCAGTTTCCAAGCCTCAGGTGCGGTTTTACATGGGTTAACGTACGGTTGAATATCCGCGGAGACAGTTGCTTTGATCCAACCGAGGACAAGTCCCGAGGCTTGATGAAATCGACTATAAGCTGGATTTGGTTTTACTCCATCTGCTAGGAATTCGGGTGGAGGAGTGGTTTGTGTGATAGTGTCGGTGATGTTGTGGGTTTGAAGGACAGAGTTAAAAAGTGAGCTCCAATTGAGATAGTTTTCACTTGTGAGATGGGTGTGGGACATATAGGACTGAATATTTAGGAACAGAGGAAGGGGAGAAGGTGTTGGCAAGACATTAGTAGTGGAAGAGGTTGCATCATCCATGACCACTATTGGCTCTGATACCATGAAAGACTTAAACAAAGACAAGAAGGAAAAAATAAAAGAAGGAGATACAGAAAGAAAGAGAACGGAAGAGAAGACACAAAAAATAGGAAAGATGTGGAAAACCCAATCAGCCTTGATGATTGGTATATCTTTATGTGTAATATATATACTATATGGGAAGATTACAATTTAGGAAGGTTTGACCAATCTCTTAACAGATTGGCTGTTACAATTTATGTACAAAAATTATGCTTTCCTAAATACAATTATAACACATGGGAAATTAAGTGCTGACAAAGGTTAGGTAGCGAAGGCCATCATCTATGGCGAACTCCAACGAGGTTGCCAAAATCCACAACCAAAAACTAATCTCCTGCTTCAAATCTCCCCCAATTCCTCTCTCTCTCTCTCTCTAGAAATCCAGACTTGAGCCTATCAGACATAAATTACCTAATCAGAGCCTACATCAATGGATATTGTTAGTGTGAGCTTTCTCTTTCCAGAGAGATTCATTTATTTAAATCGAAGGTTAAATGGGAGGAAGCAAATGGAGAAAAGTAAAATGGCTCTGGGTTTGAACACGTGTCTTTACGCACCCAGAACTGATGAGGAGGATTCGTCGCCGTACCACCACCGTTTTCCCCCCTCCGTCTCCGCGACGCCGACCAGAAACCCCGACTGTCTTCCTCTAACGCCAAGGACCCCCATCCCCTGTTGCCCGACCTATTGGCAATATGTTTTTGGCTTGCTTAATTTTTGGCTTTTGTCATCTTTTTCGTTGTATGGTGTACGTTCATCAATTCTCATATATCGTGTCATAGGCACGGACACAAAATCTAGTTGCTACCTAAAAAAAAAAAAAAAGAAGAAATTATCGTTTGAAATTCTATTATGTTAATTGAAAAAAGAAACTAGTGTTTCAATTCTTTGATTGGGCATTTACCATTTACCTTGCACAATAAGATGAGAGCATAAATTGAGATGCATGGATAGATTTCACTTTGTCTCTAGTTCCAAATGTATCACTCCACCTTCATTTGCATCTTTACTGTTATTTCCAGCAAGGTCAACTCTAGTCCATTTTTTGAGATACGTAAGTAACAATAGGCTTCCAGTCTGGCAGCAGAGACCGATTATTAACCCAATATACAACCCCTTTACGTATAAATAATGGGTAATGCTAGGGCCACTCTAATAGCACTCAATTTTAATGCTAGGGCCACTCTAATAGCACTCAATTTTGAGTACCAAATGATGTGGCATCTTATGTGTCATATTGTTAACATAACTTTTTAACTTAAATAATATTCACAACAAGCTCGATGTAAGTATATATATTACTCCTATGTCTATAACAATTTGATGAAATCTGATTTCACCTTAGCATACAGCCTCAACTTGAAAGCAAGAACAACTCCAATTGGCATGCCAACGACATAGAACGCTGCTAGGCTAATGTATGCAGTGACATGCTGCCATCCGCATCCCCTTGCTACCCCTGCATCATTTGGTTACTTCATCTCCTTCTCTGATTAATACCGACTAAGCAAGGATATAGAATATTGAATAAGAAGAAAGAATTTAACTGAGGGCAAATTGAAAGTTGAAACCTTGCAATATTCCTTGAACGGTATCCACTGCCATTGACACCAGTAGTAGGGGTGTCATTGACGCAAATTCATTTATAATTACAGACCTGTCACTGAATAACCCAGCCCATTTATCATGACCAAAGCCTAAAGCTAAGGCAGCAACAAGACCAAGTAGCATAGACAGCTTCAGAGTGACCTTCATTGCATGCTTAGCTTTCTCAACATTCCCTGCTCCCAACTCGTTTGATACCCTTGTGCTGTTATGAACAGTTGATCTCATACCAAAGCAACTGGTTTAACAGAACAATCAGGCCCAAAAACAATTAACAAGGAAATTCAGCTAACCTTACAGCAGCACTGAGGCCGTATGTAACCATGTACGGTACTGTTTCTGTATTTACGCTGAGACAAACACTAATCATACGTTACAAAGTGGCCAAGAGATTTGGAGTAAAGAAGGAAATAGTATTTCCTACCACATTGCAATTAGAGGAGTTGTTAGCTCTGCGTTTGGCATCAGTCCGGCTAGTAAGACTAGTAACTCGAAAGCCCAGTACTCCAAACTAGCAAACGTATTTCGAAAATGAAAAATCAAGGACGACAACTCTCTTAAATATTATTGTAAGTTGATGAATAATAAGTTATGTTACTAACCACACCATCGCTGCAGAGGGAAGGGCGAGCTTCAAGTTTGTAAGAAGATGACTAAAGGACTCGAAAGAGAATCCTTGCCACGTCTCCTTAAATTTCTTGGCGTAAAGCACGTATATAGCCAGCATAAACAAAGAAATCCAAAATGAAATTGAAGTAGCCAATGGGACTCCAACAAAACCAAGAGATGTACGATGAACTAGAAGATAAGCAAGGGGAATGTGAATGACTAAAGGCAGCACCGAGCACACAACTTGTGGGATTAAAACAGACTGCGTCTGAAGAAACCTCAACAAGCAATTCATTAAGCCGTAAGCAAACAATCCCGGTATAAGATACTTAAGGTAGAGAGCAGCCATGTTTGAAATGTTTGGATCTTGGTGAAGTAAGATGAGAATGGGTTCGGTAAATAGCCAGAGAATGGTAATGAGGAAAGAGAAGAAGATTGAAATAATGCAAGAAGCCTGTAAATATATACCCAACTTTCGGTATAGCTTTGCGCCGTATCCTTGCCCACATAATGTCTCCAGTGAACAACTTAACCCAATCTAAGGTAACAAGAATGAGAAAATCTGTCAGTCTATATATAATCTGTCAAACAAGAAACAGGACACAGAGTTCAATTTTTATGTCCCCTTCCATTGTAAAAATTAAGTACAATTACACTTACTTTCGATCGAACAGACACTTGAAATATATGTATCCAACATAAGTTAGATAAATCTTCATCCAAGCAAATAAATTACTCTTAACTGCAACTAATACTTCTCCCAAAAATACATAAAATCAATTTAAAAAAAAAGTGTCTTAGAGAACTCATAAATTTCAAAAGGGCGTCGCCCACTCCCATGTGGGTTGCAGGCTGAGGTGGGTGGGTAATTGAATACCCAATTACCCGGGCATGCATAAATGGATGGACAACATATATGAGTGTCCATTTATTTATTAACATAAAATTATTAAATTTGGATAAAAAAATTCTTATACATACATATTAATGTTTTTCATTAGATAGATAAGTATGTTGTTATGTGTTTTTGGCTATAATATGGTGAATAATAATACTCTATTCATCCAAATTAAATAGAGTTATACGTAATTTTATCCCCAAAATAATTTATTTTTCCAACTTTAATCTATAAATTTTTAGCATTATCTTTTAAATTCTTTCACTATTAGGTTATATACAAATAAATATAACTAGTTCAATTTAAAATAAATGTATAAATATAAAAATACAATTCTAAAAGTTGTAAACTATAAAAATAGACTAGTGATAGTGTCCACAAGGACCACAACAATAAAAGGATTAAAAGCATAGGCATTAGGATTTAGGAATCATATATTTGGATAGTTAACACTAGTCCACTAGTCCACTAGAGTCTAGAAGACTGGAACTAACAAAACACAAACAAAAACAGTTGGTTAATGGCTTATAAATTATAAACCATTGTGAATCACAATATATTAACGGTGTATAGTAAAAATTTGGTTGAGATAGTTTTATATATATTTTTTATAAGATGAATCATTTTTATTCGATTTATCATATATTGTTGGGTAAAGCTATGAGAAAGTAAAACTAAATTTAACAAATAAAGATTCGTAAGACAATCTTGCATGAACTTAGCCATTGTGTATTAAGTTATCAAAGCAAACAACTCTTACTCATCAACTGATTAATATTCACAACTTTTTAATATAAACAAGGCTACGACAAACAAAAAGAATAAACATAACTAGAAATAACACAACTTACCATGCAAGTTTTGAAGCGGGATAAAATATTGGCTCAAAACAACTAAAAAATTCAGCATAGAATAACACTTATTAATAGTTTTGTGCCTTTGACCAGCTCTAATTATGAGTAAATCTCTTATAACACGATTTTACGGATTTTAATTTGTAAGACGAAGCTCCACTCTTTCATAACTCAACCAATCAAGACACGATAGATCATATAAGGATGATACATCTTGTAAAAAATATTCATAAGACGATCTTACATAAGTTTTTGCTCTAATGATATACATATCTCGAAATAACTAAGGTCGATGGTAATGCTTGAGATCTTGAGAAAGCTTTCCGTAGTGAACTTATATGGTACGTATAGCCTAATATGTATTTCCTTCATTTTCGGTAAAGAGTCTTAGTTTAAAAGTCAAATTTTTTTTAAAATTGGTACTTTTAGTAGTTTATTAGTAATAAAATGATATTTTTATGCAATAATTTTTTAAAAATACTCTTTAAGTGAAATATATAAAAATAGAATAGTGAAATTTTTGCCCGGAACGAAGGGTGTATATAAATATTGTATTACTTAGGGATGTAAATCAGAACCACCGAACCGAACTAAACCAACTTATATATTTTTATTTATTTATTATATAATATATATTATATTACATTTATCAACTATTTTGAACGTTTGATTTATTCATATTCATATATATATATATATATATATATATATATATATATATATATATATATAGACGCATACTAAATCAAACAAAATCTTGATTGTTGGAGAACTATTATTTCTTCTATTGTTTGTATTTATTTTAGAATGTGTATTGTTTTATTTATGATAATTTGTTGTTAATAGGTTATTTCCTAATTTTGATGTTAATTTCAAATTAAAATCTTATTTTTATTGTTATTTTTAATGTTGTTTAATTTCATTAAAAATAATTTATATAAACCACAAAACCGAACCAAACCAAACCAAACCGAGTGGTTCGATTCCAAATCTTACTCGGTTCGGTTTGATTCGATTTGAGATTTTTGAAACCACTATGAGGCGGTTTGATTTATGATTTTGGCATAAACCAAACAAAACTGAACCACTTACACCACATATTACTCCTATCTATTTAATGTATCATGTTAAAGGCAAGCAAATTGCACTATGGGCAGTTGTAATTAATAACACGATCGATGACCATGAATATGAGAGAGTATAGTACTATACGGTTTCGAAGTTGTACCATGAGACCGAAACCGGTGACATTGGCCCAAGAATTGGCAAGGTTAGAGGCCGCAAGGTGAAGGTTGCCAAGGTGACCGGCAAACATGACGGAGCTCAAAGGAATAAAGTAGTAAGCGACGGTCGTAAGGATCAACGGCAGCGAAAACAATATTTGATTCTTCCACTCCTCCACGTCCAACACCGTCTTCCACCTCCACCCCCCATCATCATCATTCTTCTTTACACCTTCATCTTCATGCATCAACCTCGTCTCTTCAGCCTCATCAGCATTTCTGACAGTTTGCAACATCTTCTATTAATAGATAGTTACGTTGTACATGATCACCAGACCACCGAGGGAGTGGGAGTTTCTCCAGAACTAGCTAGACATATATACAGTATATGCGCATAATTAAAAACACAATCATTGCCAATATTGTAAGTGAAAGTCTTTCTTTTTAGTTTTCGGGAACAATTAACAAATACACAATCATTGCCAATATTGTAAGTGAAAATCTTTCTTTTTAGTTTTCGGCAACAATTAACAAATACAAGTACGTGAATGGAAGCTGATGACGCTGTTTTTTGCGTCACCTTATTCTTATTTCTATTTTATTCTTGTTTTATTTTTGTTTACTTTAATTTTGTACTCTCTCGTCCGATCTTGCTCGAACAATAAAGAGTAGGGACTACTACATGAGATATTGTAACTTGAGTGGAGTTGGGTTGAGAGGCAGGGAGAAAACTTGGGTCGCCCGCCCTTTACTGAAAAAGACTTAGCATTGTGTAACACCCCAAATTCTGCACCGACACCATGATCTCATAATTTGACCACGTTACCAACAATCATAACTTAAATTATAAATGCTATAATCTCGTAATAATTAAATCTTAATATCCTTGACTTAAGTCAAAAATAATCCAAATTGATTAAATACAAAATATATCTAAAACTTGACATAAATCCATAATTAATTTAAAGTATTGTCGAATAATTCAATAAGTAAGACTAAATCTAAAATTCTAGGAAGCCGTCATCTTGGTCTACCCGAGCCAAAATCCTCTAATAATCTTACTCATTACTTGAGAAAGAAGAGTATGAAGGGGTGAGCGAACAATGCTCAGTAAGTTCATATACAATCCCTCCGGTTACTAAGGAAGAGTTGACCAGAAATAAATCCAAGATGAATATATATATATATATATATATATATATATATATATATATTTTTTTTTTTTTGAATAGTCAAAATTCATAAATAGAAATCGATAAGCGGAAGCAAATATCAAATTTCGATTTAAGTGAGCAAGAATCCAAATGAAAATAAACGTTCAAAGGTGACTCGAGTAATCAACTATCACCAACCGTCCCGTACCAATTAGTGACAATTGACTACTCACAGAATCTCATGATCACACAAGGAAATTCATAAATCATAGTTCATAGTTCATAGATCATAAATCATAGATCATTGGTATATCCGGATAACCACGCCACGGGCCAAGTGGCGTTCATAAGCATCATAAATCATAATTTCATAACTCATAGTGTCATAAATTCAACTTAGTGGTCATGGTAGAATTTCAAGTAATCAATATTTTTACCAATCAGGAACTGCCAAAAATCATACTTTTCATCACATGAAATTCAATAATTATGTGAGAATAAACAAATAATCAAATCATAAGTTCGAAAAAAACGTAAACGAAGGAGTTCAAATTCAAATGTCGATTTAAAGTCGGCGTACGTTTCAAGAAATATCGAAGTCGAGGAATTTAATGGAAACCTAACGAACGATATATAAAAGATCGATGACCTAAAAGAGGTATAATCCCTTACCTGAATCTGCTTAGCAAAAATAATCCACCACACGTACGATCACCCTAAACTCGTTTGTCCAATCTAGATTCATTAACAACCACGATTATTAACTAAAGTCAACTAACGCTGCATTAATAATCAATACTTAAAAATATTCAAAATTATATAAACTCTTTTAAGAAAATATTATTATTATTATTATTATTTTATTTTTATTTTTTTCAGAACCTATTCTACTGTTTCTGCAAATCATAAAAGCATAATTTTTACTTTATAAAAATCAAATGATGTTAACTAATTTATTAGTATTTATTAATAGATACTATAGATTAAAAATTTTATACATACTGATCCATACACAAAATGCCCACACATCACCTGCCGTATATATATATATATATATATATATATATTTATATATGATTCCCACACACACACACACACCAACTGCTCCTTCCTCCTTATTTTTTCTTTTGTACAATCAATATGAGAGGAAGTAACCGCCACCATCAATTAATATGGTTTCTTTTTTTTTTAATCAAGTCTAATCAAACAATATACACTCACGGTCAATGCACACTCCTATGGTTTCTTTTTTTTTTTTTAATCAAGTCTAATCAAACAATATACACTAACGGTCAATGCACACCCCTATGGTTTCTTTTTTTTTTTTTAAATCAAGTCTAATCAACAACACACCCTATACTATTATATATATAATATAAAAATAATCTATATATATAATAGCTATGAATGACATAACAAACAAACCATACACCCTACACTAACCTATTAATCAAAAGAAAAAGAAAAGCAGCCAATTATACATATCATATCAACGGTGGCATACATATCATTCAATTTTATAACTATTCAAACAGTACCTATATTATACTATCTATCTATGTGTATATATATATAAACTCTTTTAAGAAAATGTTATTATTATTATTATTATTATTATTATTATTATTATTATTATTATTATTATTATTATTATTATTATTATTATTATTATTAATATTATTATTATTAATATTAATATTATTATTATTATTATTATTATTATTATTATTATTATTAATTATTATTATTATTATTATTATTATTATTATTATTATTATTATTATTATTATTATTATTATTATTATTATGATTATTATGATGATTATTATTATTATTATTATGATGATGATTATTATTATTATTATTATTATTATTATTATTATTATTATTATTTTCAGAACCTATTCTACTATTTCTGCAAATCATAAAAGCATAATTTTTACTTTATAAAAATCAAATGATGTTAACTAATCTATTATAGTATTTATTAATAGATACTATAGATTAATGAGAGGAAGTAACCGCCACCATCAATTAATATGAGTTTTTTTTTTAAATCAAGTCTAATCAAACAATATACACTCACGGTCAATGCACACCCCTATGGTTTCTTTTTTTTTTTAACCAAGTCTAATCAACAACACACCCTATATTATTATTATTATTATTATTATTATATATATATATATATATATATATATATATATATATATATATATATATATATAATAGCTATGAATGACATAACAAACAAACTGACACACCATACACTAACCTATTAATCAAAAGAAAAAGAACAGCAACCAATTATACCTATCATATCGGCGGTAGCATACCTATCATTCAATTTTATAACTATTCAAACAGTATATATATATATATATATATATATATATATATATATATATATATATATATATATATATATAACTTACCTATTCTTAAACATAACAAGGAGGATGAATGGATAACCATACCTCCAATGCCGCTTTCTTCTGCCGCCGCCCCTCTAGTTCTGCTGTTTCTTTTCTTCTTCTTTTTTTCTCTGTTAATAGGTAAGGGTTTTCTCATTCTTTAAACATTTATTTATACAAAAACCCTATTAGGTTTTCTAACCCTAACATTAAATGGGTCAAGACCAATTTTTAATTGGGTACATTATTAGGGAATTGTAATGGGCAAATTTCAAGTGGGTACAATTTTAGAAACATGTTCTCATCTAGGACCATCAATTTTTTGGACATTTCATGTAACTACAAATTGGTTGCCAAATGATAAAAATGTCATTAATGAAGATCCAGCCTAAAAAAATTCAAAAAAGCTGATGCCAAAAAAAAAAAAATCTGATGCCAAACAAAATCTGATGCCAAAAAAAAAATCTGATGCCAAAAATCAACCTGATGCCAAAAATAACTTGATTCCAGACATCAGGTTGATGCCAAAAATCAACCTGATGTCAGGCATCAGATTGATGCCAAAAATCAACCTGATGCCAAGCATCAGGTTGCTGATGCCAAAAATACTCGGTCAAGCGAAATACTAAAACCCATCCTCGAGGTAGGTGAACGAAGGATTCGATGATGTAGATCTTATCATTAGTCTCTATCTCCCTCTCTCTCCCGGTCTTCTCTCTCCCTGATATCTCTCTCTTCCCTCATCCATTGAAGCCGCTGTCCACCTTATCCGCCCTCTGTAATCTGCCCATCAGCGTCATCCTCCATTGATGAAGACCGCCCTCCATCTCCACTCACTTCCAGCCGCTCCCAGCCGTCATCCTCCATGGCCGAAGGCGAGCATTACATTCGGAAGACGGATTCTACCGGTAGTAGAGGAAGTTAGCCATGAGGCTTTAGGATGTCGAAATAAAGGTCGTTAGTCTTCTTTCCAAATCTCCATCCTCGGTCAAGCGGGTAAAATCACATCACCAATGGTGAACATAGTTCGTCGCATTTTATTGATTTCACTCGTCAATCGAAATTCTTTTCCCCTCTCCCAATCACTGGGAAAAAAATTTCGGCTTTTTTTACAAGGTACGACGATCGTCGTACGAAACAAAGGGGCAGTGATGTATTTTCACTCCAAAAATGTACCTAAAAGATATGTCTAAAAAATGGCTGGATTGATTTGAAAACATGTTTTGAAAAATGTACCGGCTTGTAATTATTTCAATTGTAATTTATCCTAGTCATAAGTGGGCCAAGCCCAAACCAATTTAATTTGTTACTTAATAGGTTCAAAGAATTAATTTAACACAATAATTATAACATTAATTATATATGTCCAAAGAGATCATAATATTAATTAACGAAAAAATTAATATTTTTACTAAAATTATCGGGGTATTACACTCTCACCCCATTAAAAGAAGTTTAGTCCCTAAACTTAACGTACCTAATCAGTCGAAGAGGCTTGGATGTCGTTCTCGCATATCTTCCTCTAATTCCCAAGTAGCCTCTCTCTCGGTATGGTTAGTCCACTGCACCTTCACGTACGGAATGGTACGTCTTCTCAATACTTGATATTTTCGGTCCACTATACGAACTAGTTGTTCATCGTAGCACAAATCTTCTCGTAATTGTAAGGGTTCAAAAGCAATTACGTGACTTGGATCTGGGACGTATTTCCTCAACATCGACACATGGAACACATTGTGGACTCCTGAAAGTGTAGGTGGTAATGCAAGCCTATAAGCGACTTCCCCCGCACGATCCAATATTTCAAAAGGGCCTACAAATCTCGGACTAAGCTTCCCCTTAATGCCAAATCTCATAACTCCCTTTGTCGGTGAAATTTTGAGAAACCCATGATCTCCCACTTCAAACCCAAGTTCGCGATGATGCTTATCGGCATACGATTTCTGTCTACTCTGGGCCGTAAGAAGTCTCTTCTTGATCAACTGTACCTTATCCGATGTAATCTGCACAAGTTCTAGCCCCAACAGTTGCCTCTCGCCCACTTCATCCCAACACGTAGGTGATCTACATCTCCTTCCATATAATGCTTCGTACGGTGCCATACCAATACTCACATGAAAGCTATTATTATACGTAAACTCAACCAACGGCAGATGGTCATCCCAATTCCCTTGTAAATCCAAAGTACAAGCCCTAAACATATCCTCCAATGTTTGTATGGTTCGTTCTAACGTGCCATCTGTCTGTGGATGGAAGGTCGTACTCATGCTCAAATTTGTGCCCAAGGTCTTCTGCAAGCTACCCCAAAACTTCGAAGTGAATCGGGCATCACGGTCCGAAACTATAGAAACTGGAACTCCATGTAGTCCGACGATCTTGTCAACGTACAACTTTGCTAGCTTCTCCAAGGAGTCATTAATCTTGAAAGCAAGAAAATGAGCTGACTTGGGCAATCAATCGACGATAACCCAAATAGCATTGTGCCCCTTTAGCGTTCTGGGTAACCCTACCACAAAGTCCATAGTAATGTGTTCCTACTTCCATTCGGGAATCGGTAGTGACTGTAACATTCCACTAGGTCGTTGATGTTCGCTCTTAACCTGTTGGCACACCAAGAACATAGCGACAAATTCTGCAATTTCTCGTTCCATATTTTCCCACCAAAACGTCTCCTTCATGTCTCGATACATTTTTGTACTCCCAGGCTGTACTGCAAACCTTGAATTGTGAGTCTCTTCTAACACTTCTCTCTTTAACTCCGGATCCGATGGTACACAAATCCTTCTTCCAAAACGTAGAATACCATCCCCTCCAAGTCGAAAATTTATCTGAGCTCCCATCTCTACACCTTCCCAAATTTTCATTAACTCTGGATCAACTCTCTTAGCCGTTTTTATTCTTTCTAGTAACAACGGTTGAAGACTCAAACGAACCAAGTAACCTTTTCCTCCTCTTACCCGTACTTCTAGGCCCAAGTTCTTGATCTCTTCGAGAAGTCTCTTTTCCTTTGTCAGCATCATCGCTAATGTTCCCATACTCTTGCGACTCAAGGCATCAGCCACTACATTGGCCTTGCCTGGGTGATATAAAATGGTGCAGTCGTAATCCTTTAACAACTCTAACCACCTTCTCTGTCTCATGTTCAATTCTTTCTGGGTAAAAATGTACTCCAGGCTCTTGTGATCTGTGTAAATCTCGGATGTCACCCCATATAAGTAGTATCTCCAAATCTTCAACGCAAGCACCACTGCCACCAACTCTAAGTCGTGGGTCGGGTAATTCTTCTCAAAGTTTTTCAGTTGTCGTGATGCATAGGCAATCACCTTCCCATCTTGCATCAGAACACACCCTAGACCCTTCAAAGAAGCGTCGCTATAGATCACAAACCCGTCTGTGCCCGATGGTAAAGTAAGAATTGGTGTTGAAACCAATCTCTTCTTCAATTCTTGAAAGCTGGACTCACAATCCTCCGTCCACACAAATTTCATGTTCTTCTGAGTCAGCTTAGTCAAAGGTGTCGCGATCTTCGAGAATCCTTCCACAAAGCGACGGTAATATCCTGCTAAACCTAAGAAACTTCGCACTTCTGTCACTGTCATCGGCCTTTCCCAACTCACAATAGCTTCAATCTTGGCCGGGTCGACTGAAATTCCATCCTTGGACACAACATGTCCCAAGAAGGCTACTTTCTCCATCCAAAATTCACATTTCTTAAACTTGGCATACAACTTCTCCTCTCTTAATATTTGCAGCACTGACCTCAAGTGTTGCTCGTGTTCTTCCCTGGTCTTTGAATAGATCAAGATGTCGTCAATAAATACGATCACACACCGGTCGAGAAACTCCTGGAAAACCCTATTCATGAGATCCATGAAGGCAGTTGGGGCATTTGTGTTTCCAAACGGCATCACCAAGAATTCATAATGCCCATAGCGAGTTCGGAAAGCTGTCTTCAAAATATCCTCCTTCTTAACCCTCAACTGGTGGTACCCCGAGCGAAGATCAATTTTTGAAAAGTAACTGTGGGTCCCAATGAGCACAATAATAAGCTAGAAGGGGGGGTTGAATAGCTTATTAACACTTTAAAACTTTTTAAAGTAAGTTCCTTGAAAGTTACTTGCAATCTATGAAAAGAATCAAGTAGCGGAAGACCTTCAAGAAAATTGTTCCAGTGCAGATAAGGACTACCGGTAGACCTTTTACAGATTACTTAAGTTACTTGAAATGGATGAAGTAAACAATGAAGCGGCAGTTCAATAATTAAGCAGACAGAAGGAAATAACACAAGTATTTTGGGATGGTTCACACTATAATGAGTGCTACGTCCACCACCAAGGCAGTCAACCTTGGATTTAAATTGTGCACTATGTTTTCCACTTAGATCAATTACAAAGAATATCCCTAATGGATCGTGTACAAAATATTGACTTGTGTTTGGGTCTAGGGAATTAAATATCGTAAATACAAGATATTTAATTAGATGCGAAATATAGTTAATGGAAGTAAACAACAAGAAGAATAAAACAATAAATGTTGAAGAAGCGACTTCTTGTTGTTGATGAGGACTTCTAGATCTGTTGAGGATCTATTGAATGCTTGGTGAAAGACTTGGAGTTACGTAGATTGAGCAATTCTTTAAGTGTTCGATTGATTACATGCGGTTGTCCCTTTTGATCCGATCTTCAATGGCGTATTTAAAGCGGTGCACTTCAAAGATCCGTTGGAGAAGGCGAAGACTTCAACGACTCTTTTCATAAATGCATTAAATGCATGGGGTCGATCAAGGAATTTCGTCTTCACAGATAACTAGAGCGAGATAATCATTTACGAGATCTTCAAAAGGTGGGCGATTTGGTGTCGGATCGAGAGATGAAGCGAAAGTAGGGGCCGATGCCTTTCTTGCTTTACTTGTTCGGGGCGAAAAGTATTCTGCTTTTCGGAAAGTTGCTTTCGGCTTGACATGTCGAGAAAAAGACTTGGATTAATTCAAATATCAAATGAGAATAAGTTTGAATTAATCCGGCTAGCTGATCTGGAGAGGACACGTAGAAGCGGTCGGTGGACACGAGGTCTACCGATCTTAAGCTTTGAGCGTCTTCGGTGAAGCGAGAGAAGTGGTCTTCAGATGTTCTGAAAAGGTCCTACAAAAACTATACAAGGCAAAGTTCTATACAGGTTGCCACGCTAATCGATCTGCGGCCGATTAGCCAGAAGTATAAAACTAAAGTAATGTCTTGATCGGATATAAATTTAACATAAGAATCAACAATCTCCTCCTATTTATATCGGTCATCATTACTACAAATGAGGGTTTTAAAACAAGCTATTTAATAGATAATAGCATGTAGAAAGTTTATATATTACGTAAGCGGTAGACATGCCTCTATTAAGCAGAATAACACCTCGGATGCAAGGGACTAATCTAAGTGCATACAAGAATAAGAGAGTCAAAGAATAGCACACTGGATCGGCGGCGGTTTAAATCAATTTAAAGCTGAATGTTTAAATTCTCATATAAATAAACAATAAAGCGACAAGAATTTAAACAACATAATTTTTGAAAAAGCAAGTAATCATCGTATTCATAAACAAGATGTTTACATTTGAGAGTTTTCAAAAATAAGATAAATACAAAGGAAAGGGAAGAAAAGATACAAAAGCTACCATGGTCTTTTCCCTTTGCCTTTGTCTGCGACCTCCTTTTCTCTTCTTTCTCGCTCTAGCTCTTCCATTCTTCTTTGGTATTCGGCATCGCATCGGTTGGAGTGCGGTGGAGCGAGCGGTAGTCGGTTCTTCACGAAGGCACATTCTCTTCCATCGGCATTACGTTGATAGATCTCATTTGTTTCTCCTCGTGATGGCGGATCACGATCGGTTGGCATTCATAATGTCATGAGCGAGTTTCGGCGAGGTTGTTGAGTTCCATAATAGAATACGGCCAGTGGTGAGATGGAGAGTGATGGCGTGGAAGAGCTCGTAGAAAATGGAACCTATGATCTGGCGGCCTTCATCTCGTTGAGCTTCTACGTTGATCTTGACATCGGTGAAGTCGTGCGCATCTGTCAAAGCGAGTCAGGACATCCTCTTGAAATTGTCGAAGAGTAGTGGCGATCCGGTCGTTGGCCTTGGCATTGCGGTGGCTACTTCGGTAGCGGTAGATATGCTAGTGAGTTCGCCTAGCATTGGTAGATGGCATCTAGCAGGGACAAAATTCGGCATTGGTGGTGATTGGAAGTAGAGGCTTGGCCAATGTGAATGGTGTCGGCGGAGCGAGTCTGCGAGCTGATGGGGTTGGATATGGGGAGTGCTGGAGGCAGAAGAGGATGAGTCTTGGGTTGGTATGGTTTTGGTGGAAGAGGATAGGGTTATAGGGGAGGGAGGAGGGGGAGTTGGTGGGAATCCGGTTCCATATCGGTGTCGAAATTTTCAGCGATGTGGGAGGATTGGGGAATGGGTTCGGTAGAGAACCGAGAAAGAAGAGCGGGGAGTAAAATAGGAATTTTGGTTTTTGAAGAGAAGGTTGGGGAGGTTGAGAAGGTTGAGGAGGTTGATGAGAAGAGGTGAATAGATGCGCTCTTGACGAAAGTTCGAAGAGAACTTAGCGGCGAGGGTCTAAGGGTTGTGGTGTGGTTGAAGAAGTTGGTTGGGATTGGGGTGGTGAGGAGGGTGTGGATGGGTCGGGTGAGTAGTTAAAGGGTGAAGGAGGAGGAGGAGTTGGGGTTGGTGGCTCCTCGATTTTGAGCTCCTCTGAGGGATAGACTCCTCCGGAGGTGGTGAATTCCTCGAGTAGATGACTCAGAAGGAATAGATGAAGGGTTGACCAGGTAAGGTTTGGGCGTCGGTAGTTGGTTGGGGTTCGGTAGATGGTATAGATGAAGGGTTGGAGTTGAGTGTTGGGCATCGGTAGAGGTAGTTGGTTGGTGGCGGTAGAGGGTTGGATGCAGGTAGCTCTCCTTTTCTTCCTCGGTGAATAGGAGACTCGTAGCTTCATCGGTAGAGGTTGGAGGGCTGCCGGTGGCTGGTCTTCAAAGGTTTCTGAAGTCTCCTTCGTTTAGGTTTGGGAGTGGAGTGCGGGGAGGTGGTGAAGGTGGTTGGTGGATTGGGTAGAAGGCTTGGCTTGGGTAGATGGAGGAGAGGAATGGTGGATTGGCTGGTGCCTTCTTCTTACGGCCTTCCTTCATCTCTTTGCGGATCCACGGCTGCTCCTCTTCGGTTGGAGGTGCCACTTAGGCCTTGTCTTTTTGGCTTTGCCTTTGGCTGCTATTTTGGACCTTAGCGGCGGCTACTGCCTCATCGGCCGGACCTTTGGCCTTTAGATGGAGGTCAGTGGCCACTTGATCATCAAATTTGGCGAGGCCTTTTCGAAGGACTTGCTTGCGGCTACATGTGCTTCCATGTTGAAGCGGGTGACCAAGATAGGTGCGAGGCTTGGCCACTTTGTCAAGAGGCAGGCGGTAGACCTTTACGTACCGGCGCTTGTTCTCGTATTCGGTGTATTCTTGGCGTGAGTTGTTTTCCTTGGCCACCGTATACAACTCATCTTCTTTCAACGAAGAGTTGATGGCTGCATCATCCCTTAGAAGGCGTTGATGAGTCGGCGAAGGGGCGTTTGCAAGTGGGGTTGCTCTTTGCTTTCTCCACCTTTGCTTTAGCTCGTCGAAGATGATGAGCCCCAGTTGAGGCAATTTGTAGAAATATAGCACTTGTCGACTTGATCTGTTTGGGCGATAAACATGTCATGTGCTCCACTCTTGAATAGAAGCCCCTTGTCTAGAAGGTGGCCAGTGCGATGGGCGTCAGAGGGAACAAGTTTGAACATTTTCCCTTGAGGCTCAGGAGAGCATCTACTCCCTCATGGCTTCAGGGCATGTAAAGCCTCGGCCAGTGGTTCTTTGAAATAGCTCCTCAAGTAATGCACGCCAATTATGGTGGAAATAGATTTGGCGGTGGCGGAGATGGGGCGACCTCGAATCCACCCACGAAGAAGCGATGCAGTTCATGAGCTCCATTCGTTGATAAAATTCTTACGCGGGGAAGATCTTGTAAGTTTTGTCGTTGAGGCGAAGAGGCGAGAATCAGGCGTCCATATCCTCGCAAGCTTTTACTCGGCGGTATAGAATTGATTGTGAGAAGGTCAATGCACATGCCGAGGAATGTATAGCTTGGGGTCCCAAGCGACAATGATGTCGTGGCGGCGGGATAGGTTGGATATCTGGAAGATTGATGTTTGAGCTGGGAGGAATGACTTTTCGAGGGTCAAAAGCCTTCCATTGTCGCTTGGATTTTGAGGTTCTTGCTGAAGGAAAAACAAAATAAAAGTTAGGGCTTTTCATCTAGACATCTAAACAAGTAGGAATTTCAGTTTTCCAAAATAATTGAAATTTTCAACGAAAAAAACTTGAAACCCTAGAATGTTTAGAGAAACCACACTCGAGAAAAACATAACGAAGTTTTCATAAGAATGAACAATGAATTAGACAAAAGCATTGTTAGTATTCAAGTATGTAAGAACAATAATGGCGAATCCTTGTTTAAACTTCGAAAATGACGGTTTGAATTCCAAAAAGGATTTTAAGATGTTATTGAAATGTAGAAACGATTACATGAAAATTTCGAGTAGAGTAGAGATAAGCGTACCATTGTTGAAGATGAGAAGAAGAAACAAGAAGAAGAGCGAGAATTTGCGAGAAAGTAGTTATGCGAGAGAGAGAGAGAAAGTTTACGGTCAAAGGGTTTCGTAAAGTTTGGAAATGACGGTTCGAGGACTTATTTAAAGGCGAAAAATATCGGTTTTGCGGGAACTTAAGATATTTTCTTAAGTACCAAATTTTGTCCTTGACCCCTTTTATTGCTTTAGAAACCTCTTTAGCGAGAAAATAGACTAAGTAAGAGTACTAACCTTTAGGTCTTCAGGTAAAGAAGAACTTCGTCTTCAGATTAGTCTAATCTTGGGTCTAGGTATGAAAGAAATATTTAACAAAATTTTAAAATTAAGCGATAGGATCAATCATACCAAGATTTCTCCTTAAATAAGCAAACTGGTGGCATCCGGTGGTTTTGTGAGAATGTACGCCAATTGATGCTCGGTTGGAACATATTCGGGCCCGATGTTACCTTTTCCACATGATCTTTGAGAAAATGATAACGAATATCAATGTGCTTTGTCTTTGAATGCATTCTTGGATTTTGGAGGCGAAATAGGCGATGTGTTGTCACACATAATTGGGCGGTTTTCGGTCTTGATGTTGTAGTCCACCAATTGTTGCTTCATCCATAGCGGTTGAGAACAACGCTTGCGACAATATATTATACGTGGTTGAGTTTGCCAGCGATCCTTGTTTCTTGCAAGACCATGAGGCAGTGTTTCCAAGAAATTGACAAGTCCCAGGTGCTTCTTACGCTCACTTTGCGGTGCATAATGCATCGAGTATCCAACTAAATTGAAGTTGTTGGATTTTGAATACCGATGCCTAGATTTGTTGTTTTTGAAACATATCGATGATACGTTTGGCGGCAAGCAAATGTGACTCCTTTGGATCTGCACGAAATCTAGCACAAACACAAGCGACAAACATAATGTCGGGTCTACTAGCGGTAAGGTAAAGAAGTGAACCTATGATTCCTCGATACTTGGTCATGTTCTCTTGCTTTCCCTTTTCATCTTTGTCAAGATGGCGGTCGGTAGACATTGGAGTTTCAAATCCTTTGGTGAATCAAGACCAAACTTCTTGATTAGTTCCTTTGCATATTTGGTTTGGTGATGAAGATTCCTACGAAGTCATTGTATCTGCGATCTAGAAAATAGGTAAGTTCGCCCATCATGCTCATCTCGAACTTGCTTTGCATCGGCTTCTCGAATCTTTTGCACGAGGCTTTGGTTAGTTGATCCAAAGATGATGTAGTCCACATAGATTTGTACCGAGAAGAGAATGGCCTTTGTGCTTGAGGATGAATAAAGTAGTGTCGATTCTTCCTCTCACGAATCCTTGTTCAATTAAGAACTTGGATAGAGTTTCATACCAAGCTCTAGGAGCTTGCTTCGGGCCGTAGAGAGCTTTCTTGAGTCGGTAGGCGTGGTCGGTTGTCGGAGATGACAAATCACGGAGGTTGTTCCACGTATACGGTTTCTTGAAGATCACCATTCGAGAAGGCACTCTTAACATCCATCGATACACTTTGAAGTCCATGAGCGAGGCATAAGCTAGAAAGATTCGATTGCTTCTAGTCTAGCAACGAGGAGCAAATGTTTCATCAAAGTCAATTCCTTCTTCACATGTCGGTAGCCACGAGCAACCAATCTAGCTTTGTTTACGGTGACATTTCCATCTTCATCTCTTTTATTTACGAATACCCACTTGGTGCTTAGATAGTGGATGATCGATCGGTCTTTGAACTAAGCTCCACACCTTACATCTTTCAAGCGGTGGTTCGGCTCTTCTTGCATAGCTTCAATCAGTTATGATCTTCGATAGCTTCATCAATCTTCTTTGGTTCGAGTTCGGATACAAATGCGTAAGCAAACAAGCGTTTCTTCTCGAACCTTATTTCTCGTCGGAACTCTGAGTTGAGATCACCAATGATTTGGGAAATGGGATGATCTCTTGCTTCAATAACGGTTGGAGGAAAATCACTACGGAGGATTCTTCCCTTAAAATGCAGGAGTTGGTTGAGAAGGAGATTCACCAAAATACAGTTCGAGAAGAAATAGAGTCTTCAAAACTTTCATTTTACGGTGAACAAGAAGGATGAGAGATCTGTAAAGGTGCTTGGGGTAAAAGCAGAAGAGATGGGTTCGGGGTCAGAGAAGAGTTGTTATCGGTATCGGTAGAGGTCTCTTCTCTGGGTGAAGGGTTACCGATATTGGAGGGATCTGCGGTTGCCGTTTTTCGATAAGGATTGGAAGTAGATCTTTGTATTTGTACTGTCTCATCATTATCGAGAATCATTAGCAACGTTCGAACCATTCTAGGCTCTAACAAATCATATTCATCAAAAGAAACATGCACTGATTCTAAGATTTTTAAGTTAGATTTCTTGAAAATGCGAAATGCTTTTGAATGTTTGGAATACCCAGAAAAATTCCTTCGTCGATTTTGCATCAAATTTTCCTCTATACTCTTTTCCATTGTAAAGAATAAAACATTTGACAATAGAAGATTTTAAGAAATCAATGTTTGGGGATCTTCCTCTCCATATTTCATATGGAGTTTTATTATGAAACTTGTTTACCAGGGATCTATTTTGGGTAAAACAAGGGTATTGACTGCTTCTGCAATACTTCGGAAGTTTAGCTTACGCGGC